>CM072778.1:106197500-107397500 GCA_036936925.1 Cenchrus fungigraminus | reverse complement strand
CGGCGGCGTTGCAGAGCTGGCGGCATCTGCGGGAATGGCGCGGCTGAGCTCCTAAGACTGAAGCTGATTGTTCTGAGAATTGAGATGGTTGGTTTCTTGTGTTTGTTTTTCACTTTGCTGCGCTTGAGCTGAAAGAGCGAAGTGAGAAAGATCACTACGTGTCATGTGTGTTAGTTTACTTTTGCAAAGTGGTACAAGAAAATTACCATAAGATGTATCCTGGAATAAGAGAGGAACCTACTCCTATGCTCCCATCTATTGTTGGCTTGTTGCGAACGAAGGTGTTAATTTGCACATCAGGTTCAAGTTCAGGCAAACTATATATTTCCTGATCCTTAATGGCGACCGGGCGACGGGCATAGTGGCATGCTCCCGACCTGTTTTATCTCAGGCGAACAAGCAGCATGCTGCGACGCGTACTGCGACGGCTGCCCTGACTCCTGCGACGGCTGCCCTGCCCTGCGCCCCTGCCTCCTGCGAGCTGCAACCGTGAGGTGCCCCCTGAAGGCCCTGATCCCCTCCCTCCCGAGTCGAACCTAGAACTGAGCTAGTGCACCGATCAATTCTGTCCAATGTCCATTGTCTAGCTCTATGGCAATTTGCCAGAGTGACTTATCTGAAGCCTGAAGCATGTCTCAAAGATGTTCAGCCTGTGCAGCAGAAAATGGACAGCTATGAGCATTTTGTGACAAGACATACTACACTTCACAAGAAAGGATACATAAACTGATGTACTCCATCCGTCCCAAAAAGAATGACGTTTTAGGATTCAAAATTTGCCTAAAAAAGAATGACGTTTTACTTAATTTGACATGTGTGCATGTAGGCATGCAACAATCAATTCGCACCTAATATGGCAAATACATAGGGGCAATCGAGGTCATTTGACCTTCTTAATAATCTGTTCTAAAATTCCTAAAATGACATTCTTTTTGGGACAGAGGGAGTAGCAGCTTTAGATGAAAGAAAATCTTGATCCTGTTCAGCCTCACAATATAACCGGTTCAAGATGCATAGAAAGAACTCGTGCTCCTGCTTAAAGAAATGCTGGATAAATTTGCCTTCTAGGATCTTCCTCCGCTGAGCATCCGAAGCCCCCCCCCCCCCCCCCACCCCCAACCCAAGGATAAGAGAAGAAGGGTGGTGCAGAACTGTCAGATCTCACCTTGAATTAATTGTTCCATCGTCTCGTCAGAGGGGACATCCTTGCCACCGCCGTGATCTCTATGCTCCGATTCATCAGCAGGTAGAGCGGCAGATGGAAGGAAATGGATGCTGCTGATGCCTGGTGCAGTGGTGCCTGCCCCGAGCCGCCCTCATCGCACTCGCCATCTCGCGTAGGCATCCAGCGACATCAACCACATCTCTACGCAGATCTGGAGGAAGAAGATGGTCTCCAACGCAGCAATGGTGAGAGAATCAACCATTTGATGTTTGGAAGGGATGGAGTCATGGAGACATACTCCAGCTCAACGCGCATTTACCAGCCGACGGAGGCCGACGTTCCGTAAATTGCACGAACTCGAAGCTTGACAGTCGCCTGGCCGATTGAATGCCCGCCCTCCAACAAGGTAGTGTACTAAATCCGCGTTCCTCATCTCATCCGACGCTTGGCGAGGTGGAGCAACCTCGACGCGGATGCCGCGAGCTTGCTCACCGCCGGCCCCTCCGCGCAGCTCGTGGAGTCCGATCAGAGCTCCCAGCCCAGCAACTGCGGCTCACCAGCACGTCCCGCCGGCCGCCTGCCACTGGGAGTGGCCGCGCGCCGAGGCCTGGGGGCCACACTCGTCGCCGTTGCGCAGCTCCCGTCAGCCGCACGGGCGCAAACGCGTGCGCGGCGCCGAGGCGTCATCGACATGGGAAGAGGAGCTCGTCGTGGATCATCTGCTGGCAAGGGACGACGCAGACGAGGCGCTCCGGCCGTAGGGAGTTGGCAGAAGCCGTGGAGGGGATGGGTGTCGTCCTTGTGCCGGCGCCCGGCGGCGAGCGCCGGGTGCACCACCTACCTGGGCCTCGTCCAGGCAGAGGGACCGCGTCATTGGTGGGCGCTGCGACGCGATGGGCGGCGGAAAGAGACTCGGATTCCAACGTGTCGGCGAGGGAAACGATGACGTGTCTAGCAGCGCAGCGGAGTTTGGGTCGTCCGTCCGTCCGTGTAGGTGGGTGGAAACAGATGTTGACCGTCGGGTGCGCGGACGCCACGCGCAGTGCGCACAGGATTCTCTGACGTCGGTCTAGCAGCGGAGGAGAATCCTGGGCCGTCCGTGTGGATGGATATGGATGCCTCTGTGTGACCTAGCTAGGGTGCGTGCTGTCCTCTTGTGCTATAAAAGGAGCCAGCAGCTGCGAGCCCCTTCCCTTCCGCTCGGACGCCGCCGTTTAGTCAAAAGGTTTCGGTGTGGTTGGATCTAGGATGGCGCGTCTTGCATCTGAGGCCGCAACTGCGCGAAGAAGCTCCGGCGGCTGCTACTACTGTGGGTCTGTGGCCGGCGGCCGGCCGGCCCGGCGGAGCGGAGGTGAGCAAAAACTTTTCCCCTTGTTGCTGGCTGCTTGGTACTCCTCGGTTTGTTTGATTTACGTTTCATTCAAGCACAAGCTGTGATCTTGATTTGCTCGACCGTGCTGCTCATATCTCGCCTCTCGCTAACAGATCCTTTGCAGAGAGCAAGGGATCCGCTGGTGTCGGGTTCTGCCCAGCCACCCAGGAGATTTCATCTAAGCAAACGGATCAGATTCTTACGCAAACGGAAATAACAGCCTCTTGTTATTATTTTGGTCAAACCGATCAGATTTTCACAACTGCTGCGCAGCCTTCCCTGCACTGCATAGTCAGCCTCTGACGACAGGGGTCTGACATACAGAAAACGTGTGGCAGCAGGGTGACCGCTTACCGCGTGTCCTTTGATTCCACATGGCATCGTTGGAAATTCATGAGCCAGCCAGATCCAGTAATCTATTCGATGCAGCGGCAGATTATTCTTAAAACATTTGTCAGCTTAAACGTACGGGGGGTGAGGTCATGCTCTTTGTAGTTTGCAGGAACATTCAGATCCCGGGTGAGGTCATGTGTCGTTCGATGCTCTTTGTAGTTCGCAGGAACATTCAGATCCCGATGCATGTGCCGGTCAAAGGTAAATTTTCACGATTTAGAGAAGTAGATCCCGATGCATGTGCCGGTCAAAGGTAATTTTTCACGATTTAGAGAAGTACGTACTGTATTGATGCGTTAGAGTAGAAAGCTATCTCCGCAAACCTGATAAATAGTGTATTTTGGTGGCATTGGAGTGAAAAAATTGTGCGTTGTGTTGCGTGCTGTCGAGAGGAAAATATGATTTTGGATGTGATGGATGAACATATCGATGTGATGAATTTAGGCACGTGGAGTTTTATGTAGGGTTTCATTGCATTAAATTTGCTGATGTGACGAAGAGAGAATGTGAGAGTTTCATCATCCTGAAACTCAATTTACCTAGTTTTCAGTTTAGGTAACTGTGCTCATGAAACCTGTACGGAGATCGGCTTTATAGTGTGAATTTGTGAACCCTGGTCGGTGTTACAATGGGGAAAAACGTCAACCTACCATTGTGATTCTAACGATTAACTCTATGGCTATATATACTTATTGTAACAAGGTTTAGTACAATAGTGAACTGCCAATATTAATGGTTGGTCATGCTCATGAAAATCTGAAGACATGTGTTATGTTGTAAAAAAAAAGGAAAAGAAAATCTGAAGACATGTGTTATGTTGTCAAAAAAGAAAAAGGAAAAGAAAAGGAAGACATGTGTTCAGACAGTGTGTTCCTCGTTTTGTGCTCTATAGGCCGGTTCAATTTTTTTTCTTAAAATTAGTAGAAGCAATGCTTCACAATATTATTATATTTATTAGGTAAAGAAAAAAAAAACTGCTTCAACAAGTCCACCAGAACGTGGGCCAAAATTAGGATCTCCAAATACCCAACTAAGAAAATTACCACAACAGACCGTGGGCCTCAATTGCGCCACTCAACATACCCAACAAAAGGATATTAATCCACAAGTCCACTGCCTCCACTCCAATCGTGAACCCTCCTGTCAAAGCACACGATTCACACATGGCGGCTGCGTTTGCTAGGGTTTGCGGCGCGAGGTGGGCGGCGGCGAGGGCTGCGGCCGGGGCCCCCACCAGGGAAGAGGCGGCGGCGGTGGCGCGGGCATGCGCGAGATTGGCGGCGGCGCGGGTCCCCACCAGGGGTTTGACGACCTCTGGTGGGGCTGAGGAGTGGAGGAAGGCCAACAAGCTGGTGGAGGAGCTGCTTTGTCTCGTGGAGAAGAAATCACCAACCGAGGTACGTCGGTCCTGCCCCTGTATGGTGTCCCCCCTCATGGATCAGTGGATAGCTGCCGGATTAAAGGTTTCAGGTTGTCTATTTAGCTAGTAGTCACGTAGTGCCTCGCTAGTTTTTCAGATTGTCTTGATTCGTGTAACTACAGTGGCTATGTTCAAAGAAATGGATCTGTAGCATCCTGGAAAGGATAAATTGCTGCCCCTGTATGGTGTTCCCCCTTGTGGATCAGTGGATAGCTGCCGGATTAAAGGTTTCAGGTTGCCTATTTAGCTAGTAGTCCCGTAGTGCCTCCCTAGTTTTTCATATTGTCTTGATTCGTGTAACTACAGTGGCTAGAAGTATGGTTTGATCTCATATGTGTATCATCCTGGAAAGGGCAAATTTCATGTAATGAAAATGTGACACATGTAGCTTGTGATATGAAAGAACCTAGAGAAATAGATGCATAACAACTCTAGTTGCTCTATCGACAACCTAGAGAACCTAGAGAAATATGCTGATATGAGTTATTTCTGCATTATAGGCTGAGTTGACAATGATGCGCGTCCTCAGTAAGGACCTGTCAGAGGTGTTGAAGGCACCTCCAGCTCCGGTAATCTTCATTTGTTCATCACTTTAAATATGTTGAATAGTGTATATGTATTTTTATACATTATGTGATATACGCTTTGTACAGCCCATATCCATGCAGGAAATGAAGTACCTAGTGCTTCAGAATGACGTCAGTGATCTCAAAGCGAGCTCCACATTCCACAACAGTGTATCGTACACGGTGTACGTTACTCTGTGCTGTGCCGCCATCGCCTTGGGTGGAGAAAATATGAGGTTCCATGTTCAAGGGGATGACCACCAGGAAAAGATCAATGAGCACGACAAAAGGCTGGCTATTGTTGAGGACAAGGTAAGTTCTAATTTTTTTTATTTATCGATGTTCAGTCTCAGTTTTGTTAATTTTTCTATCCATGGACTACCGTCAGGTTAGAAATTGGTATCAGCCAAAAAACAGCAGAAGCCAGCCAATTAAGAACTGGGCATCTAGTGTAAATTCTTACTTACTTGCACTGTCACTAGAGAGCACTCCACTAGAGCAAGATATGTAGTCTCCTCTCCGGCCCCACATATGGGACAATTTGCAAATGGGTCGACATGCCTCCGATGGAGGTTAGCTCAGCTTGGCATATAATCGTGCATTACCCGCCACCAAAATACTCGTACTTTTGGTGGTACCCTTTACTTCCACAGTTTGAACCATCTTATATCACTGGCTGCTACTGAAAGTGATGAGGTACCAGCAGCATGCGCCCTTGTTTGTGCCTCTGCCTCAGCCAGGAGTCTGTAAGCTGACCGAACTGTATAGAGCCCATGTTTCTCCTTGGACCACGCCCAGAAATCTCCCTGTGAGCGCCCAAGAGGAACTCACTTTGCAGCTTTGGCGTCAAAAGACAGGAGGTTTTGGTGCAAGCCATCCTCGTTCCAATAGCGGCCATCTGCAGTTAAGAGATCCGCTACCTGAACTGCTGTTGCACCTTCTTTCTTACAAATTGGTTTGTTACCAATGGCAGATGGTAGATATCGGTCCTCCCATACATTAGTTGAAGTCCCATCACTTATGCGTCTGACAACCCCATTTCTAATTGTCACTATGATGATTGTGTGAACTATGGTGTTTCCTTTGTACAGTAGAGCATACAGCATGACAATTTGCACCTTCCATTATCACTATGATGATTTTGTGAACTATGTACCTTTGTATTGATTTTTTTTACTAACAAAGTGGGAATACTCAACTTTAGAATCCCGACTCCGCCACTGATAAGCAAATTGCTTCTGTTTAGGTTGATGTTATGACCCAGAAGAAGGAGGGTGATGCCAGACAGCTCAAGGAGTCGGAAGCGCCACTAGGAAATGACACCAGCCAGCTCAATGACGCCAGCCAGCTGAAGGAGCCAGAAGCAGGATGGTTCTACTCATTGCCCAAGTGGCTCAAGCGAAGCAACTCCGAGTGAACGTTATTCTTATCTTTTGTGTTGGCGTTCGAGTGAACCTTATGTTTACCTTTTGTGTTGGCGTGGGAAGCCGTTCTGGTGAATTCTATCAATAGATATGCTATATGCAGGCGTACGGAACAACTTAGATGACCTTAGTTCAAGAATTCGAGGTTGAATCTTTTTTTGGTGGTTTGGTTATCTTTTGTTTAGATGTTTTGTTGGGATGCCTGGCAGAAATCAAATCCTATGATGCACGGTATTAACAATCGAAGCTCTTTATTCCGTGTGCCCTGCCGCGGCCAACCACACCGGCCACGTCGCCCACATTTTCGGACCATCCGATCGGTCCGATCCGACGGCTCCGGGAGCGCCAGCGATGCGTGAAAGTTTGCGAAAAAAACCTCTTTCTTCCCGTTAATTCGTTCCAGGTTCAGAGAGGTCCCTCCTGCTGCAGTAAACGCGTTCGAATTTCTTGCACAAAACACCCCGTGTTTCAAAATATTTGTCCACCAAGAAGACAAAATTCCGATTTTGCGTACATTTTGCAAAAAAAACCGCCCGCCGTCGCTTTGCAAACACGCCCCCACCGCCCCCGCGCGTCCTCGTCCCTAGCCGCCACCCCCTCCCATTCATCACTCATCCTTTTTCTCTCTTCTTTCCCCCTCCGCTTCCTGCTCCCAGCGTCACCGCGACGACCTCTTTCCCCTCTCCGATCTAGACGCGCACCCCACCGGGCTCGATGCGGGCGATCTCCTCGGCGGCGGGTGGGATGCTGCGGGCGCGGCTGCGCGGGGCGGCGCGCGTCTGCGGCGGCGGCGAGGGGTCGGGCGGTGGACGACCCCGGGGCGCGAGCAGCAGCCCAAGGGGTACCTCTTCAACCGGCCGCCGCCGCCGGCCGGGGAGTCGCGCCAGTGTGAGGAATGTGTGCTGCCCTGCTACGTCACCTCCTTCCTCACCGTCGTCATCCTCGGCGTCGGGCTCAACGCCAAGCCCGACCTCACCATCGAGACCTGGGCGCACCAGAAGGCTCTCGAGCGCCTCCAGCAGCAGGAGCTCGCCGCCACCGAGGCCCACGCCGAGTGATCCGCGCGTCTCAGGTCACCTCGAACCCTAGGCTGCCTCTGATTTGCTTCCAATAAGATGGTTGCGATGTGTGGTCCTGAACTCCTGGTGTGAATGGAACACGGGCTGAACACTATGATGTTGTTTCTGTTTCCATTTGAAATTTTCCTGATATGATGGCGAATGCCCTGAACATTTTGAAATGTTTCACAGTTGTATCATTCTCTTCACCTTTGGCTGTACTACTACCACTACATGACCACAGTTAGGACTGTACTTGTCTCTCTCATCTGCGGATATCTCCGTTGTGAAATGCTGCTTGTTGTTTGTTGGGCATTTCTCAGTGGGCATGTTACATAGTTTTGAAACATTATAAGGTAATGCCTAATTTGTTACTTAGGTAAACATGTAAGTTTGTTGGGCCACAGTTACAGTTGTATGGAAGATGCAAAACAGTATATACCACATGGCTATATAAGGTGCAGAATCTTAGCTTCATTGGTACCTAGCCCATTATGTCATTTAATAAAAATGTAGATTCAAATTGTCACCTCATGCCAATTGGAATGTTGCCTTGATATTGTTGCAACAGATCCTGTGATCAAACTTTAGACTGGGGATGGTTGTGTTGTACATTTTAGTTGATGGTGCTAAGAGAGTTTAAATATCTATCTACTGCACTACACTGAATGTGATGCTTTATGGTGAAAATGTAAATGGATTGCTTAGATGTCTTGACATAGGATAAGTTTTAAGTAAAAGCTGCCATTGAGGAGCGTGTTGGACAAACCTGTGCTTGCCCGCACCCTAATCCAAGCACCAGTTGTCCATTCACCACCCTTATTTAATTTGCTCATACCTGAATGCCCAAACCCAAGGAGGAATCATGTAAATTTAATGGGAAATAGGTGGGGGAAGATGAAACAAAAAGAAAAAATTGTGTTAAAGATTGAACCTTGATTTCTCTGATGATAACAAGAAATGACTGATTAACATATCAAAATACCATCAGGGGCGGAGCCAAAGGGGGGGCGCGCAGGGGCCTGGCCCCCCTATACTCCCACAACACCCATAGATAAGGTCCTAATCACTTTGCTAATTACAGCCTTATAGGCCAGCATTAGCACATTTGGCCCATGCGTGACTGAATGTTCCGTGGTTCCTCTCCCGTGCGACAGTGCAACCCAACAATGTCCTCTGTTGTTCTGTTATATTTTTTTAAGTTTAGATTAAATAACCTGCGGTTAGCTGCTCCCTTCTTTTTTTCTCAAATTACATATGGTTTTTATTATTCTTTGATCTATAACTGATTGTGTTAGCTAATAAATTGACGAGGATATGGACCCTATAGGTGGTATAAGTCACTCAGTTGATCCTAATGTCAAAAATAATCAAGCCCCTGAACTGGTTAAAATAAAATATTCAGAATTAGAAAAAGAAATGCACATGCACCATTACAAACTGGACAAGCTTGAATTAGTAGAAAAAAAATCAGAAAAACATGTTTTTTCTATATCGTGTCTCGGCCCCCCCTATCTTCAAATCCTGGCTACGCCCCTGAATACCATTGCATAGAAAAACTAAGGCACTTATCAAGGATTGGAAGTACCACACCATGGTTTCATTTTTATTCATAGTCTTGTTTGTAGTTCACTATCTTCATACATGTGGCAGGCTAACATAATGAAAAACTCCTTCCTAAACTGTACTTACACATTTCGGGAGAACCAATAAGATTTTTTTTGTGCAAAGAGAACCAATAAGAATTTTGGAAAAGATCCAAAATAGATAGTAGATAGATTTTTACAGCAGAAGCATACAAGCTTGTAATTTCACCAGATCCCATAACGCATTAGTGGTGATATTTCTATTTCATTTTTTATTTTTCCTGTTGATGATGGCGAATACCCTAAATATTTTAAAATGTTTTGCGGTTGTATTATCCCCTTCGTATCCCTTGTGTACCAATACCACATGACCACAGCTAGGGTTGTACTTCTCTCTTCCTCTGATAACTCTGTTGTGAAATGATTATTATGTTTGTGATAGCCTTGCGTTGTTCGGTAAGCATGCTACTTAGGGAAATTAATTTCAAACATCAGACCATATGCGTAAATGTGATGGGCTGTGGGTAGTCATATAGTTTAGGTGTAATTATTAGCTCTTATGGTGGCTGAGTCTGTTATATCATTTAATAAAATGGGATATACAAGTCAAGTCAGTGCCATGCTTCCTGCTATATGATCCTGAAGCTGAATTGATTTGGTCGCATTGTTTTAAAAAATGCAGTAGTGAAATGCTCCATGGTCTTTTAGATCCTGGCAACCATTCTTTTCTGTGATTGAACTTTATGAATCGGAAGTTGAGCTAAACATATCCACTGGCGTCAGTTTTGGTAAATGCATTTTTATTAAATTTCAGATATTTTCTGTGGCTAAATCATTATATTGATATCATTTTTCATAAATGCATTTTTATTTATATATCATAGATGATTTCTGTAGCTTAACGGTATATTGTGATAGCAAATATCATAATTTCTTTTTCATTTTATTTTTGTGACTCATGGTTTCAATTTTATTTGTAGAGCTTAAGACTTTGTAGCCTGGTGGACGGCGTGCAGAGCATATGGCGGTCATTGTGCAGAGTGCGGAATTTGGTGGACAACAAAAAATATGCTGAACATTGTACCGTAGCACTTTTGATTTGGGGGCAACACCACTGGCCCGAATCTACAACAATATCAGCTTCAGATAATTTCATATTTTATATTGACCATTAAGCATCCCAATATGATTTCATACTCCATTTACATTAAAGTGAATTTGGTTGCTACTCTTGTTATCTTTGTATGAATATAGTTGCCTTGCTTCTCGTGACACATCATACTCAAATGTTGTCCAGATTATCTCTGTAGTGAGAATTGTTTTTTCATGTTTTGTTTTGTCTTTTCAGTTAGAAGCAAATATTTGCCACAAGAAAACAATGCACAGACCATTATCTACTGTGAGACTATCTATGCAACACAAGGGATTGGATTTTTGGTTGATTAAAATAAATGACCACAAATGATTGAATGTTCAGCTTATGTACTATTTTCATGTTTGCTTACATTCGTTTTGAAACAAAAGCAAAATCTGATAGGCAATTTGCTATTTTGTATTGAGGTTGACAACTGTATTGAATTGCACCTCTTATACAATTTACAATCAATGATTCTCCATCAAAGCTAAATAAATCTATTGGCTCAAAAATGGAATGAGTGAGTGGCACGCCAGAGGCGTGCCCCAGACTCTAGTCACATTTGATTTGGTTGGCTCAGTCCCCCTGCTACATCAGAGATTCAGAGGATAAACATGGTAAGATAGGGATGCCACAACGTTGTTGCACCTACATCTAAGCATCTGAGCCCTTCCAAAGATGAAACCGATAAGAAAAAAAGCTGCCTAACACGACTTAAAATGAGGAGGATGAGCTTTCTCTTCTCTACTACTTATCTTAGAACCCTAGAAATTGATTGATATTATGTTGTTTGGGCCTGCAGTGCTGTTTGATGGTTTTACATGAATTGAAACTGCAAATTTTACGTGAATTGAAACAATAATTTTAGTTGTGTTCTTTGCTAATTCCTTCTACGATCTACTTGCTATGTTGTTGCTCTACGATTCTTAGAAATTTTCAACCAGACTCTGTTTCTAGGCAAATCGTCATGTAAACTCGTGCTATTTGTGTTCATTTGATTTGTTGCAGTGACATGCAGTGCAAAGATAGGGATGCCACAACGTTGTTGCAGCTACATCTAAGCATTAAGGAGAGAACATTTGGGGTGATGATTCATAATGGCAGATGAACAAAACAGGAGCAGCTACTCTGCTAAGAAGCACTGACGAACATAATAACCAAAAACAGCCCTAGGCATTAACCAGTCACCACCACCTACATTCTTAACTAAGGGGCCAACATGCGCCAGTTACCGACTTTTACACTAGCGCTAGTCAGATAATTTACATAGTTTTACTTCTCTGCTGGGTCCGATCTCTCCAGATGGTGCAATGTCGCCTCCGCTTGCATCAGCCCAGCATATGGGGAAACAAGACCAAAAAGTTAAGCATTGAAGCACCTGCCTTCCTAGCTTCCAGTGTGCCCAAAGTTGACACCATGTTGCCGTCTGATATGTTCTGGTATGAGCCTGTTGATAAGTTCTGGACAGGCATTTGCTAGCTGCAGAGCAGAAACAGGGAAAACTAGTGAGCACAGCAGTACAGTAAGAGCTAAGGTGTATTCATTGGGGTCCCAAAAGAACAGTACATCATGTTGCATATACTTACTTCATGCTTGAAGTTGAAAAGTGGAGGGAATGGACGGCCATTTGGCAGGCGTGCATTCGGCGCCCGTAGCTCATCAAAGAAGGGATGAGCACATGCATCAAGCTGCAAAGAATACATGGAAGTGCATAAGTACGTTTATAATCAAAATCAACAGAATGCAATCTAAAGATTGTGGTGTGTTCCAGCTACAGCAAGAGCACTACTGCAGTACTGCTCCCTTTTTTAGGTGGCGCACTAACTGTTACACTTAACAACAAGCACATGTTATACTATAATAAAGTTGCACCCACTCTTCATCAGCTAACACTCATCAACTCTTGGTTCTACCCTCCTGGACCACTAGGTACCATAATTATCATATCTATGCAGGACCAGAAGCTATGGTTTAAGCGGACATACTTCCACATGGATTTAACCTCTTGTAATAGGTCATGCTCTACGAGACTGAATAATTGACAATAATTCAGCCTTTCGAATAAGTACAGCCATGTAAAACAGACCATAAGCAACAGTACCATATCCAGATGCCTCATTCTAATTTACTATTCTCCCTCAAACTTCAAAAAACAACAATCAATAGATGAAGTAAAAAAATACTCACAGCAGAGCAGCGAAGACTTGGTGAGTACTGGAGGAGACGAGAAGCAAGGTCAATAGCTTCCGGAGGCATTCTCTTGTGGAAAATCTGGAGGACATAATTGAAAGTAAGAAAATCAGTTAGTCACTGGTGCATTTTGAATTCAAAGTGCAGATATGATATAAAACCAATTTAAGTGACCTTCAAAGACATGTGGAACTCTGGACACTGGGCAACAATTACAATACCCTACATGTAAAATGACAAGAGAAACAAAGATTAAACATATCAATACCTTGTGCCACGGGTGAGCCTTTATCTGAGGAAACCTGAACTCAGTATAGTTGGGGTTCATGCATCTTATTTCCTCGCGAGTTGGAGTACCAAGAACCTAAAAAATTGCACATGGGCATAAGAAACACTCATAAACACAAGAAAAGAATGTGTCCGGTTGAGCATTACGAAATACCTTGATGATCTCCACTAGCTGATCAACTGCACTCTCTCCTGGAAATAGTGGCTGTTAAAACCACAACACGAATTGGTCAGAATCACATCGTAGATATTTTCTTAGTCAGAAGTACATAAACATAAGAGATCAATCTTTGCACTGCAGAAGGAAACCAACCTGACCAAGAAGTAACTCCGCGAGAACACACCCAGCGGACCATATGTCTATCGAAGTTGAATACTCAGTTGCTCCAAATATGAGTTCAGGAGCACGATAATAACGAGAGCATATGTAAGATATATTTGGTTCCCCAGGAATCTGAAAAAAGGAACAAGAGGAACTGTTAATAGGCAAGTCCAAATTATAGTATGTGAAAATAACAGGCGTGCCAAGGGAGTCCACAGTTAAAGTCCATATTTAGGAATCAATCAGAAAAGTTCAAGATATAAGGCTATGTTTTCTCTCAGAATAAATCTGCCGTACAAATCGGCCTACAAATCAGCCCAAGTTCTGCCGAACAGAGGCTATAGACTTTTTTAAAATTAATATGCAAGAGAACTAACATGATTATGGACTACCACCGGCAACTGTGATAATTAAAAACATCGTAGCAGGTAACAGCACATGATCAAAACAATTCCTTAAGCTTGAAAGGAGGCACCATTTATACACTAGGTAATCAATGAAAATGAAGTATGATAATAACAATAGTTAACTAAGAGATGTATCCATGTGTATACTTTTAATATTCAAGCCACCCTCAGCATTCGATTTGATACTAATTACTGCTATCACAGAGTGACCATATAAAAGGCAAAAGCAAAACATTGAAGATAAGTGTAACATTTTCACATAAACTGCTGCCCAATAGTAGGAGTTGCCTGACATAAGCATATTTCAACAATGCATACAACTACTGGATCCAACTACATGTACTCAAGGGAGGAAAATGAACATACCAGTACTTTAGCGCTTCCAAAGTCACACAATTTAACTTGGTGAGTGAGAGGGTCAACCTGTATAGGCAAGCAAGAAGAGACCATCTCATAACCAATTACTAAATCTCAGAAAGAGTGTAATCTTGTTCAAGTAACACATACCAGCACATTTTGTGGCTTTACATCCCTGTGGCAGACTCCTGGTACAGTATGAATATAAGCTAGCCCTCTAAAAAGCTGTAGACATGTAAGACAAAACTCTTCAGCAAAGCAGGAAATCACATAAAACCAGATGAACAAGTTTAAGCATGGTGGTTCACCAACCTGGTACATGTAGAGCTTGACATAGATAAGAGGCATTCTCTGGTTCGCGTTGCTGTAGTGCTTCAGGACACGATACAGCGTCTCCGGAACATATTCCATGACGAGGTTCAGAAATAGCTCATCCCTAGGCGTCGTCGAGAAGAAGCAATGCTTCAGACAGACGACATTGGGGTGTTCCATGGCGCGCATCAGTTGCAGCTCCCGATTCTTGTATCGTCTATCTTGCAACACCTTCTTTATGGCAAAGGTCTCCCCAGTCTCAAGACACTTAGCCTACATGTCAAAAACCAATTCAGTACATATTGCATCAACAATCAAACAGCACCTATATATAAGAACAGAAGTCTCCAGTACCAAGACAGCATACCTGGAAGACAATCCCAAATGAACCTGTACCCACGACACGCTCTGCCATGTAACTTATGGTCTGCAGTTAAGTCCGAAACAACACATGAGTAACCGAGTACAAGTCATTGGCCAACAAAAGTGGACAGCCATCAGGTTAGCTGAGCAGGCAGGCATTCAGATTCTCATGTGTATCTGACTAAGCTAGAAGTAGAGCATTTCTGTTCTGCACACAACAAAAATAAGCACAGAACTAGCAGACCTAAAGAAGAACAAGCTTTGGAAATGCAGATGAGCCACCGATAACCAAGCGACTAAGCACAACATGAAGCAATCTGCCACATAATTCAGCCGCGAACACTAAACCATAGACTAATCAGGGAAAGACAGGAATATCTGCGCAGCTCGGATCCACCAAAGTAGCAGAACCAGTACAATTTCACCATCAAACTAGCACTCCTCAACCAAATTTCGCAAGAGAAAACGCAGTATCAGCAGCAACAAAACATAACAAGAATCCCAGCGCAAAACCAACAGACCACAACGGATTCCGACCGCGACGCGGCTACCAAACAAGCAACGAAACCACCATACGCGCACCAGCAGCAGCAACATTCGTCCACAAATCCGCGCAACAGACATACATACGGACAGAGGAAACAAGTGAGAGAGAGAGAGAGAGAGAATCGCAGCTCACCCTCTTCGGCTCGCCGTTCTTCCCACCGATGGTGGTGGAGATGATGTGGCCCGGCATCTTGTCTTCCCCTTCGCCTTCCTTCCTCTGCGTCACCAAAGCCAAACAGGCAACCAAAAAAAAAGAAGCAAGCACCATAAGCCACAACGCGCACAAAGGCAGCAGATCGAGCAGCGCCCTGCCCCGACCCCCGTCGCAGATCCGACCCCAGCCCCAGATCTGGGCCAACCACTCACCTTCTCGTCGCCGGCGGGGGCAACCGCCGCCGCGGCGTCACCAGCGGCGGGGCGCGCGTCCAGCTCCATGGGCTCCGGCCCCGGCGGCGCCTCCATGGATTCGGGGAAGCGGGAAGCGAGGTCGCCGCGCTGCGTCCGAGGCCGGTGGAGGGCAGGCAGCTGCAGCTTGCTTGCGGCTGCGGCCGGGTGGTTCGCTTGGGTTGGGGAATGGGAGAGGAGGGTGGTGTGGAGCAGCAACCCAACCAGCAGTGCTTTTGACCGGTCGGGCTCTCTGCGCTGCGAGGACTGCCGCCGCTTGCCTTTGCTTTGCCTTTGCTTTGGACAGCTAGCTCGGGACAGCCGCTTTGCCCCTGCTGCTTAGCGATAAGCGTGCTGACTCGTTTTTAGTAGCTGGGAGTGGGAGAGTATTTTTAGCAGGGAGTTAGTGAGCCGTTTCCACAGCTAATTTTCCCTCTCTTGTTTTTTTAGCTGGAGCAGTTTTCTACTGCTAAACTTTTGAGACCCTGGAATAGGAGTGCATTTCTTGCATGCCAAAAAAATGAGGGCTAGAGACAGTGGAAGTATAATCAATTGCAATTACTCAGTACCTTAGCAGGCATCAAGAGAACTTGGCTGGATTTTTTTTAAATATTAGCTGCCTTTAAATCCTCTGCTCCCTTTTGACAGTACACATATTCTTAGAGTGGCTACTGGTCATCACTGTTTACTTCCTGCTAGTTTTTCAAGTCTTTTTCTTTACAGTAAATAAGACTATGCCAAAAATGAGGGTAGCAAGAGTGGCTAACAATCACTCCTATTTACTGACTACTATAGGAGCGTGAAACAAATTTGGCTACGTTTAAGTTCACCCCTTCCTTCTTCAGTATGCATTGCTGTATTTTTTGCTGTCAGCAATGGGGATGTGGAGTTTGGCTGGTTACTGCTAAATTGCTATTTATTGGCTGATAAAAAAATGACCTTATTTTAGCTGGCTTTTAGTTATCTCTGCTTACAGTGAGACCCTGACCGGCTGAGTGCTGCTTGCCTGGTCATTTTTATTTGCTGCCTTTGCTACAGAAGGATGGACAATCTTGGTTACTTTTAAATTCCGCCACCATTTTACAGTGCAAATTCTTCGATTTACTGCTGTAAAAAAAATGAAGAGGGGGTGACTGGCTACAGCTCGATTCTTTTTTCCGCTTCCTATAAAATCATCAACATACTTTAAAGTTCAAAAATATCGACAACAGTATCTGGCTTTAGGCTCTCTCTCTCTCTCCATTGTACGCATTCTTTTCAGGTGACTTGTAGCACTCCTGTTTCTTGTATGCCAAAAATGAACACAATGTTTTTTAGAAACCATCTCAACATGCTCCAAATTCGTCGACCAGTGAAATCATTGGTGTGTTTTTTTTTCTCAAGAATGTTCATTGTTTATTACTTTCAACAACCTGCTTTGCATCCTTGTGTCGCCATTGCAAAAGCAGACGGAGAAAACCGATCCCAACCTGCTCCAAAATTCCACAGCCAAATCTTTCAGAAGTTTTTTCCCCCTTCTTCCAGTCCAATGAGCAGATCCCACGACCGAAATCCACAACAGTGGCTTGGCTGAGGCTGCCCCTCGAATCGATGATTTTCATGCACGAAAAGGTAAACGGTGTGCCAAGTCTCGTCCGTTCCAAAAGCTCTGCTTACGTTGCGCGCGCCGCCGGTGTGTAACTGTCACCTTGCCTGGAAACCTCACACGCCACCTGCTTCTCTAGCGTACGGCCGGCACCACCATAACTGCCGCCACTACCGCCGCAACGCAACGCCTCTTCCGTTGAACGAACGAGCCCTGCCGGACCAGGAAACGGCCGCCGCCGGCGGCAGCGGAAACGGCGGAGCAGCAACCAAACCACCACCCCACCCTGAGCGGAAAGGGAGAAACCGCAGCTGGCCGCCGGCGAACCTGGCTGCGCGGGAGGCGTGACACGGTGGCGGTCAAAAGCCCGAGACATGATGGTGCCGTGCCCTCCGGCAGGCAGCGCGGCCCCACCGGGACTTTGTTTAGCCGGGGCGCGGGGCCCCCCGGTTGCGATTATTATTATCAGCGCGCCTAATAATTGGGGTGCCTAGGAGACGCCTCCTCCCCTCTCGCGTCACATGCGTCCTCGCTGTAGCGCCACCGACCGTTACTACTCCTCGGCCTCGCTCGACTACCCTTCCTCCCTCCTGTGACCGATGCTGCAGTTGGTCTGGTGCGTTGTGTGGCGCAGCGCATGGAGGACAACGCACGCCACGCCTTGACCCGGCCCCGATCCAACGCCATGGTTGGATCGATGGATGAAGCGAGGAGGAAGAGGAGGAGGAGGACCACGAGCTCGAAGCCGAGGAGTACTTAGTTTTCTACGCGGCGGGCGGCGACGGGATAATTGTTGTTGGGATGGTCCAGCGTCCAGCTAATAATTAAGATCACAGTTGAGTTCACCGCAGGGCGGTGTGGTGCGGTTCGGTTACGAGGCTGGCTGGCTGGGTGTGAAGACTGAAGAGAGAGAGAGAGCTGCTGGTCCAGAGCACTCAGTGATCACCGAGCACATGGCGATCGCGGGCTCGTGTTGCAGTTGCAGCGTTGCGTTGCGTCTCTCTCTCGCTCGCTCGATCGATCCGGTTACTGCCTGCCACTGTACTTGATCGATCTGGATTTGTGTTAGTTGTGTCATTGTGTTGTGTGTGTGTGTGGTCAAAGCAGGTGGCGATCGGGGTTGGGGCCGTTGGACGCTAGCTACCGCGCGCCGTCCCGTCCCGTCCGTGCTGGCAGTCAAATCTATCCTCCCCCCAATTATGCGGTCAAAGCTGGGGTTTTCCCCCTTCTTCCCAGCGATCTTTGCTGGCCTAGTTAATTGCCATTTGTTCCTCGTCGGGACGCTAGCTGCGAGCGAGTACTACAACTCCTGCTTGGTGGTTGGAGGTAGAGATGGAACCAAAACATCCGAATTGTGTAATAAATTGATTTTTTTAGATCACAATAAAATAAATTTGGTGCTAATTTTTTATGCATTATAACCACCTAATTACTGGAAAAAATAAAAAAAAATTAGCTACAATTTTTTTATGGATTATTTGCTTTCGATAGAGAAAAAGGTGAAAAAACATCCGTATCCGAATCCGAATCCGAATTTCTTTTCATCATTTGATCAAAATATAGCACACATTTTGGATTTATTTTGTATGAATCTTAACAAGCACAATGCCAAGAACAAGAATATAATTTTTTAGATACAAAATATTATGCCTAATTTAGCTAAAATAAAAAAAAGGGCTAAAAATGCTATCTGAATTGGTATCCAGTTCCATCCCTAGTTGGAGGAGCCTACAGAGATCCCCCAAGGTTTCAGCCTCCAGCGTTTCTCGTCACATGATCATCGGATTTTCTCGTCTCCATTATTCCAACCTACTACAACTCCAGAGCTCAGCTAATTTTCACACCAGAGCTCCAGGCTCCATGACTAGCCTATTATAGATAGTAGAACGAGCTGCTAGGTCGTTGCACCTTTCGATGAAAAGCGCCGGCCGGCGGCCTCGTGCCGGAAACTTGGACCTTTTCGGAAGACCCGGGAGCCGAACGCGAGTTGGGTGTTTGCACTTGCACACCGCCCGGCGCGCGCCCGGTCATGCTCATCTCTCGCGTCCTCACGTCGGTCGGTCTCGCTCCGATCCCCCCCACTCCGCCGTCGTACGGTCGTAGTCGTCGCCGCAGTGCCACAGTGGCAGCAGCTCGCCGCAGCTACTCGTACTGTACGTGGGCTACCGTCCGCCGTGACCGGCCGCCGAGTAGGGCTTTGACTGCACTGCAGCCGCGTTCAAACATGCATGGCGCAGTTGGGGGCATGGCTACCTCTGCCCCTGCGTCCGGCACAGTGCGTGCCGCTGCCGTGCAGAGCATCGCCGACGGCGACGCCTGGCCCGGCCCGGCCCGGCCCGGCCGGCCGTATTCTTTTACCTTCTGCCACACTGGTGCTCTGCTCAAACTGGCGAGAGAGTCGGCCGGCCAAGGCTATTCCGTGATGTGAATGCTCACAGCGACGTTTGCCTTGTACACCTTGACCTGCCTTGTACAGTAGCTGAGCTGGTCTGGGAACCTGCCGCCATCAGTAGTCAGTATAGTCCAGTATAGAGATAGGACTAGACGTCGAATTTTGCGTGCCCTGCATTGGCTATGTCTGGTTGGGGGAGGAAAAAAAATACGCTTAGGGAATCTTGCGTGAATGAAGTACTAAATGAAGTCTATTTGCAAAACCTTTTCACAGATGAGTGTAACTTTGCGCGACGAATCTAATGAGCATAATTAATTCATAATTTACTACAGTAATACTACAGTAACCATTCTCTAATCATGCGGTCAAAGACCTCATTAGATTCGTCTCGTGATTTTACATAGAGCTGTGGAGGTAGTTTTTAAAATTGACTTTGTTTAATACCCTTAATCAGTGGTCAAAGGGAGGAGAAAATTTTTTCTCCTCCCAACCAAACACAGGCATTGACTAGCCCGAATTGTTCTCTCCCCATGTCATTAGCAGTGCAAGTGTTTGGGTTTTGCGATTCGAAAAAAGAAAATGAATTTTCTAGAGGACATTCAGCCTGTTCGTTTGGCTGGTGGCTGGTGGCTGGTGCTGATTTGTTCTGAGAGAAAAGTACTGCTGGCTGGTTGCTGGTGGCTGGTTTGTTCTGAGAAAAAAGTACTGCTGGCTGGTGGCTGATAAGCCAAACGAACAGGGCGATTATCAGGATTCCAATGGCTTACGTAATTGGCTGCTACTAAAAAACAAAGTATGGAGAGCATCTGCTCGCTTCTCCATTCCAACCAAAACACTGAGTATTTGCCAACCAAAAACGTTTTGCTGCCGTGCTCTGGCGTTGCGGTTTTCGGTGCGCTCGAATGAATGATTATTCCTCCTGCCGCCGGTGGTGTTCTTTCTCCAAATAGGAAATGATCGCTGCTCGGTCATCTCTCACTCTCTCTCGGCTCGCAATCGCAAGCAAAGCAAAGCTGGTCAGCTGGGACGCCATGGCGTCCATCCATTATGAGCGGAACAGGGATGGTGGGATCATGTGGTGGGCCATGATTGCCCGTCGAGCTGCAGCAGATGCAGGACAGATGGTGTCACATCCCGCATTGACCGGAACAGGGGCGGCGTTGATGTGTCGACCGGATCGGGGGGCTCCCCGTCCAATCCCTGCACCAGGATGCCCGCCCGCCCCGCCCCCGGCTGCTAGCCTGCCACCACGCAATTGGGTAACTGTACAGCCCAGCAGTAGAGGGGAAGAAATGTTTCAGGAATCAGGACCCGTCCGTCCGTGTTGGGGAATGGTGGAATCTCATCGCAAAAAGTGTGAAATGTTGCAAGTTCAGGCATTTCCGAGCATTCCAAGAGTTCCTGCAATCTTTTCGTAATTCTTAATTTTTAGGAAGATGGTAAAAAGTACCTCTCCAACGAATCTTAATCCACACTCTTAATTTTTTTAAAGGCAAAAAAACAGCTTGTTTCGTGTAAAGTTACGTTGTTTTGGTCGACACGTATCCTCTCTTAAAATAAGATGGAAGGGCTAAAAAATAATAAAGAGTATAAAAGGATTCCTGATGCAAATGTACTAAAGTGAAAGAATACATAAAAATGGTTGTGATAATTTAAGAATAGTATATGATTCTTGATGCAAAATTATTTTCTACATTTTACGAGTAAATTATTAGGAATTCTTGGAGATAATCTTCTTTATTCTTTCAACATCTTTTTAGAAGCACTAAAACTTCATATTTTTAAGAAGAAAATTTAGGTACTCTTGGAGATGCTCTTATTTGCTTTGGATTAATCTCGGTCTTGGCTTGAATAGAATTCGAGCGTCTCGAAAACATAATTAAGACATGCCGATCACCACGTCTCACCAGTACTACCTTAGAAATCTCTGTTTTTTTAACTGTCTTATCAACAGATGCTTAGCTCATTACTCACAAAGAAAACGTAATAAGGTGGGTCGGTAAAAACTACTAGAAAATAACCGTTGAAGAAGAAGGACAAGGAATGGAAATCTGCGAAGGCCCACAAAATAGAGCCCAGCCCATCATATGGAAATTTGCGAAGGCCCAACCACTCAGCAAGCAAAAAAAAAAAAAAAACTAGCCTCTTCTCAAAATTACCCTGCCGCCGTCACGGCCACCGCCTCACGGACTCCGCCTCCTTTCCAAATCTCGCCCGCTCACCGCCGCTCCGAAATCCCCCCCGGCCCGTGCTAGGCTGATCTACGTCTCGCCGTCGTTGCCCCTCGGCAAGCTCGCCGCCCGGGCCAGCAGGTCAACTTCTCCGGGTCGTCCTTCGTCGGCCCTCGGCCGCAGCTCCTCCTGCAACTACTGGAGCTCCACCGACACCAGCCCAGGTCACCCCCGCCGCCATCCATAGATCCACTCTGAAATTGTTTTTTTTTACTGCAGTTACCGTTCTCCAGGCTTTCAATGTTTCGCTCGTAGGTAGATTCATAGTACCATCCTTTCATTTTCGATTTTAGTGCATATTTTGAACTGGCGAGGGGAAAAGGGGAATTGGATCAGATGACCTCATCAATCTGACCGAGTGCTTTGAGCTGATGTTGGCTGCGATCTCATTTGCTCTGACGTTTAGTTTTGTCTTTCAATAAGATACGCTTGTGGACACTGCAGGAAATTCTAAAAGTGCTTTGCTCCGACTGTAGTTGGTGTAGCTGTGTATAATGTAATTTAGCTTAAATTTAAATTGGCAACAAACTGTGATGTCTTTTGTTCAATTGATTTGTCCATATGTTTGCGCTGCACACCTCATACAGTGACTGTGTGGCGCCTTGGCCATACAATTGTAAGAAAACTACCTGAATGAATTGTTTGCCAGCCTATCCTTGTTTGGTGAATTGATGTTGGTAATGTAGTGTAGACTTCAGTAATTATAACCATGCTTAGTTTTATTTGTTTTCTTACAAATGTACTGAAGTTTGGTTTCTCCAGAGAAAATACTCTTTTCTTCAGTTATTGCATAGTTGATGCATTGCTCTTTTGGCTAGCAGTACCATACCTTATGTTATGACAGCAAGACTAATCATAATTCATGTTGTACTATTAGGGTGCCGTGTCAATTTCGAAGCTTTTCACATGGATACAGCGGCGCAAGACTTCCAACCGAGGACGTTCTCCATCAAACTCTGGCCACCAAGTGAAAGCACACGCCTCATGCTTGTAGAGAGGATGGCAAAGAACCTGTCCACTGAATCCATATTTTCCCGCAAGTATGGACTTTTGGGCAAGGAAGAGGCTCATGAGAACGCTAAAAGGATTGAGCAGCTGTGCTTTGCATCTGCTGATGAGCATTTCAAGAAGGAACCAGATGGTGACGGGAGTTCTGCTGTCCAGCTGTATGCTAAGGAAACTAGCAAGATGATGCTGGAGGTTCTTAAGAAAGGCCCAAGGACTACTGCAGAATCAGAAGCGCCAGTGGCTGATACACCTCTTGAACCTGGTGAGACTGTATTAGATATATCTGGTGGCAAGCGTGCCTTTATCGAGGCAGATGAAGCAAAGGAATTGCTGAGTCCACTTACCAAACCTGGAAACTCATATAATAGAATTTGCTTTAGCAACAGGAGCTTTGGTGTTGATGCTGCTAATGTTGCTGGACCTATTCTTGAGTCAGTTAAGAATCAACTTACGGAGGTAGATATATCAGATTTTGTTGCAGGAAGGCCTGAAGATGAAGCTCTTGATGTGATGCGCATATTCTCCAAAGCACTGGAGGGTTCTGTACTGAGATATCTGAACATCTCTGACAATGCACTGGGTGAGAAGGGTGTCAGGGCATTCAGTGAGCTCCTGAAGTCACAGGTTAATCTGGAAGAATTCTATGTCATGAACGATGGCATATCAGAGGACGCCGCAAAAGCTCTTTCTGAGCTGATTCCTTCAACCGAGAAGCTTAAGGTTCTTCACTTCCACAACAACATGACCGGAGATGAAGGTGCTATGTATGTTGCTGAGATGGTTAAGCGGTCTCCAAACCTGGAGAGTTTCAGGTGCTCAGCAACAAGGATAGGCTCTGATGGTGGTGTTGCTTTGTCTGAGGCATTAGGGACATGCACACATCTGAAGAAACTGGACCTCAGGGATAACTTGTTCGGTGTTGATGCAGGGATCGCTCTCAGCAAAACCCTTCCGAAGCTTCCCGATCTTGTTGAGCTTTACCTCAGCGACCTCAATCTTGAGAATAATGGTACAGTAGCAATCGCCAATGCCCTCAAACAGTCAGCACCTCATTTGGAAGTCCTTGAATTGGCTGGGAACGAAATAAATGCAAAAGCAGCCCCTGCTTTAGCAGAATGCTTAACAGCCATGCAGTCACTCAAGAAGCTGATCTTGGCTGAGAATGAACTCAAGGATGATGGTGCTGTGATCATTGCAAAATCATTGGAAGTTGGCCACGCAGATCTGAAGGAGCTTGATGTGAGCACAAACATGTTTCAGAGGGCTGGGGCACGCTGCTTTGCACGGGCAGTTGCAAATAAACCAGGTTTTATGCAGCTAAACATCAATGGTAACTTCATCTCTGATGAAGGGATTGATGAGGTGAAGGACATTTTGAAGGCTGGTAAGAATTCGCTGGATGTCCTGGGCTCACTGGATGAGAACGACCCTGAGGGGGAGCCTGATGATGGTGATGAGGAGGAAGATGACGAAGATGCCAAGGATGATGACAATGATGATGGGCTGAATTCGAAGCTGCAGAATGTACAGGTGGAGCAGGAGGATTAACCATGCTTTGGTTAACTGGCTCTATCTCTTGATCCAGTAATCTTCTGAATACCAGCGAGGCTAGATTTTTAGTTTAAGCAAATGCACTGTGGCTCCACCATTTATAAATGAGTCCTTGCCATTTGTCAGAATCCTTTCGTAGCTTCTGAACAAGTATTTGTATTGTCACGGTCAGGTGAAACTGACTCTTGAAGCTGGCTTGAACTTATTTCATGAACCCTATTTAGCACTCTGATTTATTCGCTGTGATTTTTTCTGAGGGTTTGTCAGTTTATTTGGAATATGTGCTACTGTGGTATATATGGATGTTCCTATGTGGCTATGTGCCTATGTTGGTGTCGGCACAACTGCGCAGGCAACAGGCGAGTGATGGGGTTTTACTAGAATATTGCTATTTCCTTTTTTTGAGTGTATCGTTTGATGAATTAATAGATACATCCTGGAAACAGCTTGCATTTTGCAAACCATGCGAGTTGCAGAGTTTGCCACTGCATTGGGCGGGGTCGGCGCCCAAGGACATGAGCCAGTAGGCGTTGAACCCGTTGGCGAAGAACGGGTTGCCGTTGAGCACGAAGCGGGTGACGAACCCGTCTCCTCTGGCATCTGCTCCTTGATGGCCGCCTCCATGGAAGCACAGGAGCAGAAGCAGAGCGAGAGCTCCACCAAGCCTCATTCTTCCTCCGTGGACTTAGGCTCTGTGTGTCGTTGCCTGCCTCTCTCTATCTCAGTATCTCTCTTCTTGGATGGCCAGCAAGGCAGCAATGGTGATGAGGTGAGGTGAGGAAGAGGGATGCAACTGTAGAAAGGAGGAGACGCCGAGCTGCCAGCCGTCGTTTAAATAGACCACAAGGCTTACATTTGTTGTTGATGGTAAAACTGGTAAACACTGGCAAATCGGTCGGTGAGATAGGCCGACTTGTCAGTGGGTCTCCGGGGTTTCCCGTCTGTCTGTCGGTCGGCTCCGGCGCTTGAAGGCAAGAAGCTTTTTGTTGGACACCCCACATGGGCTTTTTTTTTTTTTGAAAACATGGCAGGAGCACTGCCGATTCATTCATCAAAACCCTACTGTTGCGCTCTTTCCATAGATTCCAGGCTGAGTATAAAAGGATGGCTGACACCTGTCGTCGTTGTTCCTTTGGCACAGAAGTTAGCGACCCATTCCACCATTCTTCTACCGAAACACTGCGAGAAGGCACTGTTGATCAATCCCCAAACCTCCTGAGCAAAAACGCAGTGTAGAACCAGATGGTCAGCACATTCAGGTGCCTGATCACACAGAGAGGAGACCGGGTCACAAGGCCAATTCCGAGCAATGAGCCTGTTTGCGGTTAGAATTTTACTCTGCACTAACAACCAGCCGAACAGCCTGTGCTTCCCTTCAACCTTGGCTCCCCAAATGGATTTGGAGTTGAAGGTGCAGTAGCTCCCCACATGGGCCTTGGCCTTAGGGAACATGAACATGATGGGGTTTTGATGGTACGGCTGCATAACTGCATTGATAGGGTTTTACAGAATCCATCTCGAGACCCATGAAGGAGTAACAAACCGCAACTGAATTTAAAATTTGTAGCCTCCCAAAGGCCCTAAGATGACTTCAAATGAAAAAGTTTGAACTACAAAGTTGTAGATCTCGTCGGAAGCTACAAGTTTCGTATAAAGTTTATCTCCATCCGAGTTAATAAAAAAGTTACGATTTTTTAAAACAAATTTACCCAAATGGGTACTGTAGCACCTGCTACCGCCGTGGCCCATGGCGGTTTGCCCCTACCACCATGGGCCACGACGGTGGTAGGTTGGTTTGCTAAATTTTGAAACGATCGTATATTTTTCCATAATAAATAAAAAATAAATTGAAAAAAATAAAAAATTCCTCTATATGAAAAATTATTACTTCTTGGTTGACATCATCTACACTTTCTTTTTGCAACTAATAATAGTTTGAGAGCCCAACTTAAATGTTCGAACTTGAGCTTCCAATTCACTTGGAAAAGAGAAACAAGAGTTGCAGTAGTTCGAATTCAAACCTCTTTGAAGTGAACATGAACCATATGTTTGGGTTTGATATATGCCATTTCCGGATCAATCGATTTTTCTGGTACACTGATGACTGATCCCTGCTTTTGGTAATGATGATGACCCATGTACTCTCAGTGTACGCTAGATTACGACACTAGTGTGCCTTATCCGAACGTACGACTGGTCTGATCCGGACACGTGCCTTTGCCAAGAATGTTCACTGCCTTGCCAAGAATGTTGAGCCGAAAAAATCACTCGATGACGGGCGCACCACCATCATCTGCCGTAGACTTGAAGCCACGCCAAAGGCGCACGCACGTTTGGGTCGATCACTGCCCCAAGTGCTGATCCTGGTCTGCCCATTTGTAGCACGAAGGATTCGCTGCGCAACGAGCCGGCGGCGCCCGGCCCGACAGAAAAATGGCACGAAGCACACAGAGCCGCCGTGATGTCTGTCCGTCGCGCCGCGCGCTGGCCGAGCACGAGACGAAAGATACGTGCACCGCGCGCGCCCGGCGTCCGTCCCCAAGCCGCGCGCAAATGCCAGCCAGGCTAGCGTAGCAGCAGCCTCTGCAGCCCTGCGCGGCCTGCCTGACCGATGCTTGCTGTTGGTTGGTGCCAACTGCCACTGCCATGCGTTGCGAGTTGCGACACCCAACTTGCCATTGGTAGCAGTAGCACACGGAACCAGCACCACGTCTCGGCGGCCGCGCGCCGCTCGGTGACCCGGCGCTAGCGTCCACGGCGGCGCAGCCCCCACTGGCTCGCTGGTTGTCGTTGGTGGTCACCGGTCACGGTCAGTCAGGCCTGGACTCCGCCCCCAGCAGACAAAACCCGCTTGTTTGTCCCCTTGCGAGCCGCAGCCAGCCAGCCGGGACGCAGCGCACGCAGGCACGGTGACGCAATCCTCTATCTATCCCCACCGCCGCCTCCCGGCTCGCATCCCACTTGCACGCGGCGGCAGGCCCCGACCGCCTGCCCATATAAACGTGTCAGTGCGGCGTGATCGAGCACTTCCATTGAGCTCGGTTGGCTGGAGATGACGATGGCGATGGGGTGGCTGTCGGCGCTCGCCGTCGTCGCCGCCCTCGCCGGCGCGGCGCGGGCGCAGCAGCAGCAGCAGCAGCTGTCGCCGGGTTTCTACGACGCGACGTGCCCGGCGGTGCAGGCCGTCGTGCGCCGCGGCGTGGCGCGCGCCGTCCAGAGCGAGCCGCGCATGGGGGCGTCCCTCCTCCGCCTCTTCTTCCACGACTGCTTCGTCAATGTACGTAGTAGAAACCAGGGACGAGCCGGGCGATCCCTTTCCTTGTCGATGCAGTGTCTGACAAGTGTGTTCGCGTTTGGGGTCGCAGGGGTGCGACGCCTCCGTGCTGCTGGACGACGTGCCGGGCAACTTCACGGGGGAGAAGCACGCGGGGCCCAACGCCAACTCGCTCCGCGGTTACGAGGTCGTCGACGCCATCAAGTCCGAGGTCGAGGCCTCCTGCAGCGCCACCGTCTCCTGCGCCGACATCCTCGCCCTCGCCGCGCGCGACGCCGTCAACCTGGTTAGTTTACTGCCGTGTCTCTCGGTCAGTCAGTCAGTCAAGTCTCTCGATCCGAGCTACACTGCACACTGACGCCTGGTGCACGCGCGTGTCGTGATGTGATGTGACGCAGCTCGGCGGGCCGAGCTGGGCGGTGCCGCTGGGCCGCCGCGACGCGCGGAGCACGAGCATGAACGCCGCCAACACCAACCTGCCGCCGCCGGGCGCGAGCCTCTCGACGCTGCTCTCCATGTTCCGCGCCAAGGGCCTGGACGCGCGGGACCTGACGGCGCTCTCCGGCGCGCACACCGTGGGGCAGGCACGGTGCGTCGTCTTCCGCTCCCACATCTACAACGACACCGCCGTCGACGCCACCTTCGCCGCGGACCTCCGCGCCAACGTCTGCCCGTTCAAGGGCGGCGACTCCAACCTCGCGCCGCTGGAGCCGCGGGCGCCCAACGCCTTCGACAACGGCTACTTCCGGGACCTGATCGACCGCCGCGTCCTTCTGCGGTCCGACCAGGCGCTCTACGGGAGCGGCGGCGGCAACGGCACCACGGACGCGCTCGTGCGCGCGTACGCCGCCAACGGGACGGCGTTCGCGGCCGACTTCGCCGCCGCGATGGTAAGGATGGGCAACCTGGTGGGGAGCGGCGGCGGCGAGGTCCGGCTCAACTGCCGGCGAGTGAACTCATGATTTTGCTGCACTGCACACAGCTGCACCATTCTTGCACTGCTCTTCACCGTCAATGGATCATTACTTAGTTCATTCATGGCGTACGCCTGACAGAAGGAATGATTGGTTATTTGATTTGTGCGCGATGTTGGATTCCCTCGTGTTCCGATCGAAAGTGGGCGGCGGGGCATCGCCCATCTGATTGCGAATTTGCGATGCCAAGCAGCAGGCTTTTTTTGACCCCTGGGGGCTGGGACTGATGCGCGCATCATGCAGCAGCACTGCAGCAGACATGAGATCTATCGACATAGTACATGCCAGCTGCGGCTGCGCCTGCGCCTGCGCGCGGTAGATCACACTGACACTGTGCGGGGTGCAGAGCAGAGGCGGCAGGCGGGGGGCCAACCGGCGGCCGGCAGCCACGGATGCATACTTGCATAGTGCAATGATTTGCTCCGGTGGACGAAAAGGGGATCGAGATCGAGCCACAACCGGCAGGCAAATCAGCAGCACGGGACGGCGGCGGTGTGTGGCCTCTGTCATGGCGTCCACGGCTGCGCCTCGTGGCCGTGCCGGCGTGGGGGCCCGTACGACGGCGATGGCCGCTTCGACACTGTAAGCGGATCACGTCGTATATGGCCTGCATCTCACTTGCCCGCTTGGTGCACGCCTAGGACAGGGAGTAGCAAGTAGGATAACCTTATCCTCGTACAGGATGTGTCTGTCTCGTCGTTCACCGCAGCGTTTTCGACAGGGATGGACTTGCTGGTTCCAGCAACCGAGCGCTTCGCATCATTGCCAGATCGCCGCCATGGAATGCCAATTCGCCATGCAACGGCACTCGGCGTTCTTCACCTCTGAACTCTCAGAGTACATAAGATGGGGAGTACTATGCATCGCCATGGCCATGGCCAGATGGCTTGCCTGTCTGATACCCTGGTTTGATCCCACCCCGTTAAACTGAACATGTTGCATTGGATTTGCAGGTGCCACACGGCCCCAGCCACCGGGGCACCAGTTTTTGAAGAAACCGTGATCCTGTTCGGCTTATCTCGGTTTGATTTAGTTTGGTTTATTTCTTCTCGCACTATTCAATCTATCAACTGAACATTATTCTTCATATTAGCCGAACAAACTCTGTGACGAGGGGATCTCATCCTTGAGGATAGACTAGGTCAATGCCCGTGCGTTGCAACGGGCTAAAAAAAGCATATAGGCACCATTGTTAATTTTGTTAACATGTAAAAGATCACATGTGCGTATGGTATATAGAAAGAAAATTTAATAGAATAGTGGTTAATTTGAAGAGAGAACAATGTTAAGAATTAGCAATTCTCCAATGTGTTATTTTCCTTGTTAAGGTTATCACTCACACAACAAGGTGTTGGAAGCCTGTAGCCAGTAACAGCAGTCCCTGTAAGTGTCTCTATTACAGAGCGTATTTTTATTTTTTTGGGGTCAGCCTCAGTATATTTGATCAATGGTCCCCAAATCCTCGCGCGGATCTGAGCTTCAGAAGCATGGGGAGACATTTTCAATCGACCGATGATGCTTTACCAAACATGGGCAGGCCGTCAGGGTACTCTGCTTCTTTTTCTTTGACTTGTCCATTAGTTTGAAGCTTCAAAAAGGGAGACCGAGGGAATGGTAAATGTATGCTTATGCTTACTGCATGTATAATTTTAATTAGTTTAAGCATCCTTTATTTGAACAATATTTGTTGTCCGTAGGGTGTAACTCCTGCGAAACATGAAAATGCATCACGTGCCACTGGTGATGATGAGCTTGCTCGAGCAGTTTCTTTGTCCTTGGAGGTAGTTTCTACAGAATAAAATTCTATTTTTTTCATATACTTGTAAAGCATCAGGTAAACTTTCCTTCATCAAGAGCGCATCTTGATCCTTATCTTCTCTCTGAAAAATTGATCACTTTGATACAAAATTTATCAAAGATACAAACTTTAAACTTAAAATCATAAATGAAATTATAATATTGCTATCATCAACTTTGGTCAGAAAATAACAGTATCATAATCAACTTTATTGAAATGTCTTTCTACTCCTCTAATTAAATTAGAGGATAAAACTTCATTTTGCAGCGGAAACTTAAGAAACAAATTCATGAAAAACATGAACAACCTTACTTTCATATGCATTTCTTATTCTCATATACTCTCTAAACAATTTACACCATTGGTTCAAATTGAATAGAGATAAAATTCTATACTTAATACACCAAAACTTACTTCTGAAAATGACAAAATACTTCTTAAACTTTATGGTGTTAAAACTTGCTACCGGCCCACTTCAGGAAAACAGCCCGTAGCCATCTTCCCATAGTTAGTCGTCAACCTGGGCATGCGGCCCAAAGCCGATGGCCCATTGCCTCTTCGCCTGTGCTTGTATGGGCTCGCGGTCCAGCAGCCAATGGGCACGTCTCCCTCCTGGGCTCAAAATCGCCCAAGAGTGAAAAACCAGACCACGGCCATTTCTCATGCGTTCTTGGGCTCTCTGCCCAGCAGCCAATGCCTGGGCCATCCAACTGGCCCAGCAGCAGCCGCGCCCGCCCGGGCTCGAATCGGCCCGCGAGGCTCTGGCTGCTCCTGGCCGTCGATCTGATCCGACGGCTGCCCGCGACTCTCGGCGGAACAAAACACCTGTTCGGCCTCCTCCCCTGAAAAACCCTAGAACCATTTCTTCTCCCCCGTGCCTTAGCAGCCGCGTGCGGCGGCGGCGGGGTGTTTCGCGTCCGTGCCCGGCGGCTCGCCGACGACGGTGAAAAAGGGCGGCGCTGGCGGCACGTGACCGCGGCCCTCCCCCCTTCTTGTTTTATTTCTTTCTTCCTCCCTATCCTCTTGTCTCACTCGCGAGATCCAGAGGGCCGGCACGCATGGCGGCCGGCGGAGGTCATGGCGCCGCCGCGAGGCCACTGGCCGGCGCGCGCGCTCGCCCGAGAGTGAGCGCGCCGCCGTCGAGCGGCCTCTCGGTGGTGCCCTTCGACCGAGTCCGAGGGTGACCCGCACGGCGGCGGGGATCTCTTCTCGTGGCTCGCCAAAGTCCGAGCCGATGACGTACGGCTTACGTAGGTGACGACAGGTTAAGCGTCAGGGGGTGAACGACGTGACCAAAAATTATAGATTGGTATAGAAAGTCAGCTTTTCATTTTGTGAGAGTTGCTTCTACGTACTCCCTCAATCTTTAAATAAATGTCATCATTCGGAAAATGTGTTTTCCTCACAAACGCGTTACCAAATGACACTTTTTACAGGCAAGTATATGATAACTGGATGGGTAGGCTCGGCACTCTGCAGCACATCTGCCAGGGCTCCTATATACCTTTTGAAAGATTTACAGTATTTTGAACATATATTAATATTTATTGGTATTTATCATTTTTTTCAAAAATTGACTTAATTGTTATATACATTGTTGACCTTGACCAATATTTATATATACCAATATTTTTTATAAAATTTTACATTCACCAACATTATTGTTCAATTTTTTTTACATGCACATTTTTTTTTTGCACTTACCTACTCAGCATTTTTTTTACATTCACCAACTCTTTTACATTAACAAAACTTTAAGGTAGTGAATCAAAAATATTAAGATAGTTTGTCGGGTTGTTTAATTATCTTATGGATTTCCCCCACTGGCCAGTCTGGCCTGCGGCTGGATTATCTATCTGTCGGACGGAGAAGAGGAATCCTTTCAATCTTTTTTTAGGCGAAAATCTTTTTGTTGGGCTGGATGCAGAAGTCCATTCAGGGAATACTTTTTTTTAAGGCATTCAGGGAATACTTACTGGGCTGCCCGGGCTAGCCATGAGTCCATGGCTACTTTTATTAATGAGCCCATGAATGATGAATCCTTTAAATCCCACTCCTCGTCTTGATTTTTTTTAAAAAATATATTTATTTTTTCAATTTTTTTGAAAATATATAGTGTATCCAAAAAATTTGCAAAAGTAGCCTCCAACCGTCGTGGTAAATGGCGGTAGGGACCTACCGCCACCGGGAACGACGATAGGTCCCTACCGCCACCGGGTACCCGCCGTTTCCTGTAGCGCCCCTACTGCCGTTCCCGATGGCGGTAGGTCCCTACCGCCATTTACCACGGCGGTGGTACTTTTGCAAATTTTTGAATCTGCTATATATTTTCGAAAAATCATGAAAAAATAAATATAAAAAATAAAAAATTCCCTTGGCTGCGAGAGGGGAAGAGCGACCAGGAGAAATCCCCGGTTCCTTTCTTTTCGCAATGCAGCTATGCAAGTACTCTGCCACTTCATCGATGGTCCAAACTCGATTCACCCAATCAAAAAAGCTGACAAGTACGGAGTACTTGATCAGTAATCACGTCTCGTGAAACTTAATTTGTTCAGTGGATAAAGATATCAATTCTGGCCATGACACACCATGCTTTACCGTCCTCGTGTTCCCGTGATATTTGCTCAGTTCTGAACCTTCAGTTCTAGAGATTATGTGCTGCTAACTGCTATCAACCTTATGAAGCCAACAGTTATGATAAATTAAACCAATATTTTTAAATTTCTGAATTCTCAATACAGCAGTTAGCTAGCCAGATCAAGATGGCATTCAGCTACATGGTGTGCTTGGTGTACAGTTTGCTTTGCTATTTTTCAGCATCTCAAGTGTATATGAGATGAGAGGCCAGATGTTGTGGCCTGCAGACTTGCAAATTGTTTACCCAATCTGCATATATACTGTTTTAACTTGTAAGCAACTAAGCATGAATATAGCGTCCATGTACCTATATACTCCCTCCGTCTCAAATTATTTGTCATTTTGACTTTTCGAGATACATTTTTTTTGGTTACGCACCTAGATATATTTATGTATAGATACGTAATAAAAAATGTATCTAAAATCTAAAATGACAAGTAATTTGAAACGAAAATAGTATATGATAAAAGTAACTTCTGTTGTGTGCGTGGTCCATCACGGCATTATACATTGCGAATCTGTGATCATATATAGGTTTCACAAGGTACTATAGGTTTGGCGTATCGTTCATTAAATATCTAGTATTAGTTTGTTTTAGAATGCATGACAATTAACGTTTATATAAGGCGTCTTATATAAGAACATGCAAATGTGTTGATAATCTTTTCACTTAAGAATCTGCCCTGCCGACCCTGATGCCTTATCTCTGTAGCTTGCATTTGACCAAAAGTACTAATAAACCCTAGGAAAAATTCTATTGCTTCCACTATACAATTTCTGGTCCATGTGTTGGATCCAACGTGTAACACGGAATCCTGAGCATCCCATTGCCCCTAATCCTTATTATCCGCACCAACTACAAATTGTTTACCAAATTATTGAAGGTATCCTTGGTATTTTTTGAATTAAAGAATTAGTCATCACAGCAATCGAAATTATGTTGTTTTTTGGCATGAACATTTCGTCGTGCCATGCATGCACTTTGAAAGGAAGAAAAAAAAAAGCAAATGGGGTCGATTGCGCTGTGGAAAAGTACTTAACGACCCTATGAAGCATATAGGGCTGGAAAAATCGAGGTAGAGGGGTTAAACATTTGTGATTTGGACGCAGGAAACAAGTGCCCCCTCGTGATGTGGAAGGTTGATTCCAGATTCTTCTATATTCACTTGTTTCTGTCTAGGATACCAACAACCCTGGGAGAAACAAGAGGGCACTTCTTCTTATACTCTGAAACTTTTTAGAGAACATCTGTGAAATCCATCCCTGAACAACACTGCTTTCTCCCTGCTACGGAGTAGATTCTTCATGAACATTTTTTCAGAAATATAGGAATTCAACAAGAGCCAATACTCTCTGCTGTCATTTCAGTATCAAGAAGCAATATGTGATTCCTTCACATCTTACCTGCTATATTGAAAAATCACAGTCCTTGAAAGAAGTTGATGGCCAGAGCACTTTGTTTCTCACCAACCATTTCCAGCGTGCAGGATAGCAACAAACTAACAAATTAAAGTACCTGTGAAATGCTAAAGTGCACAATGCACCGACTTTTTCCCGTAACATTTCCAACTAAGCATAGAGCAAGCATCGTAGAAATGTCAAAAAAAAATTAGATGGGAAATCGTTTTCCAACCAATTCGTCCGTGTCATGGCAGAAATAAAAATCTCAGAAGAAACAAGATCCCTTCACCAGATCACCGACCACGCAGCACAATAGTATCCTTACCCAGAACCAACGGCCAAGATAACGTCACAATCCACATCGAACGGTGATGCGGAAATCCGAGTCATCAGTGACTGAATTAGTGCTATCCCATCACATTATTACACCTGTACCGAAAATGCATAAATATTCTCGAGAAAATTCAGCAAAAAAAAAGATCACCAAAAAGTCAAACTTTTCTTAAGAGCACACTCTCCACCGACGTGTTCTATATATCCCACCTCTCATTCATCGATTCCATTCTCTCCTCTTCCCTCCATTGTCCATCATCCTCTCCGATTCTTGCCACGTCAGCTACCTTAGGTAGTGACGTTCTTGCCGGTCAATGGTGCGGATGGCAGGCAAGGTTGGAAGCAATGGCGGCGGCGGCGGCCGGGAGACCAAGAAACCGGCGCTCCTCCTGGGGCGCTACGAGGTGGGGAAGCTGCTGGGGCAGGGCAACTTCGCCAAGGTGTACCACGCACGCAACGTGCACACGGGCGAGGAGGTGGCGATCAAGGTGATGGAGAAGGAGAAGATCTTCAGGTCCGGGCTGACGGCGCACATCAAGCGCGAGATCGCCGTGCTCCGGCGGGTGCGCCACCCGCACATCGTCCAGCTCTACGAGGTCATGGCCACCAAGCTCCGCATCTACTTCGTCATGGAGTACGTGCGCGGCGGCGAGCTGTTCGCGCGCGTTGCGCAGGGGCGGCTCCGGGAGGACGACGCGCGGCGCTACTTCCAGCAGCTGGTGTCCTCCGTCGCCTTCTGCCACGCGCGCGGGGTGTTCCACCGGGACATCAAGCCCGAGAACCTCCTCGTCGACGACGCCGGCGACCTCAAGGTCTCCGACTTCGGGCTCTCCGCCGTCGCCGACCAGATGCGCCACGACGGGCTGTTCCACACCTTCTGCGGCACGCCGGCGTACGTCGCGCCGGAGGTGCTCTCCCGCCGCGGCTACGACGCAGCCAAGGCCGACCTCTGGTCCTGCGGCGTCGTGCTCTACGTCCTCATGGCCGGGTACCTCCCGTTCCAGGACTGGAACCTCGTCGGCATGTACCGCAAGATCCACAGGGGCGAGTTCCGGTGCCCGAAATGGTTCTCGCCGGAGCTCAAGCGCCTCCTCCGCCGCGTCCTTGACACCAACCCGCAGCGCCGCGCCACCGCCGACGAGATCATGGACAACGAGTGGTTCAAGGTCGGCTTCCGCCGCTTCTCCTTCCGCATCGAGGACGACCGCTCCTTCACCTGCTTCGACCTGGACGACTACGTCGACGGCGCCACCGACGCGTCCCCCTCGCCGCCCGACCCCGAGACGCCACGGACAGACGACGCGGGGAGCAACGCCGCCGCAAAGAGATCGATAAGAAAGGCGGCCGGGATGACGTCGTGTGGGTCGGCGCCGTCGCTGATCCAGCTGGAAGCGCGCAGCGGACTCGGCGGGAGCAGCCGGCGACGGTCGAGCCTGAATGCGTTCGACATCATCTCGTTCTCGAGGGGGTTCGACCTGTCGGGCCTGTTCGAGGACGGCGAGGACGCGGGGAGCGGCGGCGGTGGCGGCGGCGGCGGCCCGGAGCCCCAGCACCGCCCGGCGGCGGCGCGGTTCGTGTCGGCGGCTCCGATGGAGCAGATCCTGGCGGTGCTGGAAGGGGCCGCATCGGCGGCCGGCCTGGTGGTGCGCGAGCTGGACGACGGGTCGATCAGCATGGAGGGGACACGGGAGGGCGAGCACGGCGCGCTGGTGGTGGCCGCGGAGATCTACGAGCTCACACCGGAGCTGGCGGTCGTGGAGGTGCGGCGCAAGTCCGGCGGCGCCGCCGAGTACGAGGAGTTCTTCCGGGCCCAGCTCAAACCCAGCCTGCGCGACCTCGCCTGCGACGAGCCGACACTTCTCCCATCCAACGAGCTCTCGCGGAGCCTCTGAGCTGTGATCGTGGCCGGCTGGGCGCCGCCGCGCGATTCATGCGTGCACGCTCGCATCAAGGCAAGCGCATGCACGCACGTTCATCGTCGACACATCGTATGTACGTGGCTTAGTGCCACGTACGTATATATACTTTTGATAAATATACTGCCATATATACAAGTATACAAGATACATGCAGAATGTACGTACGTAAGAGTGAAAGGGATTTTTATACGTATATATGGTGATAGTGAATTAGTGATACGCCAGAACGCATTCTTTTTGCAGTGTTGTGGTCTTGTGGATGGTTTTTGGGAGCATCCACACATGACAAATTGACAACACTGTTGTATTGATGGGTAAATTGTCAAAAGAAATGTAAATTTTGTGAGGAGAGTTTTGTGTTTTCAAGTGATTTGAGAGGGTTGGTGTTTGTTGATGTGCCAAGCACTTAATTTGTATTTGGAGAAGACAACACTACCAATTGATTTTATTTATTCGTTTACTTATGCCGAAATAAAACTAGTACTGATCTATTCCTCTCTCTGTTTTGCCTGGACACCGACAGCGCGCTGACCTGCCCCTGAATGTTTCATCATTGATAAGAAGACTTGCAGGCATGCTTGCTGATTCATTTGCTGACCAATTTCTACAGGCCAATGCAATGCATTAGAAAACGATTGCATAAAATGGTTTGGCACACTATAGGTGAGCCTCTCTAGCAGTGGCGTAGCCAAGGGGGGCAGGCAGGGGTCATGGCCCCTCCTATGGTTTGAAAATTTGCGCTAAAAAGTTCATTTTAGATCGAATTTTCAGATAAATTAGCACTGTTGGCCCCCCTCAACAATGAAAAAAATCAATTCCTGACTACGCCATTGCTCTCTAGGTGACACTTCATTGCAACTCCAGAAGGTACTTTGCAACCTTCAGTCAGAGTTACCTGTTGCCTGAAAGAGACTAGGGGCCACATGACCAATGTGCCAATTGCACAAGTGTTAACCAAATGGCATTTTGTAAGGGCGTGCACTACATTTATTAGAATAATTGGATTATACCATTGAAAGATCCAAAAGTTAGATGTATACCATTGACCCTATATGTTATTGACTTATGTGAACTCCACGTGTCATTAACTTAGCAATAATATATATCTAACTTTGAAGTCTTTTAATGGTATGATCCAAATTTCTCACATTTATATGTTCAAAATATCTGGCCAATGAGTTAATTATTTTCATGATCACAAGTTTGCAACGTACAAGTTTGCAAACGTACTTCACGGTTAAAAACCTCTGAAAACAAAGGAAAATTTCAAACAGAAAAGAAAACCCAGCTGTTGATGTTGTTCTTGCTGAAAGTTCAGTTCCATGACAGCTTTTAGCCGTATCGAAATTCCACGGCTTCCATACAACTGTACAATGCCAACTAAAAATATGAAACACTGAAGAATTTTCATCAGCCGTAACACTCGATTAAACAAATTCTGGCAAACCAACCGTGACCTTGCTGCCCTGTCCCCTTACTCCATGCCACATCGAAGAGTCTGAGGCTAGCAAGCTATCATCAATCATTTTATAAAAATAAAAGTCTCCCAGGATTTGCATCTTTCACCTGCTTTATTTGACGCTCAAGAACTCGATTGCATCAATTCGCCCACGTAGTCGCGGGAGGAGAACTCAGCCACGGAAATCGCCGTGGACGAGATCTGAAACTGAACAGCTGTTCATGCTCAGCGTAGCTAATCGCTTTTGTTTTATGTGGCAAATGCATGCGCGAGTCATTAGTCTCTCAAACTGGAGGTCAGAGTCTTATCTGCTGAATATACTCGCTCGTCAGTATACTCGTGATCTGCCAAAAGTAGGTGCTGCTTGGAGCCTGTACTGTAACCCCTTTGGGTGCTGCTAGCTACTTCTGGAATGAAGGAGTGGTGTCATGCTCAGCACTGCATAGTAAGCCTAAGGATTAGCATGAGCTAGTCAGTATGCTGTGCTCTGACAGTTTAGCTATTGCAGGCTTGCAGCAGCAGCAGCAGCTTGTTAGTGAGAAACCACCAGTTTCATTTTGAGTAAAAACGTTAAATTAAATGGATGGTATTGATAAACATTGATAATTGATAATCTGATAGACTTTTTTTTTTGGGTTTGGAAAGCTGATAGAGAGGCATTCAGATTGCTGCTGACGTCAAGAGAGGAAAATAAGAGGAGTATTCTTAAGGCCCATAAGGCTTGCACAAGAATTTACATTCGCCCCACAATAGCCCAAAACTAGTACCTAGCAATGCCCTCATCAGCATGCCCAAGAAAAACAGCCGAGACCCGCAGCCCAGTTCCGTTAGCCCCAGGCACCTTCCCGACTCCGGCGACCTACCACCACCACCACCATGGCCGCCGCCGGCGAGGCCTCCAGCAAGCTCCTCCGCTTCCTCTACTTTGTCGGCGCGGGAGGTATGTCATTCCTACAAACCCGTGTGCGCTTGCTCGCGCTTCTCGTGTGCTTGACCCCGTGACGCTTCTCATTTCTCCCCAGTGATCTGCACCAAGGCCATCAACACCTATCGCGACTACGAGCACAAGAAGGAGGCCTCAGCCGCCGTCTCCGCCGCCGAAGCTGCGTTGGCTTCTGCAGCGGTGCCCGAACCAGCGCCTGCAACCGCCGCAGCCCTGCCGGCGAAGCCCTGACTGCGGAGTAGGGGCCTGTCTACGCCGGTTAGGGTTCTTCGGATGTTGTTCTCCGGAGGAGAAATAGATGTTATCTTTTGTTTCTGATGTTTTCAATGTTATATGTGTCGTATCGTTGTGACACGAATTCGATAATAAAAATCCTTCATTTAACATCTCATGATCATTGTTCTTTACTGCCTTGAATTTGATTGCTAGCAAAATATTCGTGGCCATCATGCTTACCTGTTATTAATTGGTGCGTAAAGAACTGTAGTGTTGTTTTGTGTAGTATTTTGCTTTCATTTATCGGGTTGCTATGTCAATGTAGAAGGATCGGTAAGAAAGTATTTTATCGGTTATAAGTGTGGTATGGATTATGTTTCTCTTATACAAGATTCAAGATCTCTGTCAGATGATACATGCTAGGTACAACAGAGCCAGGTAGTTTACAAGTACTAATCGAGGTAATAGATTAAATTGGTGTCCCTGACAAGTTTTCTGCATTTAGCTAGAGCTTAGTTGTTACAAGGTGCTGCCTGTAGTTTTCTTTTCCTGCTTTCATGTCCTGATTTGTGCAGCATATGAACTCCCAAGGTCCTTTTATCTATACTTTGCCTATCTTTAACAAAACCTGTGATAGTTGGAAGCGACTTTTATCGCACATTAGTAGCTTTGAAAAAAAAATCATGTAATCTTAATTTACACATTTATGTGTTGATCTTACATTGGACCAAAAAAAAAGGTTTGTTTTTCATTCATTTATTGGACAAAAGAATGTTTGTTCTTGGTTTCATTATGAATATTATTCGAGGATCCTTATTTTATCAGCTTCATTCAGCAAGTAGGGTGATTATGAATGATGATGGCCTCGCAACTCCTGTCAATAATTATTGAATTGCAAAATGTTTGTGTTTAACAAAGGCACAGTGCTCATTATTTTGGCATAAACGTTGTAATCTGCCTTGATGTCACATATGCAATATCATTGCTTGTATGTAACTAAGAAGAAGTAGCACCACATTTTCTGCTACACAAATATGATGTCACATTTTTACATCTCTAGACAACAAGATGGTGGTTTCTGACTTTTTCGTGATGCACCTTCTATGTTTTATAGAGTCTGCACCTAGAAGGCTATACGTTTCTCATCAACCTTTTCTTCTGAGAATTTAATCTGACTTGTCTGACAAGCGGTATCCTTATGCCATGGTGCAGCTGTGTACAGTTGTGTGGTCGTGTGAGAATGTTTAGTCTCTCCAGATTGCTTGGTATGGAGGTATCTATGAAATTAATTGTACTATTCTTAATCTGTTGTTATTCTAGTACATTTGACATAACATATAACCAATAGTTTCAAGCACTCAAAATTTGTCAAAAAAATCCTGCCATAGAGATTGCTCTCTTCAAGCAGAAAAATATTCTTCCCTTTTCATGTATCCACATTTTAATTTGAACATAATAACGAGCAGGACATGCCTTGCCATTGCCCCCATACATGCCTTATTAAATCTACTTAATTACCCTTGTATTTGGCATCTATAAAATTTCATCTGTGCTATCTATTTATGTTCTTACCATTTTAATTTGTATTTTCCTCAGTGCTATTTTTCTGCAGGCAATGGTTCTGTCCAAGCAACAGGAAAACAACGACTATGCTGATCATCGTGCTTCTATTGATGAAAGGAACAGGAGTTCCATGTTCAACAATTGCTACTACAAGAAGAAAACTGGCAAAAAAGATCACAAAGAGCTCTACAGTCTCCTGCTCAATTGGGTCTAACCCTTTGAGAAAAGGGGGGAGAAGAGAAAAAAAAGGTGCCTGTAGTCGCATCTCTGAAGAGATTGCGCTTAAAGGGCATATCTTTCGACTGACTAAGAGGATGGTTTTAGTGTGATGACTCAGTCAGTGGAGGAAGCTTGTCCTCTGATTGACTGCTCCAACAGATGTCCCTGAGTGAAGGTCTCAGATCCTTGTTGCAGAACCTTTCATATTCCAATGTGTCCCCTGCTGACTTCTTCACCTCGACAACATAAAAGGCTGGTGTCACCTCGAAGATCTCTGCGTCAATTGCAAGCTGCCCCTTCCTCCCTTCTTTGGACCCCTGTAGTGTCACCAGTCCGTCCTGTTTCTTCACCATGAAGCGCTCTGTCTCAGCAATCTGCTCTAGTTTTGACACTATTGCTGATGCCGGCTTTTGGGTCATAAACCGTGAATTCGCCTTCCGTTCTTGGTCGTTCCCGAACAGGCCTGATAGATCAAATCCTTTGGAGTGTGATATGATGTCAAATGCATTCAAACTTGTTGGCTTTAAAGGGTTGTCTGGTTCTTCCACCTTGTTGGCTTCATTGTACTTGTGGTCAGTGCTGAAAGCAACTTGAACATCCTTGAGGCTGTTTGAACCGTGTGACTGTGCCAACATCACTGCTGGTTTGTACCCCTTCTTGAACCACGGATACTCAACCAGCTTCTCGATGGTGATTCTGGTGTTTGGATTTGGATCGAGGAGCCTGGACATGATCCTGCGGAGATCAGAAGAGAACCACTGGGGATACTTGACATCTCCTCTGCTAATCTTGCGGTACATCTCCATTAGATTTGCATCATGGAATGGGAGATAGCCAGCAAGAAGAACAAACAATATGACACCGCAAGACCATATGTCCGCTTTGGCTCCATCATAGCCCTTCTTGTTGATTATCTCAGGTGCAACATATGCAGGTGTGCCGCATGTCGTGTGCAACAAACCATCCTGCTTTTGGCACTCTTGGAGGGCACTCAGGCCAAAGTCCGACACCTTCAGGTTGCCGTTCTCATCCACGAGAAAGGTTCTCTGGCTTCAGGTCCCTGTGGTAGACACCGCGGCTGTGGCAGAAATCCACAGCCCCTATCAACTGATGAAAGTACTTCCTCGCGGCGTCCTCCTTCAGCCGGCCCCTAGCAACCCGGGCGAAGAGCTCGCCACCCCGGACATACTCCATTGCGAAGTATATCTTGCTCTTGCTGGCCATGACCTCATGCAGCTGGACAATATTGGGGTGGCGAACAAGGCGCATGGTGGAGATCTCCCGCTTGATCTGGTCGATCATGCCAACACGCAACACCTTCTCCTTGTCAATGATCTTGATGGCCACGCTCTGGTTGGACGCAAGGTTCCGGGCATGGTACACCTTGGCGAAGGTGCCCTGCCCTAGATAGCGGCCGAGCTCATACCGGTTCATGAGGATGGTGGACTTCTTCTCCATCCTTCTTGGTTCGTCGGGGGTGACGGCAGCAGCAACAACAGGTCGAATGGTTCACGAGCATCTACTCTGCGCCACTTCGTGCCTCTGTCTTCCTCTCTCCTTGGCAAGGGGGGAGAGGAAGGAGAGGTGAAGGGCGACAGAGTATTTGCTTGTGCTTTGGAGGAAACCAAGACACACAACTGATGTGCTCGGAAGCCTCCAAGAGAGGGGAGCAAAAAAGGAGAGGGGATCAGTCTGTGGCAGTTAGAGTTTCCCCTGTGACATGAGGCTAGGACTCGTTCTTCCTCATGAGATGCATCAGGCTGGCTAAGAATAGGATTTGTATTTGTGTTGGATGGCTGTGGTTTTGGGATGCTATTTGTAGGATCTCGAACCATGGTTTGTGCTTGAGATCTGAGTGGTGAGATGGGCCATATCAATGCAGCCTCTCTGTTCAGTTATTACATGTGTCTTTCGTGATGGACACCGCTGATCAATTATTTGAAATGTAATTGCATTTGCATCTATGATTGGTTTCCTTTAGAGGATATGAATTTGGACGAGGTGCCATGTGGGGAACTGCTTATGGCATGGTGTGTAGCAGGTGCTTGCAACGTATATCTAGCGCTGCATGTGGCCATCAGCTGACCATGTCTGATGTTTCTTCTATACAAAGATGTTTGGTTTTCTCTGAAGAACAGTTTGGCGAGTTCAGATATAACATGCATGTGTATGTGTACGTTCTTGGATAGTTTGGCCGCCGTCGATCAGGATCTGGTGCCATCTGGACGATCCTGGATGCTACTGGTACCGACCTGTCTTCCTCTGCGTCATTTCTAGGTGTATTTGTGCACTTCTGAATTTGTACGTTACGTGTCTATGTGAGCTGTGACTGAATCCATACGAAAGTGCTCTTGTTGTATTTAAGCATTATTGTGAGTTTGAAACTTTGAACAGTCTATAGTACCGTGATCTATTTTTGCACCATTAGCAATCGCAAGATACACACTACACCGAGTCTGAACTCTGAACAATAATATGCATTCAGACGAGAGGTGACTAAAATTTTAGAGATCTGGTTTTGAATTTTCTCCTCTTTTTGTGGCGAATGGCATTCAGAATGCACGAACGCCTGGACAGAAACTGCACACGAAATGAGTTTTGCTAGAGCTTGATGTACGTGGCACTATAGTCACAATCGCAGGATTAATTACTGCGCTATCAATCATGCAAAAATAGTGTGGCATCCATCCATCCAGCAGAACTCAGTAGGCCAGTAGCTGCCATCTCATAGGCTTGTGTGAATTAAGGCTGAGTCAAACCTGTCAATTCAAAACAAATTGATGACTTGGCATGAACATAAACGCAATTTAGATAAATATATAGCGGCTTTGCATTATTGGCAGAATTATTGGTACATGATGGAGCAACTTATTTTCCTTTCGCAAACGGATGGATAAGACAAGAACGTGCCTTCATTTCCAATTTCAGGTTGCCAAACCGGAGCTAACTGATCCTTGGTATATATCGATATCAAATACAAATCATTTGTATATGATATAATTTTGTGATGGCCAGCCCATAATTTTGTGATGGAGTCAGTTCTCAGTTGATCTCTGCACTGTTGTTACAAGACTCACCACATGAGTTTATTCAGCAAGAGAGACAATTGTGTAATGTGATCAGCTGTCGTTTTCAGATTTGTGAAGGCCTGTTGGAAATAATTTAAGCAGACAGCTTTCAGTCAGTACCGTGCCCGGCCCAGTTGTTACAATTCAAGCCCAGTGAAATGTCAATATTCAGAAATTTGGCAACCATTCAAATTATGAAGGGAAAAGCTAAACGTTTCCGGTGTTTTAAGGGGTCGCATCACCCGATTTTTAAATCGCGTGATCCTGTCTATACTCTTCTTTGTGCGTTGAATCTTCCTTGTCTTTCTCTCAAAAAAAAAATCTTCCTTGTCTGTCTTGTCCGTCTAGTTTTTTTTTACTTTGTTGTTACATGTCCGCTCCGTCTTCCTTCCTTGGTCTGTCCGGCTCCATCCTTGGTCCGCTGGGTCGACGTGTGCCTGTCGCAGCACTGAGCCGACGATGATCCATGGGAGCGGCGCAAAGCAGCATCATGATGATGATTAATCAACCTCCCTGTACATCCATGTATCTCGTGCTGAATAATCTTACGCTTATCTAGAGTGACATCACCTCTCCACCTGATAAGCTTGGACAATCAATCCTTTGATTATGAACCTCAAACTATTTTTGTCAACTTCCGAGAAATTCTTTATGATTTACGCTACATTATTGACTAACTTACAGTGATAGTGTAACTACAAATTCAATTTATTTGTTCTGTAATTTTGACTTTGTGTATATTTTTGAATCCTATGTTTGAATTTGAGGGGTTTCCACCATCCCAAAACTATTTGTTCTTTGACTAACTATAGAAACAAATTTGTTTCATTGTTTAATCTTCCTTTTCCATGTTAATATAATTTTTTTCCATATGTCAAATTTGAACTTTTGTTTTCCTAGGTTATTTATTCCAGTAAAATGCGTAATATAAAATCTTGAAAATTTGATTATATTATACTAGATTTCTAGCATCACATCTCCATTATCAAACCAAAATCAGGAGGTCCCCAAATTCAGGTGACAGACACACAACCAACACCTGAATTTTGTTAGCAGCAAAACCATGTATTTTAACATGCTTGATTGCTCGGGTGATTGGAGACCATGCAACACCCAAGTAGACACTCCCATTACGAAATACTCCAGCGTATACTGTGATCCTTAAGACGTTGTGGTCCAACATAATTTATTTTAACCGTTAGATTAGTCCGAGTAGTTAAGGAGAGAGTTTGCCTTGCGAAAAGGCCTGTAGCTAGTAGTTACAAGAGCCCCGGTAGCACCTCAGGTCCTAGGTTCGACTCCTCGTGAGAGCGAATTTCTCAGGATTTAACGGCGTTTGTGCTTTCAGTGGTAGGCGACAGCGAGACGCCTGTGGTGACTTCGTCAATCTTGAGGATTTGCCGGCACAGTCTTCGAAGATGCTCCTAGGGGTAGGGTTTACGTGCGTGTATTCATAGGGATGAGTGTGCGTGCGTTGTGAGTGTCTCCGATGTATTGTGTAATTCGAAAAAAAAGAGAGTTTGCCTTATTATTAGTTGAAAAAATATATTTTTAAAAAAATCCATCCCTCCTCTCCTGTCCCCCGACCGTATTTGCTCGCCGGCGTCGCGGGCCTCCGTCCGAATCGGCAAAGAAATTCCAAAAACCCTAAACCCCTCTCATGGCGCCGCCGCCAAAACAGCTTGTCCTGGCCGCGTCCTCCGCGGACGCCGGCGTGGCCGCCTGGGACCTCCGCACCGGCGCGGAGGAAATCCGCCACCGCCCCTGCGCCTCCCGCCCACGCGCGCTCGCCTCGGTCGCCGGCCGCTTCCTCGCCGCCGCCCAGGCTCCTCAGTCTGGCGGCAACTCCGGCACCATCTACTTCTACCACTGGGACAAGGTAAGCGGCCTCCGCGCGGAACCACCCCGAACGGCGCCCTGACACTCCGATCCCTGACCCCGGGCTCGTTTTTTTTTTGGTTTTGATGATTGCAGCCGCAGGTGGCCGTCAAGAGCTTCCCCGCTGAGCCGATACGCGCGCTTATTGCGGACCAGGATGGGAGCTACCTCATTGGCGGTGGCAGCAATGGCAACTTGTTCCTTTGGGAGGTGATGAGTGCATTGTGGTTCCTTGCTGATGGGTGAAAAAGTTGGTTTTGTACTTTTGTCGGTTGCTAGCTGTGCTTTTGTTTGAAGTCGATGTGAAATGTATGCTGCTGGTGAGGTGAAATGTTTTTTGTTGGTGAGGCAGGGCTGTGTGAAATGTGTCCCCGGATGGCGGATAATCAGAATTGCAACTAGGAGCTTCTTGTGTTCCAGTTGGTTCTGAAAAACTGTTGGGGGGGGGGGGGGGTCTTCAGCTTAGGAATGTCTCCAGTAAAATTAGTTTAATTTCTTCACACACTCCTTTTCTTTTTTTCTTGTGCTGTGTTTGAATTACTGGTTGAGGAATGTGTGATTCAGGTGATAAAACTTTGAACTTCTTTAATGATTCAGTCTGGCATGACTGTGTCTTATGCTGAAGTTGGCAATTGTTTTGTGTTTGTTTGATCTACTAGTTAATTAAGCTGAGAATTCCAGGAGCTATTGGCTACGCCATATGTTAACGGATTTGCGCATTTGGAGCTAAAGCTTTAAATGATACATAATAAACTATGTCGTGTATATATGGAGCTTGTACTCCATATATACCGCATTACCGCCCTAGGGGCTCATTGCAATCCACAAATGTTAGTGCAGTAATTATATCTTTCCTCTGTTTTCTGGTGTCGTATGTGCCTGTTTGTTGGGGGTTCTGTTTGCAGTTTATGCTATGTACCTTATCCATTCAGCATATTTATCGTTAAAGTTCAACAATCTATTCTATGTGTGGATCACCTTTATAGTTAATGTTGGGATTTCTTCCAGCTTAAGTGACTTTCTTTTGATGCTGATGTAGGTGGCTAGTGGAGAGCTTCTCCACACATGGCATGCGCACTATCGTGCTGTTAGGTGCCTTGCACTTTATGACTATCTGCTTGTCTCAGGATCAGAAGATGGTAGCATCAAAGTTTGGGATTTGATCACGTATGTGTGTGGTGTGGTAATATTGGGTAAGTTATTTTTGTATAGTCTCTAACTGGGTTTGTTCATGTTGCTTACAGGGTGCTTGATGAGCAATCAAGGTTGGAGGCCCAAACACCATACCTCTACAGTTTCAATCAGCATGCGCTGCCAGTAACTGATATTGCTTGTTTCCTTGGAGCAATTGCTCTATCTTCTTCAGAAGACCGAACATGCAAAGTGCGTAAACGACTTTACTATCTTTAGTTGAATGCTATGCAGAAGGGCTGTTGTCTATTTCTTGCTAACTGTTTTTATTTACATTGTTTACCTAGTAACACATGTGGCTAATTATTTACATCATTTTCCATCGCATTTCTTCTTCTTCCTCAGATTTGGAGTTTATCAGAGGGTAGGATGCTAAGAAGCATTCAGTTTCCCACTAGTATTGATTCTGTAGCACTAGACCCAAGAAGTCATGTTTTCTATGCTGGTGGTAGAGATGGAAAGATATATGTTACTGCTATGGGTGTTGATATCAGTTCTCATGGTAGTGATGAGTCCTCTATTCTTGGTGCTTTGGATGACCACAGGTTTGCATGCTGATCTAGTTTTTCATATGTAGTTCTTTACTCTCCTGTACTCTGAATAACTTCATTATTGATGTCTGGAGTGCTAATACTTCGTTTATGGTTATGCTGGTATCAAATTATCATGTATGTTTTCTTTGACCAATGGGTGTGTACAAGTAATACAAAAGGGATTCCTGCTTCTCATATAGGCTGGAAGTCTGGTTTGAATTTTTTTTGGGGTAATGGGGATCTCCATTCTTGTTATGCCTTGCTAAACAAGTTTAGTTGCACTTAACTTTCTCTGCTTCAGTGTCAAATTCCTAGCATTTGTGGGGCAAGATCTATCAAGTTAGTTATGGTAATTTCTTTATTTGATCCAGCAAGGCAGTAACAAGCATGGTATCAAGCACAGATGGACTTCTACTAGTGTCTGGATCTGAGGATGGTAATGTTCGGGTGTGGGATACTAGAAGTCAGCAAGTAACCCGAAAATTTAAACACTCCCAAGGTTCTCCTCTTTAATATTGCATCATAAAGATTCATGCCAAAAACTTTCTTTTTTAAGCTAATTCAAGACATGGATATGTTGTTGTGAGTTGCGACTTCATTGACTAGTAGTACTTCCTTCTCACAGAAACCAAGGATAAATATTTTGCTGGCACACTCCATAGGCCAAAATGTTTTTTTTAATAGCTTAGTGGTTTGAGGCACGATAGTTCTTGTATTCGGCCAGTGGTAATACTTGTCTAGGCTGAATTCTACCAATCAATCCTAAGCTCAGAATTTTGACAGGAAAGAAGTGAATTATTAACTCTCTGAGGAGTTTTGACTATAAACTGAAACATGAACTCTGAAGTTTCATGACTCACGTAAAAGTTGTGTTAATCTTTGCCACAATCTTACATATTCAGAAAGTCGAGGGTAAATGCTTTTGTTAAATATATGGTGTTTAGGAATTTTTGTCCTAAACATCATATATTTAAGAGGGAGTACTTTTTGTCTTTAATTTGCGAATAGTGTTTTCCTAAGGTACGTACTGTTGAGGTTTTGGTGATATTATTGTTTCGCAGGTCCGGTAACCAATGTTTTGATTGTAACACCAAAGCGAGTAAATCTGCCACCACTACACCCACTACGTAAAGTTTGCTCAGCAAATGGGGAAGTTGAACCACGGTCTGTAATTCTGCCTCGGCCTGAAAATGATGTTCCTATTCCTGGAAATCGAACCTCCATTTTTATGGAGCGTTACTTGGATGAACTTCAGGTTAGCTGATTTTTCTGTCTTTTATTTGATATACATCCATACTTCTTTCTGTTGCATATTACCATTCTGATTTGGTGCAGAAGTATGGTGGTTCTTCCATGTTATTTGATTCTGGGCTGAACACTCAGAATGGCGCCCAGAACCAACAGGGTGAATGGAGAGGTAGATACTTGGAGTTGCAGGATCTCTTTGTGCATGAGGTCCTCGACCAGATGCCGTCCTCGAGGAATCCATGATAACATGCAGCTGGATATATTTTTGTCACCGTGTATCAATATATTAAGAAGAAAGAAACAAGGAAGTCCATTGATGTCAGATATGAGCTTGTTGTAGTAATGAATTGCGAATATCTATGAGTGAACTTTTACTGAGATATTTTTGTCACTGTGTTTCATTTTTACTTATTTGGCCAAATGATATTACGCCAATTCATTGCACGCGTGAGAACTTACTGGGAAATAAAGAAGCAGGAGTATAGTTCATTTTTACTTAGGGTCATGCTAGCGCCTGGACGTTTGGACGGTGGGGTCTGCACTCACAACATTTAAAATCAGCATCCGCAACATAAAAATTTAACATCTGCAACCTCAAAAATATGTTGAATTTTTTTTGACAACCATCCATTGATGATGAGAAAAAAGTCCACCGCAATATTGGTTTCATGTTGCATGGAACATTCAAAATCCTCTGAAACATCTCAATGACAATGCAACATTTGAATAAAACACTTGCAACATGTATGTGAAACATTTGCAACATCGTAACATTTAGATCGGTTTGTCAATATGCACACGAAACACTTGCAATATTCTTCTGAAACACAATCAGACAGGGACGGAGCCAGTAGGGGGGCTGGCACGGGCCATGGCCCCCCTCATGGTTCTATTTTTTTTACACTAAAAACACTGTAGATCACCAAAATTTTAATCATATAATCTAGTGTTTACTTCCTGATTAATCTGATTGGCCCCCGCAATCTTTCGATCCTGGCTTTGTCCCTGCAATCAGAACACGTGGAGTCTACACATACAACATGGACCAAAACTTGGAGTTGAAGGAGTCGTTGCTCCCAGGGGAGCCCGGTAGGGGAAGGGAGGGGTCGACGACGCGGTTGCTTGCGCCTGCGGGGCCGACGGCGGCCATGGGGACCAGCGCCCGCGGCGGACAGAGCCGACGGCAGCGGTCGTAGCCTGCGTCTGCGGCGGCCGAGCGCGTGCAGTCTGCGCCCGCGGGGCCGACGGCGTCCGTGGGGACCAGCGCCCGTGGCGGCCGAGTGCCAGCGACGTGCGCACACGGCCGACGAAGCTGCTATGGCCTACGCCCTGTGACTGCAACGACAGTGATCCGAGCCCCCACGACAGGTCTCGTCCCGTCCATGAGCAACGCTCCCAGCCCCCATCCATGGCTTGCGTTGCGGGAGAGAGGAAAGAGAGAATGATGGTTGGTGAGTAGAAGACGAAAGGACAATCTTTTGGTGGGACCCGCATCATGCGAGGGGAGTCCAAGTAGCGGTGGAAATGATTTGTCCGTTTTTTTACTTCGTCCGGACGCCCTCCTTATAGAATTTCCATTGCTAGCGCTTGGACGTTCGGGCGGTGGGTTCGCACATCGCAACATCTAAAATCAACATCCGCAACATAAAAAATCAGTTTTTGCAACATCAAAAATATGTTGAACTTTTTTTGTCAGCCATCCATTGACGATGAGGAAAAAACTGCCGCAACATTGATTTCATGTTGCATGGAACATTCAAAATCCTCTGAAACATCTCAATGATAATGCAACATTTGAATAAAACACTTGCAACATGTATGCAAAACATTTGCAACATCGTAACATTTGGATCTATTTTGCAACATGCACACAAGCACTTGCAATATTCTTCTGAAACAATCGGAACACGTGGAACATACGCATGCAACCAGGATCAAAACTTGCAGTGAAAGGAGTCGTTGCTCCTAGGGGAGGCCGGCAGGGGAAGGGAGGGGTCAACGACGTGGTGGCTTGCGCTTGCGGGGCCGATGGCGGCTGTGGGGACCCGCGCCCGCAGCGGCCGAGAACCTGCAGCCTGCTCACGCGGATGACAAAGCTGCTCCAGTGTCCGCAGCTGCAACGATGGTGATCCGAGCCCCCACAGCAGATCTTGTCCCGTCCCCTTGGAAACTACTAAAATAGAGCTGCTCTAGCCTACTTCCTAGCCTTGGAAACTACGACAGAGAAGTGAATCAAAGTTGTGTGTGTTGGAAATGAGTCCCATACCCTTCTATTTATAGGTCTAGGACACCCTGCCTCCGAGCACAAACTCGCTGCAAACACCTTGGGAATCCCGTTTCGAACCTATCACTGAGCACGACGTGGAGGCCAAGATGAAAGGCCCACCGCCATTAAACTGACTCAAAATCTTACATACACCTAGGATCTACCCAAGGACTCACTCTACCCAAGGACTCACACATCTCTACTACTTGAGAATGTGGGAAGTGGGGGCCACAAGGGGTCGATTCAGCCGTCCTCAACCACCATCATGCAACAAGCAAATCGATAAATCTAACTAATAAATCTCACTACGTTTACAACCTATTAGTGCATAATCCAATAGCCTAATGGCTATTAGTATAGTTCGGATAATTCTTAGTTGAAACCTGGACTTCTCGAATTAAATTCAGCTTTCTCTACTTCATACATAAAATAGTGATCAGAAATATCGGGTTCGGGTAATTCGGACTCAAGATTCAAGTATGAGAAATTGTGCCCACCCCTGTCCACCTCACAAAAATTAGCTTCACTTTGCTAACTTTGCATTTTTTTTCAGCTTCGGCTGCTTCGCTCCACCAACTCCGGAAAACAAAGAGCTGATATACGTGTTTCGTTGTTTACAATGCTCATGCTTCAGAAACATAAAGTTTTGTTATGAAAAGTACATCTTATTCATTGTGCATGAACCCATATATCATACACTTTATAGATGGGCATTCGGGCCGGGCCCGGGGTGGCCCGCTGAACTGCGGGCCGGGCCTAGCCCGGCACTAAGTCTCATCGTGCCGTGTCGTGCCCGCCCATGGGCTGGGACGACAGCCCAAGCCCGGGTCCGCGGGCCTGTTCCGTGCCGGGCCAGCCCGAGAAAGCACGGCCCTATGCGTGCACCCGGGCCGCCCGAAGCCCGTCGCTGGGTGTTCTTCCTCTAATCCACTGCGCCCCCACCACCACTTCCAGCTCGCCAAGCCACCGGCCCCTGCGTGACCTTGGATCCGCCCATCCGATGCGTGCTCGCCGTCGCATAGGGGAGGACCGACCGCCGGTCGACGAGACGGGCGCGGGGCGCCGCGGAGGGGAGATTGGGGTGGCGCCGTGGCGGCGCGACGGCGTCGGCCACCGGTTGGGAGGAGAGGCGAGCGAGAGCGGGCGCTAGAAGGGAGGAGAGGTGAGCAGCAGGCTAGATGCGGCGGCCGCGCGACGCCAGGCAGATGCACCGATGCGAGGACTCCGCCGCCGGCCGCGCGACGCGGGGCGGAGGCGCGCGATGCGGGTGCGTTGCGCACCGAGGCGGGGAAATCGGGAGGGGGGCAGGGGGCGGCGGCGGTGAAGACAGAGGGTGGGAGGGAGAGTAGTTTAGGGTTTGAGATGTGGCTTTTATATGGGGGCGGGGATTTGTCGGGCCGGCAGCGGGCCTTCTTATTTTTTTTGTGCCGGGCCGGGCCGCCCGGCGTGCTGGGGTGGCGGCCCGCGCCCGGGCACGGCAAGCGGGCCGGGCTGGCCCGGGCACGGTAGTTAGCGGGCCGTGCCGTGTTTGGGCCGGGCTAAAAATGCGTGCCTTCGGGCGGGCCGCCGTGCTGCAGGCCAAATGCCCATCTATAATACACTTCTCTTTTCTCCACTCCTTTTCTTCCTTTCTCTTCTCTCTCCTCCCATCTCTCTTTTTTTTTGAGAGGAGGGTAGACTCTTATTTATTCAGAATATTTTGAGGTACATATAAAATGTCTGGTCTCCCAAGGAGCCACACATATCTCCCTGGATCCAGTTTACAAACACTTTTCGCTAAAGCATGGGCCTCGTTATTAGAGATTCTACCCTCATGTTTAAACAAGACTTCTTGGAGTAATAAACTTCTACCTTTGATTTCCTTCAAGATGGCTGAATATGCACACAAATTTTGCTTTCGGATATTAACGATCACCTCTAAACAGTCTGAAACTATTACACTTTTACGCACACCCATATCAAGAGCCAAGGAAATAGCTTCATTGCAAGCTAGAGCTTCAAGAGAAGGCGGATCGACAAGACCATTAATGACCATGGCACTAGCAGCAACATAGTTCCCTGTGTAGTCTCGACACAAAACACCAACAGCACCTTTGTCTCCAGATCGTGCTACAGCACCATCAACATTAAATTTTAGAAAACCTTCAGGAGGAGGTATCCATTTGGGAACATGCTGTTTTTTCTCTTTTATCTGTATTGTTTCAGAGTCTTCCACCAACCCAGCCAAGCACATTTCATCGAGAAATCTGGATATAAATCCAAATGTTGACAGAGGGCTTTGGAACACATTTTCCTTTAAAGCCTTTCTACGAGCACCCCATATTGCCCAACATATAATTAGAAGTTTCTGAAACTCCTTTGCAGATAATGTTTCTTGCATATAGAACAGCCACAACTTTGGATTTCTGATCTCTGTTGCAGCAATATGTTCAGTGATATCTTCATCTGCTAGTGCCCACACACATCTAGACATAGTACACTTGAACATAGCATGCCACCAAGAGTCAATATCAGCCCCACAAATCTCACACCCACTTTGTTCACTCATGGACCTCTCTTTGAGAACTTCACCAGTTGGTAAAGAGTTATGGGCTAATCTCCAAGCAAATATGCGAATTTTGGATGGTACCTTGACCTTCCAAAATAATTTCCATCTCCTGCTTGCTCCTTCAATATCTGAATTCTCAGCTCTCGAATCAAGCCAATCTTGATGTTGATTCCTAATGTGAACAAGCATTCTGTAAGCAGATTTAACAGAGAATATGCCACTTCGTTCATAATGCCATGCCCAAAAATCATCTTGTCGGCTGTAAGGTAAAGGAATGTTTTTGATTACCTGAGCATCCATATCATAAAAATAATTTTGAATGACATCCTCTCTCCATTGCATGGATGTATGATTTATTAGCTCACTGACCCGCCTGGGTGGGTTTGGTGCTTTAGCTGCAATTGGACGCAGAACAACATCCCTTGGAAGCCAATTGTGTTCCCATATATGTGTGTTTTCACCATTTCCAATTCTTCTGATCAAACCATACTGTAGTACCTCTCGCCCATCAAGGATAGCTCTCCAAATTTGTGATGGCCTACTTCCAAGTGCTGCATCAAGAAAGTCTTTGTCAGGGAAGTAAATTGCTTTTAACAGCCTGGAACTCAATGACTCTGGATTTTGCATGATCCTCCAAGCCTGACGAGCAAGTAAAGCCAAATTAAACATCTCAATGTCCCTGAATCCAATCCCTCCAAGGTATTTAGGTTGGGTCATTTTTTCCCATGATACCCAAGAGGTTTTCCTCTTCCTTTCCTTACTACCCCACCAAAATTTTCTTATCATTGCATTAATTGCTTGGCAAAGGCCCCGTGGTAATCTGAAACAGCCCATAGAATAAGTAGGAACCGCCTGAACTACAGCTTTAATTAAAACTTCTTTGCCACCAGCTGAGAGGCATTGTTCCATCCAACCTTACACCTTGTTCCATACACGATCTTTTAAATATTTAAAAACACCATTTTTTGATTTGCCTACATCAGTAGGCAATCCCAGGTAGCGTTCAGTAAGTGCCTCAGTACACACACCCACTTTTTCTTTGACCTCCTCCTTTGAGTTCACACTGCAGTTTTTGCTGAAAAATATTGATGACTTATCATAGTTGATTCGTTGCCCTGATGCATCACAATAAGCCATGAGTCTTGATTCAATTTGTTCAGCAGCATTTGCATTCACTTTAAAAAATAACAAACTGTCATCTGCAAACAACAAGTGGCTGATTCTAGGAGCATTTTCAGCAACTACAATTCCTCCCTCTTGCACACTACTATTATTTAAAAGACATGATAACCCTTCAGCACAAAGGAGGAAAAGATATGGAGACATAGGATCACCTTGCCTGATCTCTCTGGTTGGCTTAAATTCTTCTAATCTCTCCCCATTAAAAAGAACCGAGAAAGATACTGTCGTTACACATTCCATAATTAAATCAACCCATTTCTTTCTAAAACCCAACCTTTCCATGATGGCAGCTAAGTATGACCACTCCACTCGATCATATGCCTTTGACATATCAAGTTTGAGGGCACAATATCCATTTTGTTTTGTGCCATTTGTACGCATATAATGCAAACATTCATAGGCTGCAATTATATTATCAGAAATAATTCTATTTGGGACAAAAGCAGATTGCTCGACGGAAATGATTTCAGGAAGAACAGTCTTGAGCCGATTAGCTAGCGCTTTTGAAATAATTTTATATATCACATTGCATAGACTAATCGGTCTAAACTGCCCCATTGAAGTTGGATTTGGTACCTTAGGTATTAATACAATGAACGTACTGTTAATTTCTTCTGGTAAATCATCTCCGTTGAGCACTTGCAGCACCGTCCTTGTAATATCATGTCCACAAATATCCCAATTTCTTTGGAAAAAATGGGCTGGGTATCCATCTGGACCTGGGGCCTTCATTGGGTACATTTGAAATAAAGCTTCTTTAACCTCTTCCTCCGTAAAAGGTTTACATAAGAAAGCATTCATCTCTTCAGTTACTTTCCTTGGCACATGAGATAAGACGTACTCCATATTTCTAGTACCTTCAGAAGAATATAGATTTCTATAAAAATCCCTTGTCATTTGCTGCATTTCATCAATTTCCTCACATATTGTACCATCCTCTCGAGATAATTGGGTGATTCTATTTTTATTTCGCCTACGACTGGCCTTTTGATGGAAAAACTTTGTGTTATTGTCTCCTTCATTGAGCCACTGGTCCTCCCATCTCTCTTGCTCTATCTACTTGACGATGATGGGCCACAGGCCCACAGCGCTGGCCAGCGACGGCGATGAAGAATTTTGTCCAAGGTGTTATTATCTATTTATCTTGCAGATGAAATATACCCAGAATGGGTTGTATTTGTGAAGTCAATGTCCATGCCCATCACCAATAAGATCAACAAGTTGCATGCACAAGAACAAGAACGTCAATGCTGAGGGAGCATGTAAACCTTAAAAATCTTCGAAAAGCTCACATGTAGATAAATCTTTGTATGACCTCTATTTTCAGCAAATAAACTTATCAAGTGAGAGCCTCAGAGAGTCGCTAGCATCACTGCCATTGGTGGAGCCCTAGGTGCTATGGGCTTTTCTTCTTCTCCTTTCTCCTAAAAAATGTTGTATTTGGATGGTAGGGGAGCTTGAGTCCCCCGCCCTCCGACCCACCGCTAGATCCGCCCTAAGGGTATGGTGGTAGTGGCACATGATCCTCACATTCCTCATCTTTACAAGTCTTCAGATAATTGAGCTGCCGCCTTAGATGAAGTATCTGTCAGCATATGAAAAGTTATACTTAGATGCAGTATCTGTCATCACATAAATAGTTTCTACTACACTGTGTGAGAAGGAATTAACATGACATGATAATTTGTTTTTTGTTTTTTTTTTGCAATGAGATAATAATGGAACAAGCCATGGAATGAGCGAAAGACATGAAAGATCATTTTCATAACGTTCTACCTGTTGAGATAGATGTCTTTACGTATAGCTGATACATAAATATGCTTCTTACAGTTTTTATATGTCAAGGTGCAACAAATAGAAAACTGTTACCCTAAATATGATGTGAGCAAATGCTGAGCACTAAAACTTTAGAGAAAAAGGGCTAGGTGCAGACTTGAATTGCTTTTTTCAATAAATAACAATCTGGGTTTGAAATATCCAAACATATTGGGAGACTATTAGAAACAATTATAAAACATGTATATATTAGCTGTAGGAAGCTAGTCTCTGAAACATTGAAGTCTTTGGTGATAATAACTCTGCTAAATTTAGTTAGTAAAAAATTAGTCATGAAACAAACACTAAACTTAAAACCCCTGATTAACCGGGGAACTGTTGACTAATCAACCCCAAAGTTCCCCATGCCATCCCAAATAGGGTTGGAGAGGAAGCTGGTGAAGACAAAATTTCAGTTCACCATCTAGATCTCTAAATTTGACATGATTTGCATAAGAGAAAAATGACGTGCATTTTCTAGGGCACAAAAGTAGAAGGCATGCTTGGATTGTAACAACACACCTCCCATTTAAGAACATCAGGTAGATTGTCTGTTGAAACAAGAGTCTGAAATTCGGCTTTCAGATTCTCATTTATGATGCCCAACCATGTGCTGGGATGCAAAGCCAGCAATAGAATGGTTAGAACATCTGCGCTTGATGGATATTTGATGATTTCATTGCCCAAGTTTGAATCGCACGGACTCTTGCTGCAGCGGGACATTGGTAAAAGCAGACCACCTCCCTGTTCATTGCCTTCAGATACCACAGAGCCTGAAATAACAGTCTTAGGCCCATCACCATTCGCTTGAACACCTTTGAAACATGTTGCCTTGCAGTAGAAACCATCACTTGATGCGAGGTTCCCTGATAGCATTGCGACTCCTTGACAGCACATAGAAGCTGCAATCCTGGTAACTGAATCTTCACTTGACGAGGACAAATGATTACAATATTGGATACGAGCACATTGCAGGTCATGGACTATCATAAATAGTTTGGTGTCATGAACTTGCTGTAATACATTTTCCTGCAAGTGATCACAAGATCCAACCCATTTTATCAAAGACCCGGCATTGGCTGGAAGAGAATAAATAAAACTGGACAAAAGTGTTGGAACATTGTCAAGACTCTCAGCCTTCAAAAGATCTGGTAAATCTTCAGCACAATATTTTGCCATGCTTTTCCAGCTTTCATCTCGACAACTCTGCAGGAAACTGAAGCAATGAGCAAAATAAAACTACATGAAATGCGTACATTTAAATTCAACAGAGCAAACATCAACACGTTTACCACTGTGTAAAGTGCCGAAGGAGCTGCGTTGTGCCTTGATATAAGCATGAACCTAACAGATAATAAAGATGCCAGTGTTTTAAAATGTGAGGTATACAAGTGATTATATGGAAGGAAACTTACATCACTGCAATTTCTGAATGCATAGCAACATGCATATATATGTGCAATGTGACCTTAATATATGCTGCATACAAAGCAGGGTTTCTATACTCACTACAGACATAGAAGTGCAAGTAGTTTAATATTAGCACATCCTTAGAGAAAACAGAAGCAAAGTTTTTGTGATGAACATCACAAATAAAAGATTAATTAAACTAGTTGAAACTCAACAAATGGTGCCTGATGGAGTTCCTCCCTGCAATTATGTTTCTCAAAAGTGAATGAATTAAACTACAACAGTTTCTCTGTTTTTTAGGGAGAAATTACAACTGGCATATATAACAAGACAGCAATCCCAACTGCACAAACGTCATTCAAGGAAATAGAAATGATCAAGAGGGGGCAAGAGGAAGATGGAGAAGAGACCCCCTGACAAGTCCAGTTGATTCATCAATCGTGTTCATGGCTTCCCACAGAAGTTGCAGTGGAACCCAATGGGGAGGGTATTTGAAGCAGGCGACATCCAAGATGAGCGCCATATCCTCTCCGGCGTGGTAGCCACCGATTGGGGAGAAATGCCCAGTTCCTGTCTGCAACATTTGGACATGGCACGCACGCATCAGTTGTTTGAAATGGTGGATCACGAGGAGGAGTAGGTAGGATCTCACCTGTTTGAAATGCATCCTGTGGTAGGAAGCGATGAGATGGCAGTCCCGAGAGGAGGTGCAGCGGATGAGGTGGCGGCGGAGGTCGTCGACGGTGACCTGGTTGGCGCGGAAGGGTCGGACGTCGGCGCCGGAGCAGTGCGCGAGGCAGGAGACCTTGCCGAAGGTGATGCCCTGGGCCTTGACCTTGTCGAGGGGCTCGCAGCAGTCGAGCATGGACTCGTCGAACCACCGCCAGGGGCCCTTCCAGCGGCGGCCGGGGTCGATGGCGAGTGCGTTGAGGACGACGGCGAGGGAGGCGAGGCCGCAGAAGGCCGGCTCGGACTGCGTCTGGAAGCAGCAGGCGAGGCTGAAGAAGCCCTCCATGGTGCCGCCCTCGAGTGCCTCCGAGAAGAGGCGCTTCCCCTCCGGCGAGGTGAAGTCCACCGCCGGCGGCGACGGGAGGACCCGACGGTACAGGGACGCCACCGTCGCCATCCTCCTGCCCTGCGTTGCTCGCCCGCCCCTGAATCTTGATCTTGCTGTCGATGCTATGCTCTGATTCGTCACTGCAGCCACACACAGCAGCAAATGCAAATGCAAATTCAAATTGCACAGGCATCTGCAGACCTCCACGACCCCATCCGCTTTTCTTCTCTCGCTTTCGGATTGGAAGGTTCAAAATTCTCATATCACTTATTTTTATTCCTTTTCTTTTTGACTTGCGAAGGCAAAGACTTGCATTGCATGATTGAATTACCTAGTGAAGGCCACAAAAAAGACTTGCAGGGAATACAAAACAGCTACCAATACAGCGCCACATGTGATGTGACGCCTCGCCTCGGCGGCAACGCCACCGGACACCCCCTGTTTGAGTTTCCAGAGTCCAGAGGCTCCTGCCAAACACCTACTGGTGAGCAGCAACAGTCAAACGTAAGTGGATGTCAATATCTATGAATATTATTTATTTTGGCTTTGACAGCTCGTTGGCAATGTGAAATTACAATTTTAAGTCAATGTGAAAATTAAGGCAATGAGAAAATCTTCTTCACTTGACGATGAGAAATTACAATTTACAAAGGTTAGTACCATACTGCAGATTGCAGAGTTGCAGTGACATATTTTCATGCAAGGGAACAAAAGCTTTGAGCCAGCATCAGAAAATGAAATGGACGAGTGACCTTCAAAACAAGCCTTTCTTTCTCCCCTTTGCTCAAAGCTCGGCAGAACTTTCTTTTTCTCCTACTTCAACAACCATTTGATCAAAGTTCCAGCATTATAGCTGGACGGGACAAAAGAATTTGAACATTGTATGGATTCTCCGCCTTAAAAAGATTTGGAATATTATCCCATTCTTTTGTCTGGATTCTCCACCTCCAAAACGTTTGGAATATTGTCCCATGCTTTTTCAAGTTTCGCATCTGCAATTCTGTAGAGAATCAAAAGTAACGAGCAACAGAAAACAGTATCAAATGAGTCTTAAAGAGAACATCCACCCGCCCTTTGGCAACGAACATTAAACCTAACTGGGGATGCAAAAAAAGAAAAAAAACCAAAGATTTGAAACCTAATAAATCAATGTGCAACGGGTTGCTTGAATGGACGCCAAATCAACCACCAGAGATGATCTAGTCAACAAGCGGTTCCCGTTGATGCTAAATCTGATACTACATGGCCACTCTGACGATACGCAGGGAGAGAAGCTGGTGCTGATGGCTACTGATGCTGATCCGACAATGACATATAGGCGTGCTCCGAGCTGCATTATCATTGCTATTTTTGTTGTTTTCTCACTCTTGTCAAGCCACGGTTCTAGTTAGACTGGTGTGTTTGGGTGTTTCATTGATGTCAAAGCTCTTGCGTGAGTGGTGAGATGGCAAACCGCTGTTAAAAAAAAAGCAGCTCCGTCAAAGACAAAAACAAAAGCAACCCTAGCTACTCCGTATTTAGGACTGCTGTAAAACGATTTTGGATGTTGGAACTCTTAAAAAAAATACATGTTGCTTTAAAGCACATCCTGACAGTCCATGAATAATAGCATATAAATATATCCCAACTACAGCTGCTTACCCCAAGCTTTGAGAGCTACCATCTCCATGGAATAAGATACATATCCTACCTGAATACATGTTTGTTCGTAAGAAAATGAAAATGATCAAAGTTCAAGAGCGCAGGAAAAATGGACGTGAGAGGAGACCCTGTCGTGAAACCCTATTAATTCATTCATTAATCATGTTCATGGGTTCAAAAATAAGTAGCAGTGGAACTCAGTGAGGATATTTGAACGCCATATATCCTCTCTGGCATGGTAGACACCGACTCAAGAACAATAGTCTCACATACAGCAATGAGTACAATAGAACAAATCAATAGATATTTGCTTCATCATTATTTTTTTTGCGATTATCAAAACTACTCTTAATTTTTTTATTGACATCAAATTCCAATAAATAAATTAAGTCTGTCCATTGCCACTTAGAGCGAGTAACACTGGATCTTATCAATAAGATATGACATCACTAATATCATAATTCTGCTCATTACAGTCAAGAATCACTCTCTGGCACCTTTTCTCTTGACATCAATTTCCAGTAAATAAATTAATTGCGTGGGCACTTCCCGCTTTAGCCTAGGTACTTGGGTGATGGTGGATCATCATCTTCATATTCCTCCTTTTCTTTACAACTCTTCAGATAATAAAGTTGCCGCCTCAGATGCATGATCTGTCGGCACAAATAAACATTCACTTGTTACTCTACCCGCTATAACAAAAGCTTTAGGTATTCATATTTATCAAAGGGCACAAAAACACAATATACATATATTATTTAAAACAATCTATGGAATGATGGAAGAAGCCAAATAAATGGAGAACTATTATTTAAAATAACATTCAACTTGTGGTGAGATAATTCTACGTCAATTTTTTAATGTATACAAGTCATATAGGATTGATATCTTTCATGTGTAGTATAGTTTGCCAAACCTAAGAAATTAAGTTCATGAATGTAAGCATGCTTATTTGCTGCCTTTGTGTCTGTTTCATTTTCTTTAGGGATCCCTTTTCTTTATGGTGGCAATGACGGGCTTGGGATAGTTTCAAGTTTTACAATTAAAAATGTGTATGTGATAATATACACTTTGCACAAAGTTTGGCAGAATATATATCTCGCCCTACACCAACATGAGAAACTTTCTTCCAATCAAGCCACACTCTGCCTTGCACCTTCTGGCAGAGCACCATCGACAAATCAACCTCAACCCTCCCCACCCTGCCCCTACTAGCCAGAGTGAGGAGGGTGAATAAAAATGCCCCCTTCCCATCTAGACCTCTAGAGCCTGACATAACTTCCGCAAAAGAAAAAAATGTTATGCACCTTCTTTTCCAGGAAAATATTATGCTATGGAATGAAGGTACACAAATAAGCGCTTTGATTTCAACAACGGACCTCTCGTTTAAGATCATCAGGTAGATTATCTGTCGAAACAAGAGTCTGAAGTTCAGCTTTAAGAATCTCATCTTTGATACCCAACCATGTGCTGGGATGTAAAGCCAGTAGGAGAACGGTCAGAACATCTGCACTTGATGGATATTTGACGACATTGTTCTTCAAGTTTAAATTGCACGAACTGGCACCAGGTGAAGACATTGGTAAAAGCATATCAACACCGTGTTCATTGCCTTCAGAAACCACAGAGGCTGAGATGACAGTCTTAAGCCCATCACCATTCGCTTGGATACATTTTAAACATGTTTCACTGCAGCAGAAACCCTGTCTTGATGCATGGTTTCCTGATAGCATTGCAGCTCCCTGACAGCACACAGCAGCTGCAATCTTAGTAAGGGAATCTTCTTCGCTTGATGATGAGCAATTACAACATGGGTTATTAGCATTTTGTAGCTCGTGGACTATGGCAAATAGCCTGGTATCACGAACTTGCTGTAGAACATTTTCCTGCAAGTGAACACATTGTGTGTTACAGAACAGAGCAAAACACCAACCCAGCATCAGAAAATGAAATGAAAATCGGGAAATGGCACCTTCAAGAAAAGTCTTTCTTTCTCCTCTTTGCTTAAGCTTGGGCCCCCTTCCTCTTTCCTCCTAACTTCAGCAACCCATTTGATCAAAGCTTCAGCTTCAGCTGGAAGAGATTCAATTAAACGGGACAAAAGTGTTTGAACATTGTCTAGATTCTCTCCCTTCAAAAGATTAGGTAAATCTTCAACACAATACTTTGCCATGCTTTTCCAGTTCTCATCTCTGCAGCTCTGTGGAAAACAGAAACTACTGAGGAAGGAAAAATACATGAATGCCTCATATAAATTCAACTGACCGAACATTGGTACTTTACCACTGTGTACAATGACGAAGGGGCTGCAGTCTTTCTTGATATAAGCATGAACCTATCAAAGATAAAGATGCCAACACCTTAAAATGGAATGATTATGATTAAAGTCAAGACAGACTACTGAATAATCGGATCATACTGAAGAAAACTTAAGCATCACTAACTTTTTTTCCGGATGTGCAGGAAATTGCATATAAACAATATGGCATTAAGGTATACTGTATGTACTATGTATTATGCACAACACTATTTTTAAAATTGCCGATTGGTACAAAGGTACGGCTATCTTAATATTAGCATGCCCCAAGAGAAAATGATCAAGAGTGAGTGGAAGGTAGGCAAAAGTAGAGACCCCCTGAGAAGTCCAGTTGAGTCATCAGTCATATTCATGGCATCCCAAAGAAGCCTCAGTGGAACCCAATGGGGAGGGTATTTGAAGCGAGCGACATCCAAGATGAGGGCCATATCCTGTCCAGCATGGTAGCCACCGATTGGGGAGAAATGCCCAGTTCCAGTCTGCTTCATTGCACAATGTCATGTACACAGATAACATATATATATATATATATATATATATATATATATATATATATATATATATATATATATGTATGTATGTATGTATGTATGTATGTATGTATGTATGTATGTATGTATGTATGTATGTATGTATGTATGTATGTATGTATGTATGCAATGGAGGATGATGAACTCAACAATTCAATCTAATAATGGGTAAATGAATTGTGGGATGTCTTAGAACTGTAGAGTGTGTCTTGGGGGAAGAGGAGACTGATCATAGGATGCCGACTAGGGGAATTGCCCAGAGGATTGGGGATTGGTGTGACCTGTTTGAAAGCCTGCCTATGGTAGGAGGCGATAAGATGGCAGTCCTGGGAGGAGACGCATCGGACGAGATGCCGTCGCAGGTCGTCGATGGTGGCCCGGTTGGCGCGGAAGGATTGAACGTTGGCACCGGAGCAGCGCGCGAGGCAGGCGACCTTGCCGAAGGTGATGCCCTCGGCCTTGACCTTGTCGAGGGGCTCGCAGCAGTCGAGCATGGACTCGTCGAACCACCGCCAGGGCCCCTTCCAGCGGCGGCCCGGGTCGATGGAGAGCGCGTTGAGGACGACGGCGAGGGAGGCGAGGCCGCAGAAGGCCGGCTCCGACTGCGTCTGGAAGCAGGACACCAGGGGGAAGAACCCCTCCATGGTGCCCGCCGCCAGGGCCTCCGCGAAGAGGCGCCTCCCCTCCGGCGAGGCGAAGTCCACCGCCGGCGGCGACAGGAGGACCCGCCGGTACAGCGACGCCACGGCCGCCGCCATCCTCCTCCCCCCGGATCGCTCGCTTGCGCTAGTGGCTTTCTCGGCGCTGATCTGATTCCTCCGCGTGAACGCAGCGGCAATCGGGCCAAATTCGCCTCCTTTCTCCGATTCTTTTCTGTGGTGACCTTCGCTTTCGTTTCGATTCTCGGGGTGACACGACACGACGACAGCAACGATGGAGGAACCCAAAAGTCCACTGCTGCCGAACCCAGGAGTCAAACGCTGCTGCACCCCCAAAACCCCTGCATACAACTACAAGACCTCGTTTTGATAAGGCAGTGTTTGGTTGGGGGAGAAAAAAATTTTACTCCACTTTTGACTGTTAATTAAAGCTAATTAGAGGTACTAAATAAAATCAATTTTCAAATACATATATAAAACCTGAAAGAATTCACCAGTTTTGCATAAAAGTCAAAGAAAATGTGCAATTATATAATGTCATTGAGAGCCACATTTGGTTAACCTCCTAGGTAGCAGAGGATAATGTGTGTGGGGCAACGAGCAACACCAGGAGTCTTTGTTTTATCTTTATACAGTTTAATAACAAGTTGAAATTACAGATGCTTCACGCTTACAAGTCACTATATTCCCCTTCTTTTGTGAAAGATCAGCATGTACATGAGTTGTATCGATCACATTTGGACAACATTTCTCTGCGGTCAGTGATAGCCACTTACAGTCAGTAAAACAAATGCTAGCTGACAGCATCAACAGCACGAGCATCTTGAACATACAAATGTGATCTTGTTAGAGAGGGGTGTTACAAGTTTACAACACGTTTGTACAGTATCGGTATACAGCGTTCTCCACTAAGTTGACTTCACCGACAGCAACTCCAGCTCCGCCCACCAGAGCGGCGTCAGCCGCGGCGCCGCTTGCTCAGGCGAGATGCCGAGAGCCGCCCTCAGTTTGCCCACGACGTCTGTCATCGTCGGCCGCCGCGTCGGGTCGGGGTCGATGCACTCCTGGATCACCTCGCAGACGGCCTCCAGCTCGTTGCCCTTGTGCTCCTTCAGCGACGGGTCCACGAGCTTGCTGTAGTTCTTGTCTTTCAGATGTTCAGAAGCCTGCGGTGAAGGTGACTTCAGAAATGCAATGGTGAACAATGTGAGGAGCGAACTTTAGAACCTGATTGCAGCAGAATCCATACCCAGCTGCACATGGGTTCGTGATCATCCGGTTCAGGAGGCCTCCCGGATATGATCTCTATCATAAGGGTGCCGAATCCATAGACGTTGCCTTGGAGATCTGGAGGACACTCACAGCGGCTGCTGCCGTCCTCCTTTCCAGCCTTTGCTTTGGCGGCGAGTTCGTCCCATACGCTAACATCTGCAATCTGCACCAGTTGAACACATTACAATATGCTAGCTCAAGCAATCATTTATGAAAATCATTGGGTTATTTGGTTTGAGGCCATTACAATTTTTCAGAGTCGGAGAAACGCTATTACTATTCATCTATTTTGAAATTTGTCATTACAATTCTTCTTCTACCCGATTCTTGCCATTCTCTGCGTCTTATAGACGTCGGGGCCCACTGTCAAACTACACACATGTTTTGTATACTTCTCTCTCCACTCGCTGACATGTGGGCTCCATATGTCAGATTCTTCCTCGACCTCCAGCTCCCCTTCCACCAGGCAGTTCCAGCAGCGGTGGTGGCGGCCATTCCCACACATCCTCCTCCACCTGGGTGGCGCAGAGCTCTAGAACTCGACGGTGCGGAGCTCGCAGCCTGGCCGGCGGAGCTCGCGACCGGGCCGGCGCAGAGCTCGCGGCCTGGCCGGCGGAGTTCGCGACCGGGCCGGCGCGGAGCTCTTGCGGCCTCGTCGGCGCGGAGCTCTCGCGGCCTGGCCGGCGGAGCTCGCGACCGGGTCGACGCAGAGCTCGCGGCTTGGCCGGCGGAGTTCGCGACCTAGCCGGCGCGGAGCTCGCGGCCTGGCCGGCGGAGCTCGCGACCGGGCCTGCGCGGATCTCCCGCGGCCTGGCCGGCGCGGAGCTCGCGGCCTGGCCGGCGGAGCTCGCGACCGGGCCGGCGCGGATCTCGCGTTTCTTTTTAGCACAGGACCGTCCGACTCTGACGTGCTGTTGGAAGGTTGAAGAAGAAGCTGACATGTGGGGTCCACATGTCAGTGAGTCGAGGAGGTTTTTTTTCTCAAATACGGTCATTCATGTACATATACGGTCTGCCGTGTGGGCCCCAACGTCTATAAGACGTAGAAAATGGTAAGAACCGGGTAGAAGAAGAATTGTAATGGCAAATTTCAAAATAGACGAATAGTAACGGCGTTTCTCCAACTCTGAAAAATTGTAATGGCTTGGAACCAAATAACCCAAAATCATTTATAATTAGCTCAAGCAAAACATCCATGCTGGCAGGCTTAACTGAAGTTTCTGAAAATTAGCAGCACTGCTAGTTGAAGCTGTACCTTGGCAGCATAATCATCTGAAATGAAGACTGAGTCAGATCGCACATCGTGAATCGCAACGGGTGGACTCAGCTCATGGTGCATGTACTGGAGGCAGTACGCAACGCCCATGATGACTCTCATCCTCGCAGCCCAGTCCAGATCCTCAAATTCTTTGACTGCAAAAATAGTGCATTCAAGTTGCAGGCCAACACAAACATATGAGCTAGGAGGTTATGCAAAAAAGGTATAATCACTTACGGTGAAGATGCTGTGAGAGACTGCCTTGTGGAGAAAACTCAAACACCATCATTCTCATGAAAGGTTCATTTTCTAGGCAATAGCCAAGGAGATTGGTAAAGTTCTTGTGATTGACTCGTGACAATGTATCTATCTACATGGAGGGGAGGATAATAAAGGAAGAATTAGTATTGAAAGATTTTCTTTTATTGTCAGGTTGTTTGGGTTGATAACAAGATGCTGCTAGTCATAAACCTTTTTCTTGAAGCACGCTTCTGCACTCCTAGACCAGTCTTTGCTCGATGATATGACAGTGGAGACAACACCGATCTCAACTCCACCAGATAATATCCCCTTGAATACAGTGCAGGTTGGAAAAGTATTGATGATGTTGCTGAAATCCTCGCAAGCAGCTTCAAGCTCATGTCTGTTCAGTTTTGAAGCACCTGAATACAGGAAACAGAAATGCGTTCATGCACCTGGATTCTCAAAAATAATTTGAACTACAATAATTCCAAAATATAGCTATAAGCAAAAATAGGGTTCCTGAACTGGCCATATGCCTAATTTGGCAGCCATATGTGCAAATAGAGTTTCTGAATGACTATTGACAAGGATATCCTAAATAAAATTACAAGGGCAATAGAGTTCCTAGACCAGCCATATGCCCAATCCACCAGGAAAACCTGGGAATCTCAAAGACCGAAGTATCACAAAAGATGCGCAGAATAGTGAGCTTTGTATAACTGCCAATGCAGAAGATCACTATTTTGGTACTTTGCATGCATTTTACTTCCTAAATGGTAAAATTTAATAGGACGACAAGAATGTATCACCTGAAACAAGTGCCTTCTGAATAGGGCCACTCAGCCCTGTTTTCCAAGGGGCAATCGGTGCACGCCCTCGCTTCCGCCAAACCAAAAGTATTACAACTGCCAGAATAATTAGCAATATTGTAGCTGGAATTGTGATCAGATATGCCCACTTGCTGTACTTTGTATCAGAGATATCTGCATCAGTGGACTGTGCCACTTCTGCAGACAGCTGCTGCAATGCGGCAGCCTCGATTGCTTCGGGAACCAAAGGCGTCAGAGCTTGGCCATATGTGTTCGGAAATGCAGGGAATGATCCACTTCCTAGAGAAAGCACATCAGCAGGTTTTTGAATGTCTTTTGAATTTTTTGCAACAGAAGGTTTAGCATCATTCCCTAAAAGAGCAGGTAGGTTGTCAGCTTCACTGAGAAGCTTGCGGCGCATGGCACTTGCAAATGTCTGCAAATTCTGCATGATGCGTGCCTCACTGAAACCTGAAAAATATACGAGGCTATTAATGTTGGATGCAATTTATATAACATAAAAGTGCAAGGGCTAGTTTTGCGGAATGAAAAGCACACAATTACTTGGTACATTGGTGTAATATTTCTCTCGGAGGCCATTGAAAGATATCAAATCCTTGAAGTCTGACCTGTAATGCAAAGACCTTTACAAGGTGAGGTGAAGCATTTAGAAACAAATCCAGGAAACATTGGAAGCTAAATGGAGCACAAACAGAAGTAACACCAAGTATATCCCCTTACCAGCACCCTAGTTTTCTGCTCAAACATCCTGCCTGATCATCAGCTATATCTTGGATGGCGAAAGAAGAGACACCTTCTTGGAATTGGTTATCGTGAAGTGATCTGGAGCATAAAATCCCTTTATTATACTATGCAAATAGAAGACTGGAGATAATTGGACACAATAAGCCTTACAGTTGTTTAAGCAGTGGCATTGCCCTCAGTTCCTCTGGAATTGTTCCATCCAGGTTGTTGCTGCTCAAATCTAGCACTTCTAGAGCAGATAACCCTACGAATTCTCTGGGAATCCACCCACGGAAGTTGTTCTTCGGAAGTAAACTAGACAAAATAAGCTGCATGAGGATATGCGCCACATAATGCACTGCATTGGAGCTGAGAAGTAACATGATGGTGGAGACAAATGCAGAAATGAACTCACAGTGATTTCAGATGTCGAAGGCTTCCAATTTCAGGAGCAAGAGTCCCAGCCAACTCTTGCCCTGTTAGGTTCCTATATGAAGAAGAAAAATAAGAAATCAAGACATGACTCTATGAAAATAAGAATTCAGGCTAGGAATAAGATAAGATAGCAGAAAATCAAACTGGCAGAGTCATATTTCGGAAAAATCATGCTGATGGTAAAGCTGTAAAGGGAAAAGGGCATTTCCTAGCAAGTAGCATGAGAAATGACTGACTTAGCTATATTGAAAAGGGTAGTGTTTTTCTTTCTCTGATTTTTTGCAAATGATCAGCTCTAGCAAACTATTAAGATGAACCTTAAAAGTTATCAATGATTTTCTCCTAATAAAACTAGGATGAGGTTAATGGGACTAATTCTGTATGAAAACATCGAGGAAAAACGGACTTACAGAATCTCTACTTTACCATCTAAGCATCGCACACCGGACCATCTGCATGGGCTGCTGTCCATGGGATCCCAATTCTGGAAGGCTCCATGGGGATCAGCCTCCACTCTCACCTTCAGTTCCAGCAACGCCAGTCCTACAACACAAACAGGAATCCACAGACACAAATCAAACGAAACCGAGATGGCCAAACACGATCTTAGCGATGCCATCGACCCACAAGCAAACTTTCTCTGCACAAGAGATCATTGTTACCTTCACCGTTGATCGAAGCCAGACCCCGGCCAGCATGTGCCTGGAGCAGCATGAGGATGAAAAACAGCAGCTGGAGCCCCAAGCCATGGCGAAGCCCCTGCCGCACACCCATGGCGGCGGGAGCGCCTCCTCCCGGAAAATAGCAGCCCGGCAGCCAGGCGCCAGGTCGCTACCCACCGTCGTTGGCCCAACACGCTCAGATTCCCAATGCGGTGAAAGAAAGAGCCAGGCGAGACCGCCGTAGAAATCAACAGCCAGGCACGGATAATGTTGGCTTAGCTTGGGGATCGGTGTTCCCCTGCCTGCCTCGTCATCACGCCGGGAAGAACAGACGCCGCCTCGGTGTTCCCGGCGAGCTCGAGGTGCTCGAGCTATTCGCCGGAGCCCATTGGTCCCGCCGCGCCGGAATGGGCGTCCTGCCTTTCCCCCCGCGTCTCTTGCGCCGAGAAAATTGGGTTCTTGGCGGAGCAGCCGGATAGATCCTTGTCGCCGGGATGGCTGGTGGTCGGCGGCGGCGGCGCGAAGGGGTGGGGGGAGATTTCGCGCGCGAAGGTGGTGGGCGACGGTTAGATTCCGGTCTAGGGGGCGAGGGAGCGCGCCCGTCGCCGTCGCGCGCGCCAAACCACCACTCATCACCGTCCTACGCCTTGATTCTTGAACTCATCACAACCGTCCATTCCTCTCTTCGATGTCCATCCATCCCTCGATTATCCTCACTAACTATACACATTTTTCAATAAAGGAAGCTTTTTACTAAATTTTAAAGTTATTACATCAAGTTGATATACGAAACCGATGTGTCCATATATATTTTACAAAGAAGATAACAGTTGGCAAAACAATGGCAATCAAGGTCAAGTATGTCTTATCTCTATCTAATATATATATATATATATATATATATATATATATATATATATATATATATATATATATATATATATATATATATATATAAATTAAAGCAAGGATTGCTTCTGCCAATTTTCTTTGTACGTCATCCGAAATCGTGTAGAAGTCGTTCACGAGTGCAGAACCGGAGATAAATCGTACAACCTGAAAACGACGCCACAAGCCCGAACCGTGCGGAAAGAAAGAAAACCGCCCGCGCCACGACCGGCCCTGCGAACGGCGGCATGCCCCGGACCACCAGCTAAAAAATGGAAACACCCCACTAGGAAACAACAAAAATTAAGTTGAATAAAAAATGGTTCGAACCGACGATCTGCTTCTAATGTCATGTTAATTATAATAAATTATTATCTAACGGAGGTGTTTAAGGTTTCCGTTTTCTTTTCATTTTACGTGCACGTTGATTTAGTTGAGTAGAAAAATATAAAGTAAATCTATAACAATATTTATTCTGTATAAATATTAAAGTGCCATCGTCGTTGTTGAGAAGTCCCTCACATTTTTTTATAATCAACCTCTGCATCGGTGAGGACGGGGGGCGTGGATGATTGTTGTGGCGATGGTGGACGACGGCAGACGAGGTTGGAGTTTTGCACATGCGCGATGGGAATGACGACGCGTCCAAAAAATAAGGTGAGGTCGGGCAGACGACGACGAGGTTCGGAGGCACATACAACAATGACATAGTGGCACGGGCGTGATTGGGATGATGGCGAGGTGGAGGACGTGCGAGGGTGGTGACATGACACTATGACAGTGCGGTCTGGGCGGATGACAGCAGGCGAGGTTGGGGTGGCGCGAGAGCATGATGGTGAGACCGAGAAGGTAGAGATGACGACACGACCGGGGCAGGTCAGACATACGGCGAGGAGGTCGTGACATGGTGGGTACACGGACGATGACGGGCGAGGTTAGGGTGTGCGGGTGTGACAAGGATGACGGCGAGATCGGAGAGCTGCAAAGGCAGCGTGGTGATCGGGTGTGATAGGGATGACGATAAGGTCGGAGAGTTACAGAGGTGGCGTGGTGACCGGGCAGACAATGGCGAGGCGAGCAGTTTTTTCTCCCGTTGCAAAGCACAGACATTGTGCTAGTCTTAAAAAATAAGTAAACCAGCCCAAGAATATGCAAGGCTCACGTGCAAATCCAATTGAATGTGCTGAAAAACAATGTTGGTGTAGGTTGTAGTGTGGTTGTGTTCGAATCTTGATGGTACTTGTTGGTTATTCAAGGTTTATCCTTTGATAAAATACAATTAATCTGTGAATCCCAAAAGTTCATCTCAATTTTAATTACATGCAATGACTGGAAGTCATAAGGTGCATGCAAACTTTAACCGCTTTAACACCATGGTGCATGCATAGTTAATGCACTAAGTGCTAGTATTTGCTCCATTTGCCGCAGGCATGAGGTGCATGCAATGCACGAAGTGTTAGTAATTGCTGCATGAGTAGGTTAATGATTCCGTTGCACATATGAAAAGTCATACGGGTGCATGGTGAGCATTAGTATTCATGCGCTGCGCTTATAAAAGAAGATACATTTTCACCTTTGGTAGTTGCTGAAAATAAAAGCATTCCCGTTCCACTCCAACTAGGAAAAAGGGAAAATATAGTGATTGTTTTATTCTCGTCGCCAAGTAAATACGTAACTATGAATATGAAAAATTGCATTCTTGGAATTTGAAATAATGCGACGGGGAGCGACGAGAATTGAACCCGTGTATGGTGGATTCACAATCCACTGCCTTGATCCACTTGGCTACATCGGCCCCTTATCCAAAAGGATTTTCTTTTTTTTTCATTCATCATTATTCTATTTATTCTTACCTCCATACCTCGATCGATACAATGGACATAGGATGCCACTCTTTAAAATGACAGTGGTCATAAGATGTCACTCTTTAAAATGAAAAAAAAGGAGTAATCAGCTGTTACACGAAAAAACTTGTCATTTATTGTCAAAAATCGAAAAGGTTAATATGAAGGAGAGAGAAATTATAGTAATGTGGTCCCGAGCATCTAGCATTCTACCCGCAATGGTTGGCCATACAATCGCGATTCATGATGGAAAGGAACATATACCTATTTACATGCCTCTGGAACCCACCGCGCTAGAGTTCCTGCTCGGGGATAGCAATGCATTCAGGTTTTTGGGTAGCGCAACACGTGCGTGACTGCTCAACGATCCTCGTCCGGTTGCTGTGATCGACTACTTCCCGAAGGCCTTTTTGCACTGCACCAATATCTTCACCGCGTCAACTTGTATGACTACATCAAATCAGGCCAACCCGCGGTTAACATGGTTAATCTAGCTGGTAACAACGCATCTGGTGCCTTCGGCAACGGTCCCGCCCCTGGATACATCCTCAAACTTGTGTCGTTCTTTGTGTTGTTTATGTATTGTATTGTGTTAATCCTGAACACAACAACATACCATGCTATTACGTTTTCACTCTATCATGAATTTATTTGCTGAATTATGGAATTAAAATTTGTCCAATAAAGCCTAGATTTCTAACAGTACTAGCACTTAGCAATTCCCAGTATATAATGGTATGAATGATCCTTCATTCTGTTGTGCACCAATCACATTTTGTGCAGCTAACTAATACAACATGATAGTTGTAAAAAAAAAACTAAAACAACATGATGATGCAATTGATAGTTACTGGTGACAATAGCATCTTATTGGATCTGAAGTTGAGTGTTTATGAAACATTTCCAAGTTTCTTACCTACTTTCTGAAACATGAGCACCTAAGCAATCTTTATTGGAGAAGCAAAGTAAACTGGAACATGGACGAATTTAGATCTTTCCCTTACTTTACAGTTTGCTCCCTAGCAACCTTCTTCTTGCTGATTGATTGTTCAACTTCGTGCTGGCCCTGCTATATTGCCCTTTTGAGCAAGAATCGTCCGAGCGATCGAAAAGTATAGTGTAGTTCCTGCTGCTCACGTCTCTGAAATAGCATCCATCAGTTCCCACATACTTATACACCTCATGAGTCTTCCCCAACCCACTGACCACTAAATTCTTCTTCACCTTCATAATGCCACGTGCCGACTGTGCATTTTGCAGAGAGCTATACAAGAAGCCCAGCTTCCCACCAGAGGTCTTCTTCTCATTGATGCCCAATTTGACAAGTGAATCCAACGAGTACTCATCACCCACTTTATCTGTGGTTCCAGTATAAACATACAGTGGGAAAATCTTATGAAGTTCCTCAGAGAGCAGCACAGCGGTAGCATCCTTGGCGAAAATGCCGGACTTTGCATCGATTGTTTGGTTCACGATTTGCACAGTGCCATTCTTTCTAAACACATTGCTGTTTTCATATCTGAATCTCTGGTAGAAGGTTGTGGTGACCTCCCCGTATGACGATTTCACCCATCCAGTAGCAGAGACATGCCGACTCGCACTTGTCACAAATTGTCCATCTAACCCATTGAATACAGAGTTCACATTAAGGTCCAACCCAGCAGCATCATAGCTGAGCAATCTCCCTGTTGTCTTCTCGCTCTTGTGATCCAACCATAGATGCAAATTGGCATCGATGTACCACACATCAAGAGCATTTGTCACGCCGAAACCAAAATCATGCTCATTGCCGTCCAGGAGCTTGCCCAAGAATGGTGTGATGTCAATGTCATAAGTAGGGAGATTGAATGAGCCGATCCCAGTGATCGGCCTCCATAGAAGCGGGTTGACACCACCGGTGTAAATCACAGTGAATGGCCAAACAGCGCCAACGACTTCACCATCCACACTAGCTACGACTTCCCGAAATGCACCATTGCCAGGGACGTTGGACAAGTTATTTGCCTGAATGTAATCATTGGGCGGATTGGTATACCAGAACTCGTCGTTGGAGTGGAAGGAAACGAACACCTCGAGGACCGCCCGGTAGGTGTTCGACGGAATGGCGAGCTTCTTGGACTGCACATCGGTGGCGTTCTGGATGGCGAACCACTGCCCGTCGTTCAGAGGCAGGGTCCTTGAGACGGGCACAATCAGATCGGCCAGCTGCTGCTGCTGCTGCTGCTGCGGTGGTGCGGTGTGGAAGTAGAGGTGGAGCGTGAGGTTGGCGTGGTAGACGCCGGTGTACGTCTTGTCGACGAGGTTCCCGAGGTACACCGCGACCTCGCCGGGCTCCGCGAGGAGGGCGGCGTACCTGGTGATGTCGCGGGACACGGACCAGAGGATCCCGTTGGGCCGCGGCTCGGCGGTGCAGCTGCGGAGCAGCTCGGCGCCGGAGAGCCAGACGCCGAAGATGCGGTCGAACTGGCGGCCGCGGCAGTCGGCGCTCCACTCGAGCACGGCGAGCGCGAGCGCCCCGGCGCCGCCGGAGGCGGCGAGGCAGGCCGGCGGCGCGTAGGCGGCGGTGACGGGGGGCCGGCCGTGGGTGGCGCCGAAGGTGCCGGAGAGGAGCAGCGTGGAGCAGGGGCCCGCGCTGCCGCGCGGCGGGCGGATCGGGCGGTCCACTTCGAAGAAGGTGGTCGGCGGGTCCGACGCGTTGAGCGAGGCGGCGAGCAGGGACGCGCCGAAGCGGTGCCTGTGCCGCGCGGTCGCCGCGGCGGGGTGGAGGAGCGCGAGGAGGAGGAGGAGGAGGAGGATGCTGGAGATGGCGGTGGATGGCGCCATGGCTTGGAGCGGTGAGCACGAGGGGCAGTTGGACGGAAGGGGGAAGGGGACAAAGTAAAGCTGGGTTTAAACGAGGCGATCAGTGATCTGCATCTGCTCTATAGGTAGGTGATTTACGGAGTATCATATGGGAGGTGGTTATGATTTTTGCTGTGTTGTTGGTGGGCGTTGGAGAATGACAGGTGGGCCTGGCTATGATTTTTTATACTAAGGTCTCCTTCGTGGTGAACGGCTGAAAAAAATGAAAGTCATTTTGTCTATGTTCAGTGTTCTTTGGCGCTGGGACGGGAGGGCTCGGCTAATGCTCCTTTGGCGCAGGCGGTTCGACGACTGTGTGTTTCTTGAGGTTGATTTCCTATGGTGGAGGAGTTTGAGGTACTGCTCAGATTTGTAGCGGGTCGCGGCTTTTGGTGTGGCCTAACGTTGGCGACAACGGCGCAGTTCGTGACGGTTTATTTCGCTTCCTCTCCCAGCTTGTGTTGGTGGTGTAGAGTTTTGTTGAGTGTGTTGTCTGTGTGCGTTGCTTGTGTGGTGGTGGTGTTGTTTCGCTTCGGCGCGTTATGTAACATTGCTTCTTCTTATATGATGCGGCAGTGCTCTTGCCTTTTATTTTAAAAAAAATTGTCTATGTCATTACTGTTGGGCCGAAAAAAATAATCTGACCAAAATGATTAGAGTAGTATGGCCAGGTTGGTACGGAGCATACTCCTCGACCTCGAGTCATTACTCCTGCTGTGAAACCGAAGCAAGCAAGCGTGAAAGGTTAGAGTTGTGACCTATTCTTCCAAGATACTCTTAGGATTTGCACGCGTGTAATCATAGAGATGAGCGTATATGCGTTACGAGTGTCGCTAATGTACTGTGTAATTTGGAAAAAAACCGAACCAAACAAGCGGAGGCACAACACTATGTGGCACACAGTGGCGTATCGCCAGGGGGGCTCGAGCCCCTCCTACCTCGGCAAATCTTATGGAGCCCCCACCATTTTTGGAGCAAATAATGAAGGATAAGAGTCAGAAGTGCAAAAGGTATAGAGAAACTGACATGGCCCAAATCTAAAAATAAAACACCACATGACTAGATGAGAAATCATGGTGACTTCGACGAACGCCGGAGGGTTGGTTTCACTAACACTAGAGTGATGAACAGATGTTTGCTTGCTAAATGGTTGTTGAAGATTGAGGGAGGGGATGACACTCTATGCTGCAACCTTCTTAGACATAAATATTTAGGAGAAAGAGGGATATTCAGTTATAAAAGAAATAATTGTTCCCAATTTTGGAAGGGTCTCATATCAGTTAGAGAGGATGTGTCTAGGGTATTAATATATATTATAGGAAATGGAAACAAAATCAGATTCTGACTGGATGTTTGGATTGGTAATTGTGCTTTGAGGATGGCTATTCCATGACTTTTTGAAATTTGTAATCAACAAGAGTGGTCAGTTTCTAAAGTGCTGAGAAGGGAGAATCTGAATTTAACTTTCAGAACAAACTTTGGGGCAGCTCAAGAAGCAGAGTGGACCGGCCTTACAGCTCTGGTAGAGGGTGTTTCCTTATCTCAAACACCAGATACTGTGAGATGGGCATTAGAAAAATCTAGAATGTTTTCTACAGTTTCTTTGTAAGAGAGTTGGTTTTCCCTTGTGTGGCGAATAAATGAATGATGAGTATATGAAGAGCAAAACTACCTCTAAAGATTAAGGTTTTTCTACAGTTCAACCCTTCCTTTTTAATTAAAGTCGGGCCCAAAAGGCCTTCCATCTAAAAAAACATAGAGAGAGTCTCTGGAGCTTGATCCAGACTTCGCCACTGTGGGCACATGCTGACATTGTGTATGAGCCAGCATTTCAGTTTTGAAGGCGATGTGGACACACGTCAGGACGATGAAAGAAGTAGCACATCAGGCAAGCTAGGCCTTACTGGGCCAAATCTGCTCAATCATGAGTTCCTCCTTCCCACGTGAAGTTGGGCCAGCAGCCCACGAGTTCCTTGGTGTTGACGGATAAAAGACGTGTCCCTCTACGATTCGCAAGCGTACGGACCTACACCTTTTTCACCACGGGATTCCCAAGGTTCTTGTCAATCCGCGGAGCAAGGGGATTACAAGCGTTTGATCTACCTCTACTCACTAACTACTCAAACCCTAACTATGATTAGACTAGAAAACGACTACACTATACTAGAGAGAACGATTAAGCTAACAAGATAAAAGACACTTGCCCATGGGTCTACGATACTTGAACATGCAACCGCTTAAAGTATGAAAAACCAATCTAATCTATCGGGGGTTGTGACCACGGTTTCGCCCTTTCCCTCCCCCTGTACTGTCACTACGCGGAGGTATTCGTGACTAGACCTATGAAGGACACGGCGCATTGAATGGATCAAAGGGAGCATTGGAGCTCTTACTTCCCTTTACGGCACGGTAGCTAACCTTAAGCAACAAAGCATATTCAATACATGATGATAGATAGATGTTCCAACAAAGTAGCGATTACATCTCAAGATCGATTACAACCCATGGACAAATGAGAAGATTACCCCATCAAGGTGCTAGACATAGCACCGTTGATCATGGTGACGCTTCCGACGGTGTCTTCCCTCTTCTCCACTTGTGGGTGCTTCCTTCGAGATGGGCGATCCTCCTCCGGAGATCTCCCTCCTCTCTCTAGCTTGTGGATGGCCTCTCTGGTGCGAATGGCGGCGCCTCCAAGGACTTAGGGTTGAAGATCCTTCGAGTGCAAGGAAAGGGGGGCCGAACCGACCCTCGGAGTGGGCCAGGCCGGCCGGCTTGGGCCGACCGGCCCAGGCCCATCCCGGCCTGGTTCGGTCGCCCCTTCGCTCCCGTGGGTCCTCGTGTGATTATGCACTTTGCCCCCTCCATTTGCACCATTTTGACGATGTCATCCTCGCGTCCAAGATGGAGGTTCTCCGTGCATGAAGTCCGGTCTTTTACGCTTCAATCCTCGGGGATGTTCCTTTGTAACACTTCGGTCCTTGCCACCATTGGAAGTGATTTCATCAAGCTCATGAACACGAACAAGACTCCGTAATTGCTCCTTTGAACTTGTTGTGAATCCGTCCTTTATGTCTATGTTTTCCTACATAAACACAACACTTCCAAATGCATGCACAAAGATGAACTTGTTATATGATTAGTGTGCCTAGTGGCGGGTTAGTTCCATAATCAAATCCAAACCAAAGTGTAATGAACATGTTTGGTGTACCAAAATACACCGTCAACACTTGGTAATGTTCCCTCCCATTCATCATTTGTTTTACTACTCTTCTAGCCACTTGAAAGAAATCCGGAGTGATTTTTTTTAAAGAGTTAAATGCACCGGAGGTCCTTAAACTTGCGTTGATGTGCCACTTAGGTCCATGATCTCTCAAAATAAAAAATTAGAACCTTAAACTTGTTTAGTGGTGCCAATTAGGTCCATTACCCCCCACGGGGGCGTTTTAGCTGACATGGCATCGCCAGCATGGATCTGACTGTGTTTTTAGCGGGATTGTTGCAGCCCATCAGGGATGAATTATTTGCATTTAGGACCCTTACATCTTCACGAAAGAGAAAGGTCATCTCTCCCAATCGTTCTCTCTCTGTCTTCTGATCCCCTTCTTCTTCTTTCCCTTTCGCTCAGCCAGCGCCTCCCCCATCCGGATCGACGCCATGGGAGATGCTTCAAGCACCTCAGCCTCAAATCGGCAAGGTGGAGGGGGTCCTCCTTTGATTTGGCGAACGAAGTGTGGTTCGGACTATGCGACGTCGTCATCGACATAGGTCTTGAAGGATGCCACGGCTTCTTGGGGGCTCGTCCTGTGCCTGCGCACTGAGGGTCGTGGCCTGCTCGCGTGGCTCGGCACCAAGGCCCGGGCGATGCCTCGTCGACGTGGTGCCTCGCGTCAGATTCAGGGATGCACATCGCCGTCAATACCACGCCAAGGCTAGGCACAGACGGCAATACTCTGGTGGCTGTGCAAGGAGACTTTCACACGGTGAACAAAGAAGGTGTTCTGGAAAGCATTGTGGAGGAATTAGTTTGTTTAGTCAGGGCAATTAGCATCATAGGTGTGTGTACAATCATAGATGAAGTGATGAATTATCATGTATGCAGAATCTCAAGTATCAGTAATGGAAGAAAATTTGCACTTAATTTATGTCAGTACTGAAGTGGTTATCACCAAGCATTCATGCGTACTTTTATACAGACACTGTTTTGTAGCGATACTTGAGAAGAACCAAGGTATTTTATTTCTGCTATCTTCCACGAATTAAGTTTTTGTAAGAACCAAAAGCATCACAGAAGTTTGTTGGTGTCCTATACAAAAGATTAAACCTGACTTGTTGTCAGCTGGTAAACATCAAGCCTTTCTCTTTGGCTTTGAAATCTTCTTCTTAGCTTCCAATGTACCTGTCTTCTTTGTCTTGGTGGTTTTCTTAGCCTTTGTTGCTGTGGTAGGTGGCACAGGCCTAGATGATGGTATGTTAGACATAATGAATGTTGAATCTGGCAATGGCTGAGGATGCACCTGCCTTGTGCTGCTCTTTAAGGATGCACCTGCCTGCAATGTTGAAAATAAGGTGTTTAATTCAGGCATGGTAGTTTAATGCACATGATATATCTAGCATATGAAGTTACCTCTTCATCCAACTGAGATATGATAGTATTTGTCATCTGAGAAAACAGTGGTTGAGTCCCATCTCCAAAATGTATTGAAACCTGTAAATTTCACAATAAATTTAAAAAAACACATGTATAATGCAAATTGCCCAGATATGTAGCATGGTGGAGTGTGAAATTACCTGACTTATATGTGGTTCATCATAGGAATATTCTTCCTGCTGCAAGTCTTCTGGTGGCACTACAGGATTTCTCTGAGGTTGTAGTTTGGGCCTGATTCCAGCCTTCTTCAGATCACACCCTCCCCTGTTATGCCCTGTTCCTCCACAATAACTACAATTGATTATTGTACCATGCTTGGACATCTTAGGACCATACTTGCCTTCAACTTCATGAGGCTCCTTCCATCTATTCTTGGGAGGCCTACCAACTTTCTTTTCATACACAGGAGGTCGAACTTCAAGTCCATCCACTTTATGCCACATGCTTTTATCATTGCAAGGCCAAATCTTAGGACCATAAGCAAGGAGGTATCTTGTAGTTGAGTAGCATTCATTGACAACTGATTCTGGAGAAATCCTTTCATGCCTCAAGCAGCTGATTGTATGGGAGCAAGGAATACCAGTGAGTTCCCACCTCCTACAATCACACTGTTTTTGACAAATGTCAACTATGTACTGTCTATCTATGACTTGAACTTGGAAAATTCCCCTTCCTGCAGGTTGTGCATAACAAGTATTTGCCCACTCAGTGTTCTTATGCAGCTTCTTCCTTATCTTAGGACAGATAGGTCCATCCCACATCTCACCAACTTCCTTCTCCTTGGTGTAATGTCTGTTCATCAATTGTGTCTTTATTTGCTCCAACATACTCAACACCGGCATTTCCCTAGCTTCTAGAATGTACTTATTAAAGACCTCACAAGTGTTGTTCAAGAGAATGTCACACTTACTGTAAGTGCTAAAAAAGGCTCTGGACCATGTGTTTGCAGGCTTTTGTTCAAGCCACTCATATGCTTTCTGATTTAGTACTCTCATTTTCTCCATGTTCTCATTCCATCTTCCTACTATGGTAGACCTTGCACAAGCCCATAGTTGGTTCTTTAGGTTCTCACCTTTGAAATGTTGCTGGAAATTGGAGTATAGGTGCCGCACACAGAATCTATGCTCAGATTCTGGAAAAACTTGCTCCACAGCTGGAATTAAACCCTGCAAAAAATAGAGAAATGCATCAGATTCTTGCACACACAAAAACAGTGATGATGGATAGGTCTTTAACGTAGTCCCACCTTCTGTTTGTCTGTCATGATGGTCCATGGATATGTATTTTCAATACCAAGATCTTCCTTCAATGTTTGTAAGAACCACTTCCATGTGAGTAGTGATTCAACCTCCACAATAACAAAGGCAATTGGATAGATACAGTCATTTGGATCAATGCCAACTGCTGTGAGCATGATCCCTCCATACTTAGTCTTCAAGTGGCACCCATCAAGGCATATGAGAGGCCTACAGCCAGCTAGGAAACCTCTCTTGCATGCATCAAGTGAAACATACATGGAACTGAACAGGTTGTTATCAAGTTTAAGGAAGAAGGTACTTCCTGGATTGCTTCTCCTTAGCTCATAACCATAGTCCCATAACTTGTTGTACTGATCCACTTCATCACCAAGTACAACCTTCATGGCAAGCCTCCTAGCTCTAGCAAGTTTGGTTCTGGGAGGCGTGATGTTGAACTCTTTCTGAACAATCCTTGCAAAGTTGGTCAGTGTCATCTTCTGGTCAGCTCTGAAAGTCTCTACGTACTTGGAGGCAAGCCACTTGGATGTGCATCTTTTCAAGACCCATTTCTTCTGACAGTTGTGCTCACCATTAAAGGTCTTGACCATCAAACCTTTAGTCCTGCTATCAGATGAAGCATATAAATTCCATGGACAACCATCTGAACATTCAGCTCTAAGCCTTTTTTCTCATTTCTTGGCAATGTGATTTCAACCCTGTGCTTCAAGCTATATTCTGTGATAGCCTTCCTCAATAGCTCTACTGAATCAAAGATCATGCCCACCTTGAATATAGGATTTTCCATGTCTTCATCTCTAAATAACTTGAACTTCTTACTACACTGACCTTCTCCATCAGATTCTGGTAGATACAAGTCATCTTCATCACTTGAAAATTCATCACCTTCTCTGTCAGATACATATTCTCTCGTGAGATTGCTGACTGAAGATTTCTTGTCCTTTCCTATGCTCTTCCCTGTGGCAACTCCCTCATCAATAACATCTGGATCGACATTGTCCACAAATAAATTATCATCATCATCCCCTACCTCATAATCACTATCAATAAAGTCTGAGTCACCATCACTTCCACTGTCTTCATCTTTTGCCTCAGCTGAAGAACCATCTGCTGGTATGTCAACACCATTTGCATTATTGTTCAGATTTGAGTAAAATTCTGGCACCTTTTCCCACTTATTCTCAACATACTTCAACTTTGATGGGTTAGTGACCTTGGGAAGTGAAGCTATAGGGTTAGCCACTATGTCATCCCAATTGATTCCTGAGATGTTATCATCATGATCAAAGTATACAACAAATTTCTTCACCTTCTTCACCATTGAGCTCATAACTAATGTGTCTCCATCCGAGGAAATGACTCTAAGACCATCTGATAGATCTTTTCCAGGTATCAACCAGTATATCTTCAAAGTATGTGATGCAGGATAGTTTAGTTGCTCTACAAAATCATCAAACCACAGAGGAGACCATGTATCTACTTCACACTTGTCGAACCAGTTCACTTTCTCATCAATGTATGCCCTATCTGTACCTTGACCAACAAAGAAACCACCGTGGTGCACCTCAATCGTGAACTCATCACAATCATCACCTACATGACAACAATAATTCCTTTACTGCCTTAAACCCAAACTCATCTAAACCAAAATCTAAAACCCTACCCAGCCAAACAATTAAAACTTTAATCAATCAGGATCAAGAAAATCCACAATGTGGGGAACTCCCCCAAGTTTTCCTTAAAAAAAATAAAATCCTCAACAAAACCTACTATAATCACAACTACCATGACTTAGAAGTTCAATTCACTCACTGTAAAGGGGCGGTGGTTCGCCTTCCTGACGCAAGGTGGGCGCCATCTTGCGGATTTGTCGAGATCGGCGAGGGAAACAGTGCTCAGCGGATGCCTCCCGTCCCTCCTCGTCGCCTCTTCCTCTTGTCGCGACGACGATCCGCAATCGCCTGCGGCACCCGCGGCTGCGCCGTCTTCTTTCCCTCTATTTCCTATCCTGCGACGAACTCGAAGCAGAGATAAATGTAATTGTGGGGAGGAGAGGGGGCTCGATGATATTTGTCCAGGGCTGCCTGTCATCACACGCGCTCCACGCTGGAGATGCCACGTCGGCTAAAATGCCCCCGTGGGGGGTAATGGACCTAACTGGCACCACTAAACAAGTTTAAGGTTCTAATTTTTGATTTTGAGAGATCATGGACCTAAGTGGCACATCAGTGCAAGTTTAAGGGCCATAGGTGCATTTAACTCTTTTTTAAAAGAAAGAAATTCGGGGTGCGCCGTCGGCGCACCAATTGAGCTGGTCCACTGATTTTCTAAGAGTATTAGCAAATAGCAATGAAGGAAAAATACAATTATATAATTGACATCAACATATGTTGCTCAGTTTGCGAGTTTATGAAGTCTGAAGCAAAGCTCAAAAATAGTATACAAAATTAGTTGTTGTTATTATATATAGGAAATAATTAGTTTCTACCAAATAATAGAAAACTCATAATCGATAATTGTCTAAAAAGATTACGGTATCCACTCAAATGTAGTGTGGACTCCACCAAATAATATGGGGTCCTAATTGGATGTGTATGTCCTGCGGCCTGCGGGGCCACTTCAACACACGCTGGTCCCGCTTTAATAGTGGGTCCCACCTAAGACATTTGGTCCCACTTTAATAGTGGGTTCTACCTAACATATGTGTAGCAGTGTAGGTTCCACCATTCAAATGTAATGTGGCTTTCACCTAACAATATGCGGGTCCTACTTGAATGTGTGGGTCACACTTTAATAGTGGGTCCCACGCGTGGTCCGCCTAAACATGTGCAGATCTCACCCCTTCAAATATAATGTGGGTCTTACCTAACAATATGCGGATCACACTTGATTTTGTGGGTCCTATTAGCCCACTTTGCTTATGTGGGGTTGTGGGCCGCACCTGCCAATATGTGGATCCCACTTTATAGTAGGTCCCACGTGATGATATCTTCGGGTCTCCTCTCAAGTCTCAACCTAAGTTGTACGTCGTGACCGAGAATTCGCAAGTGATGTGACACAAGGTGGCGGCGGAGTTTAGCTCAACTTTCATAAGAGATTCATTTGACAGAGTTTAGCTCGGCTTTCAAATAAAGAGATTCATTTTCATGCGGACACAAGACCATAAAAAACTAAGTCGATGATGCTAAGACCATCTCACGGTTTTACGGTTTTCATTAAGAGAAGGGAACCAGACTGGTTTAAAAAAACCATCACCGGTGAAACCGAGGTTCGGAGGTTTTCTATGTCAGGATTCGGTTCCCTTCTCTTAACGAAAACCATGGGGGCGGTCCTAACCCCCATCGACTTGATTTTTTTAATTCTTTAAATTGAACTCGGGTCTTCTAGTTGCTAAAATACCTCAAACTCATCTAACCAGGCTATAGCACCTTTGGTACGCGGACATAAGGGAAATGCATAAACTCAAGATGCGGCATTTGTTGAAGGTTGCGCCGTGGCGGCATACAATTGTGTCGTGTCCTTTTTATTTTTATGAAAAAAAAGAGAGGTGCACGAATTCTGTGAGTGTTGAACTGCTGACGGATTAGTCAACCTCATCAGTGTAGCAGAGTCTTGAGACATTCCTTACCCTGCCCGCCGCCAGCTGGGAGCCATTAGCGAGAGTGGGGGTGGGGGCCGGATAATCATTTCAGCTTTTAGCCAGGATCAATCGGTTCAAGCATCGGTGCCGCACGGTAACTTTTTTATTAAAAAAAGTTTTTTATACCTCAAAAATATTATTTATTTTCAATAATATAATAATAGCACGTGATGATAAACAGATTTTCAAGAAGCAGCGGCCAGTTCGTCAAGACTAGACCATCTTCTGACACGAAATTAATGAGCGTAGTACGGGTCTCGTACGGTATCGGTCCCCGGCGAGCCCCCGACGTATGACACGACCGCAGAACTAGAATACGGTATAGAGTACTGTATTATGTCTGAGCAATAAAAGAAAAGATGTGCCTATTACGATGAGCTTTGCAAAAATACGCTTACTCCACCTCATATGTTCTGAATTTTCGACTTTGTGCCTTCTTGGAGCTTTCAAACTTTTTTCACGTAGAAAAGCTGCTAGAACGAAGCTGAAACAAACAGGCCACAAGTCAATTTATGGAATTTTATTCATGCAACATCGCATCAGCATCACATATTGACATCTTGTCGCACCAAAATAGTCTTGGGACGACATGAAGACTCCAGTGGGCTGAACTTTTCATTTCCGTATAGCTAAAACCATTTTTCTAGGGTACATTTTGAATTCTAGAATTTTCACACGAATTCTACAGGTGACAGTCTAAACCCCGTAGAATTCGCGTGAAAATTCATGCAATTCAAAAGCAAACCAATAAATTACAAAGCCAAACAAATTCTCCTTTACATTTCGGGTTACATGAACTACTCAATTACTACTCGCTGCATCACATCATCTTTTCTTATTGAAAGCTAAGCACATGAAAATGACCCGTCGTATTTCATAATTGAAGACTAGCCGGTGGGGCATGGCCAGGCCAGTACACTTGGCTACTGTTGCGGTGTTCCATTTACACCCTGTCGCTTCCCCGGCCGTTATCCACCGTACCGCCCCGGGCGGCGCGGCGGAGGCGCGCCTCGCTGTCGGCGACGGTCGTCAGCGGCCTAGCGCACCGGCGCAGGACGCGTCGCGGTGGTCGAAAAGCACGTCGTACCCGACGCTGCTCACGTTCCTGAGGTAGCAGCCGCCGTCGCTGGCGCCGTACGCGTACGTCTGGTGCATCCGCCACGACGCGCCCACCACGGCGTCGTCCCGGAGCGTCACCTCCGCCGCCGCCGCCTGCCGGTTCCGCAGCGTGCTCGTCGTCGCGGCGCCGGTCCGCGCCTCCTCGAACCCGATCTCCACGCGCCGCATCAGCCGCTGCGACGACGTGCCGCTGCCGTCGCCGCCCAGGAAGATGTACAGCGGGAAGCTCTGGTGCACCTGCTGCTGCTGCTGCGCTTGCGCGCCGCCGCCGCCGCCGCCGCCGCCGCTGACGCTGGTGAGCGCGTCCGTCGTCTGGTTGATCGCCTGCGCGCTGCCGTGGCTGCTCACCACGTTCGTGTTCGCGAATGCCAGCCGCTGCGTGAACGTGGTGGTCACGTTGCCGCGCGACGAGCTCACCCACCCCGTCGCCGTGATGTTGCGGCTCGCCGTCGCCTCGTACTCCCCGTCGATACCGTCGGCGGAGTTGGAGACGATGCTGCCGGCCAGCTTCGGCGCGTCGTAGGCGATGAGGCCGCCGGTGGTCTTGGGGCTCTTGGCGTCGAGCCAGAGGTGGAGGTTGGCGTCCACGTACCAGGAGTTGAGCGCGTTGGTCACCTTGAACCCGAGCTCGTGCTGCTCGCCGTCGAGGAGCTTGCCCAGGAAGGGCGTGAGCTCGATGTCGTAGGTGGGCATGTTGAAGGACCCAATGCTGGTGATGGGGCGCCAGATGAGGGGGTTGATGCCGCCGGTGTAGATCACGGGGAACGGCCACACCGCGCCGACAACGTCGCCGTCTAGCAGGACGGTGACCTCGCGGAACGGCCCGTTCTGCTCCGGCGTGTTCATGTACCAGAACTCGTCGGCGTAGTGGGACGAGACGTAGACCTCCAGCACCGCGCGGTACGCGTTGGGCGGCACCGCGAGGCGCGCGGACTGGACGTCGGTGGAGTTCTGGACCACGAACCAGAGCCCGTCGTTGAGCGGCAGGCTCCTGGAGACGGGGACGATGGCGTCGGCCGGCGGCGGCGGCGGCGGCGACGAAGACCGCGCGGCGCGGCGGAAGTAGAGGTGGAGCGTGAGGTTGGCGTGGTAGACGCCGTTGTAGGTGTCGTCGATGAGGTTGCCGAGGTACACGGCGAGCGTGGCGTTGCCGGCGGCGAGGAGCGGCGCGTACCTGGTGACGTCCTTGGACACGGACCACGCGACGCCCCCCTTGCGCGGCTCCGCGGTGCTGCCGCGGAGGATCTCGGCGCCTCCCAGCCACACGCCGAAGGTGCGGTCGTACTGCACCCCGCGGCACTCGGCGCGCCACTCGAGCACCGCGAGCGAGACCGACGCCGTGCCGGCCCCGGGGGCCAGGCACGCCGGCGGCGAGTAGTCCGCGGTAACCGGCGGCTTGGTGAGCGTGAAGGCGAAGGAGTGCGATAGCAGCAGCGTGGAGCAGGGGCCCGAGCTACCCTTGGGCGGGCGCAGCGGGCGGTCGACCTCGAAGAAGGTGGTCCCCGACGACGACCTCCTGTGGCGCGCCGGCAGCGCCGCCTCCACCGCGGCGAAGCCCTCGGCGGAGAACCGGGGGTCGCGCGGCCGAGGCGTTGCCGCGGCGGAGTGGCAGAGCAGAGCCGCTGCTAGGCAGAGGAGGAGCAAGCGGGAGGCAGGGGACGCCGACATGGCTACTACCTGCTTCGTCGGTGGCGCGTGGGAGCGGAAGCGGAATGGGAGGCGCTGCATGAAAGTGGTGTCCAAGTGAAGGCTGCGGATTTAAACCCCGGCGAGGGAATCTCTACTCCTAAAAAGAATGAAGTGGAGAACAATACCTGGTACGTAAATCTTCCGCTCCCGTGGCTCTGCCGCGCGGTCCGTCTTTTTTCCGCTTTCCCTTTTTACCCCTCCGCTCCGCCTCCCGCAGTGGGTCCTTCTCTCTAGCCCGGAAACTGCCGTGTCTCACGCCCGATCCCGACTACCGTCGCCGACCTCGCCTCGGCGCCACCGCACCTCGCACGGCCGTCACCGCCGCACCTACACCCTCCACCCCGCCCCCCAATCCCGCGCCCTCCCTAGGCCCACCCTACGGTCCGCGTCCCCCCGCCTTCGCCCCTCCCTCCAATCCCATTTTGGCCTAGGGTTGCCGTCCCTATGGATCCAATCTGATCCGCCGCACCAGTCCACCACCCCTCCTTCGACGCGCCGCCGCCCGCCCCTCCTCTCCATGTGCTGCAGCCTGCCCCTCCTCCTCTCCTCTCCCCGCGGCGTCGATGGAGGTCAAGGCCATTCGCTCCCCCGCTGCCGCCCCCGCGCACGCCGTTGAGATCCATATCGGGGTCACCATGGTTGCCGTCCAGGACCTCTCCTACGATGTCGCCCACAACGACGACGACGGTGTCGCGACATTCTCGATTGGTTGCAATTCTTCCTCCTGTCCTGCACGCGCCCCACCATGGCCACTGCCACCTACGATGAGGAAGAGCTTGTCATCATTGTCCTATCATGTCAGGTTCGCCACCTACGCCACATCAGGTTCGCTGCCTTCGCCACCGGCGTCATGCAGCCGACGGACCACTCTTCCGTGCTCCAGCAGAAGGTTCGTTGGATCCCCTTCTCTCGCTTCTTCTTCCGCTATCTGAAACCATTTGCATGTTTTCTGGTGTGATGGCATGTTTTGCTCGATTAGTTCGTTGCTTATCATCAATGGGGTAATGTTCTTTTGTAGGCCAGCGTATGCTATTATGCCCCCATTGCTCAAACACTTGTGAGAATCGCATCACTAGATAACCTTACATGAAGTTTCATTTTTTTCATATATATATAGAACCATGTTCTCTATCCCTGTGGGGAATCACCACAAATTGTTTGCACGAGGGGCCCACTTCAATAAGGTTATGCTTCGAGATAAATTAAAGTGAGTTCTCATATGCTGAGAATTATTGTTGGTTATTGGACTGATGAATCAGTTCGTTAGGGTTTGAGTGCCTGGGTAGTCTCGATCTGATGGATTCGGAACTGATTTTTTCCTCCTCTGCGTGTGCAGCTCGATGGCTTACCGGCGTTGGTCCAGGTGGTGCTCTCCAACAAACCCAACGTGCAGCGAGCAGATCTTGGTAAAACACTTGGAGGGTATTACAAGCTGTGGTGTGTTTCTGAATCCCATATTTTCTCTTTGGTTCCCATATTGTTTTGGCACTTTGAAACATTCTTGAAAATTGAGTTTCTTTGTTAGATGCCAAATTGTCAGTAGGGTGAGTGAGTTATCATAATTGGGACTGCAGCTGACCTTTGTGCTAAACCATTTGCATGTTTTCTGGTGTGATGGCGTGTGCAGTTCGATTAGTTCGTTGCTTATCATCAATGGGGTAATGTTCTTTTGTAGGCCAGCGTATGGTATTATGCCCCATTGCTCCAACACTCGTGAGAATCACATCACTGGATAACCTTACATGAAGTTTCATTTTTTTCATATATAGAACCATGTTCTCTGTCCCTGTGGGGAATCACCACAAATTGCTTGCACAAGGGCCCCACTTCAATAAGGTTATGCTTCGATAAAAGGAAATTAAAGTGAGTTCTCATATGCCGAGAATTATTGTTGGCAACGTTATTTGCAAGGTTATTGGACTGATGAACCAGTTCGTGTATCCTATAGAAATTTTGCTGCCTCAGTGTATTAGAAAGTTCTACCTTAACGAAAAGAGTTTCTTTGCGATCTTAATTTCACTAATAAGGTTGTACTCACAGTCATTTTTTTTACTCTTTTGCACAGGGTGTACTGAAGATCATTAAGCACTGTGAGGAGTTTGCACCTGCTCTGGTCACAGGTCAACTGCTGGTTTGGATGTTGGCAGTGTTCTGGAATGACCAACTGTTTCCTCTTCCCTGTGAGTCTTTAACATTATTAGCTATTGCATGTGTATTGTTCTTCTTCTATGACATTCTTCCTGGTTAGTTAAAACAGCACGCATAGAGTAAGGAAGGAGGAAAGGTATTTTGATTTGTAGCAGTTTAGTTTCTTTTGCCATTTGAGCTGGAGTCTTATAGAATGCTAGAATTCTTAGCCAATCAAATGTTATATTTTTACTCCTCTCCCTCTTTTTGATAGATTTTAAGTCACTTTACATGGTGATCTGCTCACATTTGCTACAGACCTCTTTGTGATAATCAGGGCCACTATGCTCTGCAGGACCTGCTGGTTGGCCACTCCATCCGCACCTGACACTGGAAGCCCAAGGGTGACACTCCATCCGCACCTGACACTGGAAGCCCAAGGGTGACGACAGTCTCAGCACACGGGTTCCTTGGTTTGTTTCCTCTTACATCAGTTTATCTTTTGCTTCATGCATATGAGTTCCTTGCTGCATTAGGATGCTGTCCTCATATATACAAACTGAAGTAAGGTTTGTTAGATCACAAAAAGTAAAATGACTCTCATCTTCCTGCAGTTCAGTGGTAAGATAGTTGCTATTCTGAGCTTTTGATTTGGCCTCTAATATAGTTTTGGTAAAGTGAGGATAGTATGCTTAGATGGCAAGATTTATTTGGCAGCACAAGAGGGGCTAAGTGCGACTGAATTAAGATAAATGTTTCATCTTTAGTTGTCTTGATTCTGTTAGTGCAGGTGATTCCTTTGTATGCTGGACATCAGAAGCTGTCATGCAAGCAATGTAGCTGGTTTAGGAAATAGGTTAGGCCTTAAGGCACTTGAATTGATCATGATTGCTGTGCCGTTTGCTTCTTATACAGACACGCATCACATCTTTGTAATACCATGACATATGTAGCTTTGTTTAATTCAGTAACTACACACTTGAAATATATATATTTTATTATCCATGTTTACTTTCACACTATTATTATCTTGTTGGATGCTTCACATATTATAGATTTTGTAGCCCGTAGCAACACGGCACAATCCTATGATGTCTTCAATTGAGAAATACAATGTTGTACTATACAAGTTTTATTGTATGTTTTGTGTATTGCGTTATAGATAATTGGATGCCCGTAGCAACGCACGGGCACGATCCTAGTTGTTTATAAATTCAGAAACAATAATACACATCGTTATCTACCCGTGGTCGTAGGCGGCATGAACAAAGTGTATGTTGTTGTGAGTGCCGTATAATGGCAACGCAAAGTACTTGGTTGGTAGAGGAATTATGTGGCTTTTGGGAGAGCTTGAATTGTCTACTAGTATCGTCCATGATTCAGTACACAAAAAGAGAAGAGAAAAGGGTATGTTCTGAACTTCAGAAGATTTTATCTTGTGCTTAAAGCGTCCGGAAGCTCATGTTCCTCTCCAACCGTCCAACGAAACCCAAGCTTTTAGGTCTCGCATGCAGAAAAGTTGCCTGTTTAACTATACAGAGAAGAGAAGATCAAGCTCTGTCGGTCTGTCCATTGGCTCAAAGTCTTATAAATATGATGGCAAGTTTCAATTGACAAACCATAAGACTCTGTTCAACTTCTATTCTTTCATCTTCTTACACAATATTTTTCTCTCGGAACGAATTAGTCAAACAAATCAGCATGCAGTGTTTTTTAAACAAATTTGCCGTGCAAATTAGTAGAAGATCTTAACAAAATTGTTAGAAACAAGCAATAAATAATTGGTCTAGTATGCAGAAGTGCACCACCGTTCATGAGACAAACCATTCCGTTTACTAGATCCCAAAATGAAAACCTGACCAAACGAATGGAAGAATTTAATACCCGTGTCGTGCGACGGGGGTCCAAGTGTCCAAAGCAGCTGCATGTGCACTCCCAGGTTCCACTCCTCCCTCACTCGGAGTCGGTGCGGTGACTCGATGTTGCGCTGGACATCATTAGCCAGGATCAGATACGCACATAAAAAGTTACAAAAACATGTGGTCGGCAAATAATCTGCTGCATCCTGTTCTTCTGCCGCGTCTAAGAGCAAACGGTGTGAACCCTCAAAATCCCCAAAGCCCACAGGATGGAGTATAGGCACTATGCTGTCGGCAGCAGCTACTCATCGCAAAACGAAACCGCCGAAAACTAGGTGGAAACCGAGCGACAAATCAGCGTCAACTTGAATACAAGTAGCGTACACCTACCTGTTAACATTTCAAAAGCAGTATCAGTGCAAACAGAGCCTCTCCCCTGGGGCCTGAATGTGTGGATGATAGTGTACCTGCATGCTCCTAGATTGCCCACCATTCGGTCAAAAATTATGAGTCGTTTCAATCTGTTCCTAGATTGCCCAACACTAGCATATATGCCAAATTATATCTGTGGATCTAAAATAATTCCAGAGGAACAATCTTTCCCGAAAACAAAAACTCGCGCATTCACCGTTGGAATTTGAAGAAGGAAGGAAGCTGGTGGGGAGGTTAAAATTGTTGAGCAGACTTGACATCACCAATGATCCTATATCATGACAGAGCCTCAGTGGATCCATCCACACGCGCACGCCGCGGCTAGTGCAACGGTCACTCGAGCAGGCAGTTAGATTAGCACGCACGCACGCACGCAGATCCTAATCTTCTTTTTGCATGGCTGCCGATCATTTCCCACTCACTGAATCGAGCGTGACTGATGACGATCATGATCAGCTGGCACTGGCAGTCACTCGTACGTGCAACAACGTCCAAAAAAAAAAAAGGCTAGGCTGGAATGGATCCAAGCTTTCGTTTTCTCATCTCCTGTGATCGGTCCCCGGTTCTGTTAGCTGGCCGGGGCAGCCACGTAAGCGGCCCTACGAGCGGCGACGACGAGTCCAAGCCATAGCCATGCGGAGCCAAGCTCTTGGTCCGCCATGCTCCCGGGGTCGCCGCCGCGGCCGGCCGCCGATTGAATCGGGCCCCGGCGGCGACGGCGGCCGCGCACCAACCGCGACACCACCACCACGAGCGACGCGCCGTGACACGTCCGGATCAGAAATTTATCCGCGGGGTGCCTGCCTGCGTTCGCGGCAGAGGCGGCGACACGGGCGCCAGCGTGTCCCCGGACACACTGGCGCGTGGGCCCGAGTGCTGCCTGGGGGTGTGTGTGGACCCAAAAGGCCACGCTCGACCGCGACGTCTCTCCTAACGGGAAACGGGTTGATGGCAATGGGATCAGTGCTTTGACTGCATGACAGGTGGGCCCACGCTCATAGCTTCTCACTTCCCAGGCTCTCTTGGCTTGGACGATCGATGGACTCTGGATATACCCGGATGAGAGGCGAGAGGTGCGCGGCTTTGCTTCTTTCTATCTCTTCTCTCGTTGTTGGCAGGGGGTCGAAACACGATAAAAAGAATATATTAAGAGGGTTTGATACTAGCACAATCGATCTAGTTGGCGTAGCTAGGACTTTTTTTTTTATGGATCGAAATATCAAACCAGAAGGTACGTGATGGGTTTCAACTGGATTTCTACGATGATCCCTGGCACACACGGGCCACCCTCTAGCTCTACCTGCTCAGAGGTGTCACTGGTTTGCTTCACTACATCTTCATGAAAATCGTAACAAACTAGAAAGGCAACGCGATCTTGCCGCGTTCGGCCAATGCCTTTCACTTATTCAGGGTTTCGTAATGGTGGTTTAAAGATTTCTTTAAGTGAAGTTGAGGGTTAGTTTGTGAGGGAACACGAGATCTAATCGTGGGTAGAGTTGTATTTGCTGGGAAGTAGTGGATATTTTCATATAAATATATTAAGTAGGTTTCTGCAGAATTCAGGGGCTCTTTTGTAAAAAATTGTGAACTATAGTTTCGTTTAGTGTTAAATGCAACACATTTTTTGCACTATGATTTTAACTTTTTTTTAAAAGTATAGGATTTTCTTTATGAAAGTGTGGACTACATAGTGGTTGTTGTAAAGTTTAAGGTTGTTTCAGTGAGTTTTGGGTGTCCTGTGATTTGTGAGAAACCAGAGGTCTTTTTCCATAAAAGTCTTGGGCTTCCGGGTGGATTGTCACGAAGTTTAAGGTTCGTTTTGGAAAATATAATTATGGGTTGCAAATATATTTTCAAAAGTTTAGGGGCTTGTCTATAAAATTCGTGGACTGCGGGACCTTCAAGTGGATTGTTGCAAAGTTCGAGAGCCTTTTTGGAAAATTGTGGATAACAAACATATCAATGTAAAAAATTAGGACACTATGTAAAAAGTCGTGGAACGAGGGATCAATTTTTGCTAAATGGAAGGATTTTTTTTTAAAATTTTTACAAATTGGTTGTTGCTCGACTGATCGTTCGCGTGGCCGATCCAAGCGGCCGGGAAATCAGCCGGGACAAACCCGTTAGTTTCTTTAGCCTCGGTATTGGCTAAGAATCATAGGTAAAGATGGCTTCGGAAGCCCTTGGAGCTATAACAAATGGCCTTTTATCCTTTCTCTAGATTTTTTTTTGCTTCTCCCTCTCCCATCTCTCCAAGAAGCTCGAGTACACGTTAGAGAGTAAAAATTTGAAAAGACTCTTTGGAGATGCTCACATGGGTTACTGGATACGAGCCCTTTTTTGCCTCTTATTTTACGCACATGTACATGTGTAAAATTTCTCCATGTTCAAATCCTTTTATTTTGAAGGAATTGCAATATACTCAATGGAGTAGATTGTTTATCTTAGAATGTATAATTCTACAACTTTTCAAAATTTACATATAAGCATAGTATCTTGAATATAATTTAAAGGGTGAGAGATGAAAATTGGTTCTATAGATCTTCGTGCTATGGTTCTAATACGCACTTCAACTCGGTTTCCTACAACCATACATAAATATCTCTCACAAATATGACCAATAATAATATACAAATATATTTCACGTACAATTAACTTGTATCTAAATTATGATTTTTTATATCCAAACCGGGCCTGGTAGAAAATAGTGAATCACACGAACCGCCTTATTACACTGCTATTCGGGATGAAAATATTACGAGATTGGATTTATTTCTCATCAAGTACCGACTCTGTTGGGATCCTGACACGTCGCGATACACATGCATCTTCACCCAGGCTCACATTTTAAACACGAATCTCTTGATGTTGCCAAATATCGGTGCCGCTCTATTCGTGCCGTAAGGTGTTGGGTTAAGTCTCGCAACGAGCGCAACGCTGGTGTGACCGGTGACAGGACCAGAAATGATCCTATTTCTTCAAAAAGTAAAATGGATTATGGAAGGTTCACCGCCGGTAGCGCCGCCGTGACTCCGGCGGATGCCGTCCCCTTCACGCAGACCTCATTGGACTGGTCCGACACGATACTGTAGTTGCTGCTGGTCACGTTCCTGAAGTAGCACCCATCGGTGGCGTTGTACCTGTACGTCTGCCGGACACTCCACGACTTGCCGCCTCCCTCCTCGTCCTCCACTAGGCTGCTCTGCGTGGTGCGCAGCGACCGGTACGGCGGCCCCGACGACCACCGGCCGGCGGCCACCGTCGTCTCCTCCAACCCGTGCGTGACAGTTAGACTATTCTGTTGATAGACCCAGCCGAGCGGGAAGTTCCCGTGCGTCTGCGCCGAGTACAGGACGACGCCGCCGGCGCCGTCCGTGGCGACGACGCCGGTGTCCGCAACGATGGTCAGGTCCAGCGTCTCGAAGGTGAGGAGGTAGTCAAGGGCGAACGTCCGTGTGGCGTTCGTCGTGATGTTCCCGTACGACGACTTCACCCACCCGGTGGCGGAGACGAGCCGGTTCGCCGTCGCGTGATAGTGGGTGTCGACGGGGTCGTCAGACTTCGACGACGTCGTGTTCGCCGGCGGCGCGAGGTAGCTCACGAGGCCCGCCGTCGTCACGGTGCCGCCGGGGTCCAGCCAGAGGTGGAGGTTGGCGTCGACGTACCACGCGTCCACGGCGTTGGTCACCGCGAACGCGAACTCGTGCGCCTTGCCGTCCAGCAGCTTGCCCAGAAAAGGCGTCAGCTCGATGTCGTACGTCGGGAGGTTGAAGGAGCCGATGGGGGCGATTGGCCGCCATAGGAGTGGGTAGATGCCGCCGGGGTAGATGACGGGGAACGGGCACACGGCGCCGGCGAGGACACCGTCGACACGAGCGGTGACCTCGCGGAACGGGCCGTTCTGGTACCCGGGCTGGTTCTTGTACCACAACTCGTCGTCGTCGTGGAACGAGACGTAGAGTTCGAGAACCGCGCGGTAGGTGTTGGACGGCAGCGCGACGCTCTTGGACGCGACGTCGGCGGCGCTCTGGATCGGGAACCACAACCCGCCGTTCAGAGGCGGCGCTCGCGACATCGGGACGATGAGGTCGGCGGGAGCCGTGGCGGGCGGCGGCCTCGTCGTCGTCGGCGCGGGGCGGAGGTAGAGGTGGAGCGTGACCTTGGCATGGTACACGCCGGTGAGCGTGGCGTTGACGAGGTTGCCGAGGTACACGGCGAGGGTGGACTTGCCGGGGGTGGCGAGGAGGGACGCGTACTTGGTGACGTCCTTGGACACCGACCAAACGATGCCGTTCGGCGGCGGCGCGGCGGTGCTGCCGCGGAGGAGCTCGGCGCCGGCGAGCCAGACGGCGAAGATCCTGTCGACCTGGACCCCCCGGCAGGCGGCGCGCCACTCGAGCACCGCGAGGGAGATCACCGAGGCGCGGCCGCCAGCCTTGGCGAGGCAGCGCGGCGGGGAGTACGCGGCGGTGGCGGGGGGCTTGGCGAAGGTGGAGCCGAAGGAGGCGGAGAGCAGGAGCGTGGAGCACCGGGCGGAGCTGCCGCGTGGCGGGCGGAGCGGGCGGTCCACCTCGAAGAAGGTGGTCGGGCGCGACGCGTTGGTGGCCGGGGATCCGCGTAGGCTCTGGCTCCGAGGTGAGGCGACGGTGGCTGGGATCATCAAGCAGAGGAGGAGGGCGAGGTGAACGCATGGCGCAGCCATGGTTCAGAACTTCAGATCAGAGCGGAGGCAGTCTGCTGCGTTGCTACGTACGCGCGCCAGGGCGGCTTTAAAACATGAGGGAGGATGACTGCAAGGACAGCCCGGTCAACCTCGAGGATAAGGCCATCGCCTCTTTGGATTGGATCTCATCAGAAATGTTTCATGCTTCTTACAGGACGAGCATGGTCGCTGTCTCCTGGTCTCTGATTCAGTGATTCCGGCCGGCACATGCATGCATGCAGATCAACCAGGGAAGGACCAGCTTGGTCAACCACTCGCTCCATTTCGATCTGGAAATTGCATTGACAGGAAGTCCAGTTTGGCTTGTTTGCACTAGCACGGTCCACGGAGCACACAATCGATGTGCGTGGCCCCTACGGGTACCGCCCACCGAGATTATTCCTACTCTATTTGGATCCCATTTTTGTTCTCTCCTCGCCCTTGCTCATCAGCTCATGGTCATGGCCTGAAAGCCCTGACTTCACCACAAAAATTACTCGAATAAGTATTCCAAAAACTTGGTAGTATATGTTGTGGTTTCATAACTTTTCTAGAATTTTGTTCGAAAAAAAACTTTTTTAGAATGTATGTATAAGTTGTGTTCTAAAAGTTTTCTTTAACATGCCTAGAGTATCTCCAAGAGTGTCTAATTTTTCATCCTAAAAACATGTCGTTTTACAACTCCTAAAAAAAGTATAAGAAGGAATAAAGAAGTTCATCTCCTTCCTTCTTTGCCATCCACGGACTGATCAACAGTCTCCCTATCCAGTACATGGCATGGTTTGGCCAACTTATCCAGTACATGGCATGGTTTGGCCAACTTGGAGCATTTTGGAACGCGGCAGGTGCATATTTCTGATTGCCCTCACGATCCATCATACTAGATGTTACATTCTCGACTGCATACTTTGATCTTATTTTTATTGACCAGAAGTGGGTGCAGCACTTGCTCTCTCCTTAGCGACTGATGAGATCAAGATGACCAGAACAATCAACGTAGACGATAGCGCAGGGATCCGTGGCAAGTTTTACATTCTAGCTGCGGGGTTGCTGATGAGCCAATACTCTGTTATCGGCTACGATGCATCTGCGCATGTGGTAAACTCTTCACTTGGTCAGACAAATTTCAGTTACAGAACTCGAACATAAAATCTAAAACAAGAGGCATCAATACCCCCTCTGTTTACACACGTGCAGACGGAGGAGACAAAGAACGCTGGCTGGAGTGGCTCGATGGGGATCATAACCTCTGTTGCTCTGTCGACATTTTTTTGTCAGCATTTTGCAAAAATGTTGGACAACATTTTTTTTCTTTCTTCTTCCTCCCACCGTGGCACATCACGGCCATGGCCGGCTGCGACAAGCTGCGCAGCAATGGCCGCGGCGGTGCTCGCGGCGACCCAGAGACCGACACGGGGCTAGCATGCGTTGGCCGGCGGTGGGCGCGGCGGCCGGTGGCGCACCGGCACAGAGACGGTCGGAGTCTGGAGCAGCGACCCACACTGGAGATGACGACATAGGAGGCGACGCCGCCTGGCCGCGTCGGCGGACGGGTCGGGGGTGGCGGCACACGTAGGGCGACAGGAGTGGTGCAAGAGCTCGGTGATGAGTATTAGGGTTTTGTGAAATCCAACGGTGTAAGATGTTTTGCATGAACCTCAAAAATGGAAGGTGGGGAAGAAAAAATCTTTCCGGAAGACGTATAGAAAACTGGCACTACTAGCGCCCGGACGTCCGATCCGGGCGCTAGCATCGGACTGGTCCGTGGCCGTTAGATCTTAGGATCTTCAATCGTCAGCCGTTAGATCTAAAGTCTACTGACTAAATGTTGCAAGCGTGTTGCGAACGCGTTGCGAGCGTGTTGTGAACGTGTCGCGTGCAACATCCAACATCAGGAATCTTTCTTCTCTCCTCCCCATGTTGAGATCATGTTGCGACTATATTGCGGTCATGTTGCGACCTGTGTTGCGTGCAACATCCAACATCAGGAGCCTCTTCTCCCTTCTCCTCAACACAACACCCAACACCACATGTCCGCAACATCTACAACATTGAAAAATAATGTTTGCAACACCCAACAACACATGTCTGCAACATCGAGACTCAGCATCTGCAGCATCGAAAATTAATAGTTGCAACATCCAACGTCAGGGGCCCTTGCCCCTGACACAACACACAACATGTCTGCAACATCAAAACTCAACATCCGTGACATCTAAAATTAATGTTTACAACATACAAAATATGTTAAAAGTAGTTGCAACATCCGCAACATTCGAAAACAAACAGTTGCAACATCGAGAATCAAACGTTTGTGTTGGGGGATCAACATCCACAATGTTGAAAATCTAGATTTACTTTTTACAACATCCACACAAAACCCTTGCAACATCCATGTGAGACATCTGAAACACGTGGGACACATGCGCCACAAACCCTACCGCGCGTCCTATCTCGTCGCCGCCGTCTGGTGCAGTAACAATTACGTGGGTGCAGTAGCATGCGGCCCAATACGAGTCCACGAACAATACGGCCCACGACGCTGCTTGCTCCCCACCCTCATCTTCTCGTCGCCGTTCACCCCCGGCGCCGTCCTCCTAACTCGACGATACGCCCGCCCCCCGCGCTCCACCGCCGCCCTAACTCGGCTCCCCGGCTGGCCTAATCGCTACGCAGAGAAGGAAAGGAGGACTACCCCACGCGTCGCAACCACCCAGTACAAAAGCTCAGCGCGCGCGGCTCACTGTTCCGCGACCGCCGCCGCAATGCGAGGGCTTCTCTCCTCTTCCTCCACTCTCCTCCGACAAGCCGCCGCCGCCGCCGCTCAGCTCTCCCGCGCGGGCTGGAGTAACGCCACAGCATCCGCACCCTCTCCTGTCCGACGCTTTCCCCACCAGGTTTGCTCCAATATCTCTCCGCTCCATCACTTATGTGCTTGTAGCTTGTTGCCATGTGTTGGGGATCTGTATTTTTTTTTGTTATGGAGATTTCTGAATCAGACAGAGAAGAACTATTTGCTAGTTGCTGTAGTCAATTGCCCGTGTTGGATTAAACACGAGCGTACAAGCTGCTAACCGTAAAGTTTTATTTGTCTGGCTCCGGCTCATGTGCATAAGCTACTAGCGCAGCAGTATGACAGCGGAAATAAGCACTGTGCGCTGCAGAATAGTGCTGTTCGCTAGCGTTTTTTCAATCCGTGAGAAACTGAGAATGGTGTCTTTGCTGTTTCATATATGTCTCACTGACTTTATACCTTCATAAGTGGAATTCCAGAATGGTTAGCTTGCTCATATTTCAAGATATTTGCACAGATTGCTGATCACCTGTTCTTCTCTGTGATTTGCTAGAATGGGAAAAGAGAGGCATTTTGCTCGTTTTGGTCTAAAGGTTGTTCGATGTCAACCACAGGTATACCTACTTACCCAAGCATTGCTCAAATGTGTGTTAATGTTAGCGTTTTTACATAAAAGATTCCACTTTTGATCTTCCTGAACGAAGCAAAACTTGTTAAAGTATGTAGCAGATAATTTATAATTTCCAACGTTATACAGTTTTTCTCTAGCGTCCTGTATCAACACCTTCCTTATGAGTTGCAACGTTACTCAGGAATCTGTACAAATTTCCAGTTGATATGCAGTTAGACTATGAGAGTGATGCCCCACTTGATGGAGCAAAAGCTCTTGAGAAGGAGTCATCACTAAATGTTGCTGTCTCTCAACTTGCAAGTGATTTTGATAGAGAATCTAATCTATGTTTGGAGCGATTTTCCCGTACAAGGCGTGCGTATGTCATCTCTACCGGTTCTCTCAAGCTTGATCTTTCTCTCGGCGTTGGAGGATTGCCGAAGGTCATAATTTGTTCCCATATCTTTTTCAAGTATACATTGGTACTTTATTGTTGTATATTTCTTGACATATCTACTTTCCACTTTATTGTCTCATATTTCCTGGTGATATTAAACATAAAGAAACAAACTTCATACACTTACTGGATACCATAAAGTTTCCTGTCAACACCAGTTCAACAGTCATTGAAGAGTATGTCATGTGGTTCTTTGTATCTTTTGACACCTATCTACTCTATGCATCGACCTAATCACCATCAAGAGTTGAACTAGTTAATTTATTGCAAAGGTTCCTTTATTTGCAATTGGTAAGCATGATGGTTTTTTTTTAGATAATGGATACAATATCCGGCCTCTACGTCAAGAGACGTACACAGCCCATTATTACAAAGTTTGGTAACAAAGAACACATCATCTCAAAAGTTTGGTAAGCATGATAGTTATGCTTAGCCTCTACAAAAGTGCAGTTTTTTTTAGCACAGTGCAGTTTGTTTCTTTAGCATCTCTGCTTATAAAGTATAAGCACCAGAACAAATTTTCGATGTCTTCATTGCTGTCTTTCCCTGGTCAGCATAATTTGTTGAACAGAAACATTTCTCTGAGAAATCGAACCATGGCAGTAGATTATATGGAAGTTGATGTTATTCATTATGTATTTTTGGCCCTGTTTGGCAAATTACTGATCAGAGTATCTCTACAGGGTAGAATGGTGGAGGTATTTGGGAAAGAGGCATCTGGGAAGACAACACTTGCGCTCCATGTTATCAAAGAAGCTCAGAAAAATGGAGGTCCGAGTTTCTTTTATGACCTTTTTTCTCCTTTTTTTTAATGTTTGTGCATCTTTCTGTTACAATTTTGCCTTGTATTCCTGAAAGCTTTTATCAATTTTACTGACTTATTTTGTACTTGGGTGGTACCTAGTTGTTCATGACCTTTTATCAATACATTTACCATCCACTTGCTTGATTTTATTACTTTACTTTACAAGCATTAGTAAAGATTATCAGCAAGTGTAATGCTGTTCTTACTATTTAGTTAGGCGATCTATTGAAAAAGAAATCTTACTGCCTTTGTTTGCGCAAGACATTTAATATTTCCTTCTCTTATAACGGAATGGAATAATACTTGTTGCCACTGTGACTGGCCGCATATTTGCAGGTTATTGTGCTTACATTGATGCAGAAAACGCTTTTAACCCTTCATTTGCGGAGGCCATTGGTGTAGACAGTGAAAAGCTCTTAATAGCCCAACCTGATTCTGCTGAGAATTCTTTGAGCATTGTCAACACTCTTGTTGGTGGATCTGTTGCTGTTGTAGTCGTGGACAGTGTATGCTACTTCACTCTTTCATTTCAGTATACTTTTATGTTATGTCTTCAGTTCCTTATTATAAAGAGTATGCTTTCCCAAGTAACACAAAGCTAGAATATGGATTTGAGAATTGCTGATAGGCATCTCTTTTCTTCTGATGCATACCACTGTCTGGGCATATCAATCTCTTTAAGTGCGGGGTACTGACACCATGTAACATTTGTTTACCTTGCTTTTATTGGACTTGTGATAGGTGGCTGCACTTATTCCCAAATGTGAAATGGAAGGTGAAATATATACGAATTCTGAAGACATTCAATCCCGTTTGATGACTCGGGCGCTTAGGAAAATTCAGTACACTCTGTGCCGTTCTGAATCACTTATTATTTTTGTTAATCAGGTATGACATCGTTTATGTTGATTTCATTTTACATATGGGCAATGGTATTTCTGCCTTACTTTGGCTTTATTTATTGGTGTTATTTTTTAGGTCAGAACAAAGTTGAGCTCAAATCAGTTTCCTGGGATCTACAAGGAGGTGCCTTGCGGTGGTAACGCGTTAGGATTCTATGCTGCAGTCAGAATGAGGACTTCAAGAAGGGAACTGCGCTATAGTGAAGACCAAGTGGGAGTCTTAGACACAGCCTCATGATAACACATCAAACTTAAATTGATACTGATGTATTGTGCTTATCATCTTATGCAGGCTACTGGCATTGGTATATCAGTGCAGATCATCAAGAACAAATTAGCTCCAGCAAGTCTGAAGGAAGCTGGCATTGACATCAGGTTTGGTAAGGGGATCTGTCATGAATCTGAGATCCTGGAGATGGCTTCTTCTGTCGGAATAGTTGTGAAGGATGGGTCTGGGTATTGGATCAACGGCGTGTTCCTGCCTGGCAAGGCGGAAGCTGAGAAATTCCTACATGAAAACGCCGGTGTGGCAGATGAGATCTGCAACACTGTGAGAAGTCAGTTCCTTCAAAGGTGACAAATAAAGGCTGCTGGAACTTGGCCGACTCTGAAGTTTACTCGTCAGCATTCACCCAAACTGGGTACAGTATGTTACATGAGAAGAAAATTGGGGCACACTGCACTGCTGGGAACCATTTTAAGTAGCTCTTACTCCACAAAGTGTGAATTAAAGGATGATGATCAATTAGAGAGGCTAATTCTTGTTAGTCGAGTTGTCTCATCATGAGGCATCTAGGTGGAATTGTTGTACGTATTCATAGGGGACTTCTATAGGATACCATTGTATCATCTTGCTCCGTAAAACTTAGTGACTTGTATTGCAGTGAATCGAGGACCATTCCCTCCAACACTCCCAGTTCATATATATTGGTGGAAATGGGAACCGGTTTCTCCGGAAATTGAGGATTTGTTTCCTGATGTTACTTGTACGCGGCTTGAGAGCTTGGAATTTCCAAGCTTTACATGCATACGTGTAAGCATACGTGTGATGTCTACAAGAGCTGGCGTATAAGACCCGCTGAACTCACTGATGGTTCCATGCATGACACGGTAATGGACCGTAGGTCCGTAGCGTGAAGTCCTGGTTGGCATTGGAAAACTTGGGGTCAGTGTCTGTAGAGGTCTTCCACTCTTGTGTCCCTGTCTGCTCTCGCCGATGCTGCAAAATTTGAACAGCGAACCTTGCTTCCTTTTATTTCCTTTCCTTTTTTTTTGATAAGCGTAGCTTTCTCAATATGACTTCATTTCTTTGTCTGAAATACTTCATGGGTGAAAGCTAAAGTATATAATGACTCCTCATCCTCTGCAGTCCGGAGCTATTGTATTCTCCTTAAACTTGTCCAACTGTGTCTCCTTATACTCTCAAAATGCATTCTAGCTCCATAAACTTGGGCTCGGGTGTCATTTACTCTCAGTGTGCAGATTTATCCCTCTAAACTTAGATTCAGGTGTCATCTAGGTCCATATACTTTCTAAATTCATTACCATCTCAATTAAATTGATAAAAACTTAATTTTACACATATACTCCCTCCCTAGGGCATTTGTCTTCATATGCACTCATGACAACATCCGCAAGATTTATGCATAGGTTCACCATCTTCACCTGCACTCATGATAGCATTTGCAAGATTCAGCTCATCGATTGATATGCATGGGTTCACCACTCAAAATGCATGTACCTGAATGATCAGTTCTTTCTTTTTCTCTGCAGGTCATTGGGTAACTCAAACCACTCACAACCCCAGCATCTAATTCTATATGCACAAGCTCTTGCTTCAAGTCATTAGGTAACTCAACAAAGCACTCACAACCCCAGCCTCTAATCCTATATGCACAAGCTCTTCCTAGATAACCTATATCTTTTCACTCAACAGACAAAGGTAATCCAAATCAGTTGTACTTGTGCCTCTTTATACATTTGGTTGCCCTTCATCCCGGTTGCCTTGTCTTTGTTCTAACAAGTTTAATGTGTAATCTTTTGCACGGAATTCTGATGGCCCACCACTATCACACCTGTTTCTGCAAAATATATTTTCAAGAGGTCATTTCTGACGGGTCCCCAAAACTAGCATACATTTTCTTTCCAGAGCATATCTGCAGTTCTTAACTAATGTTCTTTTCTTTTTTTCTGCATGAATATTTTTTTTATCTCAAATGAGTAATCACATCTGAGGCCAGAATCATCCTCTTTTTTCTGAACTTAACCAAAGTCATCCTCCATTAGCATGTCTGTGAGCAAACCCACAGGAGCCTATGCAACAAAATAAAAGCCTTGTAAGACCGATGCAAACTTATTTCATCTTTTTTATGATATCCTCTGTTTTTGTCCTATTTCACACCTCATACAATGGAAGCAAGTAAATATTTTGAAATACCAATCTTTTTTCTCTGTACTTGATTTTACACAACTTACTTGTAGCTTTCTCCTAATCTATTAGCTGCAAATAAAAAAGAAAGAAACATTATAAAAATTATTCCCATGATTTTCCTTTTCAAAAATATATCGCACCCGCATTGCAATCCATCAGAAAAACAAAACTAACCTTTGTGCATTGAATTAAATTCCATTCCTCCATTTCACCTACATATTTTTTTAATGTTTCTTTTTTTTCTTGTTTGGTGGCAAAATTACTAAGCTATCCAGAGTTTTGCTCGAGTGTTGTCTATTAGTCTGGTCGATGTGAACAAAGTTGTTTGGTGCTAGCTAGTCTGGCAGGACTCCCTAGTTAACATATTAGATTTTGTGTTTCTATTTTTCAGCATTTTTATACTATGTGTTGATAAAATAACTTGACGAAGGGTTGAGGGATCATATTTTGCATGTTGTGTTGTAGAAGTGAAATTACTTTTCAAGCCGGCATGCTAAGTAGTTATATGGTGATACCAACTTTTTAGCACGGTTTTATCTACTCAATGATGAATTTTATACCATTCATAATTTTTGTTTGTATGACTCTTGTAATAGTCTATTTTCTCAGGACCACAGTTATAGTAAACAATAGTCTAGTTGAAGTTAACAACAGTGAAATTTATCTCATTCTTTATATGTTTTTAGATTGTTCTTCTCACTAGAATACATGTCATCTATCCGGCATATGCCAGTTTTTGATTCACAAGTAATCACCCTACCATGGCAGCACACTCACACATACTTGTCTATTTTGAGATCAGGTATAGATCATACAGTTGGATCAAAGACATAGTAAGGTTAGCCGAGGATTTTTGGATCCCACACACTGGCAGCATGATCTCAAAGAAGAATCATCTGGAGAATCAGTTGTTCACGTTTATTAGAGGGAAAGAAAAGGAAGAGTATTGACCTAGGGAAGCAACTGTATCTCAACGGCAGCCTATTTGATATTCAAATTCAGAGTGTCTTTAATGGTTGTCTTCTGTTTTGAAAGGTGGCTGACGGAAATTGTTTGAGATTGAAAAGACTTTCACTCACTTTTTTTTTGAAAAACACAAGGTGGAGAAAAACGGTTGAAAATAAAGTGATTGAGAGAAATCTTATTTTCATGCATTTGACAAGGAGATACACCCTATATATATTGTATTTTAATGGATTTTTTAAAAACACGTGTGTGTTACATGTGCACTTTACTAGTAGAAATAATAAATTAATCTTTTACGCAACTGAGTAAGAAACAATTTTTTTTGAAAGGAACGGCAAGAGCTTTTGCCGTAATTTTTATTAGAAGAAGAACGAAACAAAGTACAGAGAAAAGAAAAGGTAGGTTAAAAAAACTCCCCACACCCCCTACAACTCGGGTTTCTGACAGGAAACAACTGTGAGGGCCAGAGCCGTGGCACAACGAAAGAGCGACCGATGAAGGGAAAATGACAACTAAAACAACAAACAGAGGAGAGAAAAAAAACTACTACGACGCCATCCGTTGTGGAGCGAGTCCAACTTGGGTGTTCTTCCTTGAAGTCGTTGTGTCGAAGAGTTCCACATCAATTTTGATTAGTGTAGCCACTTCCTCTATTCCTTTTGAAGCACTCTGAAACACTCTTCTATTCCTCTCCTTCTAGATGTTCCACCAGAAATAAAGGATTAAACCATCAAATGTGCGCTTGTGGTCCCTATCTATTATTCGCCGAAACCTTTTCCACCAGGTGTGGAGGGAATGCAGTGGTGTCTCTTGTAGGTCTTGGCGGCCCATCTAGGTTGCCAATTTCGTCCAAACATTGCGTGTGAAGGTGCACTCTAGGCAAAGATGAATTGGTGTTTCTGGGCAGGAATTGCGTAGTTTGCAAACATGTTGATGGGGCCGTCCTCTTTTTGATAGATTGTTTGCTGTTAGGATTTTATGTTGGAGAAGTATCCACGCAAAAATCTTGTCATTAGAATCTGTCTTTGCCGTCCAAATGCGGCCAGAATATAGCTTCTTTAGCCGTCCCATGAACTGTATTCGGTAAGCGCTTTGTGTGGTGTATTGACCATCCTGCATCTATTGCCATTTAATCTCATCTTCCAAATTCCCGTCTCTAGGAACATTTCTTATTTCTTCCCAAATTGCTATGTACTAGTGTAGCTCTTCAACCGTGTGTAGGGGGGAGATGTGCACTATCCATTTGTTTTTTCTGTAGCTTTTTGCACCGTGATGTTCTTCCTTTTGGATTATCACAACCGGTTCTTATTAGACCGGTTGTGACAGTGTTTTGTGATAGGGAAAAGCTAAGGGATGCTCGGGAGTTTCAGCGGCAGCTGACACCCGAATTTGACACCGTCCGATGGCTTCCTCTGGTTGGTTTCCTTCATTTGATTTGGCTTGTTCGATCTGTCTACGGCACTCTGTGATTTGTTATGTTTGCCTCACCGACACGCGGGACCCGCATGCTAGTGTCTAGAGTTCAGTTTGTTGTTGCGCCTGTGCTCCCCAGGAGCCTCCAAGGTGAGAGGCGATTTCCGTGCCCCCTATAGTCCTTCCAATCCTTTACGATTTTGATCTGTGATTTCTGGACGAACTGCTGAATCCATCTGAATCCATCGTTTGTTTTGCCCAATTTTGTTTATCTTCCTCTTTCTCCGTTCTTACTAGCTAGACTAGCTACCTCTCGATGTGGGTCGAATCGCCCCTTTCTCTTCGATTTATCCTTCTGCTCCACAGATTTGCACCACTCATGCTTAATCGATCCTCGATTTAGGATGATACGGAGATTCCCCTTTTTGTTTTCCCTGATTTTGTTTTGTAAGGGGCTTCTCTGATTTTGTTTTCCTCAAGTTTTTTTTTGTTGTACAGGAGAGCCTGCTGGATTCCTCGCCGGCGCCGGCGGAGCATGCACCACGTCCGGGTCTCCTCCCACCACACCCCGTCCACAAGCTCGGCGACATGCAAATGGCGCTCACACCCAAGTTCCGTCTCGCCACCACCAATGCCCCCGCGCCGCTGGCCCTGGAGGACCCGCAGTAGTCGGCAAGGGACACGCTGCTCATCCCAGACCTCCCTGACGCCGCCTCCCCGTCGCCGCGCACACTGCTTGTTGCCCTCGTGTGCCGCCGCTGGCACCACCTGCTCACCGACAAGGCCCGCTTCTTCTCCCAGCGGTCTCAAGTGAGTCGATTTGTTCCCCCTTTCTGTCGGATTCATCTGATCATTCTATTGATTTTCTTTAGCGATGCTTGTTTTCATGTGTGAATTTTTGTTGAACTGTTGATTCCCTTTGTTTTGCTGGATTTTGTGCTCCTTTTTTGGTTTTCCCCTGAATTGTTTAGGTTTAGTATGTTAAATTTCCTTTCATATGGATATCTTAATTTTGATTACTTGATTTGTGTTGTGCTGATTTAAATTACGAGTTAGGAATTAATCTTAGGGTTTTGTCAGCAAGCATTTGTTCCCATAGCATACTTGTCAGTAGGCATTTTTTATCCGATGCGAATGAATAGTACATTATGTAGTGTCCCAAAATCTGCTCCTATAGTCCATTCTTAGAATTATCTGAAAGTTCCTATATCCTTGATAATTATGGAGTAGCTATAAATTCTCTTTTGCTTGTCGATGCCCTGCTAATTTTATCCTTTGTTTTTGTTCGAGTTCATCTTTTCACCATTTTCTCCGCTCTCCCTGCCGAGTTCTCAATCTAGATCGATTTGCTATCCTTTCATTTCGACTTATCCAACCGGTCACTGATTTGCTCCCCCGATGCTTGTTCTCCTTCTTCCTCCATTTCATCCTTCCTTCCTTCATCTGATGTTTCTGTACCAATGGTAATCTCTTATTATTTACATTACCAGTTAGTTGCATTTACATTACCACACACATTGTAAATTTTATACGGCTGACATGTAACAAATAGTGGTAGTTTTTTTGGTTTTCTGAAATTTGTACTTGCATTTGAGGGGTTTACACTCACTCAAAAAATTCTGTTATATGGCTAACTACGGTAAAAATTTGATTAGCTGTCATCTTATTCTGATTTGGTCCATACTTCTAAGTCTAGTATTACTATCTTCATTTTTTAATCTTTTAAATTTAATATGTTATCCATTTTTAAATTTCCTATAGTTCATTTCAGATTTATAATACGAAATTTGTTTTTTGAAATTTGTTTCTGCATTTGAGGGGCTTCCACTCTCTAAAACAATTATGTTATATGATTGACTATGGCAAAAATTTGATTAGTTGACATTTTATTCTGATTTTGTTCTTACTTCTTTTCATTTTGTTACTTTTCTTATGTTTCTTAATCTCTTTTATTTTTTAAATAATTTTTTAGAGAAAATCCTGAAATTTGTATTATTATTATTCTCCTTGAGCAATGGAAGTCAACTAGGAATGGTGTCAATCATGCTGTCATAGGATAGCATATGCCTATAATTGTGTCACATAACATTAGAGTGTTAAAATATCATTACACTTTTCTTGTTCAAATTATATCATTACACTTTTCTTGTGTCACAGAACTGTGTTTTTGTTCTTGAATAAGAATGCAACAAAAATAATTTGGATTCTGATCCTTTTCCTCTTTATTTAATCTCACGACTATCTTGCTACCTTTGTTTGCATATGTGGTTATTGTTATGGTTTTTGTACACAAATTATTGTCCTGATATAGGTATCTTGATCTTTTTCACTTATAACATGACCCATAACTATGATAGAATATATGCACTGTGAAGCTAGTTATCACTAATTTGTTCATGTTCTAAATGATAATCCATTTTTTTAAATATCAAGTACCATATCATCTGTAATATGTGTGGTACATCATTTACAGTACATAAGTCATTCGTTTACAGTCCTTTAGTTACTGTAAAATGTATACCTTTGTTATGTAAATATGATTTTTCATTTGAGGGGTTGCATACTTGCCCAAAATATTGGTTGTATTACTGTTTGTAGAAAAAAATATTTGTTGGTTGGTTTTGCATTTGAGGGGTTGCACACTTCCCCAAAATATTTGTTATTATCTGTAGATTGGATTTGAATTTGAGGGGTTGCACACTTGTCAAAAATATTTGATATTTTACTAACTATAGAAAAAATATGTGGATTTGTTTATTTTTGGACATTTCTACATTATTCATTGGGCAAAGCTATCTCTGTATGAGTCTGCTTTTTAAGGCTACTCTTTACCTTTTGTTTGCATTATTATTTTTACAATTCCATGCTTTTGTCTTCCCTGCAACTTTGCTTGATGATTGTTCTAAGTTTAGTTGATTTTCCCCTTTTCTTTTTGGCTGCAGGAACACCATCTTCGTGACAAGGCCTTTGTTAGCGACGATGTTCCGATGACAAGGGACAACATGGCTTATCTTGGTATCCATAAAGGTGTTTAGGAATGTCTAGCATGGTCAGCTACTGATGAAGTTCATGACCACTATTGAGCTTTGGAGAACATGGTTGGCACTGATGTGTTTGTTTGTACAGCATTGTAGCAAACCTCGCTTGCAACTTTGGTTTCATTCAGTGCCCTTGCCGCTTATGATGAAGTTGTTTGGTATCTTCGTGGGAAGTGTGAAGATGATGCAGCTTCCAGATATGTCTCTGAATTATTCAAAAATATGGTTGTAGCATTTTGCTGTATTTTACCTGCTAATCATGCAAATCATGTTGTGTAATCAGTTTGTATTTTTTTGCAAATTTTAAGAACAGACAGATGCTATATGTGGTTTTCCTTTTTTTAATTCAAGTCTCAAGATGGCAAAACTGTATGTACAGATCTCGATATGTAATATTAATTATGGAGTTATGATGTGCTGCAGGGTGCTTGTTGTCAACTTAAATTGACAAATTCAGCACTACATCTATAATAATAATCAGGGTGTTTTTATGCTTATATTTCTACATAAGTTTGTTAGCCGTCTGATCAAATCCAAGGGTCAGAAATTTCAGGTGACCGCTCTTTGTGCAGCACCTGAATTTTTTTCCATTCAAAACCTGGTGTTATTCCGGTGCAAATCACCCGGGTGTTGGTTGCCAAGTAATACCTGGGTTCTAGGTAGACAGTCCCTTTGTGATAAGTAGAAAAAAAAAAGTAGCGCTGAAAGCTTCTTCTGACAACGAAAATTTTGTGCCCCGGGTCCTCCGCAGCTGACCGAGCTTGGTTGCATAGAACAGCCACCATCGAAAACCACTCCGGTCAATCGGCCCATGCTCCGGTTTCACTCACGCTCCACTTCTCATTTTGCGCTAAAAATAGCGAACCACCACCCGCAATGCTCTGCTCCTTGCTCGCGAAACGCGTTCATGGTGGGTCAATGTCTCAAAGCCCGCCATCAAGACCCAACACCACTTCGTGTTCTCACTCACTTCCTTTCGTTCCATCCCTTGCGGACACAGATCATTCATCATTGAGCTCATCGCTGTCGCTGCCATGCACATCCGATCCACCCCACCTCTCCTCGTCGTCCTCATCGCCCTTGCCGTCTTGCTCGCTCCAGCAGCCGCTGTCGGGAGCAACACCACCCTCGCCAGCGTTGGCGCCAGCGACACTGTGGGGACGTACCTGGTGGTCGTCTGCCGAGCCAACGGTCCCAAGGAGAACGGCGAGAAGCTGCGCGAGTGGCACGCCTCGCTGCTCGCCTCCCTGCTGAACACCAGCGCCGGCGTTATCCTCGATGAGGCCCGCTCACCGGAAGGCGGGCAGCTCGTCTACTCCTACCAGCACGTCGTCAGCGGGTTCGCCGCGCGGCTGACGACGCAGCAGCTGGACGAGCTGCGCCGGCTCAACTGGTGCGTCGATGCCATCCCGGACGTCAACTACCGACTCCGTACGACGTACACGCCGGCGCTGCTCGGGCTGAACACGCCGCAGACGGGCATGTGGGCCGTGGCGCGCAGCATGGGGGAGGGCGTCATCGTCGGCGTCCTCGACAATGGCATCGACCCGCGCCACGTGTCCTACGGCGACGAGGGCATGCCCCCGCCGCCGGCCAAGTGGCGGGGCCGGTGCGAATTCGGCGGCGCGCCGTGCAACAAGAAGCTCATCGGCGGGAGGTCGCAGACGCCGGGTTTGCACGGCACGCACACGTCCAGCACCGCCGTCGGCGCCGTCGTCAGGGACGTCCAGATGTTCCGAAAGAGCATCGGCGCGGCCTCCGGCATGGCGCCGCGCGCGCACCTGGCGTCGTACGAGGTCTGCTTCGAGGACACGTGCCCGTCCACGAAGCAGCTCATCGCCATCGAGGAGGGCGCGTTCATCGATGGCGTGGACGTCGTCTCCATCTCCGCCGGGGACGACACGCAGAAGCCGTTCTACAAGGACCTCACCGCCGTCGGGAGCTTCTCCGCCGTCATGTCGGGTGTGTTCGTGAGCACGAGCGCCGGGAATGCCGGTCCGGACTACGGGACAGTTACCAACTGTGCGCCATGGGTGCTCACCGCGGCGGCGAGCACCATGACCCGCCGCGCCGTCTCAAGGGTCAGGCTCGGCAATGGGTTGGTGTTCAAAGGCGAGGCGAATCGGAGGTACAAGCCCGTCAAGATAGCCCCGCTCGTCTATGTCTCCGGCGTCTTCGAAGACGGCTCCGCACTCAAGGCCGTCGACGTCCGCGGGAAGATCGTCTTCTGTGACCGCTCGGAAGGCGTGACCATGCGCGGCGAGATGGTCCGCGCCGGCGGCGGCGTGGGCGTTATCATCTTCAACGACGAGTTCGAGGGCGGCATGACAAATCCCGTAGGGAACATCACCGTCGCGGCGGCGCGCGTTAGCCAGGCCGACGGCGTGAGGATAATGGCGTACATCAACTCCACGTCCAACCCCACCGCGAGCCTCCATTTCACCGGCGTCGAGCTGGACCCGTCATACCGGCCGGCCGTCGCGGGCTACTCCTCGCGTGGCCCCTGCAACATGTCAAGCCTCGGCGTGCTGAAGCCCGACATCACCGGCCCCGGCACAAACATCGTCGCCGCCGTCCCAGGCGGGAACGCCAGCGCGCCTAGCCGCACCTTCGACTTGCTCAGTGGCACATCCATGGCCGCACCGCACCTCTCGGGCATCGTGGCCGTCCTGAAGCGAGCGCGTCCGACGTGGTCACCCACCGCGATCAAGTCCGCGATGATGACGACAGCCGACGTGGCGCACCCGGATGGCACGCCGATCACCGACGAGATCACCGGCGAGCCGGCAGCACACCTCCTCATGGGCTCCGGGATCGTGAACCCCACCAAAGCACTCGACCCGGGTCTGATCTACGACCTCTCAACGCATGAGTACCTCACCTACATTTGCGGGCTCGGGTACAACGACAGCTTTGTCAACGACATCATCGCACAGCCGCTGCAGAACGTGAGCTGCGCGTCGTCCGGCAAGATTGAGGGCAAGGACCTGAACTACCCGTCGTTCCTGGTGACGCTCACGGCGGCAGCGCCGGTGGTCGAGGTCAAGCGCACGGTGACCAACGTCGGGGAGGCCGTGTCGGTGTACACGGTGGAGGTCGTGGCACCCAAGACCGTCGCTGTCGAGGTGGTGCCGCCAAGGCTGGAGTTCGGCGCTGTGAACCAGAAGATGGATTTCACTGTGAGGTTCCGCAGAGTTGCCAATCCCGTCAACGGCACGGTGGAAGGCAGCCTCCGGTGGGTCTCGGACAAGTTCTCCGTTCGCAGCCCAGTTGTTGTTCTTGATGGAACATTGAATTTGGTTTAGGAGTAACTACTGTATTATATTTTGTTGCTTATAATTAGCATCACTAATTGGCAAAGGTATCTGCAATGTCAGAAGAATAGAGCTTGCAACATTAGCATCTTGTAGCAGTCACTTAATTGGGTGAGTACAATGGCATGTAACATAAGAGAAGAGCGGTTTCCATGTCATGCTGAAGACCACTTTAGGACTCATTTTTGTTAGAGCATATAGCAAGAGCCATTTTTGTCAAATAGGAAACCCCGCGGCCCCTCCGCACCCGGCCACCGGCGGAGCATGATCTCCCTAATCCGGGCGCTGTTTGCAGATCTGCACTCCTCGTGCCGAGCTCTTTTCTCCCGTCCCCGCCTCAGCTCGGCTCCTCTCGTGCGCCGTACGAGGAGATCAACACCCCTGCGCCCGGGACCGCCCCTGCACGTGCAGCCGGTCCTCGTCGAGCTCGACGGCGAAGAACTTCTCGACACGGAGGAGGTCCTCTCCACGTCGCCAGCCCGCGCTTCCCTAGCCTCCGGCGTGCTACCTCTGTGCCTCTAATGAAGCCCATTGTTGGCATTTCTAACGTCACCATCAAAGTTTTACCTTTAGCAACGGTCAGAAATGACTGGTTGATGGTTTTTGTGAAATCACCACTGAGGTGATGTTTTATTATGAAAACATATTGAGTGAGCCCTCTTAATATTACTACCGGGTACAAGACCCAATAATATTATCAAGAGACGAGCCTTATTTATGGGGTGAAGATGTATCTGCAAGCGTATAGATACATATTTATTAAAACTAGTTGTAGCATTTCACCCATGAGTATTCCCAAGGTTATCGTTATTTATATTTTATCAGGAGATGGACTTATGAAAATATGTAAATATATGTGTGTGTATATTCATGTCGTATGGATATATCGGATACATACCAAGGACAATATGAATAAGTAAAGCGTATCAAAGCATAATGCAGGGGTAAGTGATGAATAAGATAATGATATATATGATATGATTAGGGGTAAATGACACACACATGGCCATCATCTCAGATAAAGAATAAAGAATAAACTAAGGTTAGAAGGAGCAGGCACTAGAGTCGTCCTTAGATCCGTATATACTAGCAAAGCATACATCATATATAATTAGTCTAAATCTATCCTATTGCACCGAGGCGAATACCACCCTTGGTCTGCTAGGAGAAATATCTTTCAAAACTCCAACACCATAGACTCACGTGGGGGAATACAAGGGATGTACGGGGTTCTCACCACCCGCACACCTACCCATCAGACTGGGGAATATGATCATCTGTTTCCTACGACATCTGATCACCACACCCACGACCGTGATCACTACTACTAGCCCCCCGAACCCGAGCCATGATGACCCATATGCATAGAGTTAGAGCAAGCCCGAAGGCACACCCCACCGTTACAATAAGGTAAACCTATACTAGACATACTTGTATAGCACATGAAGGTATATAATAAGGTATAACACTACTACGTTTTGGCATTGTTGCAACACAAAAATTGTGTTGCAATATGCCATATTTGGTTGCAATAGCTGTAACTGCAACCAAATTGTGTCGTCAACCAGCAGCTGCGAAAGGTCGCGCTGCAATAGCCTGAGGCTGACGGTGGTCATTTTGGGGTTGCATTAGTTGTTATATTACAACACAATTAGACGTTGCAACTTCGCGCTCGTGTTGGTTGCAAGTCATAGTATTGCGACGCATCTATGGTTGCCATAAGTGCAATTGCATCGTACCAAACGCGTTGCAATGCCTAATTTTGCGTTGCAAAGAATTCTATTGCTACGTTCTTATTGTGGGTGCAATATGGGAAGCACCTCTATTGCCACTAACTTGTTTTGGGTGCTATATGTGGTTCCATCTATTACCACGAAGTTGATTTGGGTGCTATAGTCGGTGACCTCTAATGCCACGCAACAGAGATGGTTGTTATAGGTGCAACATTCTATTACAACCAAAATATATAGGTTTGCGGCAATAGGTGGGGCACTCTAATGCCACCTTTTTGCTTTCTATTGCCACAATACGTATTTGGGTGCTATATGTGTTTCCTTTTATTACAACGAAGTGGAATACGGTGCTATAGGAAGTGTTCTATATTACCACGAATCAGGGATGGTTGTTATAGGCGCAACTTTCTAGTACCACCAAGATAAATAGGTTCGAGGCAATAGGTGGGGCACTCTGATGCCTCCTAGTTTACTTGGTTGTAATATGTTTCCTATTCTGTTGCTTTGAAAGTGATTCAGTTGCCAAAAGTTCATGCCTCTATTACCACCATAATACAAGGTTGCTACATGTGAAACCTACTATTGCCACAAGCCTTTGTGACACCGAAAAATGTTGATTGCGAGAGGGTGATTTCTCTTTTGCAACGAAAGGAGTTGATGCCATAGTTTTGTAGCTCGCCATATGTTTATTCTGCCACGTTCATTTATTTGTAGCAGCAATATTTTAAAACATTAAAATACAGGATCTTCAATAATAATTATTATGCATTTATAATTCATGGCGCAATAAGTGCTGAAATACTAATTAGCAACCACACTGATAAATGAAACCATCCACTGGGAACATTCAACCATCCACACTGATAATTAAGTTTAATGACACACGAAGTACTGAAATACTACTAAGTTTTGAAGAGGACATTGTTTCAACACAGATGATGTTGACTTGAAGACGATCACATCAGTTGATCATCCAAGGATTGTTTCAACAAATAGTTGGGTGGCTTGAAGAAGATCCCATCACTTGATCAGCAAAGTGTGACTTCAAGAAGGTCCCATCACCTGTTTGCTCCATTCGAAACGGCTTAGCTTTCTGAAATGAATGAATAACATTTGTAAGCATCAAGTAAACTGTAATATTGGAAACAGTGCAACAACAACATGTACCAAACCAAAGTTTTATTTTTATTCATAAAATTATCAAAATGATATCAAATAATCAACACATCTATAAACACTTTGACAGCTGAAACATGAACATTCACAACATGCAGAGGAGTTACTAAAATTTCACCTCCTGTTTTTTGGGCTTGTTGTCGTCTCCTACTTGCTGCTTGTGCCTGTAGCTGTTGAGATGAAATTTTAGCATGGGGCTGGACGAAAGGTGCTTCAGGATTGGTACCAGATTTATTACTTCTTGTATTGCGAATGGTAGCCGCCCTTTGTTTAGCACTGACTTCAGGTTGCTTCTCCTGAGAATAAAAAATATATGGGAGGGAAAAATTAGGCCCCATTTTGATCAATATCTAATGATAGAAGTATAAAGTTGTCAATCCACAAAACAACCTGACTAGAAGAGAGCACATTCGTTGAGTCTGTCTGCACATCTTCAGTTCTCGTGACTGATGCAGCAGCCGCCGCAATGTTTGTAGATGCAGTGACATTGTTGTTTGGCTGGACAGATGTTGGCAGGACAATCTATGAAAGGATACAGACATTTAGATATAAAACCTAAGGATAGAAAGTCATTCATGCAATAGCTTGACCAGTACCTGTGGAATTTGTGCCTGTCCATTTGCTGCTTGCAGCATTGATAGGAACTCTTGCCTAAGCTGTTGCAGATCAACCTCCCTTTTCTTGTTACTTTCTTCAAGTTGTCGTGCATGTTCTCTCCTTTCTGCTTCCCTTTCATCTTCCCATGTTGACTTTTTTCTTGTAGCAGCCCAAATGCGTCCATGAGCTCGACGTGTTCCTGATGCTGTAGCTCTTCCCTACGAATTTGTTCCTGGCGCTCCGCATTGAGCAGCTGCCTTCTAGTTGGGTTTTTTGCCAGGTACCCATTACCATGCAACTTGGTTGATTTGCACTTTTGTGACTTCCTTGTATGCCTTCTGGAACTCTCGTTTTTTCCTTTTGGGAAACGAAGTTGTTTTCTGCATTTGATTCCGCCTCAACAATAACGCTACTTGCTTTGTCCTAACATTTACAAGGCACAGAGGGAGGAGTTAGTTGAACAAGAAATTGCTTGCATTCTATAATTGCATGGACCATGTATAGTAATGTATGTACACATTCATTGAGAACTCACATAGACATTTTTAGATTGTTCGTCTGTCCATTCCCCATGCTTAGTGTGAGTTAACTACCAAAGTTCCATATCATCGGGCTCGCCACTAGTTTCTGGGTCTCTCTATTAAGCCAAGAACATAACAAATTAGTTATTCATCCTGCAAGATAGATTGGAGATGTGCTTCTCCAGTTATTACCTTCTCATAGCTGCGCTGAGAAAAAGGCTTACAGCCTAACAAATGTCTTGTCCTTTGTTGGCCTCGAATCACAGAATTTTGTGCGCTCCTTTCCTATATAGGATGTCAAGATTTGAACAATAATCTTAAAGACTCAGACATTGCCATTTGTATGAAAAATGTATTGCTAAGTAATAGTAACAATGTGGAATAAACCTTGAATTTAGCAATACTGAAATACTTCAGCAGATAGTGCCATTCAACAATATCTAATTCTTTAGGCTTATGTAACATTCTCTAGTGGTAGCTGTTGTATGTCCTGGCCGTAGCACTGAAAGTTGAACGTCATCTTTTGTAACGCTCCGCAGCAATGTTCCATATCTTCTCCCTTGAATCAGCATTATCCTCCATGTCCCACTTTGTATGTTATATAATCACAATAGCATGCAAATACTATGTGAGTTGTTACATTAGTTTATAATTGAATTGTATTCAAAAGCAAAGTTTATGATTATATACCAATACATCAGTTGCTATTGCGTCTTTGACTTCTTTCTTGACATGTTTCCACGATTTCACTCCAATGATTGGCGTCCTTTTCCTTGTATACACGACTACTTCATCAACGAATGAGCGGTAGTTACTACCTACCGGTCCTCCATGTTTTGAGAATTGAATGTCCAACTGCTGTTTGCCCGCCTTGATTCTCTTGGCAATTACCTTCAAGGCTCTTACAAGACCGCGTCCTTTTTTCTCCTGCATAAGCGTCGCGATAGACAAATTACAGTGCAACCAAGGAATACCTCGTTGCAATATTTCTGAGGATGTACGTATTATGACCTTTCACAAGGTCCACATTATGTGCCTCGGGTTTTCAACAGATGTGTAATTCATGATTTTTCTTTTCCGATCGGCTACTATAGAGGCTAACAATAATACACAAAATTCAGGAGTTCTAGTGAAGAGTCTCCAGATTGTTGATCACAATAGCATGTTGCAATTCTGAAAATAGACAGATGGTTACTCCAAATATGCATGACAGGACCCAGCATATTTCAATTTTTGTCACTCATAAGTTAAAGTATTTTGCAAGGGCTCATCCAGATCCAAACACATATAGACATACGAACAGCCATATATACAAGTTTTAGCACACAACCATACTTAGACGAAGTACTACAATTACAATATAGAGGTTTGAAGTTATTACTTAGATGTTGGCATACTCAGATGTTGCCACATACACAACCATTCTTAGACCATTCACCAGCATCTGCATAACATCCACCTAGGACCTGGTTATGCTACGTACTAGGCTAGCTTACTACTACTTGCGATTGACTTTATCCTGAAGCTTGCGGATCTTCTTCTCCATCCCTTCTAACTTGTCAGCCACAGTCTCCATGAATTCCTTCAGGGTCATCTCCATGTCTTCCTACGTTCCAGCAATGTCCACGCTTAGGTTCTCAATCTGCTCCCGCAAATCATCATAGCGCTCCTTCAGCTGCCGAACCATTTGGCGCACAGGCATTTCCTACAGTAGGAAACAAACACAAGTTACTAACATGAAATGTGTTACAACAGCAGTGGCCAATGCAGCAAAATAATCAAAAAATGCACCTTTCTTTTCGATGATCCCGAAGCTTTCGATGTCGACGGTTTCTTGCTGTTGTACTGCTCATCACCGAGTCCGGAATGATGATTCTCACCTGATTAGAAGTGTTCACTAGCCGGGCCAAACAAAACAATTTGCTGTTTTTCATATTTGTTTAAAACAGCCTATTCAATCTCTTGACTCATATTGTATACCAATTTACCAGTGATGAATCAAAGCATACCAATAAAAAAACTAGTGTGTGCAAATCACATACAACAATCAACCTTGTGAAAAAGAATAAAAGCAATTAAAGGTCTAACTATTTAATATTTGAGCATATAAGTTCACAACTCTCTCCTGGTACACAGGTTCATCATCACAAAACTATGGAGATATGGTACACAGGTTCCATCTCACCTCATTTGCATCATATGACCTCTAGGCTGATAATACTTCGCTTAGAAACAATAAAGAAGGAAGAAAGGTTGATCCCCCTACTAGCTGCCAGAAAAGGCCTAACCTACTAATTGGGACATCCTGCGCAAACTAACTTCATTTGGCTGGCTTTGTTTTCAATAATGTGATCAAATGTACACAGGTCAGATTCACAGCAAAAGATGGCAAGAAATCAAGCCAATTATCATTATCATTATCTGGTATGAGGTGAGATGGATCCACACAAAAACCCAATTATCATTATCTAGTATGAAAATTTGATTACTATGAACCACTAACATTTTTCTAATTGCAAAAGGAGTCACCCGATTCCTGGAAAGTCAAAGAGGGCAGGGCAGTGTACCTCACTTCACTTCTGGACCGCTTGCATCCGACTAGGGCCTGCTTACCCTTACCGGATGGATCGACTTGGCGATGCGGGCCATCGGACGATGAGGAGGAGGTGGCGGCGCCGTGCGTACTGGAGGACGACGTGGTAGGGGTGCCGCTGATCGTACCGGAGGACGACGAGGTCGGCGGTGTGGTAGACTTGAACCGCCCGCGTGCATCGCACTTCTGCGTGGCGGCATTGTGGCCCCTGCGTACGCCACTGCCGCTCGCATGCAAACCCTCGGTGCGGCCCCACCGTCCGCCGCCGCCGCTCGCCTGGATCCCCTCGATGCGGCCCCGCCTGCCGTGGCTGCCGCTCGGCTGCATTGCGACGCTGCGGCCCCTCTGTCCGCGCCCGTTGCTGGCCTGGGAAGGCTCGATGCGGTCACTCCGGCCGCTGTCACCGCTCACCGCCGGGGAAACCTCGATGCGGGGCATCTCGATGTGGAGGCGTCGGTCGGAGCCGACGAGGGGGATGGTCGGGAGTTGAAGTGTATTGGGGGTGGGGGAGCTGAAGGTTATGGACAATTTGGACCGGCCCATCCTTGTTTTTATTACTCTCACCGGCCCATTTGGCTTCTTTGCAGTAGCATCGCACTCCAGGACCTTTAGTGCCACACCGAAAACTGAGATGGGGGTATCCCAGCTTAAAAGGGGAGGCGTGCCTGCACTCTCAAACTTCGAATTACCGTCATCCACTACCGCTTGCTACTTGTGCTATGGGGCTTAATGGACTGGTCGGCCCACTCGGGCTCCCGCTCGCTGGGCTTTACGCTCGCCGGTTGAGCCTGTTGTGGCCTGACTTATCCCACATCCCCATAGCACACCATTTTTTTCATCTAAACAAATCCTCTCTTTTTTTCATGGTACCTATAGTCTATACCATAGTGTTAAAATTCATAATTTTCATAATAACATTTACCTATTAAATTGCATTTTAAATTTTGCTACAGCACCATAGCACAATTTTTTTCATCAAAACAAATTTCGTGGCAATACGTACACGATATTCCTTCTTGAGGCTAGAAACGAAGCAATAGCCCTCCGTGTATTGCAACAACGCAAAGATAAATTTGCAACCCAAATAAGACGTTGCGATCTAGCTGTTCAAACGCAACCAACCCTAGTATAGTTGCCATAGCAACTTTCTATTCCAACACATAAATTGCTAGTGCAACGCAGAAATGGGGTAGCAGTATTTTCTACTAAATGCAACACAATTCCTCATAATGGTTGCATTAGCGCCAACCTGTTGCAACAACGCAAGATATATTTGCAACCCAAATAAGACATTGCGATATAGTCGTTCAAACGCAACCAACCCTAGTATGGTGGCCATAGCAACTTTCTATTGCAACTCACGACATCCTAATGCAACACAGAAATGGGGTAGCAGTATTTCCAACCAAATGCAACACAAATCCTCATAATGGGTGCATTAGCGTCAACCTGTTGCAACACAAAAAATAAATATTGCAACTCAAATTTTGTGTAGCACAAAAGACACGCATATTACAACCAAATCACTGTTTCAGTGTCGTAGTACCCCCCCTAATGCAACCATATTTGTGGTGTTGCCTAAGAGTTCTGTTGCAATAGGGGGGAAACCTTGTAGTGTAACATACTATAAGAGTGGAGATACCAAACTCTGTATAAATACGAAGAATACGAGATGAGTACAAAGCCATACCATAGGCCAGAGGTTGAAGCCAACTGACCCAAGGCGATTGCTCTGCACTACTAGCGAGAAAGCTCTAAGCCTAAGCTTCACTACCTAGACTAAAGATTACAAATGAGGAGGGGAGAGAGAGAGAGAGAGGGAGAGAGGCTCTTGTGTGGTGTGTGTGTGTGTGTTGTGAAGGGGGGTGGAAGCCTCCTTATATAGGGGTGGACAGGTGGTAGAGGTGGTTACCGGGGCTTCTTGGTGCCAACTCCACCTCAATGCCTATGGCTTGCGTGGGAGAATCTTGGAGGGAAAGATGGGCGTGAACCGCCTTGGCTTTGGTTCGACTGAACCAGTGGGTCAGCCGAACCAAGCCTCGCCCATCTGGCCACCGCCTTTGGCTGGTGGGCCCCTAGAGTTGTCTTTCCTCCTAGGCCCACTTGTATTGAGTTGTTTTGCTTGTGTTTTGAGCCCATTCTTGACCATGACGGATGTTCCCTCAGGAAAACTACTCGGATTCCTCGTCAGTAACCGCGGCATAGAGGCAAACCCGGATAAGATCAACGCGATCACCCGGATGAAGCCCCCCAAGTGCCAAAGAGACGTGCAGAAGCTTGTCGGGTGCATGGCAGCACTCAACCGCTTTATCTCACGACTCGGGGTGCGAGGGTTACCCTTCTTCAAGCTCCTCAGGCACCAATACAACTTCCAGTGGGATGAGGAGGCTCAGAAGTCTTTCCTGAAGCTCAAGGATTACCTCCAAAAACTAGGCCTGGGCATTCGGTAAATACCGAACCGATCGGTTTGGTTCTTCGGTACCTAGGTAAATTCAGTTCCTGAGAAATCTATACTGATCAGTTCCTAAAAAAACTCGGTACCGAGGGTATTCAGTATCGGTAAATTCGGTTCTGTTCCGGTACTTACCGAACGGTACCGAATTAATCCCAAAGAAGATGTAATAGCATGTTCAAAAACTAATTTTGATATGATTTCATAGATAATAATAGTGCAAAATACTTATACATATAAAAGTCCACATGAATATAAGTGTGAGTGCCAAAATTACATAATATAATAGTCTATAATAGTGCAATCAATAATACAATAACACTTAAACTTATCAAATTTCAGGTAACTTTGGTACTTTTGGTAAATTCGGTAAGTTCGGTTCGGTTTCAGTATTTACCTCAGTACTTTGGTTCTTGAAAACTCGGAACCGAACATGGAACCGAATATTTCGGTTCGGTAAATTTCGGTTCGGTTCTTGGTAATTTCGGTTCGGTTCTCAGTTCTCAGAATTTTGTGCCCACCCCTACCAGAAACCGTCCATCCTCACTACTCCAGAAGTCGGGGAGATGCTCCACCTCTACATCTCGGCTACTACACACGTGGTGAGCACGGTGCTAGCCGTGGAACGCAAAGAGGAAGGCCACACCTATGTCGTCTAGAGGTCGGTCTACTTCCTAAGCGAGGTACTAACCGACTCAAAGGTGCGGTACAACCAAGCGCAGAAATTACTCTACGCGCTGCTCATCACCGCCCGCAAATTGAAGCACTACTTCGAGACTCACATGATCGTCGTAGTTTCCGACTACCCCATATGCGTCATCCTGCACAATAGGGACACTATGGGAAGAATCGTGAAGTGGTCCATCGAGTTGGCCGCACACGATTACCTTCGTACGCTGCAACACGGTCAAGTCATTGGTACTGGCTGACTTTGTGGCCGAGTACACGGAGATCGAAACGCCATCTACTGCCGCCGAACCTGAGCACTGGACCATGTATTTTGATGGATCGCTCAGGATTAAGGGAGCCAGAGTTGGCTACTCCTCATCTCCCCCAAGGGTGAGAAGCTGCAGTACGTGCTACAAATTATGTTCAAGGTCTCGAACAACACGACTGAGTACGAAGCAGCCCTCCATGGGCTACGGATCGCCATATCACTCGAGATCAAACACTTGATAGTTAGGGGAGTTCATCCCTGGTCGTCAATCAAGCGAATAAGACATGGCAGAGGACAAATGAGAAGATGGACGCATATTGTGCAGAGATACGAAAGCTCGAAGGCAAATTCTTCGGCATAGAGTTCCAGCACGTCCTCCGAGAAAACAACAAGACAGCTGATGAGTTGGCAAAAATGGGTTCCACCAGAGCCTAGGTGCCACCCAGCGTTTTCGTCCAAGATCGCGTCAAGCCCTCCACCAAGAATCCCGAGGCCCAAGTCGACCCATCCGAAGGACTCGGCGAAGTCCTTATGATCGAGCCACAACCCGAGTGGATTTCAGAGATGGTCGAGTACATCAAGTATGGGACACTTCCGAATCCCTCGTCTGGAAATGAGAGGGAGACGCGAGCGTTACACGAAAGAATCACCCGCAGAAGCAAGAACTATGTCTTGATAGGGGATAGCCTATATCACCAAGGAGCACACTCCCGAGTACTCCAAAAATGCATCTCGAAGGAAGAGGGACGAGAAATTTTATCAGAGATCCATGGCGGCATGTGTGGGAATCACGTCGGGGTGCGAACCATCGTAGGTAAAGCCTTCCGGTTTGGTTTCTACTGGCCCACAACTGTTGCGGACACTGAGTCGCTGGTCAAATGTTGCGAGGGATGTCAGTTCTTCGCGAAACAAATCCACATCCCAGCTCAAGCCCTCCAGACTATACCCGTGTCTTGGCCCTTCGCGTGCTGGGGGCTCGACATGATCGGTCCCTTCAAGAAAGCATCCGGAGGATACGACCACATCCCGGTGGCCGTTGACAAGTTCACAAAGTGGATAGAGGTCTATGTCATGGAGTAGTATGTTGTGATATTTTGATGGTATAAGATACCAACTCAGTTACTGTCAGCATAACCCGAGCTGTCGAGCATTCAAAGGTAAATATAACTAAGTGTTATTATCTAAAAGAAGACATAACAGTTACTTTATCAGTATACAACACACTGATATTGTCAATTTTCCAATACACTGCCATAAAAGTAGATTTTAAACTGGTCATTTTTTCATACTGTAAAATAGTAGTTGGTTACAAAATATCATACAGATTCTTCAAGAAGAAAAATCAAACAATTCTAATCATACAAGAAAAATGTTCTTCTCCATTAAACACGCAGCAGGTTCATTGTTCCAAAATAGCTATTTCATATATCAACAGAATATGTATGTGCCACAAAAAATGTGCAAATCAAGTTTGTGCTTTAGCAAAGTGAAACTCAGAATGAGCATGGAGTGGTTGTAACAAAAATGCAAGATGTCAAAGCATACTTTTTTTTTGTCCGTGCTAGTTGCTTTTATCAGGCTTAGTAACTTGATTCTAATTGGTGTTTCGACACTCTGTTGGCCAATTTGGTTAACTAGGAACAATGTGATGTTTAAGAAGTTCAAATCTAAATTTCTTATATAGGTAATATTCATGAGAACATATGTGATGTTTAAGAAGTTCAAATCTAACTTTCTTATGCTGGTAATTTTTAGTAGAATATATTGGACAAGAGCTTGGTCACTTCTATCTAAAGAGGAAGGGAAGATCACATTGAACGATAATTGTCAGAAGTTGGAGATCACAATCATGAAAATTTTTAATGAGTTTGGGTGGTTGTCCTGGAATAAGATCAATGCCTAATTTCTGCTTACACGACGAGAAATCGTGAGAAAAATTCAGTAAGGCTAATTAATTCATCATTAGAGATTGTTTAATGTAGCACAACATTGTCTAATCATGACATAATTAGGCTCGTTAAATTCATCTTGTGATTTTAAAGAGCATTATGGAATGAGTTTTATCATTAATCAACATTAATACTCTTAATTAGTATTCAAAGATCAATTGACATGTAGTTGGGAAAATTTTTGGGAACTAAACAAGGTCTAAGTACTTCTTTTATATTCGTTGGGATGTAGTCATTCATTGTCAATGTTAATGTCAGATATTATTCCTTTGTCTAAGTAAAAAATCGGCCATCCGCAGGCGCTCTAGAACAAACTCCATCGTGTGCTCTAATGATGTTTCCAAAATCCTCTTGCACATCCATGAGTGAAATACTTGGATGATGGGTTTCGGATACTATTTCTTTGTTGGTGAGCTCCTCCCGCGATCATACTCCAAAAACCTTCCAATGTGCCTCCATGCACATCCACTTGTTCCGGGGCTCCCTTTTGAAAATCAAGTAATTCCCTAATATACACATAGGGAACCACTTGTTCAACTCCCTCCAAACGGAATGAGAGACTCGACACTCCTTCATCAAGGATAGGCACCATGGTCATGAGAATTTCCAAGGCGAATTCCTTGTGGGTGTTTACCGACACTCTGTTGGAGAATTGCACCCAACCTAGGTGTCCCAACATGCAGTAAATATCCGTATGAAAACCCAACACTTGGAGAGCTTGATCGTCGAAGTCGACGTTTGCCACAAGCCTCTTCTCAAGGCGAGTGAGCTTCTTCTCCTCCTCCTCCTCCTCCGTCATGATGATAAACCCATACTCGGAGTACCGCGGAGCGTATAGAGGTGGAGCGGATGATCATGTCGAGCGACAAGGTTGGACGGGCGGCTCCTCCATACGTCCTTGAGGTTCGGTGAACCTCATAGACGAGCTTCGTGTGGCCCTCATGCCACCGAGGAGAAGAGTGTCGTTCCTCCTCGGCGGTGCCGTGTCTTCCTCCATACTCCGAGGAGACTCGGAGACCGAGTGCCTCCTCGAAGAGGTTGTCGATGATGGCTTCGACGACGATGATCCCTTCTTCTTGGTGAAAAGACTTGTAATTTTCTTCCACATGGTTGCTGCACTCTTTCTCACTAATATAAACCCGGGGTTTTCAACCGGTAACAAGGCACACAAATATTATTCGGAGTATGGACTTTGAGTGGAATTAGGATGGATTTTGTTGGACGAAACAAACTCAGAGTGGAAAGCTAAGTCTAAGGTGGTTCTGGACTACAAGCTCAAGCACACGAACAAGGAACTGGATGAGCGGCTTACCTGCTGAAGGGTTGCACCAGGGGGTGGCCTACTGCTCCTCCTGGCTCCGGCTTTCTCCAGCGTACTCGTGCTTGCTTTGTTGCTTTGTGACCGCGTTCTCCACGGGGTTGCACCGCCCAAATGCTCTCGTCCACTCCTTTGCTTGCATTATTGATCCTTCCACTTGATGGTTTTGCTTTGAGTCACTTCCATGCTCCCTTGCCTCACATGCCTCCATGATATTCCTGCAAAACAAAGCCTTGGCTGCCCCCCATGCTTGTCCTTTGCATGTGGTTTGATAAAAGATGTTGGAAGGGCATCCCGTGATGTATCATGGTGCATGCATGGTTAAGTTAATCGAATTGCCTCCCTCTAAGCATGTCTTAACGCTAAGTACTCTTCTAATTTCGAAAAATAAAAATAAACTCAGAGCTTACAATGAGTTCAAATATAAATATAGAGGTTTTTAAAGCATTAAAAACAAATGTAAGTTGAAAATGTTTTCCGACTACTTTTATTTTGGTCTCACCTGTATTGTTTGCTTCCATTAGTTGAGAGCAAGCTTTTCCCCGCTAGATCATGGGGGTATAGGTTTAGGTTCTAATTTTGGCTAAATGAGAGAGATTTTGAATGAAATAAAATTAAATGGGGCTTAGAAAATTCTAACTCTAGAGAAACCAAGGATATGGATTTTTAAACCAACCAAAAGTCAAGTTTCTAGGTTCACGCGAGTCCTACCATGCGCTGAAATTTAAATAACATCTAGGTACAAGACGTGGCTGTACTCGTGTGTTTTTAGCATGTAAAACAAGTCAACCATAACATCATGAAGGACGAAAGGTTGAGATAGGTTCTGAATTTTTTTGGTTTTGGTTTCTCGAAAAGAAGCAAGTAACACATAGGATGGCTCATATAAAGGGTTTATGATCCAAATAAAACATCCAACCAAGAATTATGTCTCTAACATTATTCAACCACTTTAAGTCTAATGTCTTGCGTAGCAAATTTCAAAACTAACTTACTTGAAAGGACTCGAAAAATCTTGAATCGGGTTGTCCTCCCAGTAGCTTATTCTTGACTCGACGAAACGGGTTGCCTCCCGCCTAGCGCTTCATTTATAGTCCATGGCTAGACTTCTTCACTTGATTACTTCGGATCAACGCTCTTTGTGGGCATTGCAATCTTGGGTACCCACTTCCGCACTATCTTGGGCGCGGGCTTATTCTCTGGCTTAGTCATCTTTTTGGTCTTCACAGGCGGCTTTTGTTCCTTTATCTTGACGGATGCAACAACCTCTTTGATTTCCTTCGCTTCCTTCTTCTTCGGCTCTTCCTTCTTCCTTGGCTCTTCCTTACTAACACGACGATGAGGCGGAATATATTTAACTTTGATCATATTGCATACCTCGAAGCGTGGTCGAAACTTGAAAGAACTCCTCTTGCTGTTGATGTCGAACTTGATCTCCCCCTTGCCGACGTCAATGGTAGCTCCCACGGTCTTGAGGAAGGGCCTCCCAAGGATGAGTGGTGGCTTCTCCCTCTCTCCCATCTCGAGTACCACAAAGTCGACGGGGATGAAGTGGTGTCCGACCTTCACGGGCACATCCACGGCGATGCCCAAAGGGTAGCGAATGGAGTTGTCACCCAACTCCAAGACATGGTCGTAGGCTCCAACTCCGGTAGGCGTAGCTTCTCGAACACATCTCTTGGCATGACGCTCACACTTGCTCCAAGGTCGCATAATGCCTTCTCAAACTTGAATGAACCAATGGAACATGGAATCGTCGGGCATCCGGGGTCTCCTTTTTTCTCTAGTCCGTTCGCAATAGCGACACTACAATGCTCGGACATCTTGACATGATCTACCTTGAGTGTTGCTATCTCATACTTATTTGCAAGAATATCTTTGAAGTAGCGAGAATATGTAGGAACTTGAAGGGCATCCAATAGCAGCATGTTGATGCTTAACCTACGCACAACCTCCACAAACTTCTCAAAGTGATTATCAAGTTTACCTCGGAAGTAGCATGGCTTGAGTTGCGGTATCTTTGTGTCTTCTCCCGGCATCTCAAATTTGGGGTCTTCGGTGACGATCTCGGTAACCTCCTCCTTAGCAAATTCCTCCGCCTCGGTGGATGGTTAGGCTTTCTAGCTCCCGCGGAACGCTCCGGATCTTCGGTCTCCTTCCCCGAACGAGTTTGAATGGCCTTCGCCGTCTCGGGACCTTAAGGTTGTCCCGGAAGCTTCCCTTCATTAGCGGATAGGCGCCCGACAAGTTGTCCCACTTGCGTCTCGAGCATCTTCATCATGTTGAGCACTTGATGGTTGGAGCTTCCGACCTCCGTCACCTTGCTATCGATGTTCTCTAACACCTTGTCTATGGCTTTGAACTTGGTGACAGTGTCCTTGTTGATCTTAGCTTGCTCGTCCATGAAGTCCTTCAATTGTATACGAAGCGGAACCGAATTTGGAATGGATGAGCTTGCATTAAATTGAGGTCTACCTTGCCCGTAGCGGAAGTTTGGCAAATCCCCCTTCCTCATATAGTCGAGCATCTTGGCTTCCCCCGGGCAATCCTTTTGGACATGGCCATAATCTCCGCACTCTTCACATGTGGATCTTGCTTCGGCAGCCTTTAAATCTTGAGCTTCTTTCTTCTCTATATGCATCTTCTCCAACCTCCGCATAAGTGACTCAATCTTGCCTTAGAGTATATCTTCCTTCTCCACTTGCAAGACTCCCTTGACGTTCCCCGTGGATTAATCCGGAAGTAAGCGTCCGGATGACGCCCATGTGTCATTGTCCGCGACCTTCTTGAATAGAGTGAAAGCTTGGGTCGGCGTAAGCTCGATGATGGATCCTCCCGCCGATGCATCGACGATCGTCCTTGACGCCATGGTAAGTCCTTGATAGAACTTTTGAATGAGATCCTCCTTCGGGAATTTGTGATGTGGAACCGCCCGAGTGTACTCATTGAAGCGCTCGAATGCCTCCGATATAGTCTCTGTAGGATATTGAGCAAAAGTAGCAATCTTATTGCGTAAGCTTTGAGTCTTACCTGGTGAGTAGTATTCCTTCATGAAGGCCCTCATCAAGGTGTCCCAATTTTGCACCGTCTCTGCCGGTTGAGAGTAGAACCATTGCAAAGCCTTCCCGAGTAGCGAGAACGGAAAGAGCCTTGCCCTCATTTGATCTTGAGTCACCCCGTCCATGTTGAATGTTTGACAAAGTTGAACAAACGCTTGAATGTGAAGGTTCGGATCCTCTTTACCGGTGAAAGGTGAATGTTGCACCATGCGGATCGTTGAGGTCTTGATCTCGAACGGCCTTCCAATCTCCGTGAGGTTCAAGATTGGTAGGTCGACGATGTCCGGGGTGCATAGCTCCCCGATCTTGCGCTTCAGCTGCGGTTGTTCTCCCATCGGTGGAAGTCGATTCTCCCTAAGGCTTTGAGGTGGTGATTCCTTTGGAGACTCCGACGATCTCTCAGCCTCCGCTTTTGGATCTGCAGATTCTAGTTTTTTAGTTTGTGCTTCACGTCTCCTTAGCCTGTAAAGTTTTTCTGGATCATCCACACAATTTTCGGGTTTGTTGGAGAGGTAGCCGTCCATCTCCTGTTAGGGTTAGCAATAAACAAAATATATACAAAACGAAAATAAAAAACAAATCTAAGAAAACTAGGGTTAGTCAAAAACTAGATTAGATCGATTTTGAGGACGATCAAAAGTTAGTAGATGCAAAAAGAAAAACCAAAAGAAAACTGAAAATATTCACAAAAAGCAATAAAAGATCGAATCTTGATCACTTGTTCCCCGGCAACGTCGCCAGAAAAAGGGGCTTGTTGATGGTGTATATGCGTATCCAATTTCGTTTGGACTTGCAAGCGGACAAGTCCTCCGTCATAGTCAAGGGACCCTTCTTACCTCAAGTGTGAACCCAAGGTATCGAATCCATGGAACTAATGTGTGATGCAAAATCCTATCTATTAAAGCCAATAACACTTAGATCTTCAAAAGGGAATCTTATGCATCTAATCTAAAGAACATCATAAAAACGAATCTAATCAATGAAAGTCGGAGGTAGCAAGAGGTAGAGAGGGATAGGTAAAACCAATCTAGAGAGATTGGATCAAGCTTTTGTTGAAGTTCCGAGCAAAGAAGAAATAGCCAAGCTGAATCTCATGAAAAGCATCTTTAAATCACGGTTTCCCGTCCAACTCCGAAGATGCCCACCTTTTGGAGCCACCATTCTGTCACAACGCACTCCTATTCGTGCGGGTTAGCCTAGGGCGAGTCCAATGGACAAGTTGAAATCTCTCAGAAGGTCAGGCATGCACCTCTAGCCACCACGGCTACAAGAACACCCTCTATGATCTATCTCGAGAATAGATCTTAAAGTAAGAAAAGTCGATTGAAATCAAAATCGTAGGAGAAACACTCAATCGCTAGAAATCGGATTGCGACTTGATAATTCAACATAGTACATGATACATAAACAAGATCACCACCAGGATCCTACCTTGATCTTGCTTCTAGCTCCTGGAACTCTGACGTGGTCTTCCTTGCAAGGTTCCCACGTGGCTAGGGAAACCCTAGACAACTAGCTCGACCCTCTCCTCTCTGCTCCTCGGTGACGAATGACGAATGAATTGATGCGTGGCTCTCGGCCAGGGGGCTATAAATAGTCCGAGAGGCGGCTAGTGTCAGATGGTGAGATCTGGACAGCCCACGGGGGTGTTAATCCCTGTGGTTTAGTTGTTCGGTGGGGTGAAGTCTAAGGCTAAGAACTCGAAGGTCGCACACGAGTACGCGGAACACAGAGAACACGGCGAGTTTATACTGGTTCGGGCCTCCGGAGAGTAAAACCCTACGTCCAGTTCTTCGGTTTGTATTGCTGAGGATTGCGGATTGATGGTTGATGATACAAGGGGTCGCCTCGTCCGCCTTATATTGGTCAGCGGATGAGGTCGGTTCCCAGACTCCTGGTCGGTTACGACCAGGAGACCTAAATCTACGTTACACATCTTGCCATATCCCGTCGATCTGCTTTGGGTGAAATCCACCGAGGTCTTGTCTGGTACGCCAAGTCTTGAGGTCGTGATGGATTAGGTCGTCTGGGGAATCTTCTGGAAGGTCTTTTGGAGGTTGTGTGGGCCGCCAACTAGGTCGGTTGGGCCCACTGACAGGTCGGCAGGTCTTCTAGTAGGCCGGACCCACTTGTCGGGGACGGCCGTGAGCCTGGTCGGTGGGGACCCAGGGGTACCCATGTCTCACAAGCCCCCGAGCGAGGTGTAGGCGCAGCGACCTTAGAAAGGTCATGACGAAGTCGTAGAGCTATCGACAGGTCGAATAGCATGCACGTCGGTCCAAAAGAAAAAAGAACAAGTTCAGCTTAGCAGCCGACCTGTTTGTAGTCTTGCCGAACGAAGAGAGGTCAAGTGACGACCTATAGGAAGCAGGCTTCCAATAGATCGAAACGACGATGAAAAAATTCAGAGGGCACCAAAGGTGCACTCATAGAGTAGTATCCGAGCATCGTGGCGGGCAAGATGGCCGGTATGATGATCCAAAAAAGAAGAAGAAAAAGTAGGTCGAGTAATGACGTGATGGGAAACAGGTTTCCCGACAGGTCAATACGACGAAGAAAACAAGAGGGTGTCGAAGACGCACTCGTAGAGTAGTCCCCGAGCATTGAAGCAGGCATCATGGCTGGTTTGATGCTCAAAAAGAGAAGAAAACTGAGACATGGTCTTGATCGAATGAAGTGTAGAGACACCCAGATCTCTGCAAGGAGTCTGGCAGAGCCGACCTCAAGGAGGCCTTGTAGGCGTGCCGACCTCAAAGAGGTCTCAAGTCATCAATGCCCAGTATCCGAGGATACCCAGCGAGATCTTGAAAAGTGCATCGCATGAAGAGGTCTTCTATAGTCTTCGAAATCAACGATGAAGCTGGCAAAACGATGTTGATCTTGAACGTATGGAGTGTAGAGACACCCAGATATCCTGCATGGCTGCAAGGAGTCTGGTAGAGCCACTCGAGGCATGCCGACCTCAAGAAGGTCTCAAGTTAATAGCACCCAAGCACCCGGAAGTACTTGGCAGGGCCATTAGGCGCGCACCCCACAGGGAGGCCTTCATTCCCGACATAAAATCCTGGGTGTCCAGAGCAGGCTGGCAGGGCTACGAGAGCACACTGACCTCGGATGGTCACACATCCGGGGCGCCCAACTAGGTTGGCAGGGCCGTAGATACACCGAGGTATTGCGGGACCTAGGTATTAAGGCACGCCGACCTCAAGGAGGTCGTTTTGGTGTCCAGACGACCAACACAGCTGCTAGCCATCCAGCGGAGCCATGATACTAAGGTATTGGCGACCTCAGCAATAGGCACACCGACCACGGGGGCCCGACGAAAATTGTAGACGCGAAGCTTCCGATCTCCGTAGCACTTGTAGATCTCCAGGCGCCCAGACGGATCTGGTAGAGCAGTGAGGCACGCCTACCCCAGAAGGTCTTCAATCAAACCTACGACCATTCTGCTCAGGAAACAGAAATATAGGTTGACTGGAATTGGTCCGTTTACGTGCAGAGCCATAGCGGGTGCACCAGGACGCAGAGCCTAGCGGGTGCAGATAATAGACATCAGGTCGTAGATGAAGGTCGTGGAGTCATCGTTGTAAAGGGGGCTAAATTAGGCGCGGAGCCATCTGACGCGGGGTCAGATTTTTGTCGTGTAGCGTAGACTGCAGGATCACGGGTCAACAGTGATCGGAGATGCTCTTGCCATCCAAAAAACGACAAATTGCCCACTGATCGAGGGGTTACTGTAGCCATGTGACCTCTGCGGCGGTGCTCAAGCATCATTGATGCGCTAGCGACAAGGACGTCGCGAGTCAGAGAAAGTAATGTCGTCGCCTTTAATCGCACATAGGCTACAGGTCCCAGTATCACGTGGTGACAGTGTCATCACTTCGCCAGCTGCCCGGGGCGCGGCTTTGGCTATAAATAGCACCTTTGAGACTGAAGGGAGCAATCGCCGAGCATAGTTGAACTATGAAGCCGCAGTGTAGCATTCCTATCATGCCATGGGCATGTGTTCGTCCACCAGATTGTAAAGTCTTGCACTTGTAGAAGCTTAGAGCTAGGAGAACTCTCGCGAAGTGTAAGCAACATCTCCATCCTCTGAGCCCTACCTCTGCAGGGTATCAGGTAGAGTTTGGAGGTGATGCTGCCCGAGTTGGGGCTATAGCAGGACGTCTCTAGTGAGCACCGGGAGCTCACTAGGGCTTGGATTTCAACGCCGAAGAGCAAGCTTGTGTCTCCATTCCAATAGTTGGAGCCGAGCATGCCTTAGGTTGCGTGCCGTCCTGCAGCTGCCTCCCGCAAGGCCGCCATCAAGGTCCTGGTGCTAGGAGAAATCTCGCGACGTACTTTACTTCGGTAAAGTAGGTCGTGAGGATGGCTCTAGGTAGCACAGGCCTTGTAATATATTTGTCTTGTATCGCAGGTTCTGGATCCAATGAAGTTGCAGGCAACTTGTGTACCTTCGGATTCTGGATCCAATAAGGTCGTAGGCGGCTGTATACCTTCGGGTGGTCCATGTAATGTTCGCTCTCTTCTGTCATGCACTTGGTCGATTTGGCAAAATGATTTGTCAAAGACCTAAATTAATGTGACGTGGGGGCTTGCAAAATGTGTTTCCCATCAGGACGACCTGATGTTGTTTTATTGTTTAGCTGACGACCTAAACTCAGAGTTTAGGTCGTGGCTGTAACCAATCAGCGACAAATCCGCCAAGATTATCTCGCGAACTTATCGGAATAGAGCCGTTGAGGCGCGTTGTACGGGGGAAGGAACCGTAACGGGCAGAATCGGTGGACCCCCTATAAATAAGGTGGCCCGGGGCGGGGTTGACCCCAGTCCCCTTTCTTCTTCCTCGCATCTCTCTCGCTTTCACTACTATCGCCTTCGTGCCGCCGTAGCAATCTTGCGACCGTCTTGCTCCCGCGCGCGCATCCATCCAACCTCCAGCTCCGGCCAGCCACGTGCCAGCGCCGCCACTCCGCGCCGTGCTCCTCTTGCGCACGTGCGTCAAAACCCTGTGCAACATTAGATCCAGCACGAACCCTAGCGGTGAAATGGCGGCGGAGGCGATTTCCATCCCGGATCCACAGACGGCGTTGGTCCGGTCGACGATGACCGAGGCCAAGATCCAGGCCTTGGTAAACCGCGGGCTGCTCCGACCCAAGGAGGAGGTGGAGTGGAGGGCTGCCGCTGGGGAGTAGGTCCCGAGCGAGGACGTCAAGGAGCAGGTCGTCTTCGCTTCCTTCTTCGAGCGCGGCTTCAACCTCCCCGCGGGGGATTTCTTCCGCGGCCTGCTGTACTACTACGGATTGGAGCTGGTACACCTTGTTCCCAACTCCAGTACCGTAGTGTCGACATTTATTTATTTCTGTGAGGCGTATCTGGGGATATCGCCTCACTTCTTGTTGTGGAGATATTTCTTCTGTGTGAAGAGCACTGGCAAGAGGTCGGGGCCAGTGGGGGCTGTAATGTTTACCTTGAGGTCGGGCCTCAAGGCGGAGTGGATAGACACCGACCTCCCCGACAACACTTCTGGGTGGAGGTCGGAGTGGTTTTATATCGTAGATCAGATTCCTGGGTTGCCACGTCGCACTGGCCATAAGCCAGTGAAAATAAATGAGTGGGATTTAGGATTGTCGTCCCGGGATCTCAAGGAGCTCGAGGGGGTCCTGGAGCTTGTAGGCGACATGAAGAAGCAAGGGGTGACCGGGGCCGCTGTGGCGAGGTCGTTTTGCCGGCGGATGATCCAACCGATCAAGGATCGGGTTCACCCGGCATACGAGTACTGGGGGCAGTCGGACCCCACACGCGAAGTCAACCGCAAGGTCTCCAAGGAGGAGATGGCGGCTAGAGTTTCCCAGATGTACTCTGGGAAAGTGAAGGTGAAGAAGTGCCCTAAGGCACACTCGTTGAAGAGGCCGGCTAATCCAGTAAGATCCTGAGATCTACCCTTTTGGTCGTTTTACTTGCACCTAATTTTGTTTAGGTCGTGTAAATGTCTTGATCATCCGTGTGCAGGAGCGCGAGCTTCAGATGTGGTGCCCAGCACCTCTCCCTGAAGGCGAGCAGCACCGGAGGAAGCTTAGGTCGGATAAGTACAAGCCTCCAGCAGGTTGTCTGCTAGAGTTTTACGAGTCTGACTCGTCGGTGGAGGCCGACGAAGATACCGGTGATGAGGCCGGAGATGATGATGCCGGGACAGGCCCGAATGCTGGTGGTGCTGTGAAGTCACGGCGTAGGACCAGGTCGATAGTGGGAAAGAAGTCGGCTTCAGCTATCGCTGCTGCCATCTCTGCGGTGAAGGCCGCAGAGCAGAAGAAGAAGAAGAGGAAGAGAAGGGCCGCTTCCCCTCCGGCGGTGGTCACTCCGTCGATTCCGACGCCTCGCTCACGGGAGGTCGAATCGGAAGAGGAGGAGGAGGAGAAGGAGAAGGACGAAGCGATCGAGGAGTTGCCGGTCACTGAGGATCGACCGGCAAGGAGGTCGGAAAGTCCTGCTGCCAAGAGGCAGCAGGAACTAGTACAGAAGACGTCGGAGGATGCCCTCCGACGTGGTTTGGAGGCGCAGCGTGCAGCTGCCACGGCGCAGGCGAGGATGCCCGCGACGATTCGTCCTCGGGTGTTTAAGCCGAAGGCTCGGATCCCCGTCGCCATGAGGTAAATTCTTGAGAGCTCATTCTTCTTGTTATCTCGCCAATGCTTATCTTGACGATGTGTTTGCCGTGCAGGCCCGTGGCGGAGCCACAAAGGGGTCATAATGCCCTGTCTTCCCCCTCCCGCACGAGGTCGCCTGAGCCGCAGGTCGTGGGGGAGGCGCTTGCTGATGACGCGCGTACTGCCACTCCGCCGCGAGGAGCGGCTGAGAGCAGGGCGACTTCACCGCCAGTGGCGGATTCAAAGGTGGAGAGCCCACGACGTGCTGTTGAGGCGGTGGGCGTAGCTTCTGTTGGGGACATCAGCGCGACGACCCCTCCTGGGGTTATTGACGTCGACCCCATCAACGCTCAACCTGCTGAGGACCTGGTGCGGGACCAGCCTCAGATTGACCAAGGGCCAGCAGGTCCAGGGACATCCGGCGTACAGGTACCTCCCACATCATCTTCAAGCGCGTGATTGCCACATCGTGAGATTAACTGGAATCACACTCCTTGGTAGGAGGACTGGTTCGAGGATAACGAGGACATGCGGGCCTTGCAGGCCAGCATTGTTACTATTAACAATGCGTTGACGGTGAGTTATCTTCGCGACCTGTTTTTACTTGAAGATGCATGGTTGAAATGTTACTGATAACCTTGTTGTTTTCTCACAGTCCCTGGCGGAACGTGCCAAAGGCCGGTCCGACCTGCTGAAGGATGCGGCCGAGAAGGAACAGCGGATCCTCGACCTTGAGCAAGAGCTCAAAGAGGTCCGTGAGGCGGCAGGGGCTGAAAAGAAGAGGCTCGAGGACGAGCTCGCCGAGGAGAGACGCAAGGCCGTAGAGGCCACTGCGCAGTTCAACACCATGTCCACCGGTAGGTCGATTCTTCCCGTTGATGATCTTTGTTGAGGAGAAGGTCGTTTGGCGATATGCTAACTGTTGCATCTTGCAGAGTTCCGTAACCGCGAAGAGGAGCTGAAGAACGCTCTCGCGGCCTCCAAGAGCAAGGCTCGGGATTTGGAGATATCACTTCGGGAGGCCGAGGCCGGGGGCCAGGAGCTCAAACGGGCGATGAAAGAAGCCACCGACAGTGAGTACGCCGTATCTCAAAAGCTGGCTTATGAGACAGGAGCTCGTCGGGGCCTTGAAGCCGAATTCGAAGTTGTTTTGAAGTCATTGCAGAGTGACCAAATCACCATTGCAGGGTATGAGGTGGAGCTGAACAACCTCAGGGGCGCTGCCAACTATGCAATGGCTTGCATAGCCGTTCCATCGGAAGGGGAGGAGCAGCAATCCATTGTGGATCGCCTGATAGACACTCCTAACAGGCTCTTGACCTTGCTGAGGGGGACGAGCTTGGCAGCTGCGACCGATGCGTTGGTGAGGGTTAAGTCTCACTATCCCGACATCGACATGGCCAAGATCGCGGGTGGTTCTGACACCACGAAGGACCTCAGGGCCTTGGAGCTCGAGGTTGAAGACGCCGTCAATGAGGTGATGGAGAACATCGACTATGAAGGCGATGATGGCGAACCATAGTCTTGGACTAGGAGCTATACCCTCCTCCTCCTCTCATAATTATGTAAACAATGTTTTCGGAAGTATCTTCGAAAGACCTTAATGAAGTACTTGCCTTTTGCCTGCACGAGCTTGGTTAATCTTAGTAGATGACGATGTCTTGTGTTCTTGACTCGCTAACCACTACTCACGGAGAGGCTGGCTTACCGACCTCCACAGCTCAGCGTGGAGGCTTACGTGAGGTCGGCGCGCGAGGGGGGGGCCTAGGGCTCAGGTTTGGCGACCTTTTTGATCAAGCATGCTCGTAGTGGCAGGAGGCTTCATACTCATTAGGGATGGTGTCCTTAGGTCGTATGACCCCTAGGTTGGCTTTGAGCCAAGCCCCCGAGCATGTCGAGGGGGAGGAACAAAAAGGACTTAGGACCCCCAGGTTTTGCAACCCATGTATTGGCTTTAGCCAAGCCCCCGAGCATGTCGAGGGGGAGGGTTTATTGTATGAGGGAGGAGAGGGTAGTGCTCGACTCATAGCAGATGACTGCTTGAAATATTTATGTATTTAATCTGAAAAAAGGTACAAGAAAAGGAAATACATAGCTTAAATTTGAAACTATTCTACGGATAGAATCGTCGTAGATGCTCCACGTTCCAGGGGTTGGGTACTCCCTGCCTGTCGCCCCACTGGAGGCGATATGTTGACGGGCTGATGACCTCGGTGATGATGAAGGGTCCCTCCCAAGGGGCAGAGAGCTTGTGCATGCCGTCGGTCTTCTGGATGCGCCTAAGGACGAGGTCGCCAACGTTGAAGGAAGTTTCCTTAACGTTGCGATCATGATAGCGTCGGAGTTGTTGGTTGCGACGAGCTTGTCTCATAACGGCAGTGAGCCTTTGTTCTTCGAGGCTGTCGAGGTCGATGCGACGTGTTTGCTCGGCCTCTCCTTCCTCGTAGAACTGGATGCGTGGAGCTCCGAAGGCGACGTCGGTAGGTAGTACAGCTTCTGATCCGTAGACCAGAAAGAAGGGTGAGAACCCTGTAGCAGAGCTGACTTGAGTCCTGAGACCCCAAATTACGTGTGGTAGCTCAGCTAACCACCGGGTGGCGTAGTTGGAGGTGTCGTCGTAGATACGATCTTTGAGAGCTTGAAGCACCATGCCGTTGGCTCGTTCGACCTGGCCGTTGCACCGGGGGTGGGCGACCGAGGAGTAGTAGACGTCGATAGTATTGTCCTGGCAAAAGTCCCAGAAGACCGAGCCAGTAAAAGCTGCACCCAGGTCGGTGATGATCCTATTGGGCACACCAAAGCGATGCTTGATGTCTCCGATGAATTTGACTGCTTCTTCCGATGTTACTTTCGCAACAGGTCGGACCTTGATCCACTTGGTGAATTTGTCGACGGCCACCAGTATATGTTTGTAGCCGCCAGGAGCGGTACGAAACGGTCCCACAGCGTCGAGACCCCACATAGCGAAAGGCCATGACGGGGGGATTGTGCACAGGGCCTGAGCTGGCAGGTGCTGCTGTTTGGCAAAGAATTGGCATCCTTTGCACCTTTTTACGAGGTCTTTAGCATCGGTTACGGCCGTGGGCCAGTAGAATCCAGATCGGTATGCTTTACCGACCAGATTGTTGGACGCAGCGTGGCAGCCACATTCGCCGCTGTGGATCTCAGCTAAGAGATGGAGACCTTCTGATCGTAGGATACACTTCATCAAGATGCCCGTAGAGGCAGCTTTTCTGTATAGGTCGGAACCAATCACGACGTAGTTAGCACTTCGTCGCGTGATACGTTCTCTTTCTGTTTTGTCGTCGGGGACGAGCTGGTCGAGTATGAAATCTATGAAGGGCTTGCGCCAATCATTTTCTTTTTCAGACATCAGCACATCGCAGGGAGGTGCTGAGTTTTGGTCGTTTGAGGGTGGTTCTGGGTTGTCTGGGTCCAGAAGCTTAATTGAAGGCTTGCGTAGGTCCTGGACGAACACGCCTGCTGGAACTAGAGCTCGTCGAGAGCCTAGTTTGGAAAGCACATCGGAGGCGGCGTTGTTGTTTCGTGGGACGTGCTGGAATTCGATCCCCTCGAAGTGGCCTTCTAGTTTGGGAATCTCAGCGCAGTAAGCATCCATTGTGTCCTTGACGCAGTCCCATTCCTCGTTGACTTGCTCGATGACGACCTTGGAATCGCCAAAAGCCAGTAGTCGCTTGATGCCAAGGGACACTGCTATTCGGAGCCTGTGGATCAGGGCTTCATATTCTGCACTGTTGTTGGAGGCCTTGTAGTGGATTTGCAGGACGTACTTGAGCTGCTCTCCCTGAGGAGAGATAAGTAACACTCCTGCGCCCGCTCCTTCGAGGTTGAGGGCGCCATCAAAGTACATTATCCAGTGTTCAGGCCGCTCCTTGGGAGGGGGCATCTGGATCTCTGTCCATTCAGACACAAAGTCTGCGAGGATCTGTGACTTGATTGCTTGCCTGGGGCAAAACTCAATCTCAAACTCTCCAAGCTCGACTGACCATTTGACGATGCGGCCATTGGCGTCGCGATTGCGGATGATTTCTCCTAGTGGAAACGAAGATGGAACCATGATCTTGTGAGCTTGAAAGTAATGGCGAAGCTTTATCGACGTAATCAGGAGCGCATAGAGCAACTTCTGAGGTTGCGTATAACGTGTTTTAGCGTCGGCCAGGACCTCGCTTACGTAATACATAGGTCGTTGAACAGGGTAGACCTGCCCTTCTTCCTCTCGCTCGGCAACGAGAACTGTGCTGACCACATTAGTGGTGGCAGAGATGTAGAGTAAGAGCGTTTCCTTGGGGATTGGAGGTGTCATGATTGGCGGTGTCGTCAAGGACTCTTTGAGAGCCTCGAACGCTTTCTGGGCCTCGTCGTCCCACACGAACTTGTCGGCCTTCTTCAATAGCTTGAAGAAGGGTAAGCCTTTTTCGCCGAGTTTGCTAATGAAACGACCTAGGGCCGCCATCATCCCTGTGAGCTTCATGACGTCTTTCTTGTTGGATGGCTTGGCCATTTTGCGGATAGCGTCGACCTTCACAGGGTTAGCTTCAATGCCTCGGTGCCCGACCATGAAGCCCAGGAGCAGTCCGGAAGGTACACCGAAGACACACTTTGTTGGGTTGAGCTTCCACTGGAACTCTCGTAAGTTGGCGAAGGTTTCAGCGAGGTCGGCGATGAGCTTATCTTCCTGTGTGGTTTTGACGACCACATTGTCTACGTAGGCCTCGACGTTCTTCCCGATCTGTGATGCTAGGCACTTCTGAATTGCCTTCTGATATGTGGCTCCAGCGTTTTTCAGGCCAAAGGTCATGACCTTGTAGCAATAGATGCCGTGAGGCGTTATGAACGTCGTTTTATCTTCATCGTCGGGATGCAGGGCTATCTGGTGATACCCTGAGTAGCAGTCGAGGAAGCAGAGTAGGACGCTACCAGCCGTGGAGTCCACGACCTGGTCGATACGAGGAAGAGGGAAAGGATCCTTCGGGCAGTGCTTGTTGAGGTCGGTGTAATCGATACACATCCTTAATCCACCAGTTTTCTTTGGTACAAGAACCGGGTTTGCGAGCCAAACCGGGTGTTTACATTCTCTGATAAATCCTGCAGCTAAGAGCTTACAGACTTCTACTTCTATTGCTTGTTTTCTATCTTTTGCAAATCGCCGGAGCTTTTGCTTGATAGGTCGTGCGGTCTTGTTGACTTCGAGTACATGCTCAGCCAGCTCCCTGGGGACACCAGGCATATCGGATGGACTCCATGCGAAGATGTCGGCATTGTCCCTGAGGAAACTGGTGAGCGCGAGTTCCTATTTGGGGTCGAGGTCGGCCCCGATGACAACTTCCTTGGATGCGTCGGGCAGGCCGAGGCAAACCTTCTTGACAGCTGGACTTGGGTCCAAAGCTGTGCTTGTACGCTTCTGCTCTGGTACTTGCAGAGTGGTTTGGTCGATCTTGGCTGCCTGAGCGACCATGACCGTTGCTGCGGCTTTGATCGCTGAATCTTTAGAGAGCTCGACGGTGGTGCTTTCGCAGTTGTAGGAGACCATGATGTCCCCGAGGACGGAAGGATTTCGTTTGGCGCTGGCATCTTCATGATGAGGTAGGTGTGGTGCGGTATGGCCATGAACTTGGCAAGCATAGGTCGTCCGAGGATGGCGTGGTATGATGAGCGGAAGTCCGCGACCTCGAACGTCAAGTATTCTGTACGGAAGTTCTCCTCTGTGCCGAAGGTGACCGGTAGGCATACACGAGCTATTGGGTACGCAGCCTTGCCGGGCACGACCCCATAGAAGGGCTCATCGCAGGCGGTCATCTTGCTGAAGTCGAACTCCATCTTGCGTAGCGTCTCTATGAAGATGATGTTCAAGCTGCTGCCCCCATCGATAAGGGTCTTAGGCAGGAAGGCCCTGTTGACTATGGGGTTAACGACCAGCGGGTAAGTCCCGGGGTCAGGGATGTGAACCCAATGATCTTTCCTGGAGAAAGTGATTGGGAATTCAGACCAATGCAGAGGTCGCGGGTTCTCAGTGTTGACATGCCCGATCTCCCTGGCGTTCGATCGGGTCTGCCTGTTGCTTTTGATCGCTTGGCGGCCTCCGACGATGAAGTTGATCTCGCGGTTGGCCTTCTGAAACACGCCATTGGGGTTGCCCCCTTTGGGCGGTGGCGGTGGAGTTCGTTCCTTCCGGTTGTTGTCGTGGTGATTGTGGTCGTCCTGGCGACGTCGATCATCTCGTCGGTCGTTGCGCTGGTCGTCGTGGCGATCATCACGACGATCACTCCTGTGGTCGTCACGCCTGTCGTTGCGGTCATCGCGACAGTAGTCGTCGCGTCTGTCATCGCGGCGGTAGTCGCGGCGATAATCACGTCGATCCCTGTCATCATTGCGAGGATAGGGCCTGCGATCACGGTAATCTCGTCGATCAGGTCGACGGTTACGGTTGTCGAAGCGTTGGCCACCGCTCCGGTCGTCGTTGGTGTTGCTCCTGGTCTTCTTGGAGGTAGACGGTACTCCAAGGGTGCGCTTCAGCTGTTTGCACTCTCTCATGGTGTGCTTAGCGTCGCGGTGAAATTGGCACTGGTCGTCCATGACCATGTTGAAGTCGCCTTCGAGGAAGGTGGAAGGTCTTGGAGGATCCGCCACATAGGCCTCGCCAGATCGCTTGCGCGACCTGGTGCCTCCGTCGTCATGGTCTTCTCCGTTGAAGTCGTGCATGACCGCGTCTTGAGTGTCGACGAGCTTGTCGACGTAGGCCATGAGGTCGCCAATGGTGTGTACATCAGCCTCGTGGATTTTCTCGAACAGCTTGATGTTGGTGATTCCCTTCTTGTAGTAAGCGATGACATCTTCGTCTTTCACGCCTGCGAGAGTGTTGCGGTTTTCGAAGTACCAGTTAGTGTACTCACGGAGAGTTTCATCACGTCTCATCCGTACTCTGGCGAGGTGGTGAGTACTGCCAGGACGATTGTAGGTCGCCTGGTAGTTGGTCGTGAAGAGGCGAGACAGAGTCGCCCAGGAGGTGATGCACTCTGCTGGGAGATTGTCGAGCCACAGGAGTGGTGCCTTGCCCATCACAAGGGGGAAGTACCCCGCCATGTGATCTTCGTTGCCGCCAGAGGCGCGTGCAGCAATGTTGTACATCTTGAGCCGTATACTTGGGTCAGAGCGACCGTCGTACTTCTCGATAGCCGGCTTGAAGTCCTTGGGGTATCTGATCGTCCGGAGATGTCGTGAGAATGCTGGAAAATTATTGACCGCTCCCGGGCTTGCTGACGGAGCGTGAGCTGCCGGGATGACGTGAAGGTCATCAGGAGGGCCATTGTCTTGGTTGTACTGGGCACGTCGTAGGAGTTCCTGGTCGTGCATAATCCGGAGATCTGCAGCTTGAATGGGGTTGTTGGCGTCAAGGGCATCAGGAACCCCATGTTCGCGGTCGTAGTTAGCACGTCGAGCTATCTCCACTTCATCTCTTATGCGGTGACGTTGGCTCCCTTCTGCTCGATGAGCTTGGACCGAAGGCGGTTGAGCTCCTGCATTGTGTCTTGGGTTTGGGGCGACGTTCCCCTAGATGTTGGCAGCATTGGCTGCGTTGTTGATGACGTTGCCGACGGCGTTAGCTGGAGCGTTTGTTGGAGCGTTAGCCGCGGGGTTGGCTGGAGCATTAGCTGTAGCGTTGGCAGCGGGGTTGGCCGGCTGCACTACTTCGTTTTCGCCTCCACCTTCTTCAGCCACCGGGTCGAGGGGACCCTGGCTACGACGTCGCTGGTGAGGATGCTCCGATTTGCTCCTGGAGTAGGAACTCGCCGCAGACCTGCTGTATCCGGGACCTCTTTCTTCGATCTGAGCAGCGGCGACGCGAACATTGGCTTGAAAACGTCGTACCGCTAGAGAATCTTCGAGGTGATTTAGAGCGGCAAGAGCGGCTCCCAAATTGGTTTGCGGCGAGTTGTAGACTTCAAGGCCATCGCGTTCAAAGTCCCTAAGGAGGTCTCTTGCACGTAGGCGGTTGGCACGAGGTGGATCATCATGGCGTCGCTGCTGAGGAGCCGCAGGTGCTGCAGGTGCTTGTTGCCCGACGTTGTCATTGACTTGTCCGGCGTTAACCGGTTGTTGACCTGCACCTGGAGCAGGAGCGGCAAGCTCTTGTTGTCGTCGAACAGCTCGGGCAGCGTTGGCGTTCTCGCGCTCTTGGCGCTGCTCATCGGTTTCTCCATCTTGAGGTGGTACATTCGCAGAAACGACCAAGATCTGGCGATCTAGGGTTTCGAGCTCCTCTCCCGGATAGTTCGGGGAGATCGTTGTGTGGGCGACCTGGAACACAAGGCGGTCCGGAGACGACTCTTGGTTCAATCGACGGTGATGGGCTGCAGTAAGAGGTTGACGAAGCTTCTTGAGGACACGGCACTAGCGCGCCGTGTGTTTGGACTTCTCATGGATAGGGCAGGGTTCATCGAAGTGATTCCTGCGACTTCCACGATCTTGAGAGTTGGGTCCAGATTCGATCTGGATCTTGCGCTTCATGTAGCGTGATGCTACGTGAGCAGCGTTGCATAAGCCAAGAGGCATGCTTGATGGCGACGAGGTCACGCGAGGGCGTTTGACGCGCTCGCAGATTTTGATTGTGTCGGAGAGCATGCCCTCGATACGATCGATCTCGGCGATCAGGTCGCTAGGAGTGGGTGGGTGGGTTTCCGTCAACAGATCTGTTCCGATCTGTTGGTCAGCGGTGACCGCGTTGCCCTCGATGACGAGGCATGCGGCTGGAGTGGTGGATGTCGCCGGCATCGAGCCAAAGCAGATGTCGATAGGGTTGGCGAGGATGTCTGCCATGCTCTCCGGGAAGATGATGCCGTTGGTCGAAGCCATCGAGTTACATGAAGAACCTCGACTTCCCCCTACCTGGCGCGCCAACTGTCAGATGGTGAGATCTGGACAGCCCACGGGGGTGTTAATCCCTGTGGTTTAGTTGTTCGGTGGGGTGAAGTCTAAGGCTAAGAACTCGAAGGTCACACACGAGTACGCGGAACACAGAGAACACGGCGAGTTTATACTGGTTCGGGCCTCCGGAGAGTAAAACCCTACGTCCAGTTCTTCGGTTTGTATTGCTGAGGATTGCGGATTGATGGTCGATGATACAAGGGGTCGCCTCGTCCGCCTTATATTGGTCAGCGGACGAGGTCGGTTCCCAGACTCCTGGTCGGTTATGACCAGGAGACCTAAATCTACGTTACACATCTTGCCATATCCCGTCAATCTGCTTTGGGCGAAATCCACCGAGGTCTTGTCTGGTACGCCAAGTCTTGAGGTCGTGATGGATTAGGTCGTCTGGGGAATCTTCTGGAAGGTCTTTTGGAGGGGCCGCCAACTAGGTCGGTTGGGCCCACTGACAGGTCGTCAGGTCTTCTAGTAGGCCAGACCCACTTGTCGGGCACGGCCGCGAGCCTGGTCGGTGGGGACCCAGGGGTACCCATGTCTCACAGCTAGGTCAAAGGGGCAGCGAATGGGGCCCGGAATGGGCTGGGCCGATCAGCCTGGGCCCATTTTGGCCCATCTCGCGGCCTCCTTTGCTGGTGATGCTTCCCGAGTCTTCTAGAGTATTCTCCCTTCTTATGTGGGCCCTTGACGTCAGTTCTCCGCGGTTTAGATGAAGCTCCCTGTCTAACAAGATTCAGCATTTTCCGTTCAGGTCCTCGGAGTTTTCCATCTTAACGGGTTGGTCCTCGGGCTTCTTGGAGTCATGTTCACTTCATTGCTTGACTTGTACGGGGCTTCAAGGTCTTGTCACGAGGTGCTTGATGAACTTTACAAAAAAGTCTTGCTTTCGACGCTAAATTCCTGCATAAAGATAAAACTCCAAAACCGACATGCACGAACGAACTTGTTATACGAAGGGGGTTAGTACCAATGGATAAGATATAAAACTCATGCCAACACCGAAGGTAAACTCATGGCTAGGTTGATGGAAATTCAGCGTCAACAGCCTCTATACGCGGCGCCTCCAAGGAGGGCACGACGCCAGTGGTGCCGTCGTCGCATGTTCATGAAGAACTGGGTTTTCACCCTGAGAACCCTGTATTGGAGAGCATGGCGACCTTCAATGGTGCTATAGCAGGAAATCCGACACCCCGAGGACGCCACCACCATTGCCACCGACATCGGTGAAGACTTTCGCCCGGTAGCACCATGCCTGCCACACATCCTCGACCATGGCAGTAGCCCGCACACCACCGCCTCCACAACGCCACTCCTAGGAGAAGCCCGACACGGCTTGAAACACCACCACGGCGCCACCAGCACGCACCCGTCGCCCCCAGCCCCACCACCAAGGCGGCGCCAGACCGGAGTCATCGCCATGAAGTTCAGCAGGAGCACCATCCACCACACCGCAGACCGGAAAGCTTGCGCACAGGTTGCCCCTGTCCCCGCCATCTCCAGGCCGGCCGCCATGGCCCAGAAGAAGAAGGGCCAGCGCCCCCAACTGTAGCCGCCGCCAGCGCCAACACGCCAGCCGCAGCTGCCTCTCCTGCGCTCCATCCCGCCGTACGCCGTCGTCGCCGTCGAAGCGCCGCGGCCGCTGCCGGGCAGCCCGTGCCGACCGCGGCCGCCGCCGCTGCCCAGCAGCGGACGCCGCCCCTCCACCCACCAGCGTGCGCCCCCCGCCTGCGCAGACCCAAGATCCGGTCGGGGCACCGCCGGATCCGGGCCCCAAGTGAAGGACCGAAACGGCGAACCAGAGAGGGGGGGAGTGAATGGGAGCCGATAAAAATTCTTCTCGAAGGAGATAGAGGCTCCAACAAGATGAACACGGCTTCCAACACACGTCTCTGACTCAACTACCCAAGTTGGTTAAGACCACGTAGCCACTGGAGTGCTACTGATCCTAGGAACCAACAAACAACCTTCCGAGCCAAAACTCACCAACACACACAGCAGAAACTTGCACGGCTTGCTGCCTGTGCTACACCGGTCAGACCGATGGCCTGCGCCGGTCAGACCGGTGACACCGGTCAGATCGGTGGACAGAGCTGGTCAGGCCGGTGGCTACAGCAGTCGCACAACAAATGTTCCAGAGAGCCTCAATGACTTCTCTAGGCCCTGGAACAAAAACACCCCCAAAACACAACCAGCAAGGAAGAAGAACCCTTCACAAAACCAAGCAAAACACCTCCAAACCAGACAAGAACTGACCAGCACCAACACGACCCAAAGACACACGAGTCCAGCAAATCACCCGAGACAAATCCCACAGAGGGCTCACACCGGTAAGACCGGTCAAGAGCACCGGTCAGACCGGTGGTGCCTGGGCAGCTCGGGATGAACAGAACCCACGGGTCAACTCCTCCAAATCCAACTCCCGATCTCCCAATTCGCTCCATGGATTCGAACAAGACTTTGGGGATAGTAGGAACACCTCATGAGCACTCCATAGCCAAGTTATGGTCCACCAAAACTTGTTGAATCAAGAGGAATCAGAGGATTTCCGCCAAGAACACCACAAACCCTTGAACAACGAAAACCCCAAAATCGAGCCCCTTTTCTCACGGATTTGGGAGGGAAATCAAAGGGAAAATAACCACGAAGGGTTCATGCATATATCCCCCAACAAATCGTAGAGAGAAAAGCCTCGAAATCGCTCCGAGAAAAACACCAAGAAAAGGCTTCGAAATTCACCAAAAAGGAAAACTGGGAAGAACTCAAACAAGCCTTGAGGAACCACGCTGAATCATCTATACATACCAAGAAGGTTCATACAAGGTCTAGCTTCTGCCCGATCATCCTACCCTGTCACAAGATCTCACCATGAAGCTCTCAAGCTAGTCCTAGAAATTCCAAGGGAAAAGGAAGAGGAAAATAGCAAAACAAAATGAGCTAGGGTTCCAAGAGATGGCTGCCATCCTCTCACCACTTGGGTTATATGGAGGCAACCGAAAGTCTAAAATACCCTTACTAGCTAATTAGGGATACATGCCCCTCGAGGGCGAATTCGGAAATCTTTGTCATCACCCCATCGGACGGATGCCCAGCGACCGCAAACTTGCTTAGCCTCGACGCAAGCCTTGCGATCCCGACGCGTGTCCTCCGCTTCGAAGTCTCCGGACTGCGCCGTCGCACACCGGTCAGACCGGTGCTCCTCACCAGTCAGACCGGTACCCATAAGTCAGACCGGTCAGACCCACCGGTCAGACCGGTCCGATGCTGCTGCACCTCCGTCTTCGGTTCTTCAGTATTGGCTTTGTGGATCAACCAAGGAACCCAGTGGTTTTCTGGTGAACCACTGGAAACCCCGCGAACTCGGTGTAGCCTCCGCCAATTGCCACTCATGACTCGGCTCCCACGTAGTCCCGGCTCGACCTTGGTTTTGAGGCTCAACCAAGAAACCGTTCATGACTTCATCTTGCTGTTCTTGCCACCATACGGCCCGCACTTGACTCCACTGGCCACCGGGTCCCTCGAACGAAGCCTACTTGTCTTCTCCACACCTGGAGGCCTCACCGGCAATGACCTTTCGCACTTGTTCTTCACCTGCACCAACACCAGTCAAGCCGCAACCTGCACCTGCAATACTTAGACAAGAATCAGTCCACACAACGTTGTCAATCACTCATCACACCAGGAAGCGACCATCCACCGGTCCTCGAACCACACATGGTCCTCAATCTCCCCCTTGATGAGTGCATTGACAACACACACATATAGTAACATGAGAGAAAAGAAAAAGAAAAGAAACGAATAAAAAGAAACTCCAACAAGCGATCGAAAGCCAAACAAAGGCAAAGAGAAAGATCACCTGAAGAAGACAAGTCTCGGACCCCTTAGCCAAGGGCAACGGCTCGACACATCCGAGACAAAGCTATGCTCAAGCAAAGAGCGCGAACCACCAAACCAAAGCTCGAAAAACCACAAAGAGCTCCCCCCTGCACACATGCAAGCTCCCCCTGAACCAATGCAACTCCCCCTGGACGAATGCATGCAAACCACTTGAAGAAAACAGAGCAGCTGCATCAGCTCAGCTCTGACCGGTCAGACCGGTCGACACCACCGGTCAGACCGGTGCGCAACATGTGAACAGGGCCAGCACTCTGACCGGTCAGACCGGTGACCTCAACCGGTCAGACCGGTGCACACCAGAGCCCAGAAATGGCTCGAAACCACCTGAAAACCTTCTAAATGCATTCAGTAGCCCAAAACAAGCTCAAACTTCTCCCCCTTGTTGACAATGCATGAATCAAGCCAAAAATGCAAAACATTCAACCTAGAGCTTCTCAAATAGACAAAATTTAACATAGGATGCTACACATGTCCAAATGAGCAAGTTAGATACTCTATAGCTTCGTATTGACATCAACTACATGATCACCAAGTTTCACAACCATTGGATGAAGCTAAGATAGAATTGAGCAATTTTGCGAAAATTTTCCCTCTCATGAGCAAAGTCCTAAACATGAGCAAGACATGTCAAAATGGCAAAGCCACACAAACTTCATGCTAGGACAACCATTCTAATCATAAGACCATCACAAACACCCACAAGCACCTTATGTCATGTCAAAGCCACCGAGCCATGTGCCTACTTCTATATATGAGACTTCTCATTGGTAGGCATCATGCAACGGTTTAGCACCCAAAGCAAATTAAATTTAGCACATATGACATGGGAGCACATTTTCTAAGTAATTCACATTTCATTTTCAGATTCATATTTGGGATATGAAATGTCTTTGCGACAAAAAGGAACTTATGCCCCTCCACAAGATAAAGCATGAGGGCTAAACATTCATGATGGCAAATGAGCCTTTGGCCCCATATGATCAAAATAAGCTATCCAACCACAAATTAAGCATAGCCAAACCACTAAAACATGTCAAGATCATATAAAGGCATTTACTCACAAGAGAGCATACATATGACATTTTTCAAAAACATAGCCATCAACCATGGATATAAACCAAGATTATCAAGAGCTAAGCCAAAACTAACCATGTCATACCAAACAAGCTCACAAAGACATAAATATCATTCCATGGTGAACAATGTATATAGGAGAAGGTTTTCCTAACCAATGCATATGATACAAAATGCATGCAATCTAAGATACAAGGATGCCTATACATCATGTTACATATGTCATACCAAATGCAAGAAATGCACAAAGGAAAGCTATACATATGCTACAAAGGAGCTCCCACACACCCAACTCAAGAAATCAAACACACACCAAGCTCCCCCCGCAAACGAGTGAAAGTTGTTTGATCTAGGGGTTTGGTGAAGATATCGGCTAGTTGGTCATGTGTGGGTACATGAATCAAAGCTATCTTCCCTTTCTCTACGTTGTCTCTCAGAAAATGATACCTCACTTCTATGTGCTTGGTTTTGGAATGGAGCACTAGGTTCTTTGCAACACTTATGGCACTTGTGCTATCACATTGAAGTGGAACATGGGTATACTCCTCACCAAAGTCACTCATGGTGTATGTGATCCAAAGGAGCTGAGAGCAACAACTAGCTGCGGCAACATACTCTGCCTCAGTAGTGGATTGAGCAACACTCAACTGTTTGCGAGAAGACCAAGACACCAAAGAAGATCCCAAGAACTGGCAAGTCCCTGAAGTGGACTTCCTATCCAACCGACACCCGGCAAAATCCGCATCTGAAAAACCATGAAGAGCCAAAGAAGAAGACGCGGAGTACCAAAGGCCGAAGTCGGGAGTGTGACGCAAGTACCTGAATATGCGCTTGACCACTTGCCGATGCGAAGTCCTTGGAGACGCTTGAAAACGAGCGCACAGACATACCGAGAACTGGATGTCCGGCCTCGTCGCCGTCAAGTAGAGGAGTGACCCAATCATGCTCCGGTACTCCTTCTGGTCCACGTGTTCACCTTCCTCATCCGCATCAAGAGTTGTAGTCATACTCATAGGCGTCGCCATGGCCTTGGAGTCCTCCATCTTGAACTTCCTCACAATGTCCTTGGTGTACTTAGCTTGGTGCACAAATGTTCCTTCCTTTGATTGCTTGATTTGTAGCCCGAGGAAGAACTGCAACTCACCCATCATGCTCATCTCAAATTCCCTGCTCATATCATCTGCAAACCTTGCAACAAGAGAGTTAGACGAGCCACCAAAGATAATATCATCCACGTACACCTGCACAATCAGGATATCTCTGCCCTGCCTGAGAAGAAACAAGGTCTGATCGACCTTCCCCATCTCAAACCCTCTCTCAAACAGGAACCCCCTCAACCTACCGTACCAAGCTCTAGGCGCTTGCTTCAACCCATACAGCGCCTTCCTCAACTTGTACACCCGGTGGGGGTACTTCTCGTTCTCAAACCCCGGTGGCTGCCTCACAAACACTTCTTCCTCCAACACACCATTCAAGAAGGCACTCCACATCCATCTGGTATAACTTGAACCCTTTAGCCACGGAAAAGGCTAGAAGGATCCTGATCACCTCCAAACGAGCTACGGGAGCAAACGTCTCCTCGTAGTCAATCCCCTCTTTCTGACTATACCCTTGAGCAACAAGCCTTGACTTGTTTCTCACCACTTCACCTTTCTCTCCCTCTTTGTTCTTCCACACTCATTTTGTCCCAATCGGCTTACACCCTGGGAGAGGGTCAACCAATTCCCAAACTTGGTTCCTCTCAAAGTTCTCCAACTCCTCATGCATCGAATTAACCCAATTATGATCAGATAGTGCGTGTCCAATGTCTTTGGGCTCAAAGGTGGCAACAAAAGCAGCATGAGCGAAATGAGAATTGTTCCGAACCCTCGACTGTGTAGTACATTCATTCATGTCGCCGATGATCCTTGAAGCTGGGTGATCCACTTGTACTCGTCGGGGAGGTTCTCGCCTTGATGCTACCTCCCCCTCAACAGTAGCTTCTTCTTGATCTTGGTTTGTCGTTGTAGGTGTGGGAGAGGGGCCGTCCATCACCGTAGTCGAAGTAGTAGGTACATGCTCAGCCACGGGCACCACACCGCCATCTTCATCATCTCCATGTTCATGCTCCTCCTCCTGAAAGATCTCCTCGCCAAGTTCATCATCACCTGCACACTCAAAGACAAACTGACTACGTGGCTGTATCTCGTCGAAGGTTACCTCGCAAGTCTCCACGATTTGGTTAGTTCCAAGATTGAGCACACGATATGCTCTAGAGTGAGATGCATAACCAAAGAAAATACCATCGACCGACCTAGCCTCAAACTTGTCCAACTTCTTCCCTTTCTTAAGAATATAGCACTTGCAACCAAAGACATGGAAGTGACTCACCTTAGGTGTGCGACCGTGCATCAACTCGTAACAGGTTTTCTTCTTATGCACTCTGAGTGTCACACCCTGAAATTTCCCAATTTCAAGATGTGAATAGAAAGAATAATTAAACAATGATTTTCTCATAATTTTAAAATTTTTCTCAACAGTTATTTTGTTTACAGGAAATCTAGTATAGGAAAAAGTCATTGTTTGATTTTCTGAATTAAATAAATTGGTTCGATGTGAGTGTTGCATTCATGTCGATGCATCTTGGTTTTTCATGTGTGCAAAAGGCTTTTAAAACACGTTTAGGTGCTGATCAAAATCTTCTGAGAATTTTCTGGCTTTTTCTGGAATTTATTCTTACTTTTCCCGAGCTATTTCTATTTATTGGAATGCTCTAAAATCTTTTTCTTGGGCTCCAAATATTTTATTTGAGTTCCCCTCATCCCAAATCATCTCTAGAAATTTTCCTAAATTTTTCTGAGCTTTCGGAGTATTTTTCGTGATTTAATTATGATTTCAGGATTTTCTGGAATTAATTTTAATCCGAAATTAATTTCCGAAATTAGAAAAAAGGAAAAAAAATAAAATCGGACTCAATCTCGACCAATAAATAGCTCCTGATGATCTCCTCGGCGTCCTCTTTCCAACGCCGCCAACCTCATCCCGTTCCGATAACCCTAGCTCCCAGAAACCCTCGCCGAACTTTTACATCTACTAAATTCCGGCGAACTTTCCGGCGAGCTTTTCCGGCGCAACCGTGCACTTCCAGTGCAAACGGACACCCCTGTGAAGTTTATCTCGTCGAGCTCAACGCCGTGATGTGGTGGATTGCTCGATTCCGATGTCGGCTCCGTCATCTTCCCCAACTCCGGCGAGTAACGCCGGCGACTCCTCTCCAACTCCGGCGAGCCCTTCCGTCGCCATCGTTCCTCACTAGCCGAAAGTGAGCACACCATCGCGTTCGCCTCGTCGATCTCGTTCCGTTTTGCCATTCCCGTGCACGTTTGGAGGTCGTCCCCATCGAATCTCTATCTCCCTTCCTTTCTCTGTTCTGTTGCAGTCACCATGGCCGAGCTTCCTCTCACCCGAGCCGCCACAACGGAGCACTGCCGGGCGACACCGTCATCACCAGGTAATGTGTGACGCGGAGCCGTGTCCAGGGAGCCCGTCCCCACGGCCGGAGGTCCCCCGGAGCGCCGCCCGTGGGTGAAGACCGAGCTGCAGTCCGCCATGTGCCGGCCGCCGTCCCTGCCGCCTCCGATTCCGGCCATCTCCGCCACTCCCTACCGCAGGTGAGGATCTCCACGAATTCCCCTTCATCTTCTCCCTCAGTTTTGCACCTCGTCCGAGCCCTAGGCCGCCCCCACCGCCGGCGACCAGAATGCCAGGAGCCCCCATGCGTCTCCTGTTCGTACCAGGATGGAGGTAGAAGATAAGGTCGTTTTTCGATTAGGTCCCTACAGTTCTCTGTAATCTTTGTCTCATTTTTGTGTCTATGCAAATCTATAGATAACCCCCTATGAAAATCCCACTTCCACACATAAATCCCACCCAAGCCATTTTATAGATCTAACCCTGATCTTAGATCTATTCGCGAGCACTATTCAATGTGTCTTGCAGATCTTCTCTGCTAGCCCCTGTTGTCTATAGTTAATCACTTCTAGGTCCCTGCTACCTTGTTTATCTCATAGATTCTTTGTTTTAGCTCCGTTTTAATCCATTCAAGTTGCGTTAGGTTCATAATAAAATAAAGTACACGTTAGCGATGAGTTTTTATCATATATGTTTTCTGAAAATTTATTTAATATTAATTTTGATTAATGATTGGTAAACATGTCTTTTACAAATAAAATCTATATAGTGATGTACACCGTTTTTCATTGTCAAAATGAATTTGAGTAATGTTTATTTCACATGCTTTTCTGAATAAAAGCTAATTAGATCTTTATCTCAGTTTTTGTTAAACAAACATTAATTTGTTTAATAATTAATTAATCTTTTCTAATTAAAAGTTGGTTAGGCTTTTACACCGTCTTTTATAATAAATGTTAACTGGACTAATGTCAACATGTATGTTCTTTCTAATAAAGTTTGTTTAGCTCAACACGTCACATGCTTTAATTCGATTAGTTGTTCTAATCTTTCTAAAGCAATGTTTAATTGGCATAATTGATACATGAACAATTATAAATAAAATTTGACTAGGTTCTTTCCACCAGTTTCTTCAAATAAAATTTAATCTGAATTAATGTTAACATAGGGTATTTTATTTCTAAAATATCCTTTTACATTTGTTTTGTTATTAATTAAAATGAACCTAAGCTTGTAGTCTCTCATATTCATAAATGCAAATCATTCGTTAGGCGTTGCTTGTAAGCTCTATCTCAGTTATCTTTGTTTCCTAGCTAGTAAATCCTTTTCCTAGTTGCCTCTCGGTGAATCAGCTATGCTCTTGTGTCTAGTCTTTCACAGCTATCTTTCTTTAGAGCCAATCTTGTTATCTTTTCTCTATCAACATCAGTTCAGCTTACCTTTGTTTAGTGTTCTCCCTTCAGCCTAGTTCTCTTTGTAGTCTAGTTCTCCTAACCCTCGCTTAAGGTTTCTTGTGCGCTTGATAGTTCGTTGCTATCGTTCTAGTTCGTTTCACCATAACTTGTGCGTTAGCAAGTGTATCAACTGTTACTTGTTTTAATATCAAAGTTGCATGTTAATCTTGACTAATATTTATTCCATTACTTTTCCAAATAAAAGTGATTAGATTCTATCCCGATTTTCATAAGCTAAGATTTAATTGGTTAATTCTTATTTATAACTAGCTTTTATAAATAAAAGATGCTTAGTGCTACATATCGGTTTTCATAATAAAGTTAATGTGCTTAATGATATTATAAATGTCTTTTCAATATCAATATGTTTAGTTGAACACGCAATATAAAGTTATTCGATTAGATTCTTTCACATGCTTTATCTTTTAATGTTAATTGTTAATTGGATATAACTTGTACTTAAATATCTGCTAATAAAATATGGTTAAGTTTATCGTGTTTTCTTAATTAAACATAACCTGTTTTGAAATATTCTTGCCACATGATTTTCTAATTAAAACATATGAAGCACGTAGTCTCTTGTTGTTTGATAATAATCTTTCGATAGTGTTGACGGATAAAAGACGTATCCACCTACGATCCACAAGCGTACGGACCTACACCTTTTTCACCACGGGATTCCCAAGGTTCTTGTCAATCCGCGGAGCAAGGGGATTACAAGCGTTTGATCTACCTCTACTCACTAACTACTCAAACCCTAACAATGATTAGACTAGAAAATGACTACACTACACTAGAGAGAACGATTAAGCTATCAAGATAAAAGACACTCGCCCATGGGTCTACGATACTTGAACATGCAACCGCTTTAAACATGAAAACCGATCTAATCTATCCGGGATTGTGACCACGGTTTCGCCCTTTCCCTCCCCCCGTACTGTCACTACGTGGAGGTATTCGTGACTAGACCTATGATGGACACGGCGTATTGAATGGATCCAAGGGAGCATTGGAGCTCTACTTCCCTTTACGGCATGGTAGCTAACCTTAAGCATTAAAGTATATTCAACACATGATGATAGATAGATGTTCCAACAAAGTATGATTACATCTCAAGATCGATTACAACCCATGGACAAATGAGAAGATTACCCCATCAAGGTGCTAGACATAGCACCGTTGATCATGGTGACGCTTCCGACGGTGTCTTCCTTCTTCTCCACTTGTGGGTGCTTCCTTCGAGATGGTCGATCCTCCTCTGGAGATCTCCCTCCTCTCTCTCTAGCTTGTGGATGGCCTCCTGGTGCGAATGGCTCTCTCCCTGCGAATGGCGGCGCCTCTAGGACTTTAGGGTTGAAAATCCTTCGGGTGCAAGGAAGGGGGGCCGAACCGACCCCCGGAGTGGGCCAGGCCGGTCGGCCTGGGCCGACCGGCCCAGGCCCACTTCGGCCCGGTCCGGTCGCCCCTTCGCTCCCGTGGGTCCTCATGCATTTATGCACTTTGCCCCCTCCACTTGCACTATTTTGACGATGTCATCCTCGCGTCCAAGATGGAGGTTCTCTTTGCATGAAGTCCGGTCTTTTACGCTTCAATCCCCGGGGGTGTTCCTACATAGCACTTCGGTCCTTGCCACCATTGGAAGTGATTTCATCAAGCTCATGAACACGAACAAGACTCCGTAAATGCTCCTTTGAATTTGTTGTGAATCCGTCCTTTATGTCCATGTTTTCCTACATAAACACAACACTTCCAAATGCATGCACATAGATGAACTTGTTATATGATTAGTGTGCCTAGTGGCGGGTTAGTTCCACAATCAAATCCAAACCAAAGTGTAATGAACATGTTTGGTGTACCAAAATACACCGTCAACATCTCCCCCACGCTTAGATCTTTGCTTGTCCTCGAGCAAGTACTCGTAAAAGAACTTTGTCCAAGGCGTTGTAATCATGTTCCGCTAAATCCTTCTTCACAAGTTAGTCAATCTTTTATCTTTAATACATAAACATAAAGTAATGATCATCATACATAAACATGGGCGTTTAGAATCTTTACCACATCAAGATTTACCCCACAACTCAAACTCTTCACTCGAAGTCTTCAATTTCAGCCATGCTTACTTCTTTGCTTCCATCGGAGGGTTTTTATGATTTTCAAAAATAAAATTCCTGCAACAAATGTTAGACAAAAACCTTTTTCCAAGCTCTCTCAAGTCACTCATAAGAGGTGGCTATCCTAAACAAGTTTTATAAAACTCTCACCTCCCATAAATCTCTCATATAACATGTAAAGTGGAGCTATAGGAATGGCTTGCACAATCAACACAAGTATTGTCAAACTAAGAACTTCCTCTAATGGTCGTTTACCTTTCGAAGCCAATGATCATGAGAATTAATCCGTATGTGGGGATATCAAGGATGAGAAGATATAGAATGGTGGACATGTGCAAGGGCAAAAGAAAATATGACTACGAGGCACCGATGATGTCCTCGTTGTCGGATTGCACATGGTTGGAAAAAGAGTGAAAGTTTCGTCTCTCAACAACGTGACATCCTTCCTTGCACTCTATTATTATTTTCTTTTACTTGATTTATCCTTCTCGTATCTTTCTTGCCACTCCTCTTTTCTCTTCTTTTTCTTTCATTCTCTCATACACATATTTTTCTTCACTTTTATTTTTTTCTTTCTTTATTTTCCATACACATACTTTTCTCTTAACTTTTCCCTCTCTTGACATCTTTATCACTCTTTCCAAAGCTTTCAACTCCTCTCTTTCTTGCATAATACAATCTGAAATTTTAAATAAACCATGCTAGAGACGAGACGAAACTTTGAGAGTAGGTTGTGTTCAAGGAATGCGATGTACAAAAGAGATGTATAGGGTTGGGTATGGAATTCGGCGATGTACGGGACTTCCTATGTGAAAGTCACGTTACCGAATGCATGACAAGGCTAGCAACAAAAGATAAGCACAAGGACATGATCATTGCTCGAAATTAAAACTCCCAAGAGAGAAGGATCCTAGCCCAACTCATCGTGCTAATCGCACTTATGGTGGAGCGAAAAATAAATTTGGCTTTGTATAGGATTTTTTTTACTCTCAACTTGGAAAAAGAGGTTTCGCTAACCTTTATTACAAGGGTTTTTAGATAATTTTCAGAATTGAATTCCTCCAACTTTTAGCATTGAACATAGCACAACCAAAGTGTAAAGCTCAAGATCGAAGTGTGGTATGGGTACTTTTAGAGGTAGCAATTCCACTAAGCACCACGGTAAACGTTTTTCAAACCACACACTTATGTTCATATATCAAAAACTAAAGATGAACGAACGAGTAAATCAAGATAAGCATCACACAAGACACAAAATTTAAAGGACTCTTTTTATTTGATTTTCTTTGACACAAACACTAAATTAATACACTTGCAAAAATTTAAAAGCACACTCAAAAACTAAAGACTTCTTAAACTCTAAAACTCTCTCGAAAACTAAACCGAACCAATCTAAACTTGAAGCTAAAGGCTAGCTAGCTAGCTCTCCCCCACGCTAAAATCATACGACGTCCTCGTCGTATCTTACAAAAATCCTAAGGGAGAAAACTAAACCTAGTGGTACTTCCTGCAACTATTGCACCACTTGCCCTTCATGTTCCCAACCATGCCAAAAAGTTTGCGCACGTTGCGATTTAGGAACTTGTAGTCGTCTTCGACCACGCGCTCCAAATCCTCCATACGTTGCCTCATCGCCTCCATGGCCTGGAAACATTCGTCGACCGATGCGTAGAGCTCCGAGATGGAGTGACGGCAAGCCGCACAACACATCGGATGCATCCCGAAAGGGTCGTCATCGCCAGTGTCTCCGTCGTCGTCGCCGCCGTCGTCGCCATCATCGTCGTCGCCGTCATCGTTGCCGTTGCCGCCGCCGTTGGGGCCTTCGGGAGTCTTCTCCTTGGGCACCTCTTCCCAAATGTACAAATCATTATCATCTCTTCCGGCGGCCGCCCACGAGCTCGGGCTACGATCGTCGGAATAGTCGCTATCCCCATAGTCCTTAGGCTCGGGCGACACCTCCTTGTAGTCCTTCCGCTTCATGCCTCGGATGCGCGCCGACCTTCGAATGGGAGTAGGGACATTCTCCTCTTTGACGGGGTTGCGAGATGCGATAGCTCCGGTCGGGACACGCCCTCCGCAACGGATGCGGGCGGTCCTCTTGATCTCGACGGGTAGCTTGAGCTCGCATCGCTTCGCCTCCTCCATCGATGGCTCCTTGGCACCTTGCTTCAACTCTACGCTCCTCGGGGACACCATGGCTGCTGCGTGGGTGCAAAAGATTGCTAGATGGGATGGATTCCCGAGCTCCCAATTCGGCCAAATAAATAGTCCGAAAAGGAAAACCCTAGAAACCTCATTTTCCTTATTCAAACTTCCCTTAAAATTTTCTGACCGAAGAAGGAAGTCGAAAAGGAGCATTCCAGGGAAAAACCGGGGCGAACCGCCACCGGGGCCCCACTGGGCCGGTCGGACCGGGCCGGCCGGCCCACCCTGTTCCGGGGGCCGGTCCGGTCCGGTTTCCCGTGTACCGCCCTTTTTTCGCTTTCTTAGCCCATGAGAAAAAGTTGGCCCAGTAAATCTTCGCGAGAAATTCCAGAAAAATAAAAGAAAATCTATTTACAAAAATCCATACCTTGTTTTACGTCCTAGGCTGGACGCTCGGGCTCTTCTTCCATGGTGAAGACATCAATATGGTGAAGGGGCACAACGTCGGGTTCGTAGTAAACCTTAAGCCGTAGACCATTCACCATGAATTGATCACCTTTCACATCCATAATGGTTACCGCTCCGTTGGAGAGCACCGAATGAACAACATAAGGTCCGTCCCACTTGCTTTGCAATTTCCCCTTTCCGAAGGTTTTAAACCTCGAATTGTAGAGGAGGACCTTATCTCCTTCTTTAAACTCTTTCTTCTTCAACCTTTTGTCATACCACCTTTTAATTCTCTCCTTGTATATGCTTGCATTCTCGTATGCTTTCAACCTCATCTCCTCTAGCTCGCTTATTTGAATTCTTCGCTTTACCACCGCGGCATCGAGATCAAGGTTCATCTCTCTGATCGCCCAATAGGCTTTATGTTCCAACTCAACCGGAAGGTGGCAAGCTTTTCCATAGACGAATTGATAAGGGGTCATACCTATCGGTGTCTTGAACGCCGTTCGATACGCCCACAAAGCTCCGTCTAATTTCTTTGACCAATCTTTGCCTCCCTTCTCTATGGTTTTGTTGAGGATGCTTTTTAATTGCCTATTCGACGTTTCCGCTTGTCCGTTGGTTTGTGGGTGATAGGCCGTCGAGACCCTATGTTCAATTCCCAACTTGGACAAGCACTTTTTGAAATTCTTCCCGGTGAAGTGAGTTCCTCCATCGCTTATCAAGATTCTCGGTGTACCGAAACGAGGAAAAATCGTGCTCTTGATCATGGCAATGGACTCCTCCGTGGAAGCTTTACGACATGGCATAGCCTCTACCCACTTGGATACATAATCAACCATGACTAGGATATGCTCATATCCATGTGAGTTTTTGAAAGGCCCCATGAAGTCTATTCCCCATACATCGAATAAATCGATTTGTAGATTATATCTCAAGGGTATAGAATTTCTTTGAGAGATGTTTCCGGTTCTTTGGCATTCGGGGCATGATGCAACATATCTTTTAGAATCTTCATGCATCTCCGGCCAATAGAATCCGCTAGACCACACTTTTGCTTGGGTCCTAAAATGGCTATAGTGTCCACCGTACTCCGCCGAGTGGCACTTTCTCAAGATTTCTATCCTCTCTTCTCTTGGCACACATCTTCTCATGATTCCATCATTGCCAAGTTTGAAGAGGTAAGGCGCGTCCCAAAAGTATTTTCGACTTTCGGAGATTATCCTCCTTTGAGAGTTTCTATCTAAATGGTCAAGAGGCATCTTCCGAATTGCTCGAATGATATCAATTATCCAAGTGTCTTTATCGAGCACTCGATAGAGGTGGTCATCTCTCATCTTGTCTTCTATGGGCTCTTTATCATCTTGTCCTCGATTCATCCTAGACAAATGATCGGCCACAACATTCTCCACCCCCTTCTTATCACGAATTTCAACATCGAACTCTTGAAGAAGAAGGATCCAACGAATCAATCGTGGTTTAGCATCCTTCTTAGCCAAGAGATACTTGATGGCCGCGTGATCGGTGTAAACAATGACCTTCGAGTTCACGATGTAAGATCTGAATTTTTCAAAGGCGAATACCACCGCTAGCAACTCTTTCTCCGTAGTGGCATAGTTTAATTGTGCCTCATTAAGAGTTTTGCTAGCGTAGTAAACGGTGTGAACTTGGCCTTCCTTTCTTTGACCCAAAACCGCTCCTACGGCGTAGTCACTTGCATCACACATGATCTCGAAAGGTTGGCTCCAATCCGGAGGTTGAATAATAGGAGCACTCACCAAAGCGCTTTTCAAGGTCCGGAATGCCGCTAGGCACTTCTCATCGAAGTCAAAAGCCACATCCTTTTGAAGAAGATGCGTTAAAGGATTAGTGATCTTTGAGAAGTCCTTAATAAATCTTCTATAAAATCCGGCATGACCTAGAAAGCTCCTCAAGGATTTAACATCCGTCGGAGGTGGGAGTTGCTTGACCGTCTCTACCTTAGCCTTGTCCAGTTCAATGCCTCTCTCGGATATAACATGTCCGAGCACTATATCTTGCTTAACCATGAAGTGGCACTTTTCCCAATTTAACACCAAGTCTACCTCCGCACACCTCGTGAGGACCTTATCCAAGTTTGCCAAGCAATCCATGAATGTCTTCCCATAAACGGAAAAATCATCCGTGAACACCTCGACAATTTCTTCGATGAATTCCGAGAATACGGCCATCATGCAACGTTGAAAAGAGGCCGGAGCGTTGCATAGACCGAAGGGCATCCTTCTATATGCAAACGTTCCATAAGGGCATGTAAACGTTATTTTGTGTTGATCATCCGGGTGAATGGGAATTTGCATGAACCCCGAGTACCCATCGAGAAAGCAAAAATAAGCGTGGTTCGCTAATCTCTCGAGCATCTCGTCAATGAACGGTAGGGGGAAGTGATCTTTCTTCGTTGCTTTGTTTAGCTTTCGATAATCGATACACATCCGCCACCCGGTCACGGTTCTTTGCGGTGTCAACTCATTCTTCTCATTCTTCACCACGGTTAAACCTCCTTTCTTCGGTACACAATGTACCGGGCTCACCCATTCGCTATGCGGAACCGGGTAGATAATTCCGGCATCAAGTAACTTGATGACCTCTTTCTTTACTACCTCTCGCATGGCATGAGTTAGCCTCCTTTGGTGGTCCACTACGGGCTTACATTGGTCTTCCATTGGTATACGATGAGTGCAAAAGGCTGGGCTAAGACCTTTGAGATCATTAATCGAATATCCAATCACCTTCCTATGTTTTTTCAATAAAATCAGCAACTTCTCATTTTCTTCGGGACTCAACTCATCGCTCACGATGACTGGATAAGTCTTGTCTGGGCCCAAAAATTCATATTTTAATCCTTTGGGCAAAGGTTTAAGGTCTACCTCGGGCACTTGTGGCTCCTCGGGTTTAATTTCTCCTATGTCCTCGAATTTTTCTTCCTCCACGCTTCCATCTTGTGGTTCTTAGCCTTTTGTCGCTTCTTCTAGTTCTTCATCTTGTTGATCATTAACTTGATTTTCCATCGCTCTTTGCAGCGGGTCTCTAAGGGTTTCAACAAAACAAAGACTATCTACCTCCTCTACTTCGTCTTCGGGAGGAAAGGGTGTAGGGTGTTTAGAAACGCGAAGAAAGTTATATGTGTACTTCTTTCCATTAAGGTTCATTGTTACTTTGCCTTTTCCGGCATCCAACACGGCATCAACCAACTTAAGAAAGGGCCTACCTAGGATTATGTGATCATGATTACTATGGTAAGCATCAATGACAAATAAATCGGTTGGTATACATTTTCCAGAGATTTTTACATTCATGTTGCAAGCAATACCTAGAGGTCTAATAGTTCTACCATCTCCCATGATTAATTTCGTTGATGTTGGAGCTAAGTCTAGGTTGTGGTCTTGAACTTTATCGTAAATTTTAGAAGATATGACACTTACTTGGGCTCCGATGTCGCATAAAGCTTTGCATTGAACTCCGTTGATCTCGCAACTCAAGTGTGGTGCCGTCTTCTCTTCTTCTTCGGATCCTATCGCGTAAACTTCAGCGAGGCGAGCGTATGGTGATGCTTCGGGCTTGATCCCCATGATTCTTTTCACCTCGGCTATGTGTTCCGGATCCACTTCATCATCTCCAAAGAGCTTTTGAAAGATCTCACCGGTGGTTTCAAGGTCGTATGAATCTTCCGCTTTCTTTTCCGGTGGGAAATCCACTTCTAGTGCCCTTGCCATCCCCTTTTGGTTAGGGAACGGTCTTCTCTTATCGAATACTTCTCCGTAATCGATTGGAACCCAATCCATGTGCTCGAACTCCCTTAATGGCTTCGCGCTTGACATACTTCTCTTGGTTGTTTCATTTGATACGACGAAGTCAACGCTCGGGGTAGTTCTTGACTTGATGCGCTCTTCTTCAAGCTTTTCCGGGATTGGCTCCTCTTTTGTGACTTCCGGGGTTGCCTCTTTAGAAAATTCAGCACACTCTTTCATCCTTGAATTGTGTTCCGGCTCTCCCGCAAGTCTTGTTTCCCAATCTCTTCGCATGGCAGCCGCTTTACTAATTTTTTGTAGAAGTTGAGCAGCTTCCGTGAGTGTTTTCTCCATGAGATCCCCATCTGCACACATTTGGACGTGTTGCATGCAACTAGGGGTTAGGGAAAAGAAAAATGTATGCAAGAGTACGTCACCGGAGAAGCCGAGTCTTGGTCCTTGTTCGATCAACTCATTAAACCTATTCCAAGCTTGGTCTATCCCTTCCTCTTCTCCTTGCGTGAAAGTGATCACTTGCCTCCTTAGATGTTGAACCTTGCTAATTGGAAAGAACTTCTCGCAAAACTTTTTTGTCAACTTGTTCCAATTGCCTTCAACTTCAAAGGACGCAAACGAGTACCATGTCTTTGCTTCACCGGCAAGTGAGTAGGGAAAGAGATTCCATTTGAACCATTCGTCGGGAACTCCTTCTTGACGCACCGTGTTGCATAGCGTCATGAAATGTCTTATGTGTCTATATGGGTTCTCCATAACCATCCCTTCAAACGGGTTTGCCGCCGCCATCTCGATGATCTTAGATTTAATTTCATACTTGGTCGCTTCGAGCTTCGAATCCGACTCTTGTACTTTTATTTCTTCACATCGAGGACTAGCGTAATCCCTTAGTGATTTCTCCGGTTCTTCCACGGGTTGATTGACGAATGCCATCTAGACAACAAGATAAAAACAAAAACAAAAACAAACAAAGTGGTTTTCTAGGTAATATGTGTTAGATATTAGCAAACAAAAGATAAACTAAATATAAAAGAAAGTTAGATGCAAACCAAACGATGTAAACTAGCTTGCTCCTCGGCAACGGCGCCAGAAAAAGGGGCTTGTTGACGGATAAAAGACGTATCCACCTACGATCCACAAGCGTACGGACCTACACCTTTTTCACCACGGGATTCCCAAGGTTCTTGTCAATCCGCGGAGCAAGGGGATTACAAGCGTTTGATCTACCTCTACTCACTAACTACTCAAACCCTAACTATGATTAGACTAGAAAATGACTACACTACACTAGAGAGAACGATTAAGCTATCAAGATAAAAGACACTCGCCCATGGGTCTACGATACTTGAACATGCAACCGCTTTAAACATGAAAACCGATCTAATCTATCCGGGATTGTGACCACGGTTTCACCCTTTCCCTCCCCCCGTACTGTCACTACGCGGAGGTATTCGTGACTAGACCTATGATGGACACGGCGTATTGAATGGATCCAAGGGAGCATTGGAGCTCTACTTCCCTTTACGGCATGGTAGCTAACCTTAAGCGTTAAAGTATATTCAACACATGATGATAGATAGATGTTCCAACAAAGTACGATTACATCTCAAGATCGATTACAACCCATGGACAAATGAGAAGATTACCCCATCAAGGTGCTAGACATAGCACCGTTGATCATGGTGACGCTTCCGACGGTGTCTTCCTTCTTCTCCACTTGTGGGTGCTTCCTTCGAGATGGTCGATCCTCCTCCGAAGATCTCCCTCCTCTCTCTCTAGCTTGTGGATGGCCTCCTGGTGCTAATGGCTCTCTCCCTGCGAATGGCGGCGCCTCCAGGACTTTAGGGTTGAAAATCCTTCGGGTGCAAGGAAGGGGGGGCCGAACCGACCCCCGGAGTGGGCCAGGCCGGCCGGCATGGGCCGACTGGCCCAGGCCCACTTCGGCCCGGTCCGGTTGCCCCTTCGCTCCCTTGGGTCCTCATGCATTTATGCACTTTGCCCCCTCCACTTGCACTATTTTGACGATGTCATCCTCGTGTCCAAGATGGAGGTTCTCTTTGCATGAAGTCTGGTCTTTTACGCTTCAATCCCCGGGGGTGTTCCTACGTGGCACTTCGGTCCTTGCCACCATTGGAAGTGATTTCATCAAGCTCATGAACACGAACAAGACTCCGTAAATGCTCCTTTGAACTTGTTGTGAATCCGTCCTTTATGTCCATGTTTTCCTACATAAACACAACACTTCCAAATGCATGCACATAGATGAACTTGTTATATGATTAGTGTGCTTAGTGGCGGGTTAGTTCCATAATCAAATCCAAACCAAAGTGTAATGAACATGTTTGGTGTACCAAAATACACCGTCAACAGATAGCTTCGACCTTAGTTTTGTTTTCAACGTTCCTTCGTCGTTGCGTAACCATAGAATCGAGCCTATCCTTTAGTGCGTTCTTTTAAAGCTTTTCTTTTGATTGGTGCATTGTTCTTAGTTGTACTTGTTGCTTTGTATGTTGTGCTCGATGTTTGCTTCGAGTAGAAGAAGGATCGTTGTTCGTTGCTTTGAAGATAAGGAGTTTCAAGAGAGCAAGTGTTGAAGAGCTGTAAGAGTAGCTTTTCGTTGGAGAAAGGCAAGTGTCCCTAACCACCTTCTACCTATGCTTTATTACAAGAATACTTTTGCATTAATTGGAACATGGAGAACCACCCAGGAAAACAGTGCAACCACAAGACATATGGCTCTGTCTTGGCCAATTAATTAGAAACCTTAGTGTTTGGTATGCTTTACCTGAAAGGGGTTAGGGGGTGCCGGTAGTTGGTGTATAGCCCGGCCCTCAATCTGATCTGCTCTATGGTAGCTTCGCAGGTTGAGAGAGGGTTATGCATTGCGCTGTCATGTAACCTAGCGAGCAGCTTGCATTAGGGAATCTTTGTAAAGGCCTCGTAGCGTCCCTATGCAATCACACCTAGGTAGTGTGGTATGATGCCTGATCCGCATTGCATGGTTGGGTCTAAAGTTCTTCGGGACTTTTACGCGACTTGTGGGTAAAGATGTACAACCTCTGCAGAGTGTTTAAAACTAATCGATTAGCCGTGCTCACGGTCAAGAGCGGCCTGGACCCTCACATGATTAATTATACTTAAAGATGGACTTAAATCATTTTCTGGTTATTTCTTGTGGCCTTGCTGAGTACCAACCATAAGTGTACTCATCCTTGCTTATTGCTGCTCAGAAGCAAAAGGTGTGAAGCTGTTGAAGATGTTGATGCTAGGCGTACGCAGCCCCCAGTTGATTGCTTGTGGAGTTGGCGCCTCTGTTTTCAGGATTGAGCTGTATAACTCTGATAGAATAGTAAGTTTTATTTATGTTCTTTACGTGGTACTGTTACTGTTATTCACTTTTGTCTACTATATGTATGAAACTTGATCCTGGCATACATATAGGTATGCACTTGGTTTGTTTTTCTAAAACCAGGTGTGACAGAGTGGTATCAGAGCTCTATCGACTGTAGGACATAAGCCTAGTTAGCAATGGTCGTTCCCTAAGGCTTCCTTTGATCTAAAATTCATCACTACCTTTTCCTTGAGCAGTGTGATGAATATTCTCACTCCTTGACCATCGTTTTCCTCAATCTTCCTTGATAACTCACCTTTCTGACTTACTCCTTTTCATTTGCGCTTCATTGTTTTGCAAATGTTAAACTCTCTAACCTTGTCTATTTATTTCCTCTCCCCCTTGATCTCTTGATATTGCATTCATTTTTTCGTTCAATGAACTTACCTGTTTCATGCAATTCACAACTCTCTCATCCCTTCTTTCCCTTACCTCATGTTTATTCTTTCTTACCTCTTTATTCTTTTAATTTATCTTTTGTGTGTCCATCTTTCTTATCGTATATCTCCTTGATTTTCAAACAATGCTATACTTTGGATTCTCACCCTTGATTTTTGATTCCAAAGTCTCCTTTCTGATTAAAAAAAATTCTTAGTTGATCCATGCCATGTACCCTGAAGCAAGCCTTCCAAGTCACCCGAACAAAGGAGCTATCAACTCATCGCCTGAAGTCAAGCCGCGATGACTGAAGAAGCTATGCCTATGCTTAGGAGGGTCCCCTTTGACTTTATTAACAACGTTTAGCACCGTTTCTATTTGTTGAGTGGTGGAATTGTGTGTTTGCATGATGTTGCTTGGTTTTATGACCTTGATTGATTCGTCACTTTGTGTTGATTGTTGGTGTATTGTGGGTTTTATACCTACAATAACATCATATGCCTAGTTGGGTTTCTCTTTTGTACCTTCCACATCCTTGCCATCTTTCTTTGTTTCTACTCACTAGAGGACGTCACAAGAAGGAAGTTGAAGGAAGATGCAAGTTGAAGAAAAAGAAGACCTCACTCTACCTTCCTTCACACCTTGTGCTTGCTTCTATCCCATCTAACTCACACTAATGAAGACTACAACGACCAAGAAAGATGAATACTGAAGATCCTACACCCAGACGATAAAAGAGGATGACTGCCTACCTACCTCGATAGCAATATTCTTGTTTATCTCCCTTCTCCTTGTTTCTTCTTTCTTCGAATCTCGGGACGGGATTCTGTTTAAGGGGGGTAGATTTGTCACACCCGGAAATTTTCCAATTTCAGGATGTGAATAGAAAGAATAATTAAACAATGATTTTCTCATAATTTTAAAAATTTTCTCAATAGTTATTTTGTTTACAGGAAATCTAGTATAGGAAAAAGTCATTGTTTGATTTTCTGAATTAAATAAATTGGTTCGATGTGAGTGTTGCATTCATGTCGATGCATCTTGGTTTTAGATGTGTGCAAAAGGCTTTTAAAACACGTTTAGGTGCTGATCAAAATCTTCTGAGAATTTTCCGGCTTTTTCTGGAATTTATTCTCACTTTTCCCGAGCTATTTCTATTTATTGGAATGCTCTAAAATCTTTTTCTTGGGCTCCAAATATTTTATTTGAGTTCCCCTCATCCCAAATCATCTCTAGAAATTTTTCTAAATTTTTCTGAGCTTTCAGAGTATTTTTCGTGATTTAATTATGATTTCAGGATTTTCTGGAATTAATTTTAATCCGAAATTAATTTCCGAAATTCGAAAAAAGGAAAAAAAATAAAATCGGACTCAATCTCGGCCAATAAATAGCTCCCGATGATCTCCTCGGCGTCCTCTTTCCAACGCCGCCAACCTCATCCCGTTTCGATAACCCTAGCTCCCAGAAACCCTCGCCGAACTTTTGCATCTACTAAATTCCGGCGAACTTTCCGGCGAGCTTTTCCGGCGAAACCGTGCACTTCCAGTGCAAACGGACACCCCTATGAAGTTTATCTCGTCGAGCTCAACGCCGTGATGTGGTGGATTGCTCGATTCCGATGTCGGCTCCGTCATCTTCCCCAACTCCGGCGAGTAACGCCGGCGACTCCTCTCCAACTCCGGCGAGCCCTTCCGTCGCCATCGTTCCTCACTAGCCGAAGGTGAGCACACCATCGCGTTTGCCTCGTCGATCTCGTTCCGTTTTGCCGTTCCCGTGCACGTTTGGAGGTCGTCCCCATCGAATCTCTATCTCCCTTCCTTTCTCTGTTCTGTTGCAGTCACCATGGCCGAGCTTCCTCTCACCCGAGCCGCCACAACGGAGCACTGCCGGGCGACGCCGTCATCACCAGGTAATGTGCGACGCGGAGCCGTGTCCAGGGAGCCCGTCCCCACGGCCGGAGGTCCCCCGGAGCGCCGCCCGTGGGTGAAGACCGAGCTGCAGTCCGCCGTGTGCCGGCCGCCGTCCCTGCCGCCTCCGATTCCGGCCATCTCCGCCACTCCCTGCCGCAGGTGAGGATCTCCACGAATTCCCCTTCATCTTCTCCCTCAGTTTTGCACCTCATCCGAGCCCTAGGCCGCCCCACCGCCGGCGACCAGAACGCCAGGAGCCCCCATGCATCTCCTGTTCGTACCAGGATGGAGGTAGAAGATAAGGTCGTTTTTCGATTAGGTCCCTACAGTTCTTTGTAATCTTTGTCTCATTTCTTGTGTCTATGCAAATCTATAGATAACCCCCTATGAAAATCCCACTTCCACACATAAATCCCACCCAAGCTATTTTATAGATCTAACCCTGATCTTAGATCTATTCGCGAGCACTATTCAATGTGTCTTGCAGATCTTCTCTGCTAGCCCCTGTTGTCTATAGTTAATCACTTCTAGGTCCCTGCTACCTTGTTTATCTCATAGATTCTTTGTTTTAGCTCCGTTTTAATCCATTCAAGTTGCGTTAGGTTCATAATAAAATAAAGTACACATTAGCGATGAGTTTTTATCATATATGTTTTCTGAAAATTTATTTAATATTAATTTTGATTAATGATTGGTAAACATGTCTTTTACAAATAAAATCTATATAGTGATGTACACCGTTTTTCATTGTCAAAATGAATTTGAGTAATCTTTATTTCACATGCTTTTCTGAATAAAAGCTAATTAGATCTTTATCTCAATTTTTGTTAAACAAACATTAATTTGTTTAATAGTTAATTAATCTTTTCTAATTAAAAGTTGGTTAGGCTTTTACACCGTCTTTTATAATAAATGTTAACTGGACTAATGTCAACATGTATGTTCTTTCTAATAAAGTTTGTTTAGCTCAACACGTCACATGCTTTAATTCGATTAGTTGTTCTAATCTTTCTAAAGCAATGTTTAATTGGCATAATTGATACATGAACAATTATAAATAAAATTTGACTAGGTTCTTTCCACCAGTTTCTTCAAATAAAATTTAATCTGAATTAATGTTAACATAGGGTATTTTATTTCTAAAATATCCTTTTACATTTGTTTTGTTATTAATTAAAATGAACCTAAGCTTGTAGTCTCTCATATTCATAAATGCAAATCGTTCGTTAGGCGTTGCTTGTAAGCTCTATCTCAGTTATCTTTGTTTCCTAGCTAGTAAATCCTTTTCCTAGTTGCCTCTCGGTGAATCAGCTATGCTCTTGTGTCTAGTCTTTCACAGCTATCTTTCTTTAGAGCCAATCTTGTTATCTTTTCTCTATCAACATCAGCTCAGCTTACCTTTGTTTAGTGTTATCCCTTTAGCCTAGTTCTCTTTGTAGTCTAGTTCTCCTAACCCTCGCTTAAGGTTTCTTGTGCGCTTGATAGTTCGTTGCTATCGTTCTAGTTCGTTTCACCATAACTTGTGCGTTAGCAAGTGTATCAACTGTTACTTGTTTTAATATCAAAGTTGCATGTTAATCTTGACTAATATTTATTCCATTACTTTTCCAAATAAAAGTGATTAGATTCTATCCCGATTTTCATAAGCTAAGATTTAATTGGTTAATTCTTATTTATAACTAGCTTTTATAAATAAAAGATGCTTAGTGCTACATATCGGTTTTCATAATAAAGTTAATGTGCTTAATGATATTATAAATGTCTTTTCAATATCAATATGTTTAGTTGAACATGCAATATAAAGTTATTCAATTAGATTCTTTCACATGCTTTATCTTTTAATGTTAATTGTTAATTGGATATAACTTGTACTTAAATATCTGCTAATAAAATATGGTTAAGTTTATCGTGTTTTCTTAATTAAACTTAACCTGTTTTGAAATATTCTTGCCACATGATTTTCTAATTAAAACATATGAAGCACGTAGTCTCTTGTTGTTTGATAATAATCTTTCGATAGCTTCGACCTTAGTTTTGTTTTCAACGTTCCTTCGTCGTTGCGTAACCATAGAATCGAGCCTATCCTTTAGTGCGTTCTTTTAAAGCTTTTCTTTTGATTGGTGTATTGTTCTTAGTTGTACTTGTTGCTTTGTATGTTGTGCCTGATGTTTGCTTCGAGTAGAAGAAGGATCGTTGTTCGTTGCTTTGAAGATAAGGAGTTTCAAGAGAGCAAGTGTTGAAGAGCTGTAAGAGTAGCTTTTCGTTGGAGAAAGGCAAGTGTCCCTAACCACCTTCTACCTATGCTTTATTACAAGAATACTTTTGCATTAATTGGAACATGGAGAACCACCCAGGAAAACAGTGCAACCACAAGACATATGGCTCTGTCTTGGCCAATTAATTAGAAACCTTAGTGTTTGGTATGCTTTACCTGAAAGGGGTTAGGGGGTGCCGGTAGTTGGTGTATAGCCCGGCCCTCAATCTGATCTGCTCTATGGTAGCTTCGCAGGTTGAGAGAGGGTTATGCATTGCGCTGTCATCTAACCTAGCGAGCAGCCTGCATTAGGGAATCTTTGTAAAGGCCTCGTAGCGTCCCTATGCAATCACACCTAGGTAGTGTGGTATGATGCCTGATCCGCATCGCATGGTTGGGTCTAAAGTTCTTCGGGACTTTTACGCGACTTGTGGGTAAAGATGTACAACCTCTGCAGAGTGTTTAAAACTAATCGATTAGCCGTGCTCACGGTCAAGAGCGGCCTGGACCCTCACATGATTAATTATACTTAAAGATGGACTTAAATCATTTTCTGGTTATTTCTTGTGGCCTTGCTGAGTACCAACCATAAGTGTACTCATCCTTGCTTATTGCTGCTCAGAAGCAAAAGGTGTGAAGCTGTTGAAGATGTTGATGCTAGGCGTACGCAGCCCCCAGTCGATTGCTTGTGGAGTTGGCGCCTCCGTTTTCAGGATTGACCTGTATAACTCTGATAGAATAGTAAGTTTTGTTTATGTTCTTTACGTGGTACTGTTACTGTTATTCACTTTTGTCTACTATATGTATGAAACTTGATCCTGGCATACATATAGGTATGCACTTGGTTTGTTTTTCTAAAACCAGGTGTGACACTGAGGTAGATCCTGTTCGAAACATAGCATGCGGTATTCACCGCCTCAGCCCAGAACCTTCTCGGAGTCTTATGCTCATCAAGCATCGTCCGAGCCATCTCACACAAGGTTCTGTTTTTCCTTTCCACAACACCGTTCTGGGGAGGTGTATACGGACTCGAAAACTGGTGTTCAAACCCCAAGTCATGGCAAAAGGTTTCGAAATGAGAGTTTCTGAATTCCGAGCCATTGTCACTGCGGATTGCTCGTATGGCATCTCCGTGCCTCTCGTTCCTCAACCTCAAGACAAGATCTTGAACAAAACCAAATGTCTCCCCTTTCTCCTCAAGAAAGAACAGCCACGCATACTGAGAGTAGTCGTCCACCACAACAAGGACGTACCACTTCCCACCCGTAGATCGCACACGAGCTGGGCCAACAAGATCCATATGGAGCAGCTCGCATGGACGCTCAGTCATCACATCGGTGAGAGGCGGGTGTGAAGAGGCTACCATCTTGGCATGCCTGCACGGCGCACAAACCAACTCTTTTTCAAGCCTCAACCGTGGCAATCCTCAGACCAAATTGAGTTTACTCAAGCGAGACAAAAGGTCAAAGCTCAAGTGACCCAACTTCCTATGCCACTTCCACAACTCACTCGAAGAACCAGCCAAGAAACAACGCTCAACACCAGAAGACTGAGAAAAATCAGCTCGAAACACCTGACCCTCGGGAACGACCATACAGACAAGGTCCCCTCGAGAATCCAAAATCCGAGAACCACCAGGCCGAAACAACACCTCAAAACCCCCATCCAATAGCTGGGACACATAAAGCAAATTGTATCCAAGCGATTGAACAAGAGCAACACGCCTGAGAGTGATCTTGTCACTCACCTTAATCTCACCTTCTGACAACACACGCCCTCGCCCATTGTCCCCAAAGGTGATGTACCTCTTTGTCACCACCGGGACGAGACTTGAGAACCACCCCTTGTCTCCGGTCATATGCCTCGAACAACCGGAGTCAATCAACCAAATGTTCTTCAAGTCTCCCACCTGAAATTCAAAAACGAGCACGTGAGCGAACAAACGACTCAACACTGGGGTTAGTACCAAAAGAGTAAAACCAGTGCTGAGCCATTTGCTCCAAAGTGGGGTTAGCACAATCCAAAACATCTCTCCTACCAAAGCTACCTCCATGAACACCACCATGGTAACCACTATGAGGGAACCAACCCTCTCGAACTGGAGGAGGACCAAAACCACGAAAGGAAGACCGTGGACCATTCCTCCTCTCCATCTCAAAGCTAAGACTCCTCTCATCCCCGTATTGAGCACGAGGGGGAGAACGCCTAGCAAACTGACCACCTGCAAACTCTCCAGACCAACCACCAGAACCACGACCTCCAAAACCAGACCGAGACTCACCATGGGCACGAAAACCAGTCCTCTGTCTGCCCAGACCTGCACCGGTCTGACCGGTGTGACGCACCGGTCTGACCGGTGTAGCCCGGCCAGCAGCACCTTGCAGCCTTTCGCTCTCCACAAGCCGGAATTGTCCTCAAACTCGCCTTGGCCCTGGGCATCTGCACACGAGGCTCAAGTACACCATTGGAAGGGTGGTACTTGTCCTTGTTAGCCCACTCCTTCGCCATTCTCTCCTCACGCTTCCTCTTGAAGCAAAACTCACCCTTGTGACCATCTCTCCCACAATAGTCACAATGAAACCTCATGAGCTTAGGTTTAGGCTTGGGTTGGGGCTGCTCACTTGGTTTCTCTCCACTCGGCTTCTCAACCGGTTTCTACTCACTCAGCTTCTCAACCGGTTTCTCCTCATTTGGCTTCTCACTCTCTTTCCCAAAGAACACATTCCCCAAAGTGCTCATGAACTTGATAGGCTTTTGGAAATCATTGGTTTGTGGAGGAAACACGGGTGGAGCTGGGGTTGTGTCTAGTCGATTCCTAAGATGGTTCGGTTTAGGGACAAAAGCATTTTTGTGGTGGGTTTTTGGTGGCTCTGGGATACTCTCACCACTTCCCTCACCAACCTTGTTTGCCCCAAGCCCCTCACCATCCTGGCGCTTATACGTCTCGATCATTATCCTCAACTGAGACTCATGACCAGACAACCAACCCATCAACTTTCTCAACTCATCATTCTCATCCTGCAAACGATCAACATAATGTGCAAGTTCTAGATTCTTCAAAGCATGCAATTCACAGGTAGAGCAAGAAGTAGGAATTGGTTCTTTCAGCTAGCCTCAAGAGAAACAATGTAAGCATGCATCTCATCAATTTTTCCATGCAACACAGGGCAAGAAGTGTAAGCACCTAGCAAAGCAGGTCTAGACTTAAGCTCAGCCACTTCAACCCTAAGCACATCTAGTTCCTCACACTTGGAGGCATGCTTTTCCTTAAACATAGCAAGATCAGCTAGGAAAATAGGACAATCAGCACATTCAACTTCATCAGAAACAACAGGTGAAGCGTTAAGCGAGTCAATTTCAAGTTTAGCATCCAAGTTCTGTGTTTCTAACTCAGCCACTCTAGTCCTAGCATCCTCAAGCGAAGCCCTAAGCTCTTTCCTCATCTTCTTAGCCTCTCTAAGCATGTCATCACGATTATCAAGCAACAAACCAAGCCGTTCATTCTCCTGACGCAAGAAGGGAAGTTCATCACGTACCTCGTCGTCGGAGTCGGAGTCCGAGTCACTCTGGTTGCTCTTCTTGCTGCCGGAGCTAAGCACCATGGTGCAGAAGCCATCTCTAGCGAAACAGCTCAGCCCGCTCAAGTTCTTGGACGACTTCCTGCCCTTGCGCCGATCACCTTCATCTTCACTGCTGCTCGAGCTCGAGGTGGAGTACGCGGAACTGGAGTCGACGTCGCTCGCTCCAACCATCGCTCGGGCCTTGCCTCGGCTCTCCTTCTTCCTCGATCGTCGCTCGTCCTTGTGCTTGCCCTTGTGCTTGTGCTTGTGGTCATGCCTTGAACGGTACTTGCCATCCGTCTTCGACTTGTGCTTGTAGTTGTCCTTGTTCTCGACCTTCTCCGGGCAGTCGACGACGAAGTGTCCCGGCTTGCCACACTGGAAGCATGTCCTCGTGTTCCTCCTCGAGTTCACCCGGTTCTCGTGCATCCTTTCGAACCGCCTGGTCAGCAGCGCCAGCTCATCCTCTCCGAGCATGTCGAACTCCTCATTTGGCAAAGACATCAAAGAGGACAAGGAGAACATCCTGGTGGATGGGTTAGCGTTAGACTTTCCTTTCGAGCCACCAATGAGGGCGAGACTATGAGAGTCAGTCGGGCCCTCAATCTTGGCTGTCATGCCCCGATCCACCTCAGTCGACTTGAGCTTCGAGAACAGCTCGATCACCGTCAAGGTGTCATACTTCTCAGACTCCACAATAGCCTCGAACTTTCCACCCCAAACCGTACGATCCAACGAGTGTAAGAGCTTGACGGCTCTATCATGATCATCGTACGGGAGCACGTCCACATTGGCCCTCATGTTGTTCACCACAACCGTGAACCTCTGAAACAAGGCATCGATGGACTCACCGGGGAGATGAGTGAAATTCTCATACTCTCTCCGGTAAGTCGCATACATCCAAGCCTGAACCTGAGCATTTCCAACATGAGCTTCCTTCAACACCGACCAGATTCTACAAGCCAAGCTCTTCGTGTGCACCCGATCGAATTCAGGTTGACACAGAGCACGAAACAAGTAGTCGACCGCCTTGTTGTTGGCGTCGAACATGTCCCTCGATCCTGGAGCGAGGAAGTTCATCGGCTGGACATAGCCTGTGTCCACCGTGACATCCCAAAGGATCTGACCCTTTCCGCGGAGGAACGCCGCCATCCGCTTACTCCACATCTGGTAGTTTTTGCCATCGAAGTGTGGAGGACCCGAACCCCGTTCCTGGTACGCCATCCTTAGATCTTAGACTGGTTAGAGTCAATCAAGACCCGTAACCGGCTTTGATACCACTTGAAGGACCGAAACGGCAAACCAGAGAGGGGGAGTGAATGGGAGCCGATAAAAATTCTTCTCGAAGGAGATAGAGGCTCCAACAAGATGAACACGGCTTCCAACACACGTCTCCGACTCAACTACCCAAGTTGGTCAAGACCACGTAGCCACTGGAGTGCTACTGATCCTAGGAACCAACAAACAACCTTCCGAGCCAAAACTCACCAACACACACAGCGGAAACTTGCACGGCTTGCTGCCTGTGCTACACCGGTCAGACCGATGGCCTGCGCCGGTCAGACCGGTGGACAGAGCCGGTCAGGCCGGTGGCTACAGCAGCCGCACAACAAATGTTCCAGAGAGCCTCAATGACTTCTCTAGGCCCTGGAACAAAAACACCCCCAAAACACAACCAGCAATGAAGAAGAACCCTTCACAAAACCAAGCAAAACACCTCCAAACCAGACAAGAACTGACCAGCACCAACACGACCCAAAGACACACGAGTCCAGCAAATCACCCGAGACAAATCCCATAGAGGGCTCACACCGGTCAGACCGGTCAAGAGCACCGGTCAGACCGGTGGTGCCTGGGCAGCTCGGGATGAACAGAACCCACGGGTCAACTCCTCCAAATCCAACTCCCAATCTCCCAATTCGCTCCACGGATTCGAACAAGACTTTGGGGATAGTAGGAACACCTCATGAGCACTCCATAGCCAAGTTATGGTCCACCAAAACTTGTTGAATCAAGAGGAATCAGAGGATTTCCGCCAAGAACACCACAAACCCTTGAACAACGAAAACCCCAAAATCGAGCCCCTTTTCTCACGGATTTGGGAGGGAAATCAAAGGGAAAATAACCACGAAGGGTTCATGCATATATCCCCCAACAAATCATAGAGAGAAAAGCCTCGAAATCACTCCAAGAAAAACACCAAGAAAAGGCTCTGAAATTCACCAAAAAGGAAAACCTGGAAGAACTCAAACAAGCCTTGAGGAACCACGCCGAATCATCTATACATACCATGAAGGTTCATACAAGGTCTAGTTTCTGCCCGATCATCCTACCCTCTCACAAGATCTCACCATGAAGCTCTCAAGCTAGTCCTAAAAATTCCAAGGGAAAAGGAAGAGGAAAATAGCAAAACAAAATGAGCTAGGGTTCCAAGAGATGGCTGCCATCCTCTCACCACTTGGGTTATATAGAGGAAACTGAAAGTCTAAAATACCCTTACTAGCTAATTAGGGATACATGCCCCTCGAGGGCGAATTCGGAAATCTTTGTCATCGCTCCATCGGACGGATGCCCAGCGACCACAAACTTGCTTAGCCTCGACGCAAGCCTTGCGATCCCGACGCGTGTCCTCCGCTTCGAAGACTCCGGACTGCGTCGTCGCACACCGGTCAGACCGGTGCTCCTCACCGGTCAGACCGGTACCCATCGGTCAGACCGGTCAGACCCACCGGTCGGACCGGTCCGATGCTGCTGCACCTCCGTCTTCGGTTCTTCGGTCTTGGCTTTGTGGATCAACCAAGGAACCCAGTGGTTTTCTGGTGAACCACTGGAAACCCCACGAACTCGGTGTAGCCTCCGCCAATCGCCACTCATGACTCAGCTCCCACGTAGTCCCGGCTCGACCTTGGTTTTGAGGCTCAACCAAGAAACCGTTCATGACTTCATCTTGCTGTTCTTGCCACCATGCGGCCCGCACTTGACTCCACTGGCCACCGGGTCCCTCGAACGAAGCCTACTTGTCTTCTCCACACCTGGAGGCCTCACCGGCAACGACCTTTCACACTTATTCTTCACCTGCACCAACACCAGTCAAGCCGCAACCTGCACCTGCAATACTTAGCCAAGAATCAGTCCACACAACGTTGTCAATCACTCATCACACCAGGAAGCGACCATCCACCGGTCCTTGAACCACACATGGTCCTCACCAAGGCACCCGCCGCCGCAAGGAGCAGCTACGCCGACGAGGCCACTCCGGGGAGCCGCGGCGGTCGCACCCTCCCCGAGCACCGGAGAGAGGGGAAGAGAGCCCCGCCGCCGCCTTCCCCGCGAGCCGCGCGAGATGCCGGCTCACTCAGGCGGCGGCGCGGCGGGAAGGGCTGGAGAAACGTGGCGGCGGCGGCTAGGGTTAGGACCCCTCGGTCGCCCACGTGGGGGGAGACGCGAGAGGGTCACGGGTTTGTCTGGTCAGAAAATAGAGCAGCTTTTGATCATCTGCTTCCTAAGCATAGGCAGCAAGCATCTGGATTTTATTCACCCAGCTACAACTTCTAGTTGTACACTTCACTACTACGCAGCCGCGGACCGTATCAGACGGCGCGCGCCTAGTGGTCCTTGACCTTGCTCCACACCTTGGGCCATGCAGCCTTCCTTATCTCGGCCAGGACCTCCCCGTCCCAGCCCCACGCAGCCGGCCACCACGTCCTCCACCCCACCGTCCAAACTGCAATCTGAATCACGACATTAACTACATCAAGAGTTCGCAGCCACTGAGGTTGCCAAACTAGTCTGTAATAGAGAGATCATTCTGAGACAGTCTGTTGACGCCTTCTCAGAGCCAACAAGCACGCGGAGGATCTTCTTGCAGCGCCTCCACGTAGGGCGGTCAGACCGCGTTGGAGGGGCGGTCAGACCGGGTCGCCGGGTTCAACGGCGAGAAACCAACGAACGCCCGCCCGGGAGGGACCCAGTCGGGGCAGATGCACCTTGGATTATCCTAGGCTCGGCAAGCCAGCTAGGACGTCCTAACTGATAGATTCGATTGTGGATATTCCTTCAACCGGTCATGACCATTTATATTTACAGGTAGGGGAGGTATTGCCCCATTAGGAGTCAAAACTCTTACAAAGGCGTGTCAAAATACAACTCCTAACTCGTATTTGGCAGGGTAGGGCGGTCTAACCGACCTAGGGATGCAGTCTAACCGCGTGCCCGACGTGCACACCTTCCGGAAGCCATATCTCCCTCATCCGGACTCTGATTTGGACGTTCTATATATGATATTGATCTACTCGACGAGTCCTATCCAATGGTGAAGTCCAAATTGCCTTTTGAGGACTTTGACCAAGGCGGTCTAACCGGGTATGCCATATCGGTTAGACCGGCCTACCGAGACATGCCAATTTTGGATGTCAACACAGTCAAACAGGTTCCATGAATATACTGCTGAAAAAAAAAGCAGCCATTAGTTGTCATATATGGTGTTCCGGAACATATCTCAACAAATTAAAATAAAAGGCATGTTTGCCAACAAAGCACAACGGTTTTCCTTGGAAACCATAAATTCATTTCACCATACAACACAGATGTACATGACCATTCTAACTAGAAGCCCAAAAAACATCACACTTCACAGCGAAGTAAGATCTGTCTTGGAAGAAACTAATAAATAGTTTAGCGGCTGGGACGGATCTAGGATCATTAGAGCAACTCCAAGAGACTAGCTATCTTGGCTTAACTAGCTAAAAAATGAAAAATTTGTTCAAAAACTCAATCCGACAGACTAGCTAAACTTGCCCTCTCTATTCTCCGCTAGCTAAATCGGGGGCTTCGCTAGCCATCTTTGGCTAGCCATTCCCGCTAGCTATCCCCTCGTACATGAGTATGGCAGGTGGGACCCACTAGCGGTGGAGCATATGGAGAGTTGATTTTAGCTAGTCTGTTGGATTTCATCAACTTTTTACTAGCTATTTCATTTTACATACTAGCCAAATCAGAGTTTTAGCTAGTGATTTTTAGAGAGGCTTTTGGAGTTGCTCTTAGGGGGAGGGGGGCTTTTCTCTCCTTCTTCGTTCTCTAGCTCCTCCTCATTTATAGGCCCTGTTTAGCGGCTCCATTCCATCCTGCAACTGATACTGCAAATTGCTAAAGCTATCTACTCAGAGAAATATCTTCTGCAGGCTTGGCATCATGTCTCAACTTGAGACAGACGGCCAGGCAACATTCACTACCTCAGAAAATTGTACAAACAGCTGACGGGCCACATTGATGTACCTACTGAAAATTGTATACTTTGACCACCTTGGATGTGTCGCACACAATCAGATTATCCAAATCAGTTGGAGTAGTACACAACCAATTTACCTGCAACAAGTTTATTGGGCCTAAACCTCCATTTTTTTAAAAACGCATAAAAAATAGCCATTTTGATCCAAGATCTATTCCATCCCTCCACTTTCAAATTGGTCACTTTAGTCCTCAAACTTTCATTTTTAGGTCAAATTGGTCCTTGTGTTGATGTGGTGCTCTATATTAGCATAAGACAAATGCAAAATGCCCCTTTTACCCTTAGCTCATGTAGGTCAAATTTATATGTGCTCATTTGATACACACACAACAATATATATTTTTAACTAATACAAAATAGTTTCTAAAAAGTATATCTACTTGTACTTTTTAAAGCCATTCATACGAATTTGATAGACAAATTGTATGTACTCAAACAAATATTTACTCATCATATTCTTTTAGTGTATATAAAACTTCATCGGGCCATACTGGTGAGCTTTTGCTTATCTTACGCTGCATCTAAATGTATGTGTGGATCACCTGCACAGTTGCACCTGCTCCCAATCCACGCATCAGTGGTAGACACTGCTAAATCCTTTTTGTCTATCTGCCATTGGCTAAATCCTTTTTGTCTATCTACCATTGGCCAAATCCTTTTTGTCCGGTTAAATCGTTCGGATATGCACTGCTCAGCAGGACCTCAGGAACCTAGGTTGCCAGATCTTGGATCTGCTTCTGGTATGTTATGCACGCTTCATGTAACTATTCATACTCCCCTTGGCAAACATATATATTCTCATATTTATTTTAGATCATACGTTATCTCTTATTATACTCCTAAAAAAATAAAAAGGAGAACAAAACCTGGTACGTAAAAACTTGTGCTCTCGTGGCTCTGCCCGCCCGCGTTCACCCCGCAACCCCCGCGCGTTCACTTGCCGGTCCGTCGCCCGCGCGTGACACCCCGCGGCCCCGCGTCTCCCCCCCAACTCGCCTCACCCGTGCCCGATCCCAAACCCTAAGAAGCCGCCACCGCCCCCCACCCCCAATCGCCATCCGCCCTCTCTCATCGCCATCCACCTTGGCCCCGCGACGCCACGCTACTACCTCGCTCGCCCCCTCTCCTACACGCGGCCGCTGCCGCCTCGTCATCTCGCACAGCCGCTCCAGATCACCGCTGCCGCCGGGTCGATGCCGCATCTTCGGTTCGATGCCATCGCCGCGCAGCTATCCGACTTCTTCGAGTCGACACCACCGCCAGGTGGACGTCGTGTCTGCGGGTCGACATCACCGCCGGATGGACGCCGTCGCCGCACATCTACGTTCGACACCGTCGTCACGCCGCCTCACCCCTCCGGCGTCTCCGGATCGACACCACCACCGGGTCAACACCGCGTCTCCGGTCGATGTGGTGCAGCCACTGGAACGACGTCGTCGCGTCTCTGCGTCAATGTCGTCGCCGCGCCGCCGCACCTCTCCCCAACCCATGGATGCCAGATCCCGCTGTCCACTCGCCCCTGCCCGTGGACACCGCCGCCACCTCCAACTAACCCTGCTGTCGTTGTCCGGGGTCTGCAGCATGGCGCATCAGGCACCCCCATGCCGAGCGCCTCCTCCTGGACTTCAACTTCATCGCCACTGTCGGTGTCGAAGGCCAGGTCGCTCGTGCAGCTCCTCACACACACCTCGGACTTCGACAACTTCTTTGGTGTCCGCCGCCGACGAAGCCCACTTCAAGGACTGAAAGCGAGACGCTGGCCAACTTCCCGCACGCTACTCGTGGCCAACTTCCCCCACGCCCTCGCTGTCCCCTGACAAGGTGCACGGCTGCACGCGAGGAGATGAAGCTGGTTCCAATGAGAAAGGAGATGTGGCCCATGATCTACAGAATAAAGGTCACATTTGTTCTCTTTATCTTCCCTATAAGTACAGGATTGAATATGCAAAAATGGTGAATGCCTGCTCATGTGCAGTACTGAAATTGGTGTGAAACTGAACTTGGCAATTCATAGATCTTCCCTATTGTTAACTAACGGTTTGGTGGATTGGATCAGAGTTCATAATTTTTTTTTGAGCGCATTTTAGGTTAGGAAAGTATTGTCGAAGGATGACAAGTTTCAGAATCTTGCAATGTAGCAATGTCACAGATGTTTGAGAGTTCACTGAATTTTGAGGAGGCAATCAATGTGTTGATGCTTATTATATGTTTTCCGAAAGGATGGAGGTGCATACATGACTGTGTCGGGTACCAGCAGTCAACTGGATGGTGGATGGTGGGTATTGATGCCAAGCTTCAACCCTCATCTGGCTTCAACAATCGAGATCCATCTGGTGTTAGACTGTTAGTGTAGTACATAAATTTTGCATATGATGTCCATACTATGAAATTTCTAAAATGTTTTTGGTTGTAGATGCTGTATTAAAATAAGTATTCTTCTTAGTCAACCTTTCTGATCATAATACTTGAAGCATTTGTTAGCAACTATATGATATGCATTATACCAATAAGTTCTGAAAATACACTTTCCAGTCAAATGATTCAATCGGTAACATTATCATTTGTATTTGTAGTAGCAACATAAATCACTAACATTCTTATGAATTTTTCGTGCAGGCATCTGGAAGAAGTAGAAATGCTTGATGCAAAAAAGTTCTCAAAAGGTTTTTACTAAAAACCATCTTCAGTGTGGAATATTTAGGTTACTCTACCATAATACAGGCTTAAGTACATTGATATGGTAGTTGGCTCCTGATCAGCATAACCAAGCTCACACATGACATGAGAGCATGAGGCTCCATGGCATACGATGTATGCACTCCGGCGTGTGGGAACCCTAGCTTATGAATTTCCAATCTTTGAGGATTTTATTTTCTGAAACAAAACTACATCCTTTGACCTAATGGTTGCACATCCTTTTGCCACGTATTTTTTCATTTAATGGTTGTTTTTGCAAGCATAAGGAAATGTGAGATGGCATCAAGAGCTCACCCAGTGGAGAATGAAAACAAATCCTCATGATAGTATTGTTACCATAGTATCACTCGTAGATGTCCTGGTAAGTTTTTCTTTTTGAACGGACTTGTTTAAATTTCATACTGATCAGATATAGTTATTTGGATAACTGGGAAGACAACAAATGGTGTCTCTCCATGCCTCTAACAGAAATTAAGATTGGATTTGTCTGTTCATGTTTGTATTTCTAAAACGGCTTTTATGATGAGATTAGACCCGATTTTTTAGCTTAATCATGTGACCATCTTGACCTCAATACAGATATGAACTCCTATGTTTATTTTAAGATGTTTTATTGGCTGTAGAGATTGATTTAACTTAAGATGATTAAAATATTTAAATTTTGCTGATTTGGGGTGCTCTGGTAATGTGATATAGATTGAGGGACTCCCCAGATCATTTCTATACGCAGAAATCATAACCAGAATTCTATATACAATCTCATGACATATTACAATCCTGAGCATGATGGGAATAAATACTCCAATCACTTACAATCCATATTTATTTGTGGGCAACATGGGTAAACTGTTTGCTTGAGTTTGCCAGGAGTATACTATTCCATGCTTGAAATTTCAGTCCGCTGTCCTGAAATAAACAATCGACAATCTTGAATGGCCAGTTTCAACATTGACGTTCAAATGTAACGGATGCTCCAGTAGTTATATTCAAAGCTGAAGGTTCATATAATGACTTGCAGGTATGTTTCAATTTTATTATTCACTTAGCTGCTTCCAGTTTGAATGCTTCTGTTCCATTTTTATGTTGCTAACAAGTCATAACATGATTGCTTAATTAGCCATGTTCATTCACATATCACGCATTCACGCTGCCACCATCATCTAAAGCAATTTGAGATATGCACTATCTAACATAATTTCTGTTGTTTCTCTTTCCTACCAGGGCTGTAGAAGGGAATGACTGGCTTGACATTTTCAATGTCAATATATATTTGTATTTGAGCACACCTATTTTGTTTTTAAAAACTGAAAATGATAATATAAGATTGAAGATGTTCATGCTTATTATCTAAGGTGGTTCCAGGGGCTTATGTTGTGAAAGATCCTTTGTACATCAGAACTGCTTTTTCTCTAATAATATATCTCTGATAATATATGGTTGTATCAAGATGGTTGTTAATCTCAGAGGCATATAAACTTGAGGGTTCGATCCTCCATCTGAAGGTAAAGATTCTCCAGCTGCTTCGACAAGGCCTTCACATTGTATTAAATGAAAAAAGTGTCCTTACGATGTGGATTTGTATCGAATTTGGTACTTAATGGTTCAGTGCAAATGTACATCATCATCCTATTCTTTCTGACATATTTTTAGTGTAATGCATCTCATACCACTTTGTCAGTTAAAATAGTAATAAGGTCTCTTGAAAGCATGTAGTTTAAGTCTTTGAATGGCATGGTCGGTGATTCAGTAGAACTGTAGATCTTGCCAAACTTTTACACAAGTCTTTGAATAATCCCCCACTTTGATTTGCAGGATGATATAATCGACTATACTTACATGACAATGACTTTTTTGCAAGATGGTTAATGAAACATAGTATGGTCAATTTTGTTCATTGGAAAATGAATGTCATGCTAGGATGGGTGCAAACTCAAGCTTTTAAATTGTCCGTAGTCAGTAGAATGCACACTGGGATGAATGTACATTGTTTTCTACTTTCTAGGGACTGTTGTCAGCAAAATTGTTTTTCGTTAGCATGTCAAGAAATCCTTGTAATTGAAATTTTCTTATCAATGATATAGTATTGTTTGAATGGTGATGTGTTTTTCAGCAATATTGCTTAACATTTAGTATTTAAATTTATTATTATTATTTTGCTCATAGCAACGCATGGGCACACACCTAGTATGATTTTAACTGTGAAAATTCAATAGAGAGAAGAGCCAAGGGTAGACTGACCAAGCTGTCCATGAGGAATTATTACAGTCATTAGCATTGGGTGAAGAGTACAATTTCATGACTGAGTCTTCTTTGGTAGAAGTTGATGATAAGAAGTTAGAGGTGGTTGACTCACTGTCTGATCAGACTGTGGTTGTAGACCATGCTGCAGAACATGATGATGAGGTGGTTTTCAGATTTGGGAACTACTGTAGGGGGGCTGGCTATTTATCTCTCAGTGAGACGCCGTCATGGCAACAAGGTAGTTTCAGCCCACAGAGCAAAGGCAACCTGTCCCAGGAGTTAGCAAAGTGGTCTGAAAATGAGAATGTTGTTCTTCTTAGTTTGTCTAGCACTAGATCAGGGGATCATGCAGTGCCTCCTTTCCAATTTCTTCGTGAATTCAAAGTGGCTTGCTGTGTCGTAAATGAGGTGCAACCATGGGCAAGAAAGGCTTTCAGTCCTGGACAAATTGAGCAGCTCCATCAATTGTCCTAGATTTATTCCATAAGCAAGGTTATCAAGTTAAATTTAGAGAGTGGTGGTGTGATCTACAAGGTTCAGTCAGTGAGATGTATTACTCCGGAAAGGCCTTGGGATCCTGGTGTTCCAATGCACATAGCTTTGAATATGACTAGACCTGAGTATTTCACGGGTCGGGCCGGGTTCGGGCCGGGCCGAAAAAAAACCGGGTTTTTTCGGGCCGAGAAAATCCTGCCCACGACCGTCCCATGGGACGTGTCGGGCCTCAGTTTTCGGATCGGGCCCAGGCTTGGGCGGGCCGCCAGCGCATTTTACACTGTAAAATAACTAAAAACAACATTTCGGGTCGGGCTCGGGCCAAAAAAAAATTTCACGGGCTTCAAGATCTCTACCCACGCCCGTCCAGTAAGGTTCGTGGGCGGGCCTGGCGCGGGCCGCGCTCGGGCCAGGCCGGGCCGGGCCAGGCTAAAAATGCTCAGGTATAAATATGACCAGGCTATCAAGATCAGTTCAGTTAGTACAGAAATCTTCTTGGGCACATGATACGGGCCTGTTCGGATGCAATGAGATCCGGGCATTAGTACGGCCACAGCTTGGGGACAAGCTGTGTTTCGAGGGGCCGATAATGTCACGACCCAAGATAGAGCCCAATTCTATCGGCCCAGTTATCAAGTATCAGCCCAGCCCAAAGCCCAAGCAGAGACAACTTCTCCTATACAAAGATGTACCAGCAACACAAGGAAGAATCAGAAATCAAAAACCAGGGTTATCCCCTTCCTCCGGCGATCCTCACGGAGGAGCGTTTCCGGCGTGCCGTTCGCCCGTCTGCTCGACGGTGTCACCCTGTACTGTGCTCACGTCCCGGTGGTGGCCAATGAAATTGACCCTTGGTGCAAAGTTCAAGGACCAAAATGGCCATTTTGCCAATATTTTGTTTGAACTGTTTATATAAAATTGAAGATGCAGTTCTGACCTTTTTCTTCACAACATCCTGAACCAATTCAGTTGTTTCAGAAGAAATCCTTTGGACCAATCCCATATCTTTACTGTTGCATCATTGCGGCCAGAGACAAGGAACTTCCCCTTCTCACCAAATGCTGAAAATGCACTGTTATGCAGCTGATTAGTTAAAAAAAGGGACATGTAAGTGATATATCAACAGAATGAAGGGACTTACACATGACCACCCATCGTGTAATCAAGATGGATCCTTTTCACTTGAATCTTGTTACTCCTTCCATCTCCAACTTCAGTTCCTTTTGAACTCATTGTTGAAGTTGCTGCCCGTGGAGGTCCTTTTGATTTTGCAGGGGCCAGTTCATACTCAAGATCTACTACATCAACAGCACCATCCCCCCCTTGCAACAGCACAAACTTTGTACAGCCCTCCCAAAATACCCTCTTCAGAAACTGCTAGCGGATGAACAAAAACAGGGTTGAAACATTGCCCTGCACTACCGGAAGAACTGCCATTTTGCAATTCAGATGATCTGAAATTCAACAATAGATTATTGTGTTGATTGATCTGAATTGGAAAGTATCATGAGGTGAAAAATGTACAGCTTTATAATAGGCCAGCATATTTTTAATTGCTGTGTAAAGCAAGTTGAACCCACTTTCTAACAAAAAATATAAGGGCTCAATTTACCATGCTCAAAGCGAACATATGAGATCCTTTAGTAACTGTTAGAATCTTTTATTACAAAAGACATAGAGCTTGGAGCAGCTTAAGTAATGCAAGCCATTCACACGCATTTAATAGAAACTAAAGGATGTACCATAATCAATAGAAAATAGTGCCCGTCCTTTGGAGAAATCCCATGCAGCGAGCTTCGAGTCAAGGCCACCGGTGATTGCTGACGAATGAAATCTAACGATCAATGAGTATGAAACACTGAAGAAATTTAGCACTAACTAGTCCAATATTTTTCTCTTAAGTATTTGCTCCAAAAAGGGAGCAACAAGACTACAAGATTAAGCCAAAAAGAAACAGAATTTGTAGCACTAACCTGTCCAAGGTCTCCAAGGAATGAATTGTACACTGCTGCAAATCTGTACAGAAATCACTAAGGAACAACTGATATACAGTTTGCATGAAGATGAAAACACAGTACAATTCAAATATAAAATGTTGCCTATTCAAATCAAAATTATTAAAAGCTTCCAGTTGCACTAAATAAGGATAAACTTGTGTGGGCTTCCCTCAATCTTTTATACAAGCATTTCTGAATGGTATTGACAACCTGAAAAATGAAACCAGAATATTTTTTTTCTCGAACACGCAGGAGAGTTGCGTATCAATATATTAATAAGAAAAGGGTGGAAACACCCATACAACAATCCAAGTTTTTTTTTCTTTTAAGGGAAAAAACCCAGGACCCTCCCCCCCCCCCCCCCCACACACACACAAACACACACGCACACATTAACTCAAATCACCCTTAAACATACAGAGGACAACCCTTGACCAGAGACCCTTCTAACTTAACCATTGGGCTGCAGGGTAAGAAGATCAGCAATTCCTCGAGCCCCAGCTAATTCCCACACATGTTGTTCATCCCTAATGGCAGAAAGAAGCCCCCTTACATTAGGCTGCACACCCTCAAACACACAGCTGTTCCTGTGCTTCCAAAGTGACCATGCCACCAAGATGACAATTGAATTCAGACCTTTCTCCGCTTGGTCAGGAACCCTTCGGCTCACCAAATCCCTCCAATCCTCGAAGGAGTGTTCATCGGGTTGAGGAGCTAAAGCTTGCAGACAAAAACTTTCCAGGACATAGAACCATACTTGGCGCGAAAAAACACAGGACAGCAGCAAATGGTTGATTGTCTCCTCCTCTTGATCACAAAATGGGCAATGTTCAGGGTGTGTTAAACCCCTTTTGGCGAGCCTGTCGGCTGGCCAGCACTTATTATGTGCTGCCAACCACATGAAAAATTTACACTTCCCCGGTGCCTAACTTTTCCAGATCCTTTCCCAGGGATTGAATTGGACACTCCAATAAACACAACCTCATATGCTGATTTGGCTGAAAATTTCCCTGTTGGAGCAACTCGCCAAATGTGAGAATCCTCAACTTCTGGCTGTAGCACCACCTCAGCTAGTAAATCCCAAAGGTCAAGATATTCAGTCAAGACAGCCACAGTTAGTGCTCCTCTGATGTCAGCGACCCATCTTAAATTTGTAAGGGCCTCGGAAACTGTACGCTTCTTTGCTCGGCTCGAAATTGACCCAAACAGATGTGGCATAAGCCTGTCAAGGCTTTGCCCATGAAGCCATCTATCAGTCCAGAAAAAGGTATTCTTGCCATTGCCAATTTCTGAAATTATGGCTACTGAGAAAAGCGCCCTCGCCGACTGATGCACTTGAATAGGGAAGAAACTCCGGGAGGTCTTATGTGTCGCTTCAGCGACAAAATAACAATCTATCACGAAGACCGCAAGTTGGAGTGCATGCATGCAAAAGAAAACAGAATCGATGACATCAGCCACATGCAACATTGATTGAAACTAAAAAAAATCTATAAATCACAAACGAAACATCAAAATTAAATTCCGATCGCACCATTGGATTTCTGACAATAAAAACTTCGAAACAAGATCCCACTTGACTATATTTTGAAAAACTTTTTTATTCGTATTTTTTAATTACGGTTATATATTCTGTTATCGTTAGAACAAAACGAATGAAGTGCGAGAACAACTGTCAGAACAAAATTATATGTCATCCCGAACAACAAATGTGGTGTCAGAACAAATCAGAACAAGGGTCAGACACATGTTATTATTATAGACAGAACAACATATTACTATAGACAGAACAACTTATTATTATAGTCAGAACAAGTTTGTATGTAATCTCGAAAAAAAAAGTGTCAGAACAAATGAGAACAACTGTTAGAACAAAATTCTATTATAGTCGGAACAATTTTGTGTCATCTCGAACAAAAATAAATGTAGTGTCAGAACAAGTTGTTATTATAGACCGAACAAGATACTTATAGCCAGAACAACTTATTATTCTAGGAAGAACAAATTTACATCTCATCTCGAATAATAAAAAATATTAATGAAGACAAAAATATTAAAAGGAAAGAATATAAAAATGGAAACAGAAATAAAAATAAAGTAGAAAGTAACAAATGAATAAATAAAAAGAAAAGAGAAATAAAAGTGAAATAAGAAATAGAATAAAAAAGAATAATAAAAAGAAAGAAAGAAATGAAACAAAAAAATAATGTTAGAAAGGAAATATAAATAAAAAGAAAAACAAAAAGAAAGAACCGGCGTGGCAAAAAAAAGAGAGGAAAGGAAAAACCAGGAAATCACATGAAAGAAAACTGAAACAGAAAAAAAAAGAAAAAAAGAAAATCGGAACAAAAAAGAAGGAAAGAAGAAAACCGAATAGAAAAAAAGGAAAGAAAGACCAACCGGAACAAAAAAAACAACCGGAGCAAAAAAAAAAGCGGAATAGAAAAAAAGAAGCCCGAACAGAAAAAAGAAGCACCGCTAAGTACGAACACGAGAAAGAAAAAAAACTGCCCGCCCACGGCCTCCGGCGCGATAGGTTGCCAAATTGTCGCTTAAGCGACATATAATATTTGGCAGAAACTCCATGGTTTCTCTGGAACAGTTTTTTTCAACCAGGGCCATCGCATTCTGAGGGCCCAACCCATATGTTGCAGGTTCGAAATGCCCAGCCCCCCTAGCTGAAGGTCTAGTAACTTTAGGCCAGGCTATAAAACAATGTCCTCCCTTCACATCTTTTCTACCTTTCCACAAAAAAACTCTCATGATCTTGTCAATGGCTTTGAGAGCTCACTGAGGAAGGTCCGTGTCCATTGCCAAATATATGAGCGTGGATTTGAGCACAAACTGCACCAGCACTTTTCTTCCTGACCTTGTTAGCAGATCTACCTTCCAACCCGGGAGCTAATCTGCCACTTTGTCAATTATCGGTTGAATCTGGACCTTAATTAATTTATGCAGGGATAATGGCAAGCTAAGATACCTGTAGGGAAATTCCAGCACTTGGCATGGGAGCAGGGATTCTATGGTCTGCCGATCCTCCTCCTGACATTGAATGGGAAGCACGATACTTTTCTGAACATTGGACGGGCGGTGGAGCGTGGTTCTCGTGCGTGTCTGGCCGTGCCGCAGCACCCAGAAGAAGACCTTCACCTTTTTGGGCGCAAAACCCTGCCAGTTGATGTCCGCCATGGGGGGCAGGTGGCCGGCTCTCGCAGTGCCGAGTAGAACGCCACCATGCAGACGCGCCTGAGGCCGGAGCCGGCCATGCGCCGCCTGTCGGGGCAGGCCTTGAGCTCCACGGAGAGAAGTGCGTTCTCCAACAGGGCGAGCTCGTGTTGCGCCGTCGACGGCAACCACGGTTGGAGCTGGTCAGACGTCACGCCGCCGGCGGCAAGCACCTCCTCCACCGTGGCATCCGTGTCCAGGTAGTGGGAGTAGAGGGCAGGGAGCAGCTCAGTGAGGCGGCCGGACTCCGCCCATTCATCATGCCAGAAGGATGCCGTCGTCCCGTCGCCAAGCGCCACAGCCGTCAGCGCGTGGTACTGCGGGATGAGGCTTTTAAAGAAGCTCCAGCTGGGGGTGTCATCATTGGTGTGCCTGCCGTCGTACCACAGGCGGATCCAATCCGCCCGGGGGTTGGCCTCTCCAGTGAAGAGCTTGTGGACGTGCTTGAGGAGGAGGCTGGTGTTGAGCATGGCTAGGTCCTTGAGTCCAACCCCGCCGTCGTTGGTGTCCTAGCAGGTGAGCGGCCACGCGACGAGGCAATCGCCTCTGGAGCACTTGGCGGCGCCCTTCCAGAACAGGCCCCGGCGGGGTCGGTCAATCTTCTGGAGGATGTTGCCGGGGAGCGGAAGCATCGACATTGCGTAGAAGGGTTGCGCCGTCAGCACCACCGCGGCCAAGGTGAGTCGCCCAGCGGCTGTCGGCAAGGTCGTGCGCCACCCAGGGATCATCTGTTCCGCCTTGACGGCGAGCGCCTCGAGCGCAGAGGAGGGGATCTTGGAGACGGAGAGGGGGAGCCCCAGGTAGGACTGGGGGAACCCGGCGACGGGGCAGCCTAGGATGCCGGTCAGCTCCAGGGTGTCGCCCTCGTCGACGTTGACCGGCACAAACGTGCTCTTGTGGAAGTTGATGTGGAGCCCGGTCGCCGTGGTGAATTTGTCGAGGAACTCTTTGAGCCGCCGGAGCTGACTGGGACACGCCGGCAACACGATGATCGTGTCGTCGACGTACTGAATCACCGGCGTGGGGAGGTCGGGGAGGAGGGGGTGCTCCAAGCCGCTGTCCTCGTGCGCGATCATCCTGTGCAGAAGGTCCGCGACGATGAGGAACAGGTAGGGCGGAGGGGATCCCCTTGGCGGAGTCCACACCGACACTGAATCCAAGGGCCGGGGACACTGTTGAGGAGCACCGCCGTCTTGCCGGTCGAGAGGAGGGAGTTCACCATGCCCCTCCACCCGTCCCCAAAGCCTCGGGCCGCGAAGACCGCGTCGAGGGAGCTCTAGGAGACAGAGTCGAAAGCCTTGCGGAAGTCGAGCTTGAGGACGATCGTCGGAGTGCGCCGTTTGTGACAGCACTGAACCAACTCCGTGGCGAAGAGGAAGTTGTTGGTGATGTTCCGCCCGCGGATGAACCCGGTCTACAGCGGCGAGACCAGGTCAGTGATGAACGGTTGCAGCCTGGAGGTGAGGATCTTGGACGCTATCTTGGGGGCGTAGTTCTGCAAGCCGACGGGGCGGAAGTCGCCCGCGGCCACAGCGACATCTTTCTTTGGCAAGAGGACGACATAGGCGCGGTTCACTGAAACCACGCTGGAATGGTTGCGGTTCCAGCCGGTTCGGTAACCGCCCAATTCAAAATTTTGAACTTGAATTTAAAAAAATCCCTAAAATTCCTAAAAATAGATCAAGTTGCCACGAATCTAATGGTGTCAAAATTTTTCAAATATTCGTCTGTTTAGTATACTTTGCGGGCATTAGAAGTTCAACCGTGGTTGAACTTCTAATGCCTGCAATAAATACTAAATGCACTAATATTTAAAAAATTTGACACCATTAGATTCTACGCACCTTGAAATATTTTTAGAAATTTTTCTTATAGTTTTCAATTTTTTAAATCAAATTTGAAAACACATCAAATTCTTCATTGCGCCTATTTTTTTCCCAGCGCAAGGTAACCGCTCAAACCGGAGCGGTTTACCGCGGTAAACCGCTTGAAACCGCTTGCACGAGAGGTTTTGTTGGAATTTTGAATTCGAGTGGTAGAAATCGGTTACCGCCCGTACCGCTGTGGTAAACCGGCTGTGGTAAACCGTTACCGAGGGCCGACGGTATCACCCTAGGTAAAAAAACCTGAGGGAGGAGGGATTGCCGCCGCGCCTTCAATGCCGTTGCGGTGAGTCGAAGCGCACCGCAACGGGAGCTCCAAGGGGAGAGCAGATCCCTGTACCCTTGGGCCGCTAACAAGAGTCTTGTGGATCCACGTGGACATCTGTGACAGGACGTGTACCGAGACCCGAGGAGCCTCCATCGATGCCGGAGCTTGTGGCGATGATCCGCGCCGCCGCCTCCCATGGCGCCGTCGCTCGTCGTCAACCGGAGGCGGAGGCGCCGTCGACCCCGGCTGTAGAGCAATGGGAGTGATCGCCATTTTTACAGGGTAGACCAGAGTACGCTTCACAGGAGGGACCTCCTCCGCCATTGGTGGCTCCACGATCTCCAGGTCCATCACCGGCGGAATTTGATCAGGGCTCGAACACCAGGCCACGACCTTGAACACATCGCGGTGATCAGCCGAATCAGGATGAACTCCACTAATCCAGCAATGGTCACACAAGAGAACCTCCGCCGTTGTCAGGTCCCAAGCATGGGCTGGAATGCCACATACGTCCACCTCGACGGGAGCAGACAAGGTCCCCGCGTTGGAGTTCAGAAAGCGCGTCCACCGCATGACATGAAGCCTGAGTGAAGTGGAGATGAAAACTTGTCCGCCATTGTACACCCTTTCCGTCAGCTCTTCATCCGGCAAGATCAAGAGGAGTTTCGCATCCCCAAGACGTTGTAGGGATAGCAATGAAACCTCGATCTCAAACCGGCTGGCAATGCTGGCCAGGATGGAATCAGGATTACCATTATGTTGCATGTACCTTGGTTTCTTGTCAGTAACATGATTACAGTGGTTTCTCTTGTAGGGACCTCAATCAAACCAGAATATCAAGAATAACATCATTAAACAGGAGTACAGGAACTAATCCTGCCGACCAATGCAATGCACATATCTTTCTTTTTAACTTGAGGTCCATTCGTTCAGTTCTCAAACTATCAATTATCTTCTGATTCAAAAAATGAAACATAATAATCCTCCTTGTTTTCGAAACAAAAGCTCAAAAAGATAATCCAGGAATTTTGACCATAATGACAAGTTCTTAAATCAACTTGATAAGCCGTTCTACTGTACTTAAATTCTCAAACTATCAATTCTCTTCTGATTCAAAAAATGGAACATAATAATCCTCCTTGTTTTGGAACCAAAAGCTCAAAAAGATAATCCAGGAAATTTGACCATAACGACAAGTTCTTAAATCAACTAGATAAGCCAGCAAAGTTGCCTATAATGGCAAAGGGTCTTACATCAATCTTATCTGATATTCTAACTTGGATAGCTTGCGCCTAACTATTGGTCAATTCTTTGTGTCAATTTGGAACTAGAACATTCCAAAAGAACTGCCATATAGTATTTTTTATCACTTAAAACTAGAAAAATAGTGCACCATAAATTTTGTTTTACTGATCCTGTAAAAGAAATTCTTTCACCAATTTCACATGACAATGTCAGATAGCCAACACCAAAATGTGGTGCACATGGTATTCGTTAAAAAGTGATAGAAAGGTCTACATTTATTTGCATACACTTGCGACATACTCATTACTCAATACCTTAACATCACCACTGTCATCTGCAGCAGCGAGAAAACCTTTAGAGCTGACAGCAACCTGCATCCAAAGTGGTATCATATTCTGAATCTTTACCAACTCGATGTTATCACAACACCATGAACTGAATGAAGTACTGAACTGTACCAGAAAGTTCAGACAGTGACAACAGCAATTCATGCTAAATAAAGGATATTTTACAGTAGCATTGTAGAATAGCATACCTGATTAATTTCATCTCAATTGTAGTTATACGTCTCTAACGGATTTTATTGAGGTCCCTACAAGAGAATCACTGTAATCATGTTACTGACAAGAAACCAAGGTACATGCAACATAATGGTAAGTTAGATTATACACTTTCAAACTGAGAATAAAGAGGCATATACAAAGTCTTCATTTCCTACAAGAACAACAAATTTTAAGTATAGATGTTTGCATGCCCATGTATCAGGGATGAGCGATTTGGAGGGCTTACTGAGCTGGTTTAAAGCAGATGGAAGTAACTGGCTTATTTGCTGCCTCAATGGTCAAAATCACATCTTTTGTGCGCAGATCAAACCAGCAAAGACATCCATCCTAAGATGATAGAATTTATGACAACATGAGAAAAAAACCAAAGTCCCGAGAAATAAGAGGTACCAAATAGCACATAATCATATGCTTAAAATATTGCAAATTCACAATAGACTCACCACCAATGGAATTTTTAGGCAAAAAAGGCCTGCACAAGGAAAGCATCTAGCAGCCTATGAACACAATACCACCATTTCCCAGTATAGTGATCAAATCATTATCTATGCTTGGTTCTCTTTGCCTACAAGTAATTTCTACCACCTGAGGAAATTCTTTTCCCTTCCTATTAGTACTTTCTAAGTAGCATGAAAATTTTGACGATGCGACAGTTGAATAGCCAAAAACACATGGCATGACACATAAGGTTGCTACCAAGTAGTTTACTTCCGTGGAGAAAATAGCGAAGCAATGGTTATTGAGCGCTAAAATTTTATCTGTGCTGCTAATTGCACTAGGGTGTCGCCACCAAGTGCATGGGTAGAATACTAGAATGCAAGGAGGAACTGAGGAACCCGGCAAGGTGGCAACACGCAGTTAAGTTGCTCCTGCAACGCCAAGGTCGACTTGCCGTTAGTGAAGCAAAAGCGTCACATACTAACATACTAGCTCTTGGTTTCCCCACCCAGTTTGACGGTGACCCTAAAATTGGCCCATCCACTCCCTTCTAAAGATCAATAAGCGCCACACTGAAGCTCAAAGGAGCACCCAGCAGCCAATGCTCACGAGGTGTTCGACTCGTGTCCTCAGCAGAAGACATCATGCCCTATTGCCCTGCACTATTGGCAGTTCGAGGACGCCCATGGACCAGCCAATGCTCACGAGGTGTTCGGTTCACACTTTTCAAGCGGGTCTAGGGGCTTGGGTCACCCAACTCCGGCGACCTCTCCTGGTTTATTGGTGGGTGGTCCTCTGGTAGTTGCGACGAAGAGCAACGACACCGTATTGGACTCTCTTAGCAAGCCATGGAATCCTCCAAGATGGTCACCGATTACACGAGGGCCGAGATGACCTCTGATTGCCTGGATGCCGTAAACAACTTGTAGGATAACAGCATATATTGAACATGACCTCTGATTGCATGGATGTCAAATGTCGTAAACAACTTCAAGCAGAAGAGCATAACAGTATAAACATAAGGCATGGTGCTGAAGTGCTGATACATGAAACGGCAACAAAGCAAAAGGCCGCTGTCTCGTGAATGTAACCCTCAAGGAAAAATTCAGATGTCTCGTTTATTAGACCTTGGTTGGCTCAGTCAAGTCAGAACATTCAGAAGTTTCACTGGATAACGACAGCAGCGCTACAAACGACCACAGAAGACGACTCTGACGGCTTATGTTTAAGTCACCTAAATGCACACATCATTCCACAAAGGGAGATAAATAGGATCAACCAGGAAACCACCAAAGTGCAGCCCAGCTGCTTGATGATACAGTCTTCATCTTCATAATAAGCTACGCAGATCCCTAGTAACCTTCCACACATATACAGATGGTGTCCCCACAGTGAACACTGTATACACAAAGTAAACCCTATCCCTCTCTTCAATGCTGGCATTTCTCCAAAAGTCTTTCGCCCTGTCACGGGGGAGGGAATTAAACTTAGTGCACAAATTATACATACACAGATACTAAAAAAGTTATTAACGCCACAATCATGATGAATTATGATTATTTCACATAGACCTAGCAGTGATTTCGAGACTGTACCCTGATTTCTAGTCTCACCTAGTTCACTATTCTTTCAAATGAGGCGATTGAACAGTAATGCCCTCAAAAATCATCATAAGTGAACTTGGTAAAATTAATCAATATGTGAAGGAAAGTCATCATACAGGGTACAAATATAGTGCATCATGCTGCATTTTTTAACACTTGGTGTATGCACTCTTTTTGGATGCACCCATCTTATGTAAATATGAAGGAATTAGTAAAATTTAAATTAAAACCGAAGATTCCTCTGAAAATTTTGGTGTAGTTCGTGTACATAAACATACTCAAATAGGTGAACTGTAAGTGGGAGTAACAACCTATCTACCGTAAGCAACAAAAACAAATTTGCTTGAATACAGTCTCTCAAGACAGAATTTGTGATTCTGCAATTTAAACAACCAACAATGTTGCATCATATTCTCGTGCACTCACCGTTGCCACAATCGCAGACCACTCTCAGCTTTGCCTGCTGGCTCTCCCATCCCAGTTGAGAGCCACCGACAGCCCTGCAACAAGTACTCTGATTAATCAAAATTCAAAAGATTACATGTAACAAGTAGGGTGGACAGTAAAGAAGAACAGTTACGTTACATTCCTCAAGTTTATTATGTAGTTTAACTCAGAATGCAAGATAAATAGGAAGTTTTGTTCAATATAATAATGTACATGTCACATGATTGTTGTGTAAAACTTTATAGAACAATACAGTATGTATTAGACAAACCAACAAGAAAGATTGGAGAAGAGTGAGGTGTTCCCCAAGTTCATAAGGTGGTTAATGATGTTAGCCTGGAAATAAACTTCAAGCAATGGCATTAGGGCAGTCACAGAGTTATTATTACTACTTCAGTCCAACAACAACTCAAACTATAACATGCCAATTGGTGAAATGGTCACAAGCAAGTACAAATGTTGAAATCATCAATTACAGTGGATGCAAAATGACTACAAAGTTAAGGATGCACTGAAAATAACTTCGCCAAAACCACAATTTGAAATGAAGGTTAAGATACAGATGTCAAATTCAAGAACAATTTAAACCACTCAAGTCACAACTTCACTAGTAATCATAAGTGGAGAACATAGTTTTTAAAATCTGTAGCAAAAAAAATTAGTGTTGAGCACACACCCAGTATATATATTAGAGCAATTGTATAGGTCATAAAAACCACACCGACAGTTGCGTATAGGTAGACAAAAAAAACAGTGTCAGTCCATAGGACATACATGAAACATAAGCACCTGATGTAGATGTAGCTCATCAGGGCTATTTGAGGATGGCAAAAAAAATTCCTAGTACTTGCCTAGAAATGGGTGAGCCTGATACTATCAACTGTGTTGAATGCACATATATGTGACATGCACCACAATACCAAATAAAAGCAGCAAGTCCACTGTCAGCTTACAGTGATAGATCAGAGCAGGGAACAAACATCCATGCATTATTTGGCTATATGGAAATTATATAACTAGATTTATTTTAAGAAACCTTTAAGTTAAGGTGCAAACCTATTAGTATAGGTTAGTGAGGATAAAAAAAGAACAGATGAATATATGGATAGGCATACTAAGTTCCAACACATTTTATTAGTAATTAAATTATTCAGAACTTGGATGGCAAGCAAACATATTGCAAGGACAGGTTAAAGACCTGCACAACCAATAAACTGAAGCCATCTCTCAAGAAAAAGTACCTGCGCATACACCACCCACTCCACTAAAACGCAAAATTCATCCAGGATAAGATAAGATTGAATTTCCAAACTTTGAGTTAGGGGCAAATTAGTAAGTGATACCATATCACTAATTGAAGTACCAATTTACAAAGTCGAGTCACCCAACATCAGAACAATTACACAAATCAAACTTATTAAATATGGATACCACGTGCAAGGACAGAATATGTTGGCAAACAGCTCCCATGGTCCAAACTAAAACAAATCCCTATACGAATCAAGCATGGGTAATCGTGCAACCTGCCCAATTTGCATGTATTAAACAGTAAATGAGGTCGTTGGATAGTGCAGGTAAAATCCTCTATCTTCGGATTTGAAAGGTAAAATACCCATCAATCCCCACTAATCCGTGGGGATAGTGGGGATTTTTGCCTATCCAACAAACCCTAGCGAGCGAAAATTACAGGTCAAATTTCGCACAGTTTCTGATCACACATATGTGCAAATATGTAAAGATCAAAGCTTTACGAAAACTAATAAGCACCTAATGGGGATTTTTGCCTATCCAAAAAACCCTAGCGAGCGAAAATTACAGGTCAAATTCCGCACAGTTTCTGACCACGGATCTGTGCAAATATGCAAAGATCAAAGCTTTACGAAAACTAATAAGCACCTAGTATGGGATGTCTCCTCACCTCAACGTTACGGGTGGCCGCGGGGTGAAGCGGCGGCGCCGCGCGGTGGAAAACTTGGTTTATCCCCATCCCTCTTCCGCCCACGTACGCGGCTGCCGAAGATCCAGATGAGCCACGGCTGAGCATCGCCAACGCCGACCGAAGCGCCGCCATATCCCTCTACTTCGTCTCGCTTCGCCGCCGCTGCTCTCTCTCTCTCTCTCTCTCTCTATCTCTCTCTCTCTCTCTCGCTGGTGGGTTGTGTTTGCGTATTTGCGTTTGCGTGGAGGGGTTGGACCTGGGTGGGTAAATATTTATCTAGTCGAAACCGGGGACCAAACCTGAAGCGGATTCGTCGGATGGAGACTGTCCGGTCCAGATGAGCCTCCTTGGATCCTGCCAAAATTTGCAATTAACCCCCCGCACCAACTTGGAACACTTCATATGGAACACCTCGAGATATGTAACATTTGCACGATGGTCCCTCTTCTCCAACTACCCAACATGCTCGAGTATACAGCTCCCGTCCCACCGGCAACCGCGGCGGCGGTGCCCATGCCTTCGGCGGCGCTTGCACCCGCGTTCGCGTCCGCTTTTCGCAAGGAGGCAGCGGCCAGGGCTCGTTAGTTCTTGTTCTAACTCAAGTAGGAGACACACCATGCCGACGAGTACATCAGCACCAAGTGCGGCGGGCGGATGTGGCCGCTAGAGGCTCGGAAGCAGACTGCAATGACGTCCATGTTCACGGCACCCTGTCACCTCCAGCCATCGAGCCAACAGTGGCACCTCACGGCAGAAACCTCTGCTGTTGGCATCGACAGCTCGACGCACTCGGCATGTTCGATGAAATGACCGAGATGAAGTTGTCTGGTATCTACACGAAGAAAGGAAGCAGTCCACCTTAAGGTTATCTTCCACAACAAATTTTGATTTATTTGTTGATATTTGGATCAATTGGCTTATAAAATAGGCATAGACAAATTTTGATTTGTTGGCTCTGTCATCGGATCACTCTACAAGCTTCAGACTAAAAATCAATTAGCTTATTGAATTGTTGACTTATTTCTCTATGCCCCATATACTCATCATCATTGGTACTGCTGCATTTGAATGGCCATCGGGTCCTGATTTTACAGATTCTGTGTACAGCCTCAAATCTGACAGAAACAAAACGTGAGTATATGTTTTTTTTTTTGGACAACAGTGAGTATAGGTTAACAGGAGCATATATCGGTGATGTTAAAATTATTTGTAGTTTGACGCCTTTGACTTGAACTAGATCAAACATATTGTAGGTGTACTGTCAACGGATCCAGAGGGCATTTCAGAGTATTGTACGATCAGTATGTGTACCATGTATGGGTACTTTTTTTTTATTTAAAGGAGTCCATATTGCGTTTTTTAGTGAACAAGTAGGAAATTAATGCAGATAGTAAGAATGCAACTGTGGCAGTGCTAACTGCTAAGTACCTGACACTGCCGAATGTGTGGTTCATTACATGATGGCTGTATTGCTTCGATCTGTGAACAATTGAGCTGTTCTTGTGTTAGGTATTTATCTTCTGCACTAACTTTAGTTGACAAGTGTCAATGCACTCATTTTCCTGATATAGTGCACATTGAGGTTTCTAGTGAGCCTTAACATCATATCCATTCTTATGCCCGCTTCCTTGTTTTGAAAAAAAACAAAGATTGTATGTGATTCGATGAGCTCCATCCCACGTTGCTTTTAAATTGGAAATTAGGAAGGATGTATAATTGTTGTTGACTTCAATGTTGGCAAGTCAAACGCAAAATGGTAACTAGAATGCTTGACTCAAGTTTCCTGTCTAGTTAAGAAAAACGGCAGCATGAGTTGATGTTGATTTTTCATTGCACGATGCAGAACATTTGCAAGGAAATTAACCACTGTGCAAAGTTGTGTAAACGATAAGACTTTTGTCGTGAGGTTGGTCCCTTAATCTTGTGAACCTAGGGAGTATGTTTGATATCATTATTGTTTTCTGCACTGGACTGTTGCTTATTTTTCTGAACATTTACAGATGTTGTGTTAAAGGCCCCCTTTTGGAGAATGGAGATCAGTGTCTGCCTATAAATTTTTCCTTTCCAGTTTGCCACCAATGCAGTACACGCAGCTGATCAAAAGATGGAGCCGCCTTGCATCGGTCTATGAATTACCTAAGCACAACAAATTTGACCCTGGAATTGGTGCGATTGAGAGATATGTATTAATCGTACTTTAGCACGGCTCATTACTATGCCCTTGTTGTAGTTGCCAACTTAGTTCAAAGTTAGTGTGCCATATGGCTGAAACTGGCACTTTGTACTGGTGAAAATTTATGTTACGTAATGCAGTCAAACTTAATGTAACTCATAAAGATTATCAATTTGTAAACATGGAAATGAAGAAAAGCAATGTGATTTTAAATTGAGCTGATTCCAATTCCATATATCAGAGAACTTGTCTGGCAAATCAAGTGCCGCAACATTGCTCATTTACTTTCGAATTCGATTGTTTCTGCACCTGTTGTTTGTGCATGCACCTACTGTAGTCATTTCTGCAACATTTGCATTATTTTTTTCACATAATACACATCAACCATACTGATGTTTATATCATAATCAAGGTACAAAATTCTTGATAATTATATCAGGCAGTCATTTGCATATATGGGTTCTGAACGTCAGGGCCAGCAGAAAAATAATTGGATGGACTAAACTATCCAACAGCAGTGCATCTTTCAGATAAAGTTCCTGAATCACACTTTTTTTCCTTCAAAACTAAAAGGTCACATAATCCTAAATCTTTCAAGCATATTTTAAACATGGTTTTAAAAGTGACATATTCAAGTTGGCATTTAAAAGGTATGTACAGTGTTTGACTTCAACCATGCACCATGCTTCAAGTGATTTAATAATAAACACGCATCAATACCATGCATCATGTTTTGCAAATCATCTGAGCGGGAGTTCGAACCAGGAGAGGTCAGTAGCAAATCCAAATAAAAATCCTCACCCCAACAACACCACTAGCACTCTACCAGGCTCGTCCCCATGCCCATGGCGCTGCACAAGGGTGCGAGATGGGTAGACCAAAGACAGTGAGAAGACTGTTGTCAAAAAAAAAAAAGACAGTGGGAAGACACCAATCGTACGAGTTTTCCTGCTACTGCAGCTGGCTCCGCTGCTGCCACCATCGGGGGAGGGCATGGCTGGTGGAGGGCCATGGCCCTAGACCCAAACCCTAGCTCGATTTGTTTGAATTTGGGAAGGAGCGGCACAAACAGAGTAGTAGCACGGTATATCGGTGGACTAGACTCTGGCTGTGGAGGAGATGGCAGAGGAGAGCGTGTTGTGTAAATTTTCTATCTGGCAGGGTGCTTCGTGTGAAACTTATATTAGGAGGTAAACTAGCATCTTGTTCGTTACCTGTTTGAGACCGAACGTGTTGCATCCGGCAGACGATATTTCGGTTTCCAAGATTGCACCGAAGGTCCGGTTTCTGCCTAATATTTTTTTTCGAATTACACAATACATCGGAGGCACTCACAACGCACGCACACTCATCCTATGAATACACGCACGCAAACCCTACCTCTAGGAGCAAATCCTCAAGATTGACGAAGTCACCACAGGCGTCTCGTTGTCGACGGGAACGTCACCTACCACTGAAAGCACAAACGCCGTTAAATCCTGAGAAATTCGCTCACACAGGGAGTCGAACCCAGGACCTGAGGTGCTACCGGAGCTCTTGTAACCACTAGGCTACAGGCCCTTTCGCCTGCCCAATATTTACCCCGACGTGGTTTCCGCTATTTGTATTCCTGTATGTATGTGCACCGTCCCGATTTCGATCCCCTGGGCTCGCACCGACTCCGATTCCTTTACCATCGATATTCAATAATTTATTTATTTAAAAAAATTGAAACTTATTTATTTAAAATTTTACAAATATGTATACACTGTTTGTTTTTTTTGGCTTACTTCATTCTATTTTTCATATTTATTTTATTTTTAAACAAAAATGAATGTTCAAATATTCTATTTTTAAATAAAATGAATGTTCAAATATTCTATTTTTAAATAAAATGAATGTTCAAATATTATGATGAAAAAGCAATCGTGACAAATAATTTAGAACGAAAGAAGTATGAAAGTAAATAAGATTTCTGTTTTTTTTATGTCATCACCACCGATCCGAGATGGTAAGAAGTCTGTGACAACTCGAGTGGGTAAGAAGTCTCAAGTAAAATGGCTGAAAACCACCCTTCTCGTTTATAAGGCACGCACGTATATTAAGATTCAAACTTTACAATCTTTGACTACTAATTTACTCATCATATTTTTTGTTTTATAATGTAAATTTGACATGGTTGAATTTGTACAAATGTAGTTTCTAATGATTATACGTTCGTAACCACAAATAAAATAATATAAAAGGAACTCCGTGTCGGTCACCTTTGTTTCCCTCATCCTCCCCAAAATCCTTTTACTCATCCATGAGTGAAATACTTGAATGATGGGGTTCCGGATGGAATTCCTTTGTTGGTGGGCCTCCTCGGAGATCAAATTCCAAAATCCATCCAACATGCCTTCCGGCACGTCTACTTTCTCCGGAGCTCCCTTTTGGAAACCAAGTAGCTCCCTAATATGTTCAAAGGGGACCACTTGCTAAATTCCCTCCAACCGGAATGATAAACTCGGCACCCCCTCATCAAGGATAGGCGCCATGGTCATTAGAATTTCCAAGGCAAATTCCTTGTGGGTATTTACCGACACCCCGTTGGAGAATTGCACCCATCCTAGGTGCCCCAACATATAATAAATGTCCGTGCCAAAACCCAATGAGTTGAGAGCTTGATCGTCGAAATCGACGTTTGCCACAAGCCTCTTCTCAAGACGAGAGAGTTTCTTCTCCTCCTCCTCCGACATGATGATGAAGCCATACGCGGAGTACCGCGGAGTGTATGGAGGTGGAGCGGATGATCGGGTCGATCGACGAGGTGGGACAGGCGGCTCCTCCGTACGCCCTTGAGGTTCGGTAAACCTCATGGACGAGCTCCTTGTGGCCCTCATGCCACCAAGGAGGAGAGTGTCGTTCCTCCTCGGCGGTGTCGTGTCCTCCTCCATGCTCCGAGGAGACTCGGAAACCGAGTGCCTCCTCGAGGACGTCGTCGAAGATGGCTTGGACGACGACGACCCCTTCTTCTTGGTGAAGAGACTTGTGGTTTTCTTCCACATGATTGCAACACTCTTCTCTCTAATATAATCCCGGGGTTTTAACCGGTAACAAAGCACTCAAGAATTATGGAGTATGGACTTTGAGTGGATTAAGGGTGTGATTTTGTTGGGCAAAACAAACTTGGGAAGGATGGCTAAGTCTAAGGTGGTTCTGGACTAAAACTTCGAGCACACAAACAGAGAGATGGGAGAGTTGCTTGCCTGCTGAAGACGAGCACCGGGGGGTGCATTTTATAGGGGAGGCCGGCCGGCCTGGGCCGACCGGCCTGGGTGGCCTCGTGCCTCCCCTGGCTCGGTTTTCCTCCAGCGTGATGATCTTCCCTTTGTGACTTTCGTGCCCGCGTGCTCCACTAGTTGCACCACCCAAACTCTCTCATCCACTCCTTTGCTTGCATTATTGGTCCTTCCACTTGATGCCTTTGCTTTGAGTCATGTCCATGCTCCTTTGCTTCACATGCCACCATGAATTTCCTGCAAAACAATGCTTGCAGCCCCCCATGCTTGTCCTTTGCATGTGATCTTGATGAAAGTTGTTGGAAGGGCATCCTGTGATGCATCATGGTGCATGCATGATTTGTTTAACTAGATTGCCTCCCTCTAAGCATGTCTTAAGGCTAAGCACTTCTCTAATTTCGAAAATTAAAAATAAATGCAGAGCTATAGAAGAGCTCAAGCATAATTTTAGAGAAGTTTTTAAAGTATTAAAAACAAGATGTAAGTCAAAAATATTTTCCGACTACATTTATATCGGTCTCACCGGTATTGTTTACCTTCATTAGTTGAGAGCAAACTTTCCCGGTTTGATCATGGGGGCATAGGTTTAGGTTCTAATTTTGGCTAAATGAGAGAGAAAACGAGGCTTAGAAAAATTCTAATCTTAGAGAAACCAAGGATATAGATTTTTAAACCAACCAAAAATTAAGTTTCTAGGTTCACGCGAGTCCTACCACGTGCTGAAATTTAAATAACATCTAGATACAAGTCGTGGCTCTACTCGTGTGTTTTTAGCATGTAAAACAAGTCAACCACAACATCATAAGGACGATGAATGGTTGAGATAGGTTCTGAATTTATTTGGTTTTGGTTTCTCGAAAAGAGGCAAACAACACATAGGATGGTTCATGTAAAGGGTTTATGATCCAAGCAAAATATTCAACCAATAATTATGTCTCTAATATTGTTCAACCACTCTAAGTCTAATGTCTTGTGTAGTAAATTTCAAAACTAACTTACTTGAAAAGACTCGAAAAACCTTGAATCGGGTTGTCCTCCCGGTAGCTTATTCTTGACTCGACGAAACGGGTTGCCTCCCGCCTAGCGCTTCGTTTATAGTCCATGGCTAGACTTCTTCACTTGATTACTTCGGATCAACGCTCTTTGCGGGCATTGCAATCTTGGGTACCCACTTCCACACCATCTTGGGCACGGGCTTATTCTCCGGCTTAGTCATCTTTTTGGTCTTCACAGGCGGCTTTTGTTCCTTTGTCTTGACGGATGCAACAACTTCTTTGATTTTCTTCACGTCCTTCTTCTTCGGCTCTTCCTTCTTCCTTGGTTCTTCCTTAACAACGTGACGATGAGGTGGAACATATTTAACTTCAATCATATTGCATACCTCGAGACGTGGTTGAAACTTGAAGGAACTCCTTTCGCCGTTAATGTCGAACTTGATCTCCCCCTTGCCAACATCAATAGTAGCTCCCACGGTCTTGAGGAAAGGCCTCCCAAGGATGAGTGGTGGCTTTTCCCTCTCTTCCATCTCGAGTACCACGAAGTCGACGGGGATGAAGTGGTGTCCGACCTTCACGGGCACATCTTCGGCGATGCCCAAGGGATAGCGAATGGAGTTATCACCCAACTCCAAGCACATACCCGTAGGCTCCAATGGTAGGCGTAGCTTCTCGAACACATCTCTTGGCATGACGCTCACACTAGCTCCAAGGTCGCATAATGCCTTCTCGAACTTGAATGAACCAACGGAACATGAAATTGTCGGGCATCCGGGGTCTTTTTGCTTCTCTAGTCCATTTGCAATAGCGGCACTACATTGCTCGGACATCTTGACATGATCTACCCCGAGTGTTGCTATCTCATATTTATTTGCAAGGATATCTTTGAAGTAACGAGAATATGTAGGAACTTGAAGGCATCCAATAACAGCATGTTGATGCTAAGTCTACGCACAACCTCCACAAACTTCTCAAAGTGATTATCAAGTTTACCTCGGAAGTAGCATGGCTTGAGTTGCGGTATCTTCGTGTCTTCTCCCGGCATCTCAAACTCGGGCTCTTCGGTGACAATCTCCGTAACTTCCTCCTTAGCAAATTCCTCCGTCTTGGCGGATGGTTTAGGCTTCCTTGCTCCCGCGGAACGTTCCGGATCTTCGGTCTCCTTCCCCGAACGAGTTTGAATAGCCTTCGTCGTTTCGGGACCTTTAGGTTGTCCCGGAAGCTTCCCTTCATTAGAGGATAGGTGCCCGACAAGTTGTCCCACTTGCGTCTCGAGCATCTTCATCATGTTGAGCACTTGATGGTTGGAGCTTCCGACCTCCGTCACTTTGCTATCGATGTTCTCCAACACCTTGTCTATGGCCTTGAACTTGGTGACGGTGTCTTTGTTGATCTTAGCTTGCTCGTCCATGAAGTCCTTCAATTGTATACGAAGCGGAACCGAATTCGGAATGGATGAGCTTGCATTAAATTGAGGTCTGCCTTGCCCGTAGAGGAAGTTCGGCAAATCTCCCTTCCTCATGTAGTCGAGCACCTTGGCTTCCTCCGGACAATCCTTGTGGACATGGCCATATTCTCCGCACTCTTCACATGTGGATCTTGCTTTGGCAGCCTTTAAGTCTTGAGCCTCTTTCTTTTCTATCTCCATCTTCTCCAACCTCCGCATAAGCGAATCGATCTTGCCCTCGAGTATGTCTTCCTTCTCCACTTGCAAGACTCCTTTGACGTTCCCCACGGGTTGAACCGGAAGTAAGCGTCCTGACGACACCCACGTATCATTGTCCGCGACCTTCTTGAATAGAGTGAAAGCTTGAGTCGGCGTAAGCTCTATGATAGATCCTTCCGCCGATGCATCAATGACCGTCCTTGACGCCATGGTGAGTCCTTGGTAAAACTTTTGAACGAGGTCCTCCTTCGGGAACTTGTGATGTGGAACCGCCCGAGTGTGCTCATTGAAGCGCTCGAATGCCTCCGAGATAGTTTCCGTAGGATACTGAGAAAAAGTGGCAATCTTATTACGCAAGCTTTGAGTTTTACCCGGCGAGTAGTATTCCTTCATGAAGGCCCTCATCAATGCATTCCAATCTTGCACCGTCTCCGCCGGTTGAGAGTAGAACCATTGCAAAGCCTTCCCGAGTAGCGAGAACGGAAAGAGTCTTGCCCTCATTTGATCTTGAGTCACCCCGTCCATGTTGAATGTTTGACATAGTTGAACGAACGCTTGGAGGTGAATCGGATGTTCTTTACCGGTGAAGGGTGAATGTTGCACCATGCGGATTGTTGAGGTCTTGATCTCGAACGGCCTTCCGATCTCCGCGAGGTTCAAGATTGGTAGGTCGATGATGTCCGGGGTGCATAGCTCCCCGATCTTGCGTTCTTGCTGTTGTTCTCCCATCGGTGGAAGTCGATTTTCCCGAGGACTTTGAGGTGGTGGATTCTTCGGAGATTCCAACGATCCTTCGTCTTCCGACTTCGAATATACAAAATCCAGCTTCTTAGCTTGTTGTGCTTCGCGTCTCCTTAGCCTGTAAAGTTTTTCTGGATCATCCACAAAATTATCGGGTTTGTTGGAGAGGTAGCCGTCCATCTCCTGTTAGGGTTAGCGATAAACAAAATATACACAAAACGAAAAATAAAAACAAATCTAAGAAAACTAGGGTTAGACAAACTAGATTAGATTGATTTTGAGGATGATCAAAAGTTAGTAGATGCAAAAAGAAAAACCAAAAGAAAACTGAAAATTACACAAAAAGCAATAAAAGATCGAATCTTGATCACTTGTTCCCCGGCAACGGCACCAGAAAAAGGGGCTTGTTGACGGTAGATATTCGTATTAAACTTCAAGTGGACTTGCAAGCGGACAAATCCTCCATCGTAATCAAGGGACCCTTCTTCCCTCGAGTGATGAACCCAAGGTATCGAATCCGTGGAACAAATGTGTGATGCAAGAGTTGATCTAATAAAGCCGAGAAACTTTGATCTTCAAGAGGTGAAACCTATGCATCTAATCTTAAAGAACATCACAAAAACGAATCTAATCTATTGAAAGCCGAAGGTAGCAAGAGATAGAGGGAGATAGATAAGCCAATCTAGAGAGATTGGATCAAGCCTTCATTGAAGTTCCGAGCAAAGGAGAAGTAAACAAGTTCAATCTCATCAAAAGCTTCTTTAAACCATGGTTTCCCGTCCGACTCCGAAAATGTCACACCCAGTTTTAAAGGCAAAACCGAATGCATAGATCATGTGTGCGCCAGGATCAAGTTACACACACACAATGACATTGTGAATACCAAAAACAGTGCCACACGAATAAAGAGTTATTACAAGACCAAAGTCTTAAACGAAACATAAATAACGAGTTCTCGCAGCGGATAAAGATGCCTCCACAGGCAGCTGACTGAAGACACGCACACCTAGAACTCCTGGAAATCACCGGGGTGGTCTTCAAAGTTCTCCCAGTCTGAGCAGCAATCCGAGTATTGTAGATACAAGAAAATAAACAAGCATGAGCACGTGACGTACTCAGCAAGGGGAAACAACATAACATGCAAGGCCATATGGTAGATGGCTAAGGTTCAAGCAGTTTAGCATTTTAGTGAGTCAAGTTTTATTAGCAACTTAGTTACTAAAGAGTATAAGTTCATACCAACCCAATTAATAAAGTATAAGCATCATAAATAAGGATAAAACAACAATTTAACATTTAAATTCCATAATTTAGTCATGTGAGGGTCCAGGCCGCTCTTGACCGTGAGCACGGCTAACTAGTTAGTTTTACACTCTGCAGAGGTTGTACACTTTCACCACAAGCAGCGTAAAAGCTCCGAAGAACTTTGAACCCAACCATGCGGTGTTTGCAAGGCACCATACCACACTACCGAGGTGTGGTTGCATAGGGACGCTACATGGCCTTTACAAAGGTTCCCTAGCAAGTTATGACCCACAAGGTCCGGATCAGTTAGCAAGGTATAAAGTCCCCTAGCAGGTCGATACCCCACCATAAAAAGAATAACTCACCCAGCCCCCTGCTAGAGCGAGTCTATACCCCACAGTACCGCCGATCCCTTGTCCTTATCAGGTAAGACCATCCCAAGCTAAAGTTCCGAATTATTCAGCCAAGACCATTGCCCGTTAGTTCTTGTGGTTGTACTGTTTTCCTGGGTGGTTCTCCATGTTCCGATTAACATAACAAAGTGATCTTGTAAAGTAAAACGACATAAAGCGGAACATAGAATATAAAAGTATCCAAGTTGATTAATACCATCCCAGTTAAGCATGCTAAGCCATAGCTACCATCAAGATTAATTTTACTAACCCGGTTACAAGGCAAAGGTTATAAAAGACTAGGTATGATCCTTAATAGGTTCCCGTCAAAGTTAATGCAAGCAAGAAAAGTAAATACGGTGAATTAAATGCATGTTATGTAGGACAAGTGGGCATGCATCAAGGAAGACTTGCCTTCAACAAGACTCGGCTGCTCAAACTCTGGCGTGTTTTGATCTTCAAAGCCTTCGAACGCTTCACTCTCTACGCTCCACAATATTCACATACAAGCAAACAACAAGAATAAATAAGAAACAATCATCAAACAGTACTAACAGAATAAAACAGAGACATAAAACTATTCTACGCTTCGAGACGATCACGTGGACATAAAGAACGCTAAAAACGGAGCTAAAACGACCAAGATACGCACTAAAGAAGGTATAAGGACTAAACTGTAAATAAACCTAAAGATTCTGGGCCTAAACGTAGCAAAAGGACCTAACTGCAAAGAAACTCACTACTGCGGAAGGGTATTTTTGTAAAACCGAAAAGCTCAGGGGGTTTTCTGCAAAAAGGCGAGGTCCTGCCGGTTTGACCGGTATTGACCCGGGTTGGATCTAATCCAGCCCGTTGGATCTCGATCCAACGGCTGGCGGCGGCACTAACTCAAACGGCGGCGGCGGATTGATCAGGATCATCAGATCCTGATCTAGCGGTTGTGATCGCACGCGGGCGGCCGCGGGCGACGGCGGACGGCGGCGGTCTCGCCGGCGTGCCTCGGGTTCGAGCTAGGGGGCTCGATTTCGTGCGCGGGTTGCACCGGGATGCAGCGCGCGAGGCGGCAAGGCCAACTAGGGCGGCGCGGTCGCCTAGGAAGTGGCGGAGACGGCGGCGGGCTCGACGAAGCGGCGTGGCGCGGCGGCGCAACTCCGGCGACGGCGTCTAGGCGCTACGGTCCACGAGGTCGACGACAAGCGGCACCGGCGGCATCCTCACCTTCTTGCGCAGCTCCGGGACGACTTCTCGACGGCGGAGCAGCAACGGCGGCGAAGAACGGCGGCGGCGGCGCGGGCTAGGGTTTCGGCGAGCTCGGGCGCGGACGCACAGGGGCGGCTAGGGTTTCGTGCTGTGGCTCAGGGGGTGGCGGCAGCCTTAAATAGGCCAGGGGCGCGGTCTTGGCGTGCGGGCCACGCAGGGGAGGCGAGCGCGCGGCGGCGGGATCGGACTCGGGCTCGAGTCCGGCTTGGACACGACGCGGTGGCGGGGATGACAGGCGGGCCCCGCCTGTCAGCCGCTGCGGGTGCGGGAGAGGAGCGGTGGGCTGGCGGCGGTCGCTGGGCCGGCTGGGCCGAGCTGCGGTGGTGGGCTGCCGCGGGGAAAAGGTGGAGCGGGCTCGGCGCAAGCAGACCGGGCCGAAGAAAAGGAGGGGCGCCGGCAGACTTCGAGTTGTTGGGCTGCAAGCGAAAACGGGCCAGGAGAAAGGAAGGCTGTGGAGAAAAAGAAAAAGGGGGTTTGACTAAATTGAAAAGAGCACAAACAAATGAATTCAAACTTGAATTTGAATTCAAACAACCAAAAGCAATGCACCAGCATGAATGCAACAATTAATTCCTATAATTCATTTATTTTATTTTAGAGAAAAAAAATTTAAATGCCTAAAATAAATTAAAAGCATCCTTATGATCCTTAAGAGCAAAAATTAATGGTTTCTAGCAAATTTTAATAAAAGTCAAAATTTGAAAAATTAGGGTGTTACAAATCCTACCCCCCTTAAGAAGAATCTCGTCCTCGAGATTCGGATAGATTGGCAAACAGATCTGGAAACTCTGCTTTCAGCTCATCCTCTCTTTCCCATGTTGCCTCATCCTCCGCGTGGTTACTCCACTGTACTTTGCACATTTTGATCACACTATTCCTGGTAACCCGTGTCATAGTGTCCAATATCCGAATAGGGTATTCAACGATAGTGAGATCCTCCTTAATGTTTAGCTCATCCATGGGTAACGGCTCCTTGTCATGAGGACTAAAACCCTTCTTCAACTGAGAGATATGGAACACATCATGCACATCAGCTAACTGATCTGGCAACTCCAACCTGTATGCCACTTCTCCCACTCTCTCTAGAATCTTAAAAGGTCCGATAAACTGAGGTGACAACTTCCCTTTGACCTTGAATCGACGCAACCCTCTGATGGGTGACACCTTTAGGTATACATAATCACCCTCCTGAAAGACCACGTCTCTCCTTTTTCCATCTGCATAACTCTTCTGTCTAGACTGAGCAATCCTCAAGTTTTCCCTGATAATCTGAACTTGCTTTTCCGCCTCTCTGATGATGTCAGCCCCAAACAACTGCCTTTCGCCTGTCTCACTCCAGTACAACGGAGTTCTACACTTTCTTCCATACAAAGCCTCAAAGGGTGCCATCTTGAGACTAGCTTGGTAGCTGTTGTTATAAGAGAACTCAGCGTACGGCAAACTCTTATCCCAACTACCACCATGCTTAAGCGCACATGCTCTCAGCATGTCCTCTAAGATCTGATTGGTCCTCTCTGTCTGTCTATCTGTCCGTGGATGATAAGCTGAGCTGAAGTTCAACTTGGTATCCATAGACTCGTGCAGCTTCCCCCAGAAACGAGAGGTGAACTGGGTACCTCTGTCTGACACTATCTTCTTTGGTACACCATGCAAACACACGATCCTGGACATGTACAGCTCTGCCAACTTAGCTCCTGTATAAGTGGTTTTCACCGGAATGAAATGAGCAACCTTAGTTAAACGATCCACAATGACCCAAATCGAATCATAACCATCTCGGGTTCGAGGTAAACCCACAATGAAATCCATGCCAATCTCTTCCCACTTTCACTCAGGCACCTTCAGAGGTTGGAGCAATCCAGCTGGCCTCTGATGTTCAGCCTTAACCCGATGACAAGTGTCGCACAAAGCCACGTGTGCGGCTACATCCCTCTTCATACCGTACCACCAATACCTCTGCTTGAGATCCTGGTACATCTTGGTACTGCCTGGGTGGATAGAGTAGGCAGAATCGTGAGCTTCTCTCAAGATAGTCTCTCTGAGATCTCCTGTTTCTGGTACGCATAACCGATTCTTAAACCATACAGTTCCCTGTTCATCCTCTGTGAAATCTGGGGCTTCTCCCTGTTTCATACCTTCCTTGATTTTCTTAATCCCAACATCATCTAACTGCCCTTTACGTATCTACTGCTCCAGGGTGGACTGCACTTCCAAAGTCACTCCCTTGGTGTGTGCAACCAACTCTAGATTGAGCCTCTCAAACTCTTTTACAAACTCATCAGGAAACTAGAAGACCATAACCATGTTAGCATGACCCTTCCGACTCAAGGCATCAGCAACCAAATTTGCTTTACCAGGGTGATAGTGAATCTCCAGATTATAGTCTTTGATCCACTCCAACCAATGGCGCTGTCTCAGATTGAGATTGTTGACGGTTAATAGTTGTATCAAAGTTCGTTTAGACTTGCAAGCGGACAAGTCTCCCGTCGTAGTCAAGGGACCCTTCTTCCCTCGAGTGGTGAACCCAAGGTATCGAATCCGTGGAACAAATGTGTGACGCAAGAGATGATCTAGTAATGCCAAGAACCTTCAATCTACGAGAGATAAAACCCTAATGCATCTAATCAAAGAAAATCAAAAACGAATCTAATCTACTAAAGACCGGAGGTAGCAAAGATAGAGGGGGTAGATAAACCGATCTAGAGAGATCGGATCGAGCCTTTTGTTGAAGTTCCAAGCAAAAGAAGAAGTAGCAAGTTTAATCTCATTAAAAGCCTCTTTAAACCATGGTTTCCCGTCCGACTCCGAAAACGCCCGCCTTTCAGAGCCACTGTTCTGTCACAACGCACTCCTATTCATGCGGGTAGTCTAGGGCGAGTCCGAGGACAAGTCGAGATCTTTCGGAAGGTCAGGCGTGCACCTCTAGCCACCACGGCTACAAGAACACCCTATGTGATCTATCTCGAGAATAGATCTAAGATAAGCAAAGCCGATCGAAAACGAAGACTTCGGAGAAACACTTAGTCGCTAAAAATCGGATTCAACTTGTTACATCAACTAGTACATGATAAATGAACCAAGATCACCACCGGGATCCTACCTCAATCTTGCTTTTAGCTCCGGGAACTCCGACGTGGTCTTCCTTGCAAGGTTCCCACGTCGGCTAGGGAGACCCTAGTCAACTAGCTCGACCCTCTCCTCTCCGAGATGGTGTCCCTCTCTTCTCTGCTCCTCGGCGGCCGATGACGAATGGATTGATGCGTGGCTCCCGACCCCGGGGCTATAAATAGCCCGAATGGCGGCTAGGTCAAAGGGGGAGGCGACTGGGCCCTGGAATGGGCCGGGCCGACCGGCCTGGGCCCACTCCGGCCCAGTTGCCTGCCTCCTTCGCGTGGCGTCGGTTCCCGAGTCTTCTAGATCCTTCCCCCTTCTGCATGTGGGCCCTTGTCGTCAGTTTCTCTCCGAGTTGGACGAAGCTCCTTGTCCCGCAAGATTCAGCACTTTTCCGACTAGGTCCTCGGAGTTTGTCATCTTCTCGGGTTAGGTCCCTGGGCTTCTTGGAGTCAAGTTTGCTTCATTGCATGACTTGTACCGGGCTTCAAGGTCTTGTCAAGGTGCTTGATGAACTTATCCCGGAAGTCTTGCTTTCAACGTCAAAACCCTGCATAAACACTAAACTCCAAAACCGACATGCACGAATGAACTTGTTATATCAAGGGGTTAGTACCAATGGATAAGATATAAAACTTATGCCAACACCGAAGGTAAACTCATGGCTAGGTTGACGGAATTTCACCGTCAACATCTCCCCCATGCTTAAACCTTGCTCGTCCTCGAGTAAGCCTTCGATGGATATCATCGTTGCCCTTCATCGTTGCCCCGGGCTAGGGTTTCGGCGAGCTCGGGCGCGGACGCACAGGGGCGGCTAGGGTTTCGTGCTGCGGCTCAGGGGGTGGCGGCGGCCTTAAATAGGCCAGGGGCGCGGTCTTGGCGTGCGGGCCACGCAGGGGAGGCGAGCGCGCGGCGGCGGGATCGGACTCGGGCTCGAGTCCAGCTTGGACACGGCGCGGTGGCGGGGATGACAGGCGGGCCCCGCCTGTCAGCCGCTGCGGGCGTGGGAGAGGAGCGGTGGCCGGCTGGGCCGAGCTGCGGTGGTGGGCTGCCGCGGGGAAAAGGTGGAGCGGGCTCGGCGCAAGCAGACCGGGCCGAAGAAAAGGAGGGGCGCCGGCAGACTTCGAGTTGTTGGGCTGCAAGCGAAAATGGGCCAGGAGAAAGGAAGGCTGTGGAGAAAAAGAAAAAGGGGGTTTGACTAAATTGAAAAGAGCACAAACAAATGAATTCAAACTTGAATTTGAATTCAAACAACCAAAAGCAATGCACCAGCATGAATGCAACAATTAATTCCTATAATTCATTTATTTTATTTTAGAGAAAAAAAAATTAAATGCCTAAAATAAATTAAAAGCATCCTTATGATCCTTAAGAGCAAAAATTAATGGTTTCTAGCAAATTTTAATAAAAGCCAAAATTTGAAAAATTAGGGTGTTACAGAAAACGTCCGCCTTTTGGAGTCACCGTTCTGTCACAACGCACCCCTATTCGTGCGGGTTAGTCTAGGACGAGTCCAAGGACAAGTTGAAATCTTTCGGAAGGTCAGGCATGCACCTCTAGCCACCACGGCTACAAGAACATCCTTGGTGATCTATCTCGAGAATAGATCTTAAGATACGAAAAGCCGATCGAAATCAAAGACGTAGGAGAAACACTTGATCGCAAGAAATCGAATTGCAACTTGATAATTCAACATTACATGATACATGAATCAAGATCACCACCGGGATCCTACCTTGATCTTGCTTCTAGCTCCGGGAACTCCGACGTGGTCTTCCTTGCAAGGTTCCCACGCCGGCTAGGAAGATCCTAGTCAACTAGCTCGACCCTCTCCTCTCCGAGATGGTGTCCCTCTCTTCTCTGCTCCTCGGCGGCCGATGACGAATGAGTTGATGTGTGGCTCTTGACCTCGGGGCTATAAATAGCCCGAATGGCGGCTAGGTCAAAGGGGGGGTCGACTTGGCCCTGAAATGGGCTGGGCCGGCCGTCCTGGGCCCACTTCGGCCCAGCCGACGGCCTGCTTTGCCTGGTGTCGGTTCCCGAGTCTTCTAGATCCTTCCCCCTTCTGCATGTGGGCCCTTGTCGTCAGTTTCTCTTCGGATTGGATGAAGCTCCTTGTCCCGCAAGATTCGACACTTTTCTGACTGGGTCCTCGGAGTTTTTCATCTTCTCGGGTTTGGTCCCTGGGCTTCTTGGAGTCATGTTTACTTCATTGCTTGACTTGTACCGGGCTTCAAGGTCTTGTCACGAGGTGCTTGATGAACTTATCCCGGAAGTCTTGCTTTCAACACTAAAACCCTGCATAAATACTAAACTCCAAAACTGACATGCACGAACGAACTTGTTATACCAAGGGGGTTAGTACCAATGGATAAGATATAAAAGTCATGCCAACATCGAAGGTAAACTCATGGCTAGGTTGACGGAATTTCACCGTCAACACACTTAGCCTTCACATGAGGGGAAATGCCGATGCCAAACCGAGTATGCGCGAAGATGCCAAGCGAGTATACGTGCATATATTTGCGCGCTCGAGGCAGGTTTTTTCTCAAGTTACCAAAAATATTGGAGAGGTGTTTTCAACATTTTTTTGCTAAAAATAAAAAGAATGAAAGGAAGACTAATACTTCGTCTATTTTTTCCTCCGCTCCCGCGGGTCACCCAGCCCCCTCCTACGCTCCGCAACCCAAAACCTAAACTGTCGCGGGCCGCCGTCGCCCTTCAATCCCTGACGCCGTAGTGGTCGCCCACATCCTCCGATCTCTCATCCCTCACGCCAAACCACGGGACGCCGCGTTAGAGAGAGAGAGAGAGGAAGCGGCGCCGCCGGCGGATGCCAGGGCCGCGCCATCGCTGACGCCTGGAGACCGCCGCCGCCCCGCCCTCTCCCTCTCGTCTCCTCTCCTCTCCTCCACCCCTCTCCCTGACCGGCGGCAGCGGCGGCGAGGCACGGGAGACACCTCTGACGCCTCGCAGGAGCACCAAGCCTTCTCCTCACCTTGGATCGATGCCGCTGCCAAATCGACACCGTGCGCGCCTCTTCGGGTCTCTCCGGGTCGCCGTCGCCGGATCGAAGACATCGACGCCCGCCGCACACTGCGTCGATCTTCCGCGCTCCGCATCTTCGACGGTCGTCGTCGCCGACATTGCGCCGAGGTAATCTCCCCATCATCGTTCTCTTCCGGTCCTCCATTTTTCCGATCCGCACCAATCCATTCGTCAGTACTCCAATAGCTCAACACTGGCAATGTGTTCACGACGCTCGAGTCCCTGGCCGTGGCGGTGGCGTCAGGAGCAGTGAGGCGGTGGTCGCGGAGGATTGGAAGGGGAGAAGAAGACAACGTCGCCCCTCTGTGTTTTCATATCGACTTCGCTGTCACGCTGGGTCGACTCCTCACTCGCCGTCAGCTCGCCAGGCGCCGCGTCTGTAGCGTTTCTCGCCGGATCGACACCGCCGTCGGTACGGGACTAGCAGACTCCTCCTTCCTCCATGCACCAAGCACTCCCAGGGCGGGACGTCCCTGCCGAACCTACTCTGTCCTTCACGGCACGTCGGTGTGCCCTTTGCTGAACCTCTTCGTTCTCCACCACACCGGGTTATCTCCAGGCACCCAACACCGGCTGTGAATTCATGCCCCTGAAATTTCTTTGAAAGGACTAAGCATGCAATTTCTATAAAAAAATTCTATTTTCTGTTACAGTTGAGATGTCATGTGCGACCGTGGATGTGATGATGCGGACTTGGAGATGCTGTTGTAGAAGGCCGATGTGATCAGCTATGAAGACTCACATGGAACAATAAACCCATCCACTCTTCATGAATCGTGAGTTTATTACAGTAGTTTATATTTCAGTGTGGATTTTTTGTTGCACACATAATTCATTAGTGTAGTCGTATGCTAGCCATATGAGAAATCCAAAACCAAACATTGAACAAATCTCGACAGTGCTATGGTTAGCATAATGTATATCAAATGTTCAGTATAACTGCTAATGGAACAGTGGTGTGTCAAATAATTAGGATAAGTAGATCATCTGTAGATTTTAAGATGACTAATGTTCTTAATAAATCTCATTTTTAGTTTTATGCTAATTAATAGTAATTCATAAATTGCTTAAGTTATAGTTAAGATTGCATTAGATCAAAGCTAATGGGACAGTGGTATGTAGTATCTTCTCAGTTACATTGATGGTTTGATAATTTCTGCGTTGCCTCTCTTTTATTTTGTACAGTGTCTTACTGTCAGTTGCCACTGTTATTTTCAGCAGTTCAGTCATGCTTGTGCTAACATCTATTAATATATTTAATGATTTTCTACATAAAGATAAGGCTATGGTCTGATGTGTGTGTGTGTGTCCCAGTTCTAACACCTTCGTTTGTAAGAAAAATTGTGAGACAGGTATTATATTTGTTTAAGATGCATGAGTTGCATTTGTGGCACTATAAGTGCGACCATGTGAAGATTGCTGCTCTTGATTCAGAGATTACAGCCTTCTAATGTTTGTCATGCGATAAATCTTACACAATGTTTCATTTTCCAGGTCTGGAATGTCAAGTTGATTATCCAACCAAATCCTTAGCTGAGATCACCGCAAGAAATATATCGCCATATCGGAGAGGCTCGTCACCTAAATGTTTTGGAGTGGCACAAAATGCCAGACTAAGAGAGTGAGTCCTCTAATGTATTCTTTGACCAAATTTTTTACATTTAATAACAACAATTAGGTGGAACAACTCTCTTCACCGTTATGTTTGGATGCAACACTTTGGGGCACTTGATATAATCATATTTCTCTGTATTTTAGTATACTACGCTACTCTCTCATTCAATGGCATGTGTGCCATGCACAAGTACATATTTCCAATAAGTTTGCATCTACAAGACAATGCGGCGGTATAATCAATTTGCAGTATACGTGTATCAGTTCTTTGCATGAACATGCCCACTAACTTTGTGATTTATTGATCTCATTGTTTTTTTAGAATTGACATTGCAAAGCGTCTTTTTTCATAATTGAGTACATCATGATGGGGCTCACAGTGAGGCCTCTAGCTGGGGCAGACAATAATATCATCTCTGAACAGACTCCTTGAGTAAGTGGTCACCAGCCTATGCACGCTGCCATTTAATTTATACAACCTTGATGAAGCTGATTCTTCCGCCAATGTTTGTACTGTATACACCTGATAAGATGAGTTGACTCATATGTTCATTTCATCCATTAGACCATCTTTGTTTATCTATTTATTTGCCCTCATCTATTTCCTCAGGGTCCATCTCTATTCCACTGAATAAGTGGTCAGTTTTTTGTTGAGCTATTAATGTGTGCCAAATAACAAAGTCTTTGGTAGTGAGAATAGGCACATGAGTAATGAGTATAATACGTTCAAAACTGGTAAACAATCTATAAAAGGGGTTTTTTAGACTCCTGCTAGATCAGTGCTTCATGGTAAAATTGTCATTTCAGTTAAGAAAATGTGTTTTCAAACTCATATTAGATTCCAGGTTTTTTTACTAGCATCATCCTTTGTTACTTGGATTACCTTTTACAGTAATCAATATCCTCTTTGTTGGTGGCTCTTGTTACTTGCAACTTAATTTATTGAGACCTCATCTTCCAGCTCTTTTAGATCAAACCAGTAATTAAATATAGTGCATGTTCATGGGTGCCACTTGCTGAACAAATTACAGTTGGATACTCCTGCTGTTGTGTGTTAATTAATTTGACAAAGAAACAAAAATGTTTGGAAGCACTGTGGAAGTCATGAAGCCAAGTAGTGTCTGATGGCGAAGAGGAAAGATCTATCTTATCAAGCCAAAGACAGCCGGAAGTATGTTTTTGGTTTATTGTTAACATGCCTTCTTCCTGTTTTTGCAGCATGGTGGATGAGCTAGCTGACAATGCGGCGAGGTTCTATATATTTTTCTTGGAGGTTGGAATGCAAGCTTACTTTTATGGATGCACTTGTGTATGTCTTTTTTTCCCTTTTATTGATGTCCTCTTGTTCTGGTTGAGCTGCAGGGGAATGAGAGAGGTGAGTGGTTGATCAATCTTCGATTTGGGGTGTTTGGTCTCCTGTGACAAATGAATGACCAAATATGCCTGTACAGCACATCCATTCTGTTCAATTAGCAGTCAACAGTGAATGATTAAGAATTTGCTTGTTACATTGCACAATTATTGTATTCGATCAGCAGTTCAGCTGATATTTTTTAATAGGATGTGTATGGTCAATTAGCAAATAGCAATTGTCAATGACTGTAGAGCTAATGGCCCATGTGTACTATGGATCAAGGAAATTTAATTGGAATTGTGCCTCCATCTAAATTTAATATGAATATAATATTTTCTACTATATTTTCCCAAAATATGTGCATGTCTCACGTGCACTTAGACTATTATGTTAAATAAGATTAGGAGTGATGCATATTTGTCAAGTAATCACATTTTTCACATTATTATTAGTTGATTTTTTTCTATTCTATCCAATCATAGATGTATTATTGCATATTTATGTACGTTATCTACTGATTTAATTCCTTGCCAGTAAAATTAAAATGCTACTTATCTATAATTTTATTGTCTGTAGCAACACACGGGCACGATCCTAGTTTTGCTAAAAAAAATTAAAGATGTCAACTCAATAGGCAAACTGTTGGAGACATTTGTATAATTATTTCTAATATAATATTTTTTTACCTTTTCTCCACATATGCTGACTACTAGATCGTGCACGCCTTTCGAAGATGGAGGAATTATTAATAATTAATAACGAGTTTTTTAAAAATAATTTCGCCCAAAAGAATTCTCTTGTACACCTCACAGATGACCCACCTGTCAGGCTGAGGGGGTTGGAAATGGGCGGAAAGGAGTGAAAACAGCATGTTAGAAAATGTTTTCCCCCTTTTGAGTTTTGACTCTACTTTTTTCACCAAGAATTTTTCTTACCTACATGCATACCCACTCTCAATCCCGCCCGCATTACGACATTAATTGGGGCGCACCCCACTAGTAATCATGTTTATGTCTCCATCTAGGACTCTCGCGTTGCTGTCTTTCAAAGAAAAACCACAGCTCACGTTTTGGGCTAAACCTTGATGGTTTGACTTTCCAAAACAAAAGGCACATATGCGTTGCTACGATTTGTCAGTACAAGGAAAATCCCAACGCCAATATAAATACCGGTCACGTCAATTTGCACTTGACTGCCAGTTGCCCTTGTCACATTCCCTTAATCCTGTTATTCCTTCCATTTATAATATTCCTATGTGATCTGCTATACCGTGAGAATTCCTTATGTGATCTTCTCCTTTTCTTCCATCCAAAGTTCCTGCGTGATATGCTCCTTTCCTTCCTTCTAGGCCTGCCCCTAATAATCCTAGTACATGATCTGCTAGCTCCAACGTGCAAAAAAATCCTATGTGATCAAGGAGAGAGTAATTAAAATGAAATTCCTGCGATGACCATGCCTACAGCCTAACCAATCATACGTGTGCACTTGCCATGTATAGCAGTATAGGACAGCTCGGCTCATAGGGGACAAGGTCTCGGCCGTACTATCTACCAAAGCTTCTTGCAGGCTTTCAGCTATTAGACCATCCGCACTGGCTCCTTCATCCGCCTTCTGCAGGACGGGGATCCTGTTTTTTGGGCTGCAGCGGGGGACGGGAGCCCCTCCTTCATCCGCCTCCTGTAGGACGGGGATCCTGTTTTTTGGGCTGCAGCGGGGGACGGGAGCCCCTCCTTCATTTTCCGTCAGCCCGCATCGACGCCATATCTAAGGGGATGGCGGTTTTTATAATGCGTGGCAGGATTTGACACGACCTTCTAGATTGCATCATTTGATATTATATTATTTATAATTTTAAACTTAGAATCTCTGAAAAGAAAATTTCATTATGAATCTAACTCAAATTTATGTTATAAATTTTAAAAATATCGGCTAAATTATTGATCTAAGATTGTGAAGTTTGGATCTTGATATGTGTGTGCCTCTGAAAAAACAAACGGAGTCACACAGACTTGCTAGCTATTCATAGTGGAGAGCTTTGTACATATAGTGAGCATAAACTGCTAAATAGGAGGACTAAACGTGATTTAATTATAAAACTAATTACAAGGATGGACAAAAAATGGTGAGACAAATCTATTAAGTCTAATTAATTCATCATTAAAGATTATTTAGTGTAGCACGATATTATAATCATGACCTAATTAGTCTTATTGAATTCAGCTCGTGAATTAGTCGAGGGTTATGTAATAAGTTTTTTTCATTAAACTATGTTTAATACTCCTAACTATTATGACTAGTTTTGATGTGATGGGTGAATAATGTCAATTTACCAAACTAAATAAGGCCTAAGTCGAAAATCATGAGTAAAATGAACTTTACAAATTCACTTATTAAGGAGCAAACGAAATACATGAAATAAAATGCATGCACTCTAAATACCTCCTACTCCTATTATACATGATACCGTAATTTTTTTATTTTAGTAGACTTTTCATTTTTTCCTTTATATATTTATGCAATTAGAGAAATTTATAAGTTAAATATAAAGTATTTTTTATGATAGATGTAGTGGTACTTATTTTGATGATATGCTAAGGAGATACAGTGGGTTTATTTGGTGTCTACTTCTTTTTTAAAATAATGGTGTCTACTCCTAGTAGAGAAAAAAATTCGGAGAGATTTGTTATCTTATTGTGGTGGTAAAGGAATCTGATTGTGGCCTGTACTAACCGAGCCATCAAAATTGGATCGAAGTCGGTACGTGTAGGAACACAAGAGAGAGAGAGAGAGAGAGAGAGAGAGAGAGGCGGCGTTGGAGCGAGACGAAGAGAGGGAGATGGCGGCGCTGCGGTCGGCATTAGCGGTGCTCAGCCGTGGCTCAGCTGGATCTTCGGCAGCCGCGTACATGGGCGGAAGAGGGATGGGGATAAACCACTGCGCAGCGCCGCTGGCCACCCGTAACGCTGAGGTGTGGTGACATCCCATACTAGGTGCTTACTAGTTTAGTTTTCGTAATGGAATCTGGCCTGTATAATTTTCGCTCGCTAGGGTTTGTTGGATAGGCAAAAATCCCCACGAATTAGTGCCTTAGCGGGGATTGATAGGTATGTTAGTTTATTTTCCCTTCAAAAATCCGAAGATAAAGGATTTTACCTGCACTATTCAACATCCCCCCTCCCTTTACTGTTTGTGATACATGCAAATTGGGCAGGTTGCACGATTACCCATACTTGATTCGTGCATTTGTTTAGTTTGTACCATGGGAGCAGTTTGCCAGCACTTATTTTTGCCCTTGCACGTGGTATCCATATTTAATAAGTTTGATTTGTGTAAATGTTCTGATGTTTGGTGACTCAGCTGTGTAAATTAGTACTTTGATTATTGATATGGCATCAAGTACCAATTTGCCACTAACTCAAAGTTTGGAAATTCAATCTTATCTTATCCTCGGTGAATTTTGTGTTTTAGTGGAGTGGGTGGTGTATGTAGTATGCGTAGGTACTTTTTCTTGAGAGAGAGCTTCAGTTTGCCGGTTGTGCAGGTGATTCACCTGTTCTTGTAATATGTTTGCTTTCCATCCAAGTTCTGAATAATTTTATTACTAATAAAAAATGTGTTGGAACATAGTATACCAATCCATATATTCATCTGTTCTTATTTTATTTATCCTCACTAGCCTATACTAATAGATTTGCACCTTAACTTAAATATTTCTTAAAATAAATCTACTTATATAATTTCCATATAGCCAAATAATGCATGGATGTTAGTTCCCTGCTCTGACCTATCACTGTAATCTGACAGTGGACTTACTACTTTTATTTGGTATTATGCATCACTTGTGGTGGATGTCACACATATGTGCTTTCAACACAGTTGATAGTATCAGGCTCACCCATTTCTAGGAAAATACTATGATTTTTTTTGCTCACCTGAGATATCTATTCCTTGGTTTTTAGTTAGATTTTACTAATTCCTACATATTTACACAAGATGGGTACATCCGAAAAAGAGTACATACACCAAGTTTAAAAAATGCAGCATGATGCATATTTGTAATATGTATGGTGACTTTTCTTCAAATATTGATTATTTTACCAAGTTCACTTATGATGATTTTTTTAGGACATTACTATTCAACCGCCAATAGTAAGTGTCATTTGAAAGAATAATGAACTAGGTGGGACTAATAAATATTCGAAGAGAAATCAGGGTACAATCTAGAAATCACTGCTAGGTCTATGTGAAATAATCATAATTCATCATCTTGCGGTGTTAATTAAAATGCCAGCATAAAATAGAGGGACAATGTTTATTTTGTGTATATAGTGTTCAGCTGTGCTGTGTGGAAGTTATGTAGGGATCTGCATTGTTTATTATGAAGAGAGAGACTAATCAATATTTGAAGATAAAACAGATTAGAGTCTAGAAATCACTACTGGGTCTGTGAAACATAATTCATCATCATTGTGGTGTTAATTACTTTTTCGTTACCTGTGTATGTATAATTTGTGTTTAACTCCCCTCCGCCCTGGCAGGGCTAGAGACTTTTGGAGAAATGCCAGCATGGAAGAGAGGGACAGGGTTTACTTTGTGTATACAGTGTTCGTTGTGGGGACACCAGCTGTATTTGTGTGGAAGTTATCTAGGGATCTTGTCGCTTATCATGAAGATGAAGACTGTATCATCAAGCGGCTGGGCTGCACTTTGGTGGTTTCCCGGTTGGTCCTATTTATCTCCCTTTGTGGAGTGATGTGTGCATTTAGGTGACTTAAACATAAGCCGTCAGAGTTGTCTTCTGTGGTCGTTTGCAATATTTATGGTCGTTTGTAGCGCTGCTGTCATTGTCTAGTGAAACTTATGTGGTATTATTATGCCTATTAATCTGTTATGACTCGAGCTAACCAAGGTCCGATAAAAATGTGTGTATCTGAATGTTTTCTTCGAGGGTCACACTCTCTCGTCGGTGCTACAGAACTACAGAAGTAAACGAGACAGTAGCCTTTTGTGACTGTGACCTTGCTTCGTTGCCGTTTCATCTATCAGCATTTCAGCAAGTCAGCACCATGCCTTATGTTCATAATGTTTTGATGTTCTCCTTGAAGCTGTTTATGACATCCAGGCAATCAGAGGCCATGTTCATATATGATGTTCTTCAAGTTGTTTACGACATCCAGGCAATCAGAGCTCATCTCGACCATGAGTAATTGGTGACCATGGGGGGGTCCCATGGATTGCTGAGAGAGTCTGACGAGCGTGTGATCGAGACGGTGTCGTTGCTCTTCGTCGCAACGGCCAGGATCACCACCAAACCGAAATTTTTTATATTTTTTTTATTCATTTTGAAAAAATATACGATTATTTCAAAATTTAGCAAATCTGACCATCAATCGCCATGGCGCACGGCGACCGCTGTGGCCTACGGCGGTTGCAGGACCAACCGCCACGTTCATCATCCTCAGCCTCCATTTCTTACTTCCTTAGTACTTCTTCATTTTCTTCCCCTCGTAAATCTCACCGCCCGCTTCAAAGGGTGTGCTATCGTCTTCCTCCTCATCTCCTCCTTTTGCCTCAGTTGCAGCATCATCTCCCCCTTCTGCCACAGTTGCAGCACCATCTCCCCCTTTCGCCTCAACTTTACCATTATCAGCACCATAATCTTCCTCATGCAGTTGACTACTAGACCTAGCCTTGTGAACAACTTGGACAAGCAAAACAATAGGCAAACCAATTTGGCTTGCATTTCTTATATAACTCTTCTAATATGTAGTGCCTTGAAGTAGCATAAGCTCCCAACACACCGGATCACTTTCTGTTGATTAGTGCCATTATCGACAGATCATGTATTCATGTTGCTCTAGATCTACTGAGAATGCCTTGTATAACTAGTTGGTTATGGCCCCCAAGTTCTTTATGTTCCTCTTTTAATATCTTTCTTGACCGAATTAAATTCTCCCAAGTCAACTACCTCTGAACCATATCTAATCTGCCCGTTACCGAAATACAATTTCACACGAATGGTTTCTGACATGTCCGACAGCATAAAAAGCAATAATTGCTATTAACAAATACACCTTACACTATCAAATCTACTAAAACTGCAATTTCATTATGTCATCTACTACTTTAAATCTACTTAAATCTATTGATGCTCATTATATCTAATTACGTAGAAATTATACTAACTACACTAACAGAGTTAAGATTAGCGTAGTACCTCCAATGAGACGAAAAACTGGCAGAGTTTCGCACTTTCCACCACCTCCCCCTCACTCCCTTCTCCTCTCCACTCTCTCTTTCCTTTTTTCGAATTATTATGACATTTTCGGCCAAAATTCGGCGTTTTGTAGAGGATGGGAAACAACCGTAGTATGGCACGGCGGTGTAGGCCCGCCACCCCCTGCAAACGCCATGTTATACAGCATTTGGCGCAAACGCCGTATCGTATGGCGTTTAGGCGCCAGACGCCCTACGGTACGACACTAGGTACTGCACACGTTCAAACGCCTGGCGAGTGGCGTAAACAACATTAGTTACAACGCTAGGTACTGCAAACGTCGTATGGTATGGCGGCAATAATATAGTTTTGACAATTCTTCGAGGTGTGATTTATTTTGGAAAATCGTGAAAAATATATATTAAAAAATCCCTTTGGGTTCGTAATGGGTCTCCTTCTCGATCCGCTCGTCGGCCCACATAAAATTCGGACCACAAGCAGGGCAAGCAGCCCAGCACCTCCCCTCCTTGTCCGTCGAAGCGCAAAGAACACACACCAACTCAACCCGAAGTCCCAAACCCTATTGCCATGGCGTTTCGTCTGGTTGCGGCGGCGGCCTCCTCCTCCTCTTCCGCCTCCTCTCCCATGGCTCGCCTTATCTCTCGCCGCGGACTCGCCGGTGCCGCAGGTACGCACAAATGCGCACACCTTCTCTTGTCCCCTGGAGATTGGGCCAGGTTCTTGGCTGCGATTTGGTTTTTGAATCAGCTTTTCGTGATTGGGGTTGCTTAGGCGATGCATTCGGATGGATCGTTCATACGGGGAGGATCAGTGCTCTTTGGTTGTTGTTTAGGTAGCAGCATGTTGTTGCTTTATTTGGCTTCCTTTGTTGATTCGCTCGTCATTTGTGCTCTCTAGATTATTGGCCTCCGAAGCCTAAGGTTAACTTGTGGGAGGATCCGAAGAGTCCTATGAGGTGGAAGAAGTCTCACGTGAGTACCGCTCGGAATATCTCATTTAATTGATTGCAGCTAATGGTATTGATTGAGTTCTTGATATTCATCCTGGTAGGCATACAGCTATTAACATAAATATATATGTTTTCTCGTGTAAATTATTTCACTAGTTGCTTAACACGACACCTTTTGTATGAAAAGTTTTCTTGTTTACTCATATGTTCTGCTTTACAACATGTATCATTTTGAACTAGTACATTGTTCAATTCTCTTCTGCGGGAGTCAGCCATTCAACTCATGAATTCATTTTTGAGTGTTTTTAGACATGGAATGCAAGTGAATTCGTTCTGTCATCTTGATGGAAACCACATAAGTAGTAGATATGACCATTCTTTTTGGTCAGGTAGTCAGAATAAATGTTTACCTATTCATCTCACTCATGATTGGAATCAATATTTTCTGGATTTAAATCCTAATACCTATTGAATGAAAACAAAGTTACTATAGGTTTTAGTTGCCATGAGTCTATGAGATCATATCGGCCTGCTCCATTATGCAGTTTCTAAGAGCAGTTCCAGCGTGTGAATTTAGATAGTGCTAGCAAGAGAGAGAAAAGCAGTGAGTGATGGTCATACGCTGGAGCGGAAAAATGTGTGGGTGCTCCGGCAGCGCCGGTAGCTGAGTTGAGCGTCGGACGCAAAGGAAAAAAAGACAACAGTTGTGTCAGGTAGCAGGAAAAGGGTTCGTTTGTGATTGGTGGATTAATGTTTAGTAGAATTCTTTAATACAATATAGGACTCACAGCTAGCACATAGTAGGAAGCTAAACGCTGGAGCGTTTTTTACTGAACTGGCTACGTGTAACGTGGTTACCTTTGCTCTGGTAGAACAAACTATACGCTGCCCTTGCTCTAACTATATTCTTGACTGGCAACAGTTAGATCTTTATTACCTAAATTATCTGTACTTCATTTGCAAGAGTTAATCCACTGCTACACTTGAGCAAGCTTGTATCTCAGATTTGGATTACCATTGAATTCCATCCTGAATTACCTCAGCCCACCTTTAAAGTGTCATTCTTCAAGTCAATTATGTGGTCGAAAAAGGAACCTCTGGTTGGCTGCAATTAATCTATGACCTAGCGTCCTAGCCTGCATTCCCGGTTGCCTCTAAGGCTCTATCTAAGCTATATTTTAAGGCATTGTGTCAATGATTGTACTAGTTGCTAGGTTGTTCGTGGTCAAGAGTTATGCCAACGAGGCTAGGTGGAAGATGTGTGAGGTCAACTTGGTCTGATTAGCCACCGAATTGTTGAAGCTAGGTGCCTAGGCAGGCTAGTACGTAATTATATTTGATTAGAGTTGGTAAGTTGACCATTCACTTAAAAGTTAAAATAAAAGGTGATGAAAATGTTGGGTGTGTAATTCGTTTATCTTGTAAATAATAATCTGACATGGAACTGGACCTTATGGGTATCTTCTATATTCTGTTTTTCATCTTTTCTTTGTGGCTTTTGATAACTATTGCATATTGTATCTGTGCAATTGAGTTCGTGTTACCACATGTTGTGATTTTTTTATTGAGTTCCCTATGTGCAGTAAAGTCATTTCTTATTTGTCAGAACTGCTTTGGATGTCCCCCCCCCCCCAATCAATCGTAGTTATACTCTGCTCTGGTTAGCTATTTTCACACAAACAAGTAATTGAAATATTTTTTTGCCTTCCTGATTACTTATGGTTTTTTGACTTGCTTGTGGTTTTCCATCAATCATAGTTATAGTGCTCGGTTAGCTAATTTCACATGAACAAATAATTTAAATAGTTTTTACTTCTTGATTACTTGTGGTTTGACGAAATAAGTGTTTTGCTCGATTGTGTTGTGTTGTTTCTGCTTTTCTGTAATATTTCGTAAATTCGTACATAGTGAATTTTTTTCATTACCTTTGTTTACTTATGCAGTTTGTAGTAGCCACCATAACTGTCTGGGGTGTTTTAGTTTATGGCGGGTACCAGCTTTTTGGGGAGAACAAGGAAGTGACCAAGGTACTTTTTAATACTTATCATTTATATACCAAGGCTTGAACTATGCTGGTACTTTATTTTGTGGCTACCACAGTGGCAAGTGCACAGAAAACGGAAATAAGCTATCTCATATTATTACAGTGAGATTATAAATTTTAAATATAAATACTGACATACTCTTACGAAAATCTGATACTCTGCCACAGCTGTTGGAGGCAAAGGCAAAGGCAAAGGCAAAGTAGGCTGGACTGGAGGAAAGGCCTAATTTGGTGGCAATGCGACTATGTGAGATAAAGTATTATGTGCATTCACAGTGTTGCTAACTAGACATTTTGATTACTTAACCCATGTAAATTTTTGAGGAGCTATAACTGGCATGTGATATTGTTGCGATGTAACGTCATGCTTGTGTTATGCTTTAGTGTTAACTATACTTTGTTATGATTAGTTGGTGTTTGTGTTATGGTATCTGTATTATGGCATGTGTGTTGCTTGTTTCAGCGCCACTTTGCCACATTGAATTGAGTTTAACAAATTTTGTGGTATTGATCAAAGATAAGAGTATAAGGCACTTCTCTGTGTTCAGAGACCAATGACCTTGAGCTCATGGAGCGGGATGATCAGCGCCTGCTGATATAGTTGTGGGAGTCTATACCGTGGAGGGTTGCTGTATGATCATCTCAGTTTGATGTGTGAGCGCCCGGTAAATGGCCAGTGTTGTAAAGTGTTGACAACTTCATGTTAATACAAAGACTAAAGTGTTGATGACAACTTCATGTTAATACAAAGATACGCAGTGCCACCCGTGTATTCTCGGGGGAAAAAAGCTCGCTAGCGGTCGATGAGTCCTGGTTGGCAGCGTTTTTTTAGAGCGCCGCCCCACGGTGGCAGCCTGGGTTCCTGGGGATATTTAATTATTTGCCATCCTATAAAATGCCACACCTTTAAAAGCCACTTCTACAATTTCACTTACAGATTTTCCACATGAGAGAAGTTTTAGCAACGTATTTGCCATTTTGTTCGACGTGGCACTCCAAATCACCCTTCCACACTGGATTCACAATGTGAATGATGCATATGCCCTTTCTTTCCATGTTGCAGCCACCTCTTCTCCTTTCTCCTACCACTGACATGTGGGACCCACACGTCAGGGTCATCTTCAACCTTCTGTGTACGCCGCCGGGACCATGTGCTCGGCAGAGGCGCCGCCGCCACCCTTCCTCATGCCCTTCTCCCTCCCGAACAGCGACAGCGACGACTTGGAGGCAGAGAAGGCCGGTTGAGGCGAGCTCCGGCCGCGCGGTAGGTGGGATCGAGCTCCGCCTAGGTCGGCGGCGCGACCTGTGGGGTAGAGCTCCCCCGAGGTCGGCGGCGCGGCCGGTGGGGTCGAGCTCCCCCGAGGTCGGTGGGGTAGAGTTCCCCCTAGGCCAGCGGCACGACTGGGGGGTCGAGCTCCCCCAAGGTCAGCGAGCGGCCGGTGGGGTAGAGCTCCCCTAGGCCGGCGCGCGCGACCGGTGGGTCGAGCTCCCACGAGGCCAGCTGGGGCGACCTCCCCTGACGGTGCGGGCGCGCGGCTGTGCCCCTGATGGCGTGCGACTAGCGACCTAGGGCGGCGGCGCGGAGCTCCCCTGGTGGCCATCGTCGGCCATGACCGGCAGTTCAGAGGTTCAAGAAGGACCTGACGTGTGGGTCCCACACGTCAGCTGCTTGAGAGAGGGAAAGATCAGGGGCGCAAGAGTCATTTCACATCATCGTTCCAGCGTGGAACCGTGACTTGGCGCACCACGTCGAACAAAAGAGCAAATGTGTAAGTAAAACATCCCTCCAATGGCAGATCTGTAAGTAAAATTTTAAAGTGGTTTTTAAAGGTGTGACCTTAGGATGACAAATAATTAAATATCATGGGTTTTTGGGTGCGTCGCTTGGTGCTGAGCTCCCGTTGCCGGCAACCGGCATCGAACGGCGGTGCAATTCCGGCAGAATCAATTGTGCGCGGCAAGGCCCCTCTGGGTCACGTTTGGACTGGAGATGCTCTATCTATCGGTCCTCGATGAGTAAACTTATACCGCTTCAGTTGCGAAGCTGCAAACTCCCTTCTCGCTTAGTAAGCCGCTTTCAATCTGCCTTTTTACTCGACTAAAATCGTCACAAAATGAAATCCTTTTGAAATAAGTCTCTGAACTTCACCTAATTACCTAGGTCCTCTTGCTCATGTATCGAGGAAATCGACTCATCATCTCTAGTTATGCAGGATCCCCCCAAAGGCTCCAGCCTTCAATGAGTACTCCCTCTTTTTATAATGCATGACAGGATTTGACACGACCTTCTAGATTGCATCATTTGGTATTATATTATTTATGTCGGTGTGGAAAGTAGTCCCGACACTAACTAGTAAGTTACGCTGTGATGAGCTTCTCGATGGTCGGTGCAAATGACAACACAGGGGACACAAGTTTATCCTGGTTCCGGCCGGGGCCGTACGTCCAGCAGTGGTGTGCTCGAGGCACTATATTGCGTTGCACCGTGGTGCTTGCAGAGGGGAGCTACAAGCGGGGCGGGAGAGGAGGCCGGACCTCCAGGTCCCTGAGGTTTTGATTGAGGCGAGTGCCAATATCGTGGTGAAGGCAGAAAGCGTGTGGGTCAGTGCTCTCCGTCGTCCCCCTGCGGCCAGGGGACTGCCCCTCCTTTTATAGGCCAAGGAGGAGGCAGTTTACAGGCGTGCCGCACTGTTCTAGCTACGTGTGATGGCATGGCGGACAGTGCAACGGAGTGGACGGCCGTCCTGGCGAATCTTGCTTCTGGCGGAGCGTCATGGCGTGCCCTGTATCCGTCCAGGAGCGGCTTCGAGGGTGGCGGCGTAGGAGCTTCCCGTGTGGTCGTCGTCCGTACGCTGACTCGAGGGTGCGGCTGACGGGAGGTCGTAAGGGGCACAGCCGCGGGCGTGGCGGTGTCTTGTCGCCCCGCACTCCCACAGCGTCAGGGATGGCGCTGCAGTGCTCGGGATGGCATCGTGATGGCGGGGATGGCCGCGCAGGACCGACGGTGACGGAGGTGACGCGCCTCACTGGTCCGACGCCATGGCGTGGCCCCGGGCAGGCGCGGAGCAGGCGTCCGTCCCCTTTTCGAGGGTTCCGCCGTCCTCTTTCGAGGGTGCGGCGCGTTGGCCGTACGAGAGTGGGTGGCGCAGTGTCACGGAGCTGATACTGGCCTTGCCGCACAGTGGTGGGGATGGCCTCACCGGGAGAGTTGGCAGAACAGCGCCGGAATATGATTCCCGGGCGTGTCAGAGGGACGGCACGGCGTGGATTCGTCTTTGACCCGGGCGCCTGCAAGTGTCAGAACATTAAACGCCCCTGTCGGGGGAGCAGGTGCGGGGGCGGCGAGCCCGTGAGGGCCTCGAGCGAGGCGGAGTCCCATCCGAGGGGGCGACCGGCCCTCGAGCGAGGCGGAGTCTCACCCGAGGGGGCGACCGGCCCTCGAGCGAGGCGGAGTCTCGTTAGCGCGGCGCTGCGCCCCTCGAGCGAAGCGGAGTTTCGCCCGGGGGTGGCTGGGCCGACTGTTCTGGTGGGCCGCTGGGGCCACCAGGGCTGTGGGCCCGGCCGCTGGGCCGTGACTATCTTGAGCGTGTTTTAGGTTTGTGAATTCGTTTGTATTTTATTTTTTGCGAAAGTGAATGGGTTTCCCCCGGTTTTTTAGGGGACCCTTATGGCTGTCCCCGACAGTAGCCCCCGAGCATCTGCGGGTGTATCCGTTAGGATCCCGCAGATGCTGACGCTTGCTGATGGGACTTTCTTCCCTCCTGATTGTTGTGCTATTCCGTGGGGGCGCGCTAGCGGACCCGCGGGTCTAGCCCCCGAAGCCTTGGAGGAGTGTGTGTACTCCTTCAAGGTTTTTTTTTCACAGCGTCATTATTGTGCGAGGCGTTTATTTCAGCCGGCCTCGGCGGTGTTTCAGCCGGCCTCGGCGGTGCCGTACGCATGTGCCGACGTTCGCGTGCGTTCGGTGCATATCTAGGAGGTGTAGCCACGCGTCGAGCCCCCGAGCCTGGGCCCGTTCGAGGCGATCGGGGCGGGCTCTTCGACTTGTTTGTACGTTCCCTCGCCGTCCCTCCGCGGGACGGGGGGTGAGGTTTTCGCAACTCCCATCGAGCGGGTCGCGAATCGCGGATTCCTCATTGAGCTGTTACCGGGTGATTCAAGTGAACGCCCATGCCCCGTTCGATAAGGGTTGGCTCGTGGTCCGGAGACTCGTCTATGAAAGCGCTTACGTGGGTTTGCTAGGCAGGGCTCGGTCCCGTTCGCTGGGGACCGAGGGCGCGGAAGCTCTCCCTCGATGGGATCCCTCGACTAGCTGCCCTCGTTGGCTCATGAATACGACATGTGGGGCGCTCTCGAGCTGGTGAGCTCGAGGATAGGCTCGAATGCGTGCGCCCTCGTCGTCCCTGACTCTGTTGATCTGGGGCGCCTGTTCGAACCCTTCGAGGGTCAGGCTTGGAACCCCTGATCAGTAGGGCCGTTGCGGGGTGGCAGCTAAGTGCCCCCGTCTTGATTGCATCTGCAGGATTCGTGGGTTCGCGGTCGAGCCGACCCCCGAGCTGCTGATCAGTAATCCTCTAGAATCGAGGGCACCTGTGGCGCCCGCTTTCACCGAGCGGGTCTCGAGGCCACTGGTCAGTAATCGCACCCTTCGAGGGTCTGGTTTTTCGAGCACTGGGCTCGGGCCGCGCGAGGGTCACGCTTACTTAGTAATGGACCAGGCCGTTAAATGCCCACAGTTGTGGCTTCAGTCGTGCGTCGCGGGCGCGCCTTTTCAGGCGTCGCGGCCGCGCGCGTAGTGGGCGACGTGGGGGGCGGACGTGACAGGCCGCCGCGGCTCTTCAGTTGCCGTGCCGTAATGATCGCGCATGCGCGCGCGGCTGGCCGTTTCGGTGCGGTGGGCCCCGCTTGTCAGTGGCAGATGCAGCCGCCTGCAGTTAATGCGCGCGGCGCGCGGTTTGGGGAGCGTGGCTCCCTTAGATCTATAAATCCAAGGAGAGGGAGGCAGAAGCTCCTTACCTCGTCACTTAGCGCCGCCGCCCTTTGCTCCTTGCCTTTGCTTCTCGGCTGTGCGCCCTTTCGTTTCGCCCGCCGCTAGCTTCGTCTTCGTGCGCCGCTGCCAACCGCAATGGCTCCGCCCCAGCCAATCACGGTGCTGGATCCGCTGCCGTGGAGCCGCTCGACGGTGACGAAGCTCGCCCTGAGCGAGCTCGTGAACAGCGGCCAGCTGGCGCCGAACGTGGAGGGGCAGCCCCCGGCGTGGATCGTTCCGCCGGCGATGGATCGGGAGCCCAACCCGCCGCGCGGCTACGTCGTCAGCTTCATCCGGCACCATGAGCGCGGCTTCGCCGCGCCGGCGAGCCGCTTCATGCGCGAACTGTGCCACCACTACGGGGTGGAGCTGCACAACTTCGCCCCCAACGCGATTTCGCAGGCGGCCACCTTCGTTGGCGTCTGCGAGGGATTCCTGGGGATCCCAGTGAACTGGGATCTCTGGGTCCACCTCTTCCGCGCGGAGCTGCACACGCTCGCTACGCCCGAGGCACGAGTACGCCGGGCGGTGCGCGCCGGCGGCCTGTCGATCTCGTTGCGGGATTCGCGCAAGGAGTTATACATCCCCTGCACGATTACATCCAACAACGCGGAATGGGAGCGGGGGTGGTTCTACCTCCGCAACGACGGCGCCGGCCTCCCCCCTACACCGGCAAGGTGCTGAAGGAGAAGGCCGACTCCTGGCACCACGGTGTGTCTCCCTCCTCGCACCAGGCGCGGTTGGATTCGCTCCTAACCGCGTTGAAGAGCCTGGCGGACGCCGGGTTGGGGGCGGCTTCGGTCCTCGCGAACCTCCACCACCGGCGGATCGTCCCCCTCATGGAGAGGGAGCTCCGTATTCACGAGATGAGCGAGGCGGCCAACCCTACGTCGTAGGCGCGCTCGCGGTTCCTGAATGAGCGCCTCGCTCGGGAATACGCGGCCACGAGGGCGAGGCACGCCATCAGCCTCAAGGCCGGCCGGCACAGCAACGACGACCTCTGGTCGTTCGTTATGCTCCCCGACGCCCCGGCGGTGAGTAGGCCTTCCTCCCTTTCTCGTTCCCTTGCAACGTACCAGCATGGTTTTGACAGTCGCTTTTTAGCAGAGGGTGACCGTGGACGCCTCGCGGTCCGACCCGCCCACGCCCCGAGCCCGAGCGGTTGCCCGCGCCGCGCAGCGACGGGAGCAGGGGCGGGCGGCGCGCAGGAAGGAGAAGAGAATCCGGCGGCGGGAGCGCCGGGAGCAGCGGGACGAGGAGTACCGGCTGCGCGAGCAGCAGGGACTCTCTTCCCCGGCGACTCCGGAGAACTCGTCGTCGGGAGAGGAGGAAGAAGAGGAGAGCGACGGGGGGCGGGCCCCCCTCGAGAGGTGGAATCCCTCGCCCCCCTCACCAAGAGCCGCAGAGGCGGCAGAGGAGCAGGCGCCCGCGGTGGGCGTGGAAGCGCCCGCCGCCGGGCGGTCCGTGGAAGAGGCGGCGCGCGCCGCGGAAGCGCCAGCGCGCGCCGCGGAAGCGTCTGGGAGCGCTGCGGCGGCGACGACGGCCGCCACAGCAGCGCCTGCCGAACCCTCGAGGAAGAGGAAGCGAGGCTTCTCCACCTTGAGGTAAGCAGTCCCTCCTCGAGACGTTCCGGTTTCGAGGGGCTGGAGCTCAGTTTTTTGTCTCCGTGTTCGCAGGGTGGCGCCGACCGTCCCCACCCTCGCGCCCGCTAAAGCGCTCAGGTCGGACACGTCCGTACCCACGAGGCGGCGCTCGTCGAGGGCGCCACGGGCGGCCGGGAGCGCGGCGATGACGGGCGAGCCACCGCGCAGCGCGGCCGTGGCCACGGAGCCGCAGCAGGAGGCGACGGCCGCGGCGGCGGCTACGACAGCGGCAACCGCCGCGCTGACGGTCCGACCTCTGCCTATCCCGGCGGCGGATGGTCAGGCGGCCGTGGTGGAGATCCCCGACGACGACGCGCCGCCGCCTGGATGGGGCCAATGGGAGAACTGGCCCGCGCCAGCCCCCGAGCCCGCGGCGGGGGTGTTAGTGATGCGGGAGGATGGCTGCGTGATGCCGCAGCCCCCGGCGCATGGCGCCGAGGCCTCGTCGTCTCGTGCCGGCCCTCCTGCCCCCGATGGCACCGTGACGCGTGTGGAGCTGGAGCGGGAGCAAGCCAGCGCGCCGCCAGCCCTCTGCAACGAGGCCCAGGCTGAGCAGGCGTTGTGGCAAGAGTTCCGCGACCACGACGCCTCGCTCAACAACACGCTGGACGAGCCGCTGCGGATCCACGAGGGTCCTGCGTGGCGGATTTTCCAGGTACGCGTCCTTTCTGTTGGATTTTGGAGTTTCTTCCCCCCTCGTCTCTCCCGCGTTCGCGCTTTTTCCGACTAAAATTCTCTTCTGCCTTGTCTGTCGGTGACAGGAATTAGAGGGTCGAGCCCGGGAGAAGTACAGCCACCTCGACCGGCTGAGCTCCGAGCGCAACTGGTACCGGGACCAATACGACGCTCTTGACGCCCTTGTCGAGGCCCTGCGGACCGACAACGGGTGGCTGGAGTACCGGCTCCAGGCAGTGCGGGACGAGCTCCTGGGGCAGGACGCCCAGGCTGCGAAAGACGCCTCAGCTGTCGCCAAGGTGCGGACAGCGCTCCTGGAGCAGGACGAGGCGCTGCAGAAGGCGCGCGAGGACGCAGCCGCGATGCGGACCGTGGCGGCGGAGTGGGAGACGGAGGTGGCCTCGATTGGCGCCCAGCTCGAACAGGATCGTGCAGCCCTCGAGGGAGCACGGTCTTGGCAGAGCCAGGCCGAGGAAAGGGCCAAGGAGGCCGAGCAGCTGAGGACCAGCCTGGCGGACCAGGCCGCCTCCCTCGCCTCGGCGGGGGAGCAGCTTCAGCGGGAGCGGGACGCGCGCCAACAGACGGACGCTCAGCTCCAGCAGGAGCGAACCGCCATTGCTGAGGCTCGGGCCGCCCTCGAGCACGAGCGCCTGGCGCGAGAAGAGGCCCAGGGCCTCCTTCAGCAGGAGCGCGCCGCACTCGAGGGGGCGCAGGCAACCCTCAAGCAACGGGACGAAGAAGTCTCGCGGCTCGACGGGGAGCTGAACCAGCTCAGCGTCTCCCACGAGGATCTGCGCCAGGCTGTCGTGGAGCAGGAAGCTATGGTCCTTAGCCTGCAGCAGGAGGCCGAGGTCGCGCGCAAGGCCCTCGATTCGGAGAAGAAACAGGTCGAAGGTGAGTCGCCTCTCTTCGCATTTTGCTTGTTGATTTGGTTTGCTTGGGATCCGCTCCCAATTTTTGTTTTTCGTTCATGGGTTTCAGGCCTGCAGAACGCTCTTGGAAACTCAACGACCCAGGCAGAATCCCTCCAGACGGCCTACAACTCCTCACAACAGGAGCTGGAGGAGCTGCGGGCCGCCGCCCTCGAGGCGTGCCAGGGGGTCGAGGAGGTCGAAGTGCAGGCTGGGAGCTCGATGGCGAGTCGCCTCCGCGCCCTCGGCAGGCACGTTACCCAGCGCGTGCGCCGTGCCCTTCACCTGGGAGTTCAGAAAGCTCTTGGCGTGGTGGCCTCCCACTACCAGGTCGACCTCGAGGCTGTTTCCACGGGCTACGTCGTTCCCGTCGGTGTCGAGGACGAGGTGGCGATGAACCGTGCGGATGCGCTCGCTGCTCCTGCCGCCGACATCCTTGCCGAGGACTTCATGGACTTCCTCTTCCCGGACGCTCCCCCGGCTGGTGGCCCCCAAGCCTGAAGACCATTGGGCATTTGTGCCCTTTATGTTTTTGATGTTAGAATTCAAGCCGTGCGGCTGTTGTAATAAACATTTGCTGTTTAAAACACTTCGATGTTTGTAAGTTGAAAAACTCGTTGTTTATTTCGGCAATTGTGTTGTTCTGCCTCCCCGCTTTCTTAGGCGAACCTTGGCTGGGAAGGTTTTCGTTTGTACGAGTAGCTTATAGGCAAAGTGGCGAGGGGGAAGGGCCGTATCCTGCCGGAGGCGTGGGCTATCCCCGACTCGCGCTTCTTCGCCCTTTGGCCACTCGCGTCCCGCGTGAGTCCACCCAAAGTTTGGGTCGAGGCATACTTAGCACATTTGCGGCGAATTTTGCGAAAAAAATGGGACCATTTTTGGGGGGGGGGGACGCCCCCCGCAGTCACCCCCGAGGGGGATTCGGTTTTCGGGGGAAAACCGAGTCGCCCTTTAGCTTTATTAATTTGATGGAAATTACAGCCAACTGGGGTGTTGGGTATGTAAATGACAAGAAAAACTTGGAAATCCTTTCTAAGGGTAGAAGCGACGTAGCTGTTGGATGTTCCAAGCGTTGGTGAGTTCCTCGCCGTCCTCGTTGGCCAGCTTGTAGGTGCCGGGCTTGAGCACTTTGACAACGACGTAGGGTCCCTCCCATGGGGGCGATAGCTTGTGGCGGCCTCGATTGTCTTGGCGCAGCCTTAGGACTAGGTCCCCTTCGTCGAAGTCTCGGCGTCGTATCTTCCGGGCCTGGTGCCGCCTCAGAGCCTGCTGGTATCTTGCTGAATGCATCAGGGCCACAGTGCGGGCTTCGTCCAATTGATCTAGTGAGTCCTCGCGGGCTCGCTGGTTGGTGCCCTCGTCGTAGCTCTTGACTCTGGGCGACCCGTATTCTAGGTCCGTGGGGAGGACGGCCTCCGCGCCATAGACGAGGAAGAACGGGGTGAATCCCGTGGCCCTGCTCGGAGTGGTTCTGAGGCTCCACACGACCGTCGGCAGCTCCTGGAGCCATTTTCGGCCAGACTTGTTCAGTCTGTCGAAAATCCAGGGCTTGAGGCCTTGTAGGATCATGCCATTGGCCCGCTCCACTTGACCATTGGTCTGTGGGTGCGTGACGGCCGCCCAGTCCACGCGGATGTGGTGCTTGTCGCAGAATTCCAGGAACTTCCTGCCGGTGAACTGGGACCCGTTGTCGGTGATGATGGAGTTAGGCACCCCGAACCGGTGGATGATATCGGTGAAGAATGTTATGGTCTGCTCTGCCCTGAGATTCGTGATTGGGCGCGCTTCGACCCACTTGGAGAACTTGTCAATGGCGACTAGCAGGTGCGTGTAGCCCCCGGGCGCCTTTTGCAGGGGCCCGACAATGTCCAGCCCCCACACGGCAAAAGGCCACGTGATGGGGATCGTCTGGAGGGCATGCGCCGGGAGATTGGTCTTGCGGGCGTAAAATTGGCACCCTTCGCAGGTGCGCACGATCTCGCTGGCATCAGCAACCGCGGTAGGCCAATAGAAGCCCTGGCGAAACGCGTTGCCCACGAGGGTGCGTGGCGCCGCGTGGTGGCCACACACGCCCGCGTGGATGTCCCGGAGGAGCTCGCGCCCCTGGGGGATGGGTATGCACCGCTGCAGGACGCCTGACGCAGTGTGCTTGTACAGCTCGCCGTCGACGAGGGTGAACGACTTGGCCGTCCTGGCGATGCGTCTGGCCTCGGACCGATCTGAGGGAAGCTCCCCTCGCTCCATCCAGGCGAGGTACTTGGCCCGCCAATCCTCCGCGCGGGGGGCTGGCTCCGTGTCCATGGCCTCGGCCTCGTCCGCACCGTAGCCCTCGGGCAAGGAGAGCACAAACGCCTCGTTCGAGGGGTCTTCATCCATGGGCTCCGCGCCCGCTGGGTTCGAGGGAGCCCCCGAGGGTTCCTCTTGACTCGAGGGTGTCGACTCGAGGTTGACGGACGGCCTGGCGACGTCCCGCGCAAAAACGTTCGGGGGGACGGTGATTCGCCCCGACGCGATTTTTGTGAGTTCGTCCGCCTCCTCGTTGTACCTGCGGGGTACGTGGTTAAGCTCGAGGCCGTAGAACATGTCTTCGAGGGCTCGTACGGCGTTGCAGTAGGCCTCCATTTTGTCATCGTGACAACTCGCATTCTTCATGACTTGGTCAATCACGAGCTGCGAGTCCCCCCTGACGTCGAGGCGTTTGATGCCCGTCTCAATGGCGATTCGGAGGCCGCAAAGAAGGGCCTCGTACTCCGCCATATTGTTCGACGCGGGGAAATGCAGGCGTACCGCGTATCTCATGTGCTCCCCGAGGGGTGAGATGAAGAGCAGGCCCGCGCCCGCCCCTGTTTTCATCACCGACCCGTCGAAGTAGAGGGTCCAGCATTCGGCCTGGATTTGCGGCGGCGGCAGTTGTGTGTCCGTCCATTCGGCAACGAAATCCGCCAGGATTTGGGACTTGATTGCCTTGCGCGGCGCATAGGCGAGCGTCTCGCCCATCAATTCCACAGACCACTTGGCGATCCTGCCCGCCGCGTCCGGGTTGCGGATGATCTCACCCAACGGGAACGAGGAGACCACCGTGACCGGGTGGGCCTCGAAGTAGTGCCGGAGCTTGCGCCGCGCGAGCACTACTGCGTAGAGCAGCTTCTGGATCTGTGGGTACCGTGCCTTGGTCTCGGACAGCACTTCGCTGATGTAGTACACGGGCCTCTGGACTGGTAGGGCGTGTCCCTCCTCTGTACGCTCCACCACGATGACGGCGCTGACCACCTGAGTGGTCGCGGCGACGTAGAGGTACAGAGGCTCGCCGTCCTGGGGCGGCGTTAAGATTGGCGCGTGGGCGAGCGTCGCCTTGAGTTTGTCAAGCGCCTCCTGGGCCTTGACGGTCCAGGAGAAGCGCTCGTGTTTCTTCAGGAGTCGGTAGAGGGGTAATCCCTTCTCGCCGAGCCGCGAGATGAAGCGGCTCAAGGCGGCGAGGCACCCCAACACCTTCTGGACCCCCTTGAGGTCTCGAATCGGGCCCATCCGTTCGAGGGCTGCGACCTTCTCGGGGTTAGGCTCGATGCCCCGCTGGGAAACTATGTATCCCAGCAGCATGCCTCGCGGCACTCCGAAGACGCACTTCTCGGGGTTCAGCTTCACCCCGTTGGCTCGCAGGCAATCGAATGCCACGCGCAGGTCGCTAACCAGGTCGTCCGCCTTCCTGGTTTTCACGACTATGTCGTCTACGTAAGCCTCAACGGTTCGCCCGATGTGGTCTCCGAAGACGTGCTGCATACATCGCTGGTATGTAGTGCCCGCGTTTCGGAGGCCAAACGGCATCGTTACGTAGCAGAACATTCCGAACGGCGTGATGAACGAAGTCGCAAGCTGGTCGGACTCCTTCATCTTTATTTGGTGGTACCCAGAATAGGCATCGAGGAAACACAATAGTTCACACCCTGCAGTTGAGTCAACGATTTGATCGATTCATGGCAAAGGAAAAGGAACTTTGATGAACCCGGCCTCGAGGAGCTTCCGCAGCTCTACTCCGATCGCCCGGCGCCGCTCTTCGTCAAAGCGGCGCAGCCGTTGTTGCACGGCTCGGGAGTGAGGTAGGATATCAAGGGAGTGCTCGGCGACCTCCCTCGGGATGTCTGGCATATCCGAGGGGCTCCACGCGAAGATATCGGCGTTGGCGCGGAGAAAGTCGACGAGCACCACTTCCTATTTCAGGTCGAGGGTAGAACTGACCCTCAACACCTTGCCCTCGGGGGCTGCAGGGTCGAGGGGCACCTCCTTCGTTTGTTCGGCAGCCTCGAAACTGCCCGCGTGCTTGGCGGAGGAGTCGGGGCCCTCGTTGGCCAGCTTCTCCATGTCCGCGACAAGCGTTTCATCGAGCGCCAGGGCCTCAGCGTGCTCGACGCACTCGACGTCGCAGTCAAATGCGTGCTCGATCGACGAGCCCACGGTGATTACGCCTTTTGGCCCCGGCATCTTCATCTTGAGGTAAGTGTAGTTCGGGACCGCCATGAACTTGCCATAGCACGGACGGCCAAGGATGGTGTGGTACGCGCCCCGGAACCCCACTACCTCGAAGGTGAGGATCTCCTTGCGGAAGTTGTCCGGTGTGCCGAACCAGACCGGCAGGTCGATCTGCCCGAGGGGCTGGACGCGCTTGCCTGGCGCGACGCCATGGAACGGCGCCGTGCTGGGCCGCAGCTGGTCCAACCCAGTCCCCATCAGCCGTAGTGTGTGGGCGTAGAGGATGTTGAGGCTGTTGCCGCCGTCCATCAGCACCTTGGAAAATCGCGCGTTGCCGATGATGGGATCGACGACCAACGGGTACTGGCCCGAGTTGGGGATGCGGTTCGGGTGGTCCTCGCGGCTGAAGGTGATGGCGTCCTCCGACCAATCGAGGAAGGAAGGAGGTGCCCTCTCCGCGGCGAGGACCTCGTGCCGCTCTCGCTTGCGCCAGTTGGTGGACATGTCCAACGTCGGTCCCCCGAAGATGAAGAAGACGTTCTCCACCGCGGGGAAGCCATCAGCGTCTCCGCCACCCCCGTCCTTCTTGGCCTCGTCCTCCTTCGCGGCGACGCGGCGGTAGTACTTCTTGAGCATGTCGCACTGCTCGAGGGTGTGGTTGACTGGGGTCTTGTGGTACGGGCAGGGCTTCTTCAACATATCGTCGAATACGCCGGGGCCTCGAGGGGCCCCTCGAGGGCCCTTACGGGCAGGGTCAACGGCGAGGGCCTCGTCGTCCTCGCCGCGCCCGTGCGTACGTGCGTCATGGTGGGGCTTCTTGCCCTTCTTGCCCGCTTCTGTTTCTTCGCGGGCTCCTTGGACTTGCTGCCCTCCGCGGGCGCGTCGTCCAAGCGCTTTCCTTTCTTGCCGTCGAAAATGGCCCCCACTGCCTCCTCTCCGGAGGCGAAGCTGGTGGCGATGTCGAACAGCTCGTTGGAGTCGACCGGCGGGCTCCTCCCGAGCTCGCGCACGAGGTCCCGACAGGTCGTGCCTTCAAGGAAGGCGTGCACGATTTCGGACTGAGCAACGCTCGGGAGCTCAGTACAGCGCTTTGAAAAGCGCCGTATGAAGTCCCGGAGCGACTCGCCGGGCTTCTGGGTGCACGCTCGCAGGTCCCAGGACTTCCCAGGGCGCACATATGTGCCCTGGAAGTTCCCCACGAACGTGCGGACTAAGTCATCCCAGCTGTGGATCTGGCTGGGCGGTAGGTGCTCGAGCCACGTTCTGGCCGAGTCTGCAAGGTGCAGCGGCAGATTGCGGATGATCACCGCATCGGTGGTGGCTCCGCCCAGCTGGCAAGCCAGACGGTAGTTGTTGAGCCACACACGAGGGTCCGTCTCCCCCGTGTACTTGTCGATGGTGGTGGGCTGGCGGAAACGCTGGGGGAAACTCACCGCACGGATTTCCCGACTGAACACTCGGGTTCCCGGGGGTTCCGGTGTTGGCGAGCGGTCCTCCCGGCTGTCGTAGCGACCACCTCGTCGAGGGTGGTAGCCCGCCGCCACTCGCGCCTCCACGTCGCCCTTTCTCTTGGCGTTCAGGACGTTACGGGCGTCTCCGTCGTGGGCCTCGCCGCGCGTATCAAGGATCCACTCCTTGACAGGCGTCCTGTCCCGGTTTGGCGGCTGCTCCGCCGCGCCGTTCGCGTGGACGGATGCCTCCTGGTCCTTCGCGCCGCCGTCGCCCCGCGCGCTGGACTGGTTGCGCATGCGGGACGCGGAGCTCTCGGCCTACTGCACGGCCGCTTGCTCGATGAGAGTCTGCGCCTCGCGGCGCAGGTTACGTGCCTCGGGTGTCGATGGCTCGGGCATGGCCCGAAGTAGTGTTGCCGCCGCGATGAGTTTTTGGCTGGCACGAAGTGGCGTGTGTGGGTCGTCCACGTTGAAGTTGGCATTGATGCGCTCGCAGGCTTGCTTCCCGGCTTCTCGGGCGCGTTCGCCGCGCGCCGAGGCTTCCCCTGCGATAGTTGCACGCAGGAGCCGCACCTGCCGGTACTCTTCCGCGAGCTTCGCCTCGAGCTCGCGTGCCTGGGCCAGCTGCGCATTGATATCCGCATTGCCCGCTGGTGGGGCCGGTGGCGGGTTCGGCTCCGGATGCTGGGCTGCGTTCCCGTCGCCCGCTCCGTTTGCGCCGTCAGCTTGCTCGTTGGCGGCGACAACGAAGCACTCGCACGAGGGATCATAGCTCCCCTCGCTGGAGTCGTCAGAGCAACCGAACCAGTAGTCCGCGGCATCAAGGAATCGCCGGAAGACCACAGGGTCCGGTACGCCGGAGAAGTCCCACTCTGCTTAGCCATGCGAGGTTGAGGGCGGCAGTTCTCTGGGCGAGCCGTGGTACGACTCGTCGTTGGTGGTGGCGATGAGGTTCCGGACTGACAGCAGGTGATGGCCCGGGAGATCCTCGTACGCGGCCATGTCGGTGCTGACGGATGAGGCGTACGCCGCAGCAGGGTTGCGCATCCCGTGGGGAAACTACGGCCCCGCAGCCACGTGTTCCCCCGCAGGGTGCGCCGCCGTGTCGCTCGGCGGGGGCGCGCCATTCCGGGCCGCCTCGCGTGTTGCCCGGCGTCGCTCCGTGCGCGCCTGGCGCGAGCGCTGACCTGGGCGTTTGCGGCGTCGGGATGTCGAGGCGCTCGCGGCAGCCACCCGGGTGGGTGCCAGAGCGTCAGTAGCAGGCGTGACGGGCATTGGGCCCGGCCCAGTCGACCGCCACGGGTGGAGTTCGTCGAAATTGGTGAGGCGCATAAGGTAGCCGTTCCCTGTGGCCTGAAAGTTCAGGCTCCCAAACCGGATTTCAAATCCAGCGGGGAGAGGGTCCGAGCTGCCCATGGCGTACCTCTGGGACGTCATCTCGGTACGAATCACCATCGAGAATGCTGGTGAGGGGTCGATCACAGCGCGAGTTCCCCTACCTGGCGCGCCAACTGTCGGTGTGGAAAGTAGTCCCGACACTAACTAGTAAGTTACGCTGTGATGAGCTTCTCGATGGTCGGTGCAAATGACAACACAGGGGACACAAGTTTATCCTGGTTCCGGCTGGGGCCGTACGTCCAGCAGTGGTGTGCTCGAGGCACTATATTGCGTTGCACCGTGGTGCTTGCAGAGGGGAGCTACAAGCGGGGCGGGAGAGGAGGCCGGACCTCCAGGTCCCTGAGGTTTTGATTGAGGCGAGTGCCAATATCGTGGTGAAGGCAGAAAGCGTGTGGGTCAGTGCTCTCCGTCGTCCCCCTGCGGCCAGGGGACTGCCCCTCCTTTTATAGGCCAAGGAGGAGGCAGTTTACAGGCGTGCCGCACTGTTCTAGCTACGTGTGATGGCATGGCGGACAGTGCAACGGAGTGGACGGCCGTCCTGGCGATCTTGCTTCTGGCGGAGCGTCATGGCGTGCCCTGTATCCGTCCAGGAGCGGCTTCGAGGGTGGCGGCGTAGGAGCTTCTCGTGTGGTCGTCGTCCGTACGCTGACTCGAGGGTGCGGCTGACGGGAGGTCGTAAGGGGCACAGCCGCGGGCGTGGCGGTGTCTTGTCGCCCCGCACTCCCACAGCGTCAGGGATGGCGCTGCAGTGCCCGGGATGGCGTCGTGATGGCGGGGATGGCCGCGCAGGACCGACGGTGACGGAGGTGACGCGCCTCACTGGTCCAACGCCATGGCGTGGCCCCGGGCAGGCGCGGAGCAGGCGTCCGTCCCCTTTTCGAGGGTTCCGCCATCCTCTTTCGAGGGTGCGGCGCGTTGGCCGTACGAGAGTGGGTGGCGCAGTGTCACGAAGCTGATACTGGCCTTGCCGCACAGTGGTGGGGATGGCCTCACCGGGAGAGTTGGCAGAACAGCGCCGGAATATGATTCCCGGGCGTGTCAGAGGGACGGCACGGCGTGGATTTGTCTTTGACCCGGGCGCCTGCAAGTGTCAGAACATTAAACGCCCCTGTCGGGTGAGCAGGTGCGGGGGCGGCGAGCCCGTGAGGGCCTCGAGCGAGGCGGAGTCCCATCTGAGGGGGCGACCGGCCCTCGAGCGAGGCGGAGTCTCACCCGAGGGGGCGACCGGCCCTCGAGCGAGGCGGAGTCTCGTTAGCGCGGCGCTGCGCCCCTCGAGCGAAGCGGAGTTTCGCCCGGGGGTGGCTGGGCCGACTGTTCTGGTGGGCCGCTGGGGCCACCAGGGCTGTGGGCCCGGCCGCTGGGCCGTGACTATCTTGAGCGTGTTTTAGGTTTGTAAATTCGTTTGTGTTTTATTTTTTGCGAAAGTGAATGGGTTTCCCCCGGTTTTTTAGGGGACCCTTATAGCTGTCCCTGACAATTTATAATTTTAAACTTAGAATCTCTGAAAAGAAAATTTCATTACGAATCTAACTATTTCAAATTTATGTTATAAAAATTTAAAAATTTTAGCTAAATTATTGATCAAAGATTGTGAAGTTTGGATCTTTATATGTGAGCGTCTGGAAAAGCAAACGGAGGAAGTATTACATATCCGAGTCACACGGACTTGCTAGCTATTCATAGTGGAGGGCTTTGTCCATATATCGGGTATAAACTACTAAATAGGAGGACTAAACGTGATTTAATTATAAAACTAATTACAAGGATGGACAAAAAATGGTGAGACAAATCTATTAAGTCTAATTAATTTGTCATTAAAGATTATTTAGTGTAGCACGATATTATAATCATGACCTAATTAGTCTTATTGAATTCAGCTCGTGAATCAGTCGAGGGTTATGTAATGAGTTTTTTCATTAAACTATGTTTAATACTCCTAACTACTATGACTAGTTTTGATGTGATGGGTGAATAATGTCAATTTACCAAACTAAATAAGGCCTAAGTCAAAAATCATGAGTAAAATGAACTTTACAAATTCACTTATTAAGGATCAAGGGAAATACATGAAATAAAATGCATGCACTCTAAATACCTCCTACTCCTATTATACATGATACCGTAATTTTTTTTATTTCAGTAGACTTTTCATTTTTTTTCCTTTATATATTTATGCAAATAGAGAAATTTATAAGTTAAATATAAAGTATATTTTATGATAGATGTCGTGGTACTTATTTTGGTGATATGCTAAGGAGATACAATGGGTTTATTTGGTGTCTACTTCTTTTTTTGAAATAATGGTGTCTACTCCTAGTAGAGAGAAAAATTCGGAGAGATTTGTTATCTTATTGTGGCGGTAAAAGAATCTGATTGTGGCATGTACTAACCGAGCCATGAAAATTGGATCGAAGTCGGTGCGTGTAGGAACACGAGAGAGAGAGAGAGAGAGAGAGAGAGAGAGAGAGAGAGAGAGAGAGAGAGAGAGGCGGCGTTGGAGCGAGACGAAGAGAGGGAGATGGCGGCGCTGTGGTCGGCATTGGCAGTGTTCAGCCGTGGCTCAGCTGGATCTTCGGCAGCCGCGTACATGGGCGGAAGAGGGATGGGGATAAACCACTGTGCAGCGCCACCGGCCACCTGTAACGCTGAGGTGAGGTGACATCCCATACTAGGTGCTTATTTGTTTAGTTTTCGTAAAGGAATCTGACGTGTATAATTTTCGCTCGCTAGGGTTTGTTGGATAGGCAAAAATCCCCACGAATTAGTGCCTTAGCGGGGATTGATGGGTATGTTAGTTTATTTTCCCTTCAAAAATCCGAAGATAAAGGATTTTACCTGCACTATCTAGCATCCCCCCCCTTACTGTTTGTGATACATGCAAATTGGGCTGGTTGCACGATTACCCATACTTGATTCGTGTATTTGTTTAGTTTGTACCATGGGAGCAGTTTGCCAGCACTTATTTTTGCCCTTGCACGTGGTATCCATATTTAATAAGTTTGATTTGTGTAAATGTTCTGATGTTCGGTGACTCAGCTGTGTAAATTAGCACTTAAATTAGTACTTTGATTATTGATATGGCATCAGGTACCAATTTGTCTCTAACTCAAAGTTTGGAAATTCAATCTTATCTTATCCTCGGTGAATTTTGTGTTTAGTGGAGTGGGTGGTGTATGCAGTATGCGTAGGTACTTTTTCTTGAGAGAGAGCTTCAGTTTGCTGGTTGTGCAGGTCATTCACCTGTTCTTGTAATATGTTTGCTTGCCATCCAAGTTCTGAATAATTTGATTACTAATAAAAAATGTGTTGGAACATAGTATACCAATCCATATATTCATCTGTTCTTATTTTATTTATCCTCACTAGCCTATACTAATAGATTTGCATCTTAACTTAAATATTTCTTAAAATAAATCTACTTATATAATTTCCATATAGCCAAATAATGCATGGATGTTAGTTCCCTGCTCTGACATATCCTGTAATCTGACAGTGGACTTACTACTTTTATTTGGTATTATGCATCACTTGTGGTGGATGTCACACATATGTGCTTTCAACACAGTTGATAGTATCATGCTCACCCATTTCTCGGAAAATACTAGGATTATTTTTTTTTGCTCACCTGAGATAACTATTCCTTGCTTTGACATCCTCAAATAGCCCTGATGAGCTACATCTACATCAGGTGTTTATGTTTCATGTACATCCTATGGACTGACACTGTGTTTCTTTGTCTACCTATATGCAACTGTCGGTGTGGTTTTTATGACCTATACAAATGCTCTAATATATATACTGGGTATGTGCTCAGTACTTATTTTCTTTGCTGCAGATTTTAAAAACCTTGTTCTCCACTTATGATCACTAGTGATGTTGTGACTTTGAGCGGTTTAATTTGTTGTTTTTCTTGATCTTCGAGTTTGACATCTGTATCTTAACCTTCATTTCAAACTGTGACTTTGGTGAAGTTATTTTCAGTGCATCCTTAACTTTGTAGTCATTTTGCATCCGCTGTAATTGATGATTTCAAAATTTGTACTTGCTTGTGAGCATTTCACCAATAGGCATGTTATAGTTTGAGTTGTCATTAGAACTGAAGTAGTAATAATAACTATGTGACTGCCCTAAAACCATCGCTTGATGTTTATTTCCATCCTAACATCATTAACCACCTTATGAAGTTGGGGGACAACTCACCCTTCTCTAATCTTCCTTGTTGATTTGCCTAATACTCTGTATTCTATAAAGTTTTACACAACAATCATGTGACGTGTACATTTTTATATTGAACAAGACTTCTATTTATCTTGCAATCTGAGTCAAACTACAGAATAAACTTGAGGAATATAACACAAATGCTCCTCTTTATTGTCCACCCTACTTGTTACATGTAATCTTTTCAATTTCGATTAATCAGAGTGTGTTGCAGGGCTGTCAGCGGTTCACAATTGGGATGAGAGAGCCAGCAGACAAAGCTGAGAGTGGTCTGCAATGGTGGCAACGGTGAGTGCACAAGAATATGATGCAACATTATTGGTGGTTTAAATTGCAGAATCACAAATTCTGTCTTGAGAGAGTGCATATTCAAGCTTTTTTTGTTGCTTATGGTAGATAGGTTGTCACTCCCACTCACAATTCACCTATTTGAGTATGTTTGTGAAGCGAACTACACCAAAACTTTTAGAGGAATCATTGCTTTTTAGTTAGATTTTGTTAATTCCTTCATATTTACACAAGATGGGTACATCCGAAAAAGAGTACATACACCAAGTTTTAAAAATGCAACATGATGCATATTTGTACTCTGTATGGTGACTTTTCTTCAAATATTGATTATTTTACCAAGTTCACTTATGATGATTTTTTAGGACATTACTGTTCAACCGCCAATAGTAAGTGTCATTTGAAATAATAATGAACTAGTTGAGACTAATCAATATTCGAAGAGAAATCAGGGTACAATCTAAAAATCACTGCTAGGTCTATGTGAAATAATCATAATTCATCATCTTGCAGTGTTAATTAAAATGCCAGCATAGAAGAGAGGGACAGGGTTTATTTTGTGTATACAGTGTTCAGTTGTGCTGTGTGGAAGTTATGTAGGGATCTGCACCGTTTATTATGAAGAGAGACTAATCAATATTTGAAGATAAAACAGATTGGAGTCTAGAAATCACTACTGGGTCTGTGAAACATAATTCATCATCATTGTGGTGTTAATTACTTTTTCATTAACTGTGTATGTATAATTTTTGTTTAACTCCCCTCCGCCCTGGCAGGGCTAGAGACTTTTGGAGAAATGCCAGCATGGAAGAGAGGGACAGGGTTTACTTTGTGTATACAGTGTTCATTGTGGGGACACCAGCTGTATTTGTGTGGAAGTTATCTAGGGATCTAGTCGCTTATCATGAAGATGAAGACTGTATCATCAAACGGTTGGGCTGCACTTTGGTGGTTTCCTGGTTGGTCCTATTTATCTCCCTTTGTGGATGATGTGTGCATTTAGGTGACTTAAACATAAGCCGTCAGAGTTGTCTTCTATGGTCGTTTGCAATATTTATGGTCGTTTGTAGCGCTGCTGTCATTGTCCAGTGAAACTTCTGTGGTATTACTATGCCTATTAATCTGTTATGACTCGAGCTAACCAAGGTCCGATAATAATGTGTGTATCTGAATGTTTTCTTTGAGGGTCACACTCTCTCGATCGGTACAGAACTGCAGAAGTAAACAAGACAGTGGCCTTTTGTGATTGTGACCTTGCTTCGTTGCCGTTTCATGTATCAACACTTCAGCAAGTTAGCACCATGCCTTATGTTCATAATGTTTTGATGTTCTCCTTGAAGCTGTTTATGACATCCAGGCAATCAGAGATCATGTTCATATATGATGTTCTTCAAGTTGTTTACGACATCCAGACAATCGGAGCTCATCTCGACCATGAGTAATTGGTGACCATCATGGGGGATCCCATGGTTGCTGAGAGAGTCCGACGAGCGTGTGATCGAGACGGTGTCGTTCCTCTTCGTCACAACTGCCAGGATCACCACCAAAGCAGAATTTTTTTATATTTTTTTATTCATTTTGAAAAAAATATATGATCATTTCAAAATTTAACAAATCTGACCACCAATCGCCATGGCGCACGGCGACCGCCGTGGCCCACAGCAGTTGCAGGACCAACCGCCACGTTCATCATCCTCAGCTTTCATTTCGTACTGCCTTAGTACTTTTTCATTTTCTTCCCCTCGTCAATCTCATCGCCCGCTTCAAAGGGTGTGCTATCATCTTCCTCCTCCTTCTGCCTCAGTTGCAGCATCAGCTCCCCCTTCTGCCTCAGTTGCAGCACCATTTCCCCCTTCCGCCTCAGTTTTACCATTATCAGCACCATAATCTTCCTCATGCAGTTGACTACTAGACCTAGCCTTGTGAACAACTTGGGCAAGAAAAACCATAGGCAAACCTTGGCTTGCATTTCTTATATAACTCTTCTAATATGCAGTGCCTTGAAGTAGCATAAGTTCCCAACACACCAGATCAATTTCTGTTGATTAGTGCCATTATCGACAGATCATGTTGCTTTAGATCTACTGATAATGCCTTGTACAACTAGTTGGTTATGGCCCCCAAGTTCTTTAGGCTCCTCTTTTAATATCTTTCTCGACAGAATTAAATTCTCCCAAGTCAACTCCCTCTGAACCATATCTAATCTGCTCGTTACCGAAATACAATTTCACACGAACTGTTTCCGACATGTTTGGCAGCATAACAAACAATAATTGCTATTAACAAATACACCTTACACTATCAAATCTACACTAAAACTGCAATTTCATTATGACATCTAATACTTTAAATCTACTTAAATCTATTGATGATCATTATATCTAAGTACGTAGAAATTATACTAACTACACTAATAGAGTTAAGATTAGCGTGGTACCTCCAATGAGACGAAAAACTGGCAGAGCTTCGCACCTTCCACCACCTCCCCCTCACTCCCTTCTCCTCTCCACTCTCTCTTTCCTTTTTTCGAATTATTATGACATTTTCGGCCAAAATTCGGCGTTTTGTAGAGGATGGGAAACAACCAGCGGTGTAGGCCCGCCACCCCCTGCAAACGCCATGTTATACAGCATTTGGCGCAAACACCGTATCATATGGCGTTTAGGCGCCAGACGCCCTACGGTACGACGCTAGGTACTGCACACGTTCAAACGCCTGGCGAGTGGCCTAAACAACATTAGTTACAACGCTAGGTACTGCAAACGTCGTATGGTATGGCGGCAATAATATAGTTTTGACAATTCTTCGAGGTGTGATTTATTTTGGAAAATCGCGAAAAATATATATTAAAAAATCCCTTTGGGTTCGTAATGGGTCTCCTTCTCGATCCGCTCGTCAGCCCACATAAAATTCGGACCACAAGCAGGGCAAGCAGCCCAGCACCTCCCCTCCTTGTCCGTCGAAGCGCAAAGAACACACACCAACTCAACCCGAAGTCCCAAACCCTATTGCCACGGCGTTTCGTCTGGTTGCGGCGGCGGCGGCGGCCTCCTCCTCCTCTTCCGCCTCCTCCCCCATGGCTCGCCTTATCTCTCGCCGCGGCCTCGCCGGTGCCGCAGGTACGCACAAATGCGCACACCTTCTCTTGTCCCCTGGAGATTGGGCCAGGTTCTTGGCTGCGATTTGGTTTTTGAATCAGCTTTTCGTGATTGGGGTTGCTTAGGCGATGCATTCGGATGGATCGTTCATACGGGGAGGATCAGTGCTCTTTGGTTGTTGTTTAGGTAGCAGCATGCTGTTGCTTTATTTGGCTTCCTTTGTTGATTCACTCGTCATTTGTGCTCTCTAGATTATTGGCCTCCGAAGCCTAAGGTTAACTTGTGGGAGGATCCGAAGAGTCCTATGAGGTGGAAGAAGTCTCACGTGAGTACCCCTCGGAATATCTCATTTAATTGATTGCAGCTAATGGTATTGATTGAGTTCTTGATATTCATCCTGGTAGGCATACAGCTATTAACATAAATATATATGTTTTCTCGTGTAAATTATTTCACTAGTTGCTTAACACGACACCTTTTGTATGAAAAGTTTTCTTGTTTACTCATATGTTCTGCTTTACAACATGTATCATTTTGAACTAGTACATTGTTCAATTCTCTTCTGCGGGAGTCAGCCACTCAACTCATGAATTCATTTTTGAGTTTTTTAGAGATGGAATGCAAGTGAATTCGTTCTGTCATCTTGATGGAAACCACATAAGTAGTAGATATGACCATTCTTTTTGGTCAGGTAGTCAGAATAAATGTTTACCTATTCATCTCACTCATGATTGGAATCAATATTTTCTGGATTTAAATCCTAATACCTACTGAATGAAAACAAAGTTACTATAGGTTTTAGTTGCCATGAGTCTATGAGATCATATCGACCTGCTCCATTATGCAGTTTCTAACTATATTCTTGACTGGCAACAGTTAGATCTTTATTACCTAAATTATCTGTACTTCATTTGCAAGAGTTAATCCACTGCTACACTTGAGCAAGCTTGTATCTCAGATTTGGATCTTACCATCGAATTCCATCCTGAATTACCTTGGCCCACCTTTAAAGTGTCATTCTTCAAGTCAATTATGTGGTCGAGAAAGGAACCTCTGGTTGGCTGCAATTAATCTATGACCTAGCGTCCTAGCTTGCATTCCCGGTTGCCTATAAGGCTCTGTCTAAGCTATATTTTAAGGCATTGTGTCAATAATTGTACTAGTTAATAGGTTGTTCGTGGTCAAGAGTTATGCCAACGAGGCTAGGTGGAAGATGTGTGAGGTCAACTTGGTCTGATTAGCCACTGAATTGCTGAAGCTAGGTGCCTAGGCAGGCTAGTACGTAAATATATTTGATTAGAGTTGGTAAGTTGACCATTCACTTAAAAGTTAAAATAAAAGGTGATGAAAATGTTGGGTGTGTAGTTCGTTTATCTTGTAAATAATAATCTGACATGGAACTGGACCTTATGGGTATCTTCTATATTCTGTTTTTCATCTTTTCTTTGTGGCTTTTGATAACTATTGCATATTGTATCTGTGCAATTGAGTTCGTGTTCTACCACATGTTGTGATTTTATTTATGAGAATTTTTTATTGAGTTCCCTATATGCAGTAAAGTCATTTTTTATTTGTCAGAACTGCTTTGGAGGCCCCCCCCCCCCCGCCCCAATTAACCGTAGTTATACTTTGCTTTGGTTGGCTATTTTCACACGAACAAGTAATTTTTTTTCTTTTCTTTTTTTTTGCCTTCCTGAGTACTTATGGTTTTTTGGCTTGCATGTGATTTTCCATCAATCATAGTTATAGTGCTCGGTTAGCTATTTTCACATGTTAATTTAAATAGTTTTTACTTCCTGATTATGTATGGTTTGACGAAACGAGTGTTTTGCTTGATTGTGTTGTGCTTTTTCATGCTTTTTTGTAATATTTAGTACATTGGTACATAGAGAATTTTTACATTACCTTTGTTTACTTATGCAGTTTGTAGTAGCCACCGTAACTGTCTTGGGGTGTTTTAGTTTATGGCGGGTACCAGCTTCTTGGGGAGAACAAGGAAGTGACCAAGGTACTTTTTAATACTTATCCTTTATACACCAAGGCTTGAACTATGCTGTATGTAGGTGCTCATTGGTACTTTATTTTGTGGTTATCACAGTGGCAAGTGCACAGAAAACGGAATCAAGCTATCTCATATTATTACAGTAAAATTATAAATTTTAAATATAAATACTGAGATACTCTTATGAAAATTTGATACTCTGCCACAGCTGTTGGAAGCAAAGGCAAAGTAGGCTGGACTGAAGGAAAGGCCTAATTTGGTGGCAGTGCAACTATGTGAAATAAAGTATTATGTGCATTCAAAGTGTTGCTAACTAGACATCTTGATTACTTAACCCGTGTAAGTTTTTGACGAGCTATAACTGGCATGTGATATTGTTGCGGTGTAACGTCACGCTTGTGTTATGCTTTAGTGTTAACTATAGTTCGTTATGATTAGTTGGTGTTTGTGTTATGGTATCTGTATTATGGCATGTTGGGTGTTGCTTGTTTCAGCGCCAGTTTGCCACATTGAATTGAGTTTAGGAAATTTTGTGGTATTGATCAGAGATAAGAGTATAAGACACTTCACTGTGTTCAGAGACCTCTTCCCAGCTGCAAAGTTCCTCTATGACCTTGAGCTCATGGAGTGGGATGATCAGCGCATGCTGATATCGTTGAGGGAGTCGTGGAGGGAGTCTGTCTTTTTTCAGGTTGTCAATTTGCTGTATAATCATCTCAGCTTGGTGTGCGTGCGCCCGGTATATGGCCAGGGTTGCAAAGTGTTGACAACTTCATGTTAATACAAAGATTAAAGTGTTGATCACAACTTCATGTTAATACAAAAAATGGTGAGACAAATCTATTAAGTCTAATTAATTTGTCATTAAAGATTATTTAGTGTAGCACGATATTATAATCATGACCTAATTAGTCTTATTGAATTCAGCTCGTGAATCATTCGAGGGTTATGTAATGAGTTTTTTCATTAAACTATGTTTAATACTCCTAACTATTATGACTAGTTTTGATGTGATGGGTGAATAATGTCAGTTTACCAAACTAAATAAGGCCTAAGTCAAAAATCATGAGTAAAATGAACTTTACAAATTCACTTATTAAGGATCAAGGGAAATACATGAAATAAAATGCATGCACTCTAAATACCTCCTACTCCTATTATACATGATACCGTAATTTTTTTATTTCAGTAGACTTTTCATTTTTTCCTTCATATATTTATGCAAATAGAGAAATTTATAAGTTAAATATAAAGTATTTTTTATGATAGATGTAGAGGTACTTATTTTGATGATATATGTTAAATCACTTCTTTTATATGGAAAAATAATCGTATGCTAAGGAGATACAATGGGCTTATTTGGTGTCTAGTAGAGAAAAAAATTCATAGAGATTTGTTATCTGAATGTGGTGATAAAGGAATCTGATTGTGGCTTGTACTAACCGAGCCATCGAAATCGGATCGAAGTCGGTGCGTGTAGGAACACGAGAGAGAAAAAGAGCGAGGCGGCGGCGTTGGAATGAGACAAAGAGAGGGATATGGTGGCGCTGTGGTCGGCATTGGCGGTGCTCAGCCGTGGCTCAGCTGGATCCTCGGCGGCCGCGTACATGGGCGGAAGAGGGATGGGGATAAACCAAGTTTTTCACTGCGCGGCGCCGCCGGCCACCCGTAACGCTGAGGTGAGGTGACATCCCATATTAGGTGCTTATTAGTTTAGTTTTCGTAAAGGAATTTGACCTGTAATTTTCACTCACTAGGGTTTTTGGATAGGCAAGAATCCCCACGGATTGGTGCCTTAGCGGGGATTGATGGGTATGTTAGTTTATTTTCCCTTCAAAAATATGAAGATAGAGGATTTTACATGCACTATCCAACGGCCCCCTTACTGTTTGTGATACATGCAAATTGGTGCACGATTACCCATACTTGATTCGTGCATTTGTTTAGTTTGTACCATGGGAGCAGTTTGCCAGCACTTGTTTTTGCCCTTGCACGTGGTATCCATATTTAATAAGTTTAATTTGTGTAAATGTTCTGATGTTCGGTGACTCAGCTGTGTAAATTGGTACTTTGATTATTGATATGGCATCAGGTACCAATTTGCCCCTAACTCAAAGTTTGGAAATTATATCTTATCTTATCCTGGGTGAATTTTGCGTTTTAGTGGAGTAGGTGGTGTCTGCGGTATGCGTAGGTACTTTTTCTTGAGAGAGAGCTTCGGTTTGTTGGTTGTGCAGGTCCTTCACCTGTTCGTGTAATATGTTTGCTTACCATCCAAGTGCTGAATAATTTGATTACTAATAAAAAATGTGTTGGAACTTAGTATGCCCATCCATATATTCATATGGTCTTCTTTTATTTATCCTCACTAGCCTATACTAATAGATTCGCACCTTAACTTAAATATTTCTTAAAATAAATCTACTTATATAATTTCCATATAGCCAAATAATGCATGGATGTTTGTTCTATGCTCTGACCTATCACTGTAATCTGACAGTGGATTTACTACTTTTATTTGGTATTATGCATCACTTGTGGTGGATGTCACACATATGTGCATTCAACACAGTTGATAGTATCAGGCTCACCCATTTCTAGTCAAATACTAGGATTTTTTTTGCTCACCTGAGATATCTATTTCCTTGCTTTGCCATCCTCAAATAGCCCTGATGAGCTACATCTACATCAGGTGTTTATGTTTCATGTATATCCTATGGACTGATACTATGTTTCTTTGTCTACCTATATGCAACTATCAATGTGGGTTTTATGACATATACAAATGCTCTAATATATATACTGGGTGTGTGCTCAGCACTTATTTTCTTTGCTACAGATTTTAAAAACCCTATTCTCCACTTATGATCACTAGTGATGTTGTGACTTGAGTGGTTGAATTTGTTGTTTTGCTTGATCTTAAGTTTGACATATGTATCTTAACTTTCATTTCAAACTGTGGCTTTGGTGAAGTTATTTTCAGTGCATCCTTAACTTTGTAGTCATTTTGCATCCACTGTAGTTGATGATTTCAACATTTGTACTTGCTTGTGACCATTTGACCAATAGGCATGTTATAGTTTGAGTTGTCGTTTGAACTGAAGTAGTAATAATAACTCTGTGACTGCCCTAATACCATTGCTTTGAGTTTATTTCCAGCCTAACATCATTAACCTCCTTATGAATTTGGGGAACAACTCACCCTTCTCTAATCTTCCTTGTTGGTTTGTCTAATACTTTGTATTCTATAAAGTTTTACACAACAATTATGTGGCATGTACTTTTTTTTATTGCTTATGGTAGATAGGTTGTCACTCCCACTCACAATTCACCTATTTGAGTATGTTTATGTACGCGAACTACACCAAATTTTTCAGAGGAAACGTTGGTTTTTAGTTAGATTTTACTAATTCATTCATATTTACACAAGATGGGTACATCCAAAAAAGAGTACATACACCAAGTTTTAAAAATGCAGCATGATGCATATTTGTACTTTGTATGGTGACTTTTTTCAAATATTGATTATTTTACCAAGTTCACTTATGATGATTTTTTTAGGACATGACTGTTCAACCGCCAATAGTAAGTGTCATTTGAAAGAATAATGAACTAGGTGAGACTAATCAATATTCGAAGAGAAATCAGGGTACAATCTACAAATCACTGCTAGGTCTATGTGAAATAATCATAATTCATCATCTTGCGGTGTTAATTACTTTTGTAGTACCTGTGTATGTATAATTTGTGCACTAAGTTTAACACCCCCCTGACAGAGCTAAAGACTTTTGGAGAAATGCCAGTTTGGAAGAGCGGGACAGGATTTACTTCGTGTATTCAGTGTTCGTTGTGGGGACACCAACTGCCGTTGCGTTTAAGAAACTGAGGGATCTTCAACGCATACGATGAAGACGAAGACGAAGATGAAGACTGGATCAAGCTGCACTTTAATGGTTTCTTGGTTGATCCTATTTATCTCCCTTTGTTGGATTGGTGTGTGTGTTTAAACATAACCTTCAGAGTCTTCTGTGGTCGTTTGTAGCGGTGTTGTCTAGTGGAAACTTTTGTGGTATCTGAATGTTCTAATGATAATGTGTGTATCATCTGAATGTTCTCTTCGATGATCACATTCTCTCGATCAGTGCTGCAGAAGTAAACGAGACAGCGGCCTTTTGCGACTGTGACCTTGCTTTGTTGCCGTTTCATGTATCAACACCTCAGCACCATGCCTTGTGTTCATAATGTTTTTTTTTCGAAAAATTTTGTGTTCATAATGTTATGATCTTCTCCTTGAAGTTGTGAGGCCATGTTCATATATGTTGTTCTCCCCTCGTGTCATCGCTGACCATCTTGGGGGAGTCCAAGGCTTGCTGAGAGAGTCCAACGAGCGTGTGATCGGCACGGTGTCGTTGCTATTCGTCGCAACCGGGAGAGCTCGCCCGGCGGGAGTCGCCGAAGTTGGAATTTTTTCTTTTTTTACATTTTTTTCACATCAATTTTGCAAAAAAATATGGTCCGCAAAAAAATTTGCAAAACTATACATCTGGCGCCGTGGGGACGGCGGCAGGGACCTACCGACGTGCCCCACGGTGGTAGGAGGCGCGCGGTACTGTAACACCTTCCTACCGCCGTGGGGCACGGCGGTAGGGGTCCAGTCTCTTTTCAAAAATTTGTAATTTTTTGTTTGAACTCGGATAGAGGTAAACTTTATATGAAAATTGTAGCTTTCGACGAGATCTACAACTTTGTAGTTCAAAGTTTTTCCATTTGAAGTCATCTTCATAGTCAAATAATCGATAAACTATACAGATCTCAGTTTGCAGTCTTCAGATCTGAATAGTGTATCGATTATTTGAGTATGAAGATGACTTCAAATGGAAAAAGTTTGAACTACAAAATTGTAGATCTAATCGAAAACTACAATTTTCATATAAAGTTTACCTCCATCCGAGTTCATGCAAAAAAGTTACAATTTTTTGAACGTAAACTGAAAACTGATATCTGAATATGAAAACTGAGATCTAGATAGTATATCGATTATTTGACTATGAAGATGACTTCAAATGAAAAAACTTTGAACTACAAAGTTGTAGATCTCGTCAAAAGCTATAATTTTCATATAAAGTTTATCTCCATCCGAATTCAAACAAAAAATACAAATTTTTGAAAAGAGACTGGACCCCTACCGCCGTGCCCCACGGCGGTAGGAAGGCGTTAGTAGGTCCCTGCCGCCGTCCCCCACGGCGCCAGATGTATAGTTTTGAAAAAAAAAATTCGGATCATATATTTTTGCAAAAAGAGGAAAGAAAGTAAAAAAAGAAAAATTCCCGAAGTTGGGGGTGTTCCAATGGAACCCGCTTGAAAACTGGACCGAAAACGAAGGGATCTGGACCGTCCAATTTCCGTAAGCACGGCCCACGATCCTTCCAGGGGACAGCGCGGAAAAAGGCTCTGTGACCTTCACCAGCCAGCCACGCGCGGCGCGGCGCGGCGCCATGTCGGAGACTGAATCGGCGGCGGCGGCGGCCGCCGCAGGGGAGGAGCGGAAGCCCCGGCGGCTGCGGGGCCACAAGAAGGGCGCCGTCACCTGCTGCGTCGGGTCCTCCGCCCGCCCGGGCGTCGTCGCGTCCGCCGGAGAGGTACGCGTTTCTACCCACACTGGCCTCCGAGAAGATTGTACCGTGGAAACGGCGTCCCGCTCGGGAGTTCGTCCGAGCGCCCTGGTCCATGGGCGTCCTCGAACTGCCAATAGTGGCAGGGCAATAGGGCATGGCTGTCTTCCGCTGAGGACATGAGTCGAACACCTCATGAGCACTGGCTGCTGGGTGCTCCTTTGAGCTTCAGTGTGGCGCTTATTGATCTTTAGAAGGGAGTGGTTGAGCTCATTTTTCGGTCCCCGTCAAACTGTCTGGGTGGGGAAACCATCCGCCAGTATGTGACGCTTTTGCTTCACTAACGGCAAGTCGACCTTGGCGTTGCAGGAGCAACTTAACTGCGTGTTGCCACCTTGCCGGGTTCCTCAGTTCCTCCTTGCATTCTAGTATTCTACCAGTGCACTGAATGGCAACACCCTTGTGGAATTAGCAGCACAGATAAAATCTTAGCACTTGATGACCATTGCTTTGCTATTGTCTCCATGGAAGTAAATTACTTGGTAGCAACCTTATGCCACGCCATGTGTTTTTGGCTATTCAACTGTCACATCATCAAAATTTCCATGCAACTTAGAAAGTACTAATAGTAAGGGAAAAGAATTTCCTTAGGTGGTAGAAAGTACTTGTAGGCAGAGAAGAGAAAACCAAGCATAGGTAATGACTTGATTACTACACTGGGAAATGGTGGTATTGTGTTGTTAGATGCTTTCCTTGTGTAGGCCTTTTTTGCTTAAAAAATTCCTCACTGGTGGCGAGTCTATTGCGAATTTGCAATATGTTAAGCATATGATTTTGTACTATTTGGTACCTCTTATTTCTCAGGACTTCGGTTTTTTTTCTTCTCATGTTGTCATGAATTCTATCATCTTAGGATGGGTGTCTTTGCTGGTTTGATCTGCGCACCAAAGATGTGATTTTGACCATTGAGGCAGCAAATAAGCCAGTTACTTCCATCTGCTTTAAAACAGGTCAGTAAGCCCTCCAAATCGCTCATCCCTGAATCGAATACTTGGGCATGCAAACATCTATACTTAAAATTTGTTGTTCTTGTAGGAAATGAAGACTTTGTATATGCCTCTGCTGGAAATGAAATATTGTCCTTTGATGTTCGTATGGTAAGTTCAGCATCCAAATTTTTATTCTCACTTTGAAAGTGTATGATCTAACTTACCATTATGTTGCCTGTACCTTGGTTTCTCGTCAGTAACATGGTTACAGTGGTTCTCTTGTAGGGACCTCAATCAAAGCCATTAGAGACGTATAACTACAATAGAGATGAAATTAATCAGGTATGCTATTCTACAACGCTACTGTAAAATATCCTTTATTTAGCATGAATTGCTGTTGTCACTGTCTGAACTTTCTGGTACAGTTCAGTACTTCATTCAGTTCATGGTGTTGTGATAACATTGAGTTGGGTAAAGATTCAGAATATGATACTTCCACTTTGGACGCAGATTGCTGTCAGCTCTAAAGGTTTTCTCGCTGCTGCAGATGACAGTGGTGATGTTAAGGTATTTAGTATGTTGCAAGTGTATGCACATAAATGTAGAAGAGTACTGCAGACCTTTCTATCACTTTTTAACAAATACTATGAAATACCATGTGCACCACATTTGGGTGTTGGCTATCTGACATTGTCATGTGAAATTGGTGAAAGAATTTCTTTTACTGGATCAGTAAAACAAATTCTATGGTGCACTGTTTTTCCAGTTTTAAGTGATAAAAAAATTATATGGCAGTTCTTTTGGCTAGTTCCAGATTGACACAAACAATTGACCAATAGTTAGGAGCAAGCTATCCAAGTTAGAATATCAAATAAGATTGATGTAAGACCCTTTGTCATTATAGCCAACTTTGCTGGCTTATCTAGTTGATTTAAGAACTTGTCATTATGGTCAAATTTCCTGGATTATCTTTTTGATCTTTTGTTTCGAAAACAAGGGGGATTATTATGTTTCATTTTTTGAATCAGAAGAGAATTGATAGTTTGATAATTTAAGTACAGTAGAACGAGTGGACCTCAAGTTAAAAGAAAGATATGTGCAGCGCATTGATTGGCAGGATTAGTTCCTGTACTCCTGTTTAATGATGTTATTCTTGATATTCTGGTTTCATTTTGCAGATTGTCAATACCATTCAGCAATGCTTGTATAAAAGATTGAGGGAAGCCCACACAAGTGTATCCTTATTTAGTGCAACTGGAAGCTTTTAATAATTTTGATTTGAATAGGCAGTGCCATTTTATATTTGAATTGCACTGTATTTTCATCTTCATGCAAATTGTATATCAGTTGTTCCTTAGTGATTTCTGTACAGATCTGCAGCAGTGTACAATTCATTCCTTGGAGACCTTGGACAGGTTGGTGCTACAATTTCTGTTTCTTTTTGGCTTAATCTCTGTAGTCTTGTTGCTCCTTTTTTTTGTTAACTCATTAGGGAGCAAATACTAGAAAAAAATCATGGATTGGTTAATGCTGAATTTCTTCAGCGTTTCGTATTCATTAATAGATAAATTTCATTTGGTAGCAATCACTGGTGGCCTTGACTCGAAGCTCGCTGCATGGGATTTCTCCAAAGGACGAACACTATTTTCTATTGATTACGGTACATCCTTTAGTTTCTATTAAATGCGTGTGAATGGCTTGCATCACTTAAGTGGTTCCAAGATCTGTATATGGTTTTTAATATGCTGGTCTATTACAAAGCTGTATACGGTTTTTTTACCTCAAGATACTTTCCAATTCGGATCAATCAACACAATAATCTATTGTTGAATTTCAGGATCACCTGAATTTCAAAATGGCAGTTCTTCCAGTAGTGCAGGGCAATGTTTCAACCCTGCTTTTGTTCATTCGCTAGCAGTTTCTGAAGAGGGCATTTTGGGAGGGCTGTACAGAGTTTGTGCTGTTGCAAGGGGGGATGGTGCTGTTGATGTAGTTGATCTCGAGTATGAACTGGCCACTGCAAAATCAAAAGGACCTCCTCGGGCAGCAACTTCAACAATGAGTTCAAAAGGATCTGAAATTGGAGATGGAAGCAGTAAGAAGAGTCAAGTGAAAAGGATCCATCTTGATTACACAATGGGTGGTCATACTGCAGCTGTGTCTTGTGTGTAAGTCCCTTCATTCTGTTGATGTATCACTTACATATCCCTTTTTTTAACTAATCAGCTGCTTAACAGTGTATTTTCAGCATTTGGTGAGAAGGGGAAGTTCCTTGTTTCTGGAGGCAATGACGCAACAGTAAAGATATGGGATTGGTCCAAAGGATTTTCTTCTGAAACAAACAGCAATGCTGAATTGGTGCTGGATGTTGATGTGAAGAAAAAGGTCAGAACTGCATCTTCAGTTTTATATAAACAGTTCAGAACAAAATATGTGTTGCATTTTAAAAAATGGAGTTTTTAGGCCCAATCAATTTGTTGCAGGTAAATTGGTTGTGTACTACTCCAACTGATTCAGATAATCTGATTGTGTGTGACACATCCAAGGTGGTCAAAGTATACAATTTTCGGTAGATACATCAATGTGGCCCGTCAGCTATTTGTACAATTTTCAATGTTGCCTGGCCGTCTGTCTCGAGTTGGTCCTTGACTCCAGTGTCCAGAAACATGATGCCAAGCCTGCAGAAGATATTTCTGAGTAGGTACCTTTAGCAATTTGCAGTATCAGTAGCAGGATGGAATAGAGCCGCTAAACTATTTATTATTTTCTTCCGAGACAGATCTTACGTCGCTGTGATGTTTTTTAGGCTTCTAGCTTAGAATCAGCATGTACATCTGTGTTGTATGGTGAAATGAATTTATGATTTCCAAGGAGAACCCCGTTGTGGCAGACATGATTTTTATTTAAATATTGTTGTGATGTGTTTATCTTATGAGAAAATTACCTAGGTAGCATGAAAAAAAACTTCAACTTCCCTTTGTAGCACCAAAATTTGAAAACCTCCTTATCTATGCACTTTTAAAATTTGTGTTCCCTGCATAGCACTTCTGTTGCTCCCGTCCCTCTCCACCGTCAAAAACAAAGCGGACCCACCAATGGAAGACCAAGGTGCCCCTGAGCCCTCTCCATCCACCGCAGAGGCACCGGCGGACGCCGCACAAAACCACCACCGGCTCCTGCTGCGCCGCCGCCACCGTCGGGGGCTGGGACTGCGATGACGACGTCGGGGACTGTGCGGGGAGGTCGGATTCGGCGTCCGCCTCCTCGCCCTCGCTCGCGCCGCCAGCGAAACAGAGCCGCTCGCCGTACCGGCGGGAGACCTTCACGTACAGCGGCTTGACCTTGCTCAGGTACCTCAGCACCACCTCCTTCGCGAACTGCCGCTCCTCGGCGGTGATTCCCTACGACCCCGCATCCTGGGCCTACCTCGCCACCGCCGCCTGGACCGCGCCCTCCCCCACGGCCGTGCCATCCACGCGCGCGCTCGCGTTCGAGGTCCTCCCTGCGTGGTGATGCAAGGTCGCGTACGGGGACGCCGCGGCTGTGCACGTCGCCAGGCCACGGAAGCTGCCCGCACTGTGATCTGGCAGCGCGCAGACGGCGCCCGACAGGCTGCTGTACTGTACGCAACATCCATCACCGGAACGGACATGGTCATCGGAAGCGGAGCAGACCCTCAACCACCCACATGGCCACAACCCAATCCAATCCTATCTGATTCCTGGAGCAGCAGAAGCACTCAATCCGCGGCTTGAGCTCCGACTCGGAGGCCCTCAACCTCAAATCAGCTTCGCAAACACTGACCAAATCAAACAAAGCAACCCATGCTAATCTGCTCGGGCTGCAGGCGGGGGAGCAAGAGCAATTGGACCTGCAGAGCATAGATTCGGTTCGCACTCCAGAGCGTGGCGTCGCGGCACGGTGTCGCGGCGGGGCTGCAGCTGTGCTTGGGTGTGGGGCAAGGGAGGTGCTTGGTGGTGTGGCTCGTCAGACACAGCTTGGCGAGGCGGTCACGGGGCGCTTTCTATCCAGGCAGGAAACGGCCGGAGCTCGTAGATCGACTGGGGGTGGCCGGCGGCGACGTTCTAGGGGTGCGGCGCGGCGTCTGGCTGCGGGCGGTCGCGGAGCGAGGGACACAGTGGGGAACGGGGCAAGATGGTTGCATCGTGACGTAGCGGTGGCGATGCTTCTCCTAACGTGGCTGGAGGTGGCCGGAGCGGGCGGGTTTGATCATCGGCGGCCGGCTGCGGCGTTGCGACTTGCGAGGCGGAGGAGAACGACGGGGTGCGGGGGAGAACGGCCAGCCTGGGAGAATAACGTGGGCAAAATTGTCCTTTTCTGTCTAGAGTTAACACCGTTAGTGTCTAGACTAACAGAAGTGCTACCCAGTGAACAAAAATTTTAGATGTGCATAGATAGAGAAGTTTTCAATTTTTGGTGCTACAAAGGGAAGGAGAAGTTGTAATTTTCTCTTATCTTTTTGCTCCTATAAATTGCAACTGATGGTTCCGAACACACTAACATCCAACAGTTAAATGGCTGATTTTTGTTTTCAGCAGTATAATCATGGAACCTTTTTTACTATCTCTCTGTTACGCCTTGCCTTGGACTACTTTGGCGACCTCTGTGGCTGCGAACTCTTGATATAGTTAAAAATTTGCCGCGAGATGCGGTGATTCAGACTGCAGTTGGGTTTGGTTTGGTCGCTTGTAATTCTATCGGATAGCTTTCTGGATTATGTCGTCCATTTCCCCCTTTGCCCCCTCACATTACTAGTTGCAACAAAGACATTACAAAGGGGCATCCATATTGAGTTTGACGTTTCACTGTTTCAGTCATTGCCTAAGGAATTATATCTCTTGTGGAGGGCGTTTATACGAATTTTCCCTCTCTCACCATCACCAGCATGTGGTGAGGAATTGGATAGAAGCAGGTCTTCACTGGAGGACAGTGCTGCTCTCCTTTGGTGGAGAAAGAACAAGAAATGGGAGGCATGCTCTTGCCGCGCCATCAAATCTCTCCAAACCCTTTGCGAAACACCACCTATGCAGCACGGTTTGCGCTACACAAAGGTGAATGGAATAAGCATTTTACTTGGCAATTTGTATGTCTCTAAATTCTTCCAATCGCCGCGCTTCACAACATGCTTGCACCAACACCTGACACAAACTGCAGCCACTGAACTTTGTGGATTTTGCAGATGGGTTGATCTTCTCTGCTGCTCCGCGGCAACATTTTCTGCGCCCACCTTGCACTTATTCCGTCAGCATCGTCAGCTCAGAGCTCAATGAGGTTGTGTTGCCAGACGCTGTCAGAAAGCATAGCAAGGAGGAGCTCATTGCTTTCTTCAGAGACATTCAGACCTCCATTGCCGAGACCTCGCCTAAAGCTTCCAGGAGTTCGAGGAAGCCGTCGCCTGACCTGTTAGAAGAGGTTGACAAGAGGAAACAATCACATGGTATGTTGTAGATACTAGATAGCATTGAGATCTCAATCTTTTCCATGATATGCAGAAACGATGCTGGACTGAAATGGGCAAATGTGATGTGTAATTCACTTTGACTTGTGACTCGCTAGAGCTCATTAATCCAGCTGCAAGCATATGAATCATGAATCGAAGCGGAAACAGTTTTTTTTCGCACTCTAGATATCACATCTGCTTTATCATGTCATGATGTAAATTTGCTCACAAGGCGTGGATGGAGATGGTGGCGCTGATGATTTTTCCGAGGAACAGGGAAGGATGGTAAATCTGGAGGACATGAAGGTAGCTGACCTGAGGGAACTGGCGAGGGCGAGAAGGATGAGGGGCTACTCCAAGTTAAAGAAGGGCGAGCTGATTGATCGTTTGAAAGGGGTTGTCATGTAATAAACTTGTTCATGACAAGGAGTAAGCAGGTGTTAGTAGCCTACTGGAACTGTAATGCCTAGATTAATTGATGTTTTCTCTTCATATGTGTGATGATTGATGAGAATACACATGTTCCTAAGAATATGTATGATGAGATTTTGCCAAAAAAAAAAATGCATGATGTGATCCTGCAAACTAGTAATACTGACTGCTGAAGCCGCACTTGTTCTCTAAAAATCTTCTGTAAAGTCAAACCGTTGGTAACAACAATAATTTTGCGAACATCCGACAGAGAGATGCATGGTTAGTTCAGAAGTTGCATTTTCATTGTTGCAATCAGCCAACTAGGATACTTTGTGTCCTGAAACCTTTTGGCTTCCCTTTTAGTTTTAGGAGTGGAGTCCATTAAACCCCAGCTTGAGCAGAAGCCAAGAAAGAAGTTGCTACAGGGATCAAACATAGGAAACAAAGAAACCGAAACATGAAAAGCTACCTTCGGCATACCAGTCACAGGGCGTCGCCTTCGAGCGGACGAGCAACTGGATGCCGGAATCGCTCCTCAGTGATTGCTGGAGGAGAGGGACGTTCCTATTCCCTAATCTCTGTTTCTGAATTCGATGTCGTTAGTTGCACACTATTGCTGAACTGCCATTGGGCTGGGTTGGGCTTCCGCCATAGAGCTTCTTTCGGCCCATCTCCGAGTCGTGGCACAGATGGTCTAAAAAAAAAACGTCGGAGAAGAAGCAGGTGAACCCGATGCGGGAGATCAAGGTCCAGAAGCTCATGCCTCACCCCGCGCGGCCAAGGTATTTGCCCATTCCCCTGCAATTGTTCACCCTAGTTTCCGTGCCTTGATTCATAATGTTTGTTTAGGCCTTTTGGGCTTGTATCATATAGTGGTACTAGGCGATTCCCCGCGCGTTGCTGCGGGATCTAAGAGTGCTTTTCGATAAACTATATGACCGAAAAATAAAAATAAAAGTTAAAAAAGAGCATGTAGTATTAAAAAATCACTTAGGAGTTTGCTGAAAACATCAAATGGTATATTTTCAAATAAAGAAAATTTTCATAGGTAAAAAATACATAAATATGATGACTTTTTGGATGAGAACTATAGATTTTTAGTTTCTCTTTGATTAAATTAATACAACACAGCCGCGGCAGGGCCTTCTCAACTACTGTAGTGCCTGCTTGTTCCCTGGCCGGAGCAGCAGCAGGTCGCAAATGTCCAGTGTAGCACACCGGGCAAAGCAGCTCCGGCTTGTCATCCATGTGATCGACGCTCCGGTATAGGCACCCCACTGCACGTTGTGGTACTGCATAGTGACAGCGGGTGCAAATCTCACCACGGCGTCGATATGGGTGATGATGGATCGCTCCTGACATCAAAGTGCATGATTTTTCCTTTTACTGGTTCTATGCAATTATTCAAGGAAAATAGCACAGGATTAGGAACGTTAGAGATTTACACATCGATTCCCGCACCATGATTGACATGCCTTCGCCTACTTTTTACTAAAAACAGAGAAATCACAGACCAAAAATAGAAAATATAGCAGAATTAACATACGGATAAAATGAATTGTGGGACCTGCAGATTCGGAAACAAAGTAACATATGAAGGAACGGGATTAGAGATTCAGAGGGAGACGATGGGACCCCTTCAGATTAGGCCGACTCCTGCCTGTGGAAGAAATCATTGCAAGGTTGAGAGTACATACATACCATGGTAAGGGCGGCATCAGTAGAACGAACATGCAGAGTCAAGGATGCTCCCATGAATGGCTGGGTTGGGCTTCCGCCATTGAGCTCCTTTCGGCCCATCTCCGAGTCGTGACACACGTGCAGGGAGTACTTAATTTGTTCCGTAAGTGAATGTATCTAGAAAGAATGACAAATATTTTGAAACGGAGGAAGTAGTTTCTTTCTTTTCTATTCTCCTGACATGTGGGTCATAGATATCATAAGGATGGTGAACAATCTCGAGCTGTACCAAACATTTTTTGAGATTTCAAATCCACAGTGGAGCTGCTAACCGTCGTATCATATGACGGTTGTAGTAGTTTTGCAAAATTTGAAGTGTGTCATTACATTTTTGAAAAATCGAAAAAATAATATATTTGCTCCGGGAGAACGACGCGACAAAAAATTGTCACCAGATGAAAATATTTGTTGAGAGCTGTGTAACCGAACTAGATGCCCTTCGTCGAACACGAACCGTGCGCCGGTATGAGGGTTTTGACAGCCTCTATAAAGCCTATCCAGGCTTCTGGAATGCAGCCCATTGTTGTTTGGCAGGCTGCATATATGTGTTATGCAAGCTTAGGATGTGCAAAAAGAAGTCCCAAGCTGCATTCTTGGAAACGGATCGAAGGAGTGTTCCCAGCAATGCATGCTTGCGAGAGCCACGCCTGGTGCTTCGCTCATCTTCTTTTCGTCCACCACCACCACCACCACCACCACGGCGGAGCTCACCCAACGGCCGCCGCCAGCGGCCCCGCCCGGCGGAGCTTGCCCCCACTCCGTGCGGCGGCGGCGCCCCTGTGCGGTGAGCTCGCCTGCACAACTGGCCGGCAACGGAGAGCTCGAGGTGGAGTAGGGCGAGATGGGAGGAGCCGGCAGAGATGGAGACACGAGAAGGAGAGCAGCTCGCCGTCGCCGCCGTCCACAGCCTCCCCAGCTCTGACGGGCATCGGCCACCGCGCACAAGGAAGAGGAGGAAGCGAGAGATGGAAGTCGACATTGTGAATTAGTCGCACGGAGGAGAAACATTTGCATTTCATCAAGAGAAAAAACAAAGAAGCGGGGAGAACCAAGGAAGTTAAAGCCCGTTGAGTGCTATTTTGCAAAATTTAGTTATGTGTAATTATTTTTGCAAAATCGTAAAAAATAAAAACAAATAAATAAAATTATTGGCTTCTTGGGTTTGGGTTCGCAATGGGTCTCCTTCCTTTCCCAGTCGTCGGCCCGCATAAAATTCGGACCCCGGCAGGTAGGCCGGCGCCCCCACCCCCCACACACGAAGTGCGAAGATCACACAGACCAACTGAACCCAAACCCTAGTGCCATGGCGTTTCGTCTGGTTGCGGCGGCGGCGAACTCCTCCTCTTCCGCCTCCGCCCCCATAGCACGCTTTATCTCTCGCCGCGGCCTCGCCGGTGCCGCAGGTACGCACACATGCGTGCACCTTCTCTTGTTCCCATTCCAGATCTAGGAATCGTACGAGCCGGTTGTTTGGATCGGCTCGTTGATTGTGCCAGGTTCTTGGCTGCGATTTGGGTTTTGAATAAGCATCGTGATTGGGGTACCTTAGGCCGATGCGGTCGGATGGATCGTTCATACGGGGAGGATCGTTGTTGTTGTTTAGTTAGCACCATGCCGTTGCTTTATTTGGCTTCCTTTGTTGATTCGCTCGTATTTGTGCTCTCTAGACTATTGGCCTTCGAGGCCTCCGAAGGTGAACTTCTGGGAGGATCCGAAGAGACCTATGAGGTGGAAGATGTCTCACGTGAGTACCCCTCGGTATATCTCATTTAATTGATTGCAGCTAATGGTATTGATTGTGGCTTTATATTCATCCTGGTATGCATACAGATACTGACTTAAATATTTATGTTTTCTCGTGTAAATTATTTCACTAGTTGCTGAACTTGACATAGAATAAACAGCACATTTTGTATGTTAAGTTTTCTTGGTTACTCATATGTTCTGCTTTCCAACATGTATCATTTTGAACTAGTACATTGTCCAATTCTCTTCTGTGAGAGTCAGCCATTTAACTCATGAATTCAATTTTGAGGTTTTTTTGGAGATGGGATGTGAGTGAATTTGTTCTGTCGTCTTGATGGAAACCGCATAAGTAGTAGATATGTCCATTCATTTTGGTGAGGTACTCAGAAAAAAATGTTTACCTACTCATATCTCTCATGATCGGAGTCAGTGTGTTTTTAAAGCCTAATACCTATTAAGTGGACAAAGTTTACTATAGATTTAGTTACCATGAGCCCATGAGATCATATTGGTCTGCTCCAATATGCAGTTTCTAGCTATATTCTTGACTGACAACAGTTAGATCAATTACCTAAATTATCTGTACGTAGTTTGCAAGAGTTAATCCACTGCTACCCTTGAGCAAGCTTGTGTCTCAGATTTGGATCTTACCATCGAATTCCATTCTGAATTACCTCGGCCCACCTTTAAAGTGCCATGCTTCAAGTCAATTATGTGGTCGAGAAAGGGACCTCTGGTTGGCTGCAATTAATCCATCACCTAGCCTGCATTCCCGGTTGCCTCTTAAGGCTCTATCTAGGCTATATTTTAAGGCATTGTGTCAATGGTTGTACTAGTTCCTAGGTGGTTCGTGGTCAAGAGTTGAGACCAACAAGGCTAGGTGGAAGATGTGTGAGGTCAACTTGGTCTGATTAGCCACTGAAGCTGCCTAAGCAGGCTAGTGTGTAGTTATATTTGATTAGAGTTGAAAGTTGACCATTCACTTAAAACAAAAGGTGATGAAAATGTTGGGTGTGTTTTGTTTATCTTATTAATAATCTGACATGGAACTCGACTTTATGTGTATCTTCCTAGATTCTTTTCTTTGTGGCTTTTGATAACTACTATTGTATATTGTATCTGTGCAATTGAGTTCGTGTTCTACCACATGTTGTGGTTTTATTTATGAGAACTGTTTTTATTGAATTACCTATGTGCAGTAACGTCACTTCTTATTTGTCTGAACTGCTTTGGGTGCCCCCCCCCCCCCCCCCCAAATCGATTGTAGTTATTCTCGGCTCTGGTTGGCTATTTTCACACAAACAAGTAATTGATTTTTTTTGGCCTTCCTGAGTACTTATGGTTTGTTGTACGAGTGTTTGGCTTGCTTGTGGTTTTCTATCAATCATAATTACAGTGCTCGGTTAGCTATTTTGACATGAACAAATAATTTAAATATTTTTTACTTCCTGATTACTTATGGTTTGACGAAACAAATGTTTTGCTCGATTGTGTTATTACATTTGTTTACTTATGCAGTTTGTAGTAGCCACCCTAACCGTCTGGGGTGTTTTCGTTTATGGCGGGTACCAGCTTGTTGGGGAGAACAAGGAACTTGCCAAGGTACTTGTTAATACTTATCATTTGTATACCAAGGCTTGAACTATGATGTATGTAGGACCTCATTGGTACTTTATTTTGTACAGTGGCAAGTGCACAAAAAACAGAAATAAGCTATCTCATATTATTACAGTGAGATTATAAATTTTAAATATAAATACTGACATACTCTATGAAAATCTGATACTCTGCCGTAGCTGAAAGCGAAGAGAAAGGCAAAGGAGGCAGAGGCAAAGGAGGCAGAGTCAAAGGCAAAGTAGGCTGGACTGGAGGGAAAGCCTAATTTTGTGGCAATGCAACTTTGTGAAATAAAGTATCATGTGCATTCAAAGTGTTGCAATACACACTTTGCTAACTAGACATTTTGATTACTTGACCCGTGTAACTTCATGCTTGTGTAATGCTTTAGTGTAACTTGTACTTTGTTATAATTAGTTGGTGTTTGTGTTTGTGTTATGGTATCTGGGAACTACTATCCGGGTAGCAATAGTTGATTCTTCATCCAATAACAACGAAAAGTAAAATTAGCAGCTGCAAAGCAAATTTCAATTCGCGAAGCACAAGTAAAAGGCTCAAAGGGACAAACTACCAGATCTAGATCATCCACTTCCCCCGGCCCCACTTGATTCTCCAGCAGCAGATTCTCCATCAACCTCCATTTCCCACGGGAACGTCGCAATTGAGCTACGCAGAATGCAGCTACCCGGCACGTTTGGCTGGTGACTGGTACTAATTTATTCTGAGAGAAAAGGTGATTGATAGTGGTTGGTTTGTTCTGAGATAAAAATAATGTTGGCCAGCTAAATGACCAGGACTACGAGCGAGAATCTGGTGGCTGGGGAAGCCCTGGCAGCGGAATTTAACATGTTTAGAATAATTTAGAATGTGCATTTAGAGCGAGTGCTTCAGCTGTTTGTGCCGGGCACGAGACAGTGGAACGAACAGCTGGTTAGGGACTCTTTTAGTGTGCTGGATGCCTCGCATTTTGAAAACTAAACCAGGAGCAAGACTATCTGAAGATGTATTGGCCTGGGCAATGGAGAGAAGAGGCTTTTACTCGGTCAGATCCTACTACCGTATGCTAAAGAGAGAGCAACATCAGAAGGAAGCCGGGTGTTGCTGCAACATCCGGAGGTGATCGGTGGTGGCAGAAGCTTTGGAAACTCAACATTCCACCGAAAATTCATATATTTTGGTGGAGAGGTCTGAATAAGGAGAACTGAAGCGGCGGCATGTGGCGCAACAAGACCACTGCGAAAGTTGTGAGGAGAAGGGAGAATCCTTGGACCATGTGGCTTCCAGTTGCACTTTTGCTGTTCGGTTTTGGCACGCAGTAAAAGGACCTTACAGGCTGCAGAGTTCCTACTCTGCATCCGGCAACGTGGACGGGACGAAATGCCACGAGACATGGGAAAACTAGATGGCATGCATCAGGGGCAGTGAAGCACGTTGCAGCAATGGTTGAAGATCTTTGTTTGCATGAACCTCAAGGAAGGAAACAGGCGCGCTAGAGTGCGAGGCAAGTGGATTAAACCTGATCCTGGCTGGGTGAAGGTAAATTCTGATGCATCATCTTCAGGAGCAAGTGGGGAAGTCATACGAGATTCAGAATCAGAGGAGCTTCTGTTGGCTGCAGCAGCAAGGCGATATAGCCATGTGCCGGATGCGTTGACAGCGGAGGGCCGGAGGCAATGTCGGCAAGAGATGGTCTTCAGTTTGCAGCGACGCAAGTTTTTTGAGAAGGTCATCCTGGAGTTGGATAACTTATCGCTGTCCCAATTGCTGCGATCGGAGCAGTATTATTGCCTTATTGGTCTCTGCCAAGAGATGCGAAAACTTAGTGGAAGCTTTGTTGATTTCATTTCAATTTTTCTTCTGTACTTCGGGAAGGAGAAATGAGGCAGCCCATGTTTGTGCAGGTTTTGGCCTCGGAGTCGAGCCCAGATAAATCTTGGTCAAACTCTTTTCCGCGCTCGCTGCTGAGATTAATATAGCTCTTGTGATTGTCTCAAAAAAAAACATGTTAAATATGTTAGGCGGATGGTATATTTGATCTGTGGAGATAGTATATTTTAAATTATTTCAATTTATTATGTGTAACATTTATATTGTGCAAAGATTTTTAATGTGCTTTGGATCTCGAAATTAGTCCTGATTCCCCCATCCACTCTTCTCAAAACATAATTGGCGCTGAATAAGATGCGTTCCCAGCCATAGGAAGGGAAATTCTCATAAGTTACACGAATCACAAACCCATTTGGTAGAGTCATGCACCCATAGCTACATCAACACATTTGACACGCCAATGGTTTCACAATTTGTTCGTTAGAGCGAGGGGCACATTTGTTCATGTCCACACGTCCCGGTGGTTAGAGGCGACGCCGCAGCGGCGGAGTCATCACCGCCGAAGGATCACACAGATTAGTCTAAGAATTCGAACTCTGATCAATGCAAATATTGCAGTTTCACAATGTAAAACCCTTTGGGTTTCTGTCTTTCTGTTTCCGCGTCTCACGATCAAGTGTACTAGTAATGCTCGGTGCACTCCAGCGCCAGATCGGGCCGCCACCGCTGGTGGATCCCGTGCGCCGTCTTGAAGTCCGGCGACAGCCCGCGGTTCACCGTCAGCACGGCCGACGGGAACAGGTGCATTGGCTCGCACCTGCCGCCCAGCAGGTCCTTGACCGAGTTCCTCGTCGCCAGCCTCCCCACGGCTCCGGCCCCAATGTCCTTCATCTTCCTCGATCCGGTGGTCGAAGTTCCCCACGTACTCCGCGCTGATGGGGTCCGCCGGGTTCACGAACAGGTTCGGCACCCACGCCGCGAACGAAGCGTCGTGCACGCCGCCGCCGCGGCCGCCACGCCCGCCGTGACGAAGCTGTTGGCGATGCGCATGCCCCTGCCTCACCCGCCGGTCCCCGGCGATCCGCTCCACGGGCGCCGACAAGGAGGGCGCGTTGAAGAGGAAAGCACGGCGGCGCCCGCCCTGGCTAGGGTCTTGGCGGCCAGCGTCGCGATGGCGACCCCAGCAAGTGGCCCGCCAGCCAGACGCGGCAGTGCTGCCCCAGCCCGCAGCCCGGCCTTCGCCGCCACCGTGCCGTGGACCCCGGCGCGAAAGCGAGACTTGCCTTCCAGATCCCGCTTCGCCGAGCCTTTCTTGGCGATGGTGCCGCGGAAGGCGACGACGTAGAGCGGGGCGCTCGCGGCGGCCGTGGGGTCCGGGAGGTGGAACGGCGGCTGGAACGCGCGCCGAAGATGGAGCCGTCGGCGGCGTCGACGAGCACCTGCCGCAGATCGAAGTGGAAGAACCTCCCTCCACCATGCCGGCGCGCGGGTGTCGGGGCCCTGCCGGTCGCGTTCGAGGACGTACACGCCCTGGAAGAGGCTCGCCATGACGGAGCGCCGGTGGTGCGGGCAGTTCCTGGCCGGGAGGCGGGAGCAAACAGCAAAGCCAATGTAGCAGATCAGAACAGGCGCCTTTGGCCAAATTATGCAGGTTAGCATCCATCGGCAACCACATGTCTAGTTCACTACAACCGTTGTCTTTTTCAATGCAAAAGGTTGATCGAGATGGTAATCCAGAAATAAACAGCAAACAACTCACCAATCCACATATGTTAAGTACGTACGCCCTGAGGCATCAAAGAGGTCCTTCAGTGACGGCATTTCGCTTGCCTCTGGTTCTGGTCTTCCTGCACAAACAATGAAAATGAATGCTTGTAAAACAGAATCCTCTCAGCAAAGTAAACGGGTACTCAGTAAAGAAGAAATCCATCGTTGAAATTCTTCTTCCTAGAGAGATACTTCGGGATTGTCAAGAACAAGAGACAATTTTGAAATTTCGATGGCCAAGAAGTTCAGACAAAAGCAGAGACGCGAGATTTCCAAGGTAAAATCTTTCAGAGCTCTCTTTTCAGAAACACAGATGGATCAACACAGTCCCTTACACAGAGCTCTCTTTCCTCGCGATACCACTACAATGGAGATAGTACATATGTAGCCTTTTCCGGCTGGAGCTTTCTACTCCATGGATAAACCCACATTCTCCATCACACCTTTATTCCCCACAAGGCCACAACCTCCTTCTCTCATCAGATATTCTCAATAATCGACGACCTTGAGAAAGCGAATCGTGGAATTCAAGATGCCAGCGATCACATCTATGAAGGCCCAACAGAGATAAGGAGATAAAAGAAAGCAATAAAAGTCAGATCGATCTCCTCCTCATTCCGCTACGGACTCTCCAATCGAATCTCGTGCACTGTCACTGCTGCTGCAGCTGAATATATCTTCCTGTGTCAATGAAAGAAGGGCAATATAACTTAAGAAGATCGACTGGCACGACAGACCAGGGCACGCCGTACCAACAATGGAGAATAGGAGATGCAGCTGCAGAAGTTGGGCAATATTTTTGCTTGGGCTGACTCAGACCAGAGGTTTTAAGAAATGGCACAGCATTTTGAGTTGAGGGAAGAGCTCGCCCGGGAGAGAAGACTTGTGAGCAAGAAGTGGCCAAGTCTCCCCATTTATATAGCTGGGAAGATCACAAGTGGGGATGGAGATGACAGGAACCGCATACCAAGATACTATCATTTGCATTGCGCTGCAGCATTATTTCTGGTGTATCTTGTTTCCCTGAATCGGCAAGGTTATATGTCATCAATTAATGGAAGGAATACCAGTGCAGATTGCTGGAGCTAGGCTGTATTAATCCTCCTTTTGTACTGGTTATTTAGATGTTCCTTTTCTTTAAAAAAAACAAGAAGAAGAAAGATGCAGTGCAGGCCTGGAGGGATATTTTGCTGGGAAAAAAAATATGCAGGCTATGAGGCAAATTGCTTGCAGGTTGCTGACAGCATCTTTCTGAATAATCTGAATGTGTCGATGGACGTGAGAATTATGGAGCTTCGTCGTTCTATATATTCCAATGCGGTTGGCAGAACATCGATGAGGAGGGGGAAAATGCTTTGCATGGCGGTGTCAATTCTTTGAACAATCTATGAGTGGACGATAACTACTAATATGAGCTCTGGCGCTTTGCATGGCGGTGTCAATTCTTTGAACAATCTATGAGTGGACGCTAACTACTAATATGAGCTCTGGCATCGCTAGCTATATTTTGTGATGCCACCAGGTAAATGGAAGGGGGCAAATAACTTCACAATTTTATATTGAAGCTATTGCTAAAAGAAAAGGTTCAGGTCTTAAGAAAGTCTGTTGCACATCGTTTTAGGCTGGAAGATACGTATGTGGCCTGCGGATAAAGTTCTTCTCCATCACTCTGACTATTTCAGTATTTCTCTCCTGTTTTTCGTTCCAAACCATTCTGCACGTATGAATGGATGTTTTTTTGGATATTATCAAGGTATAAATTTCGGTTGGCTTCAGGATAAGTGACGCATCAGCACTGTCATACTTCATTTGGTAGGACTATTCGGTAGCTTGAAATGGATTAGGGAGTTCTTGATACTGCCATTGTACAAGATGAGTTTGGAAGCGCTGAAGCTGTAAAATCATAATGGCTATGCCTGTGACCGCAGTGAAATAACGAAAGGTAAAAACAGATAGATGCCAGCTTAAAGGATTCTGTAGGACCATCATTTTCAGATCACACCTGTCGGCTGAAAACTGAAAGTAAGAAGTCTATGCTTGCCTCTTATATTTCAATAAATAATTTAGCTGCACTGGTTCTACAAAGTGACTGTCATTCAAAATTTACTGTAGACCTATGAATTATCTGAGAAGCTAATTGCAGCGAAAGCCTGCTTTCTTGTCCCCTGACAACTGAACTCGGCTTCCGCTGTATCAAACATTTCCGATCGGTGCTGAAAATCAGCTCTGTTCATGTCTTTTGTTGCGTTGTGTCCTGACTCCCGTTCAAGTTGCAACATGTGCACGCTGCTCAAAACGTTCTATTTGTAATTTGTTAACAGCTGCTGCGGCAGCCACCTCGGTGTCGGTGGATGATGCCAAGAAGGACGTGTCAAGGATTTTGGCACGGACATCGTCTCATGTGGGCTTGTCAAGGATTTGACGCATTGGATGAGGTAGGTAATTGTTGAAAGGGAGCAATACAAACTTCTAGAACCTTCCTCACAACTCAAGATCCATGATATTTTTCATGAAAACACTAGATGTTGTTCATGAAGAATTTAGAATAATGTAGAATTTAGATATTTATCTAGGAACTCTCTAGAAAGGGGACACTTGTCTCAACCTCATGACCCCCCTTGGCCTATAAATAGAACCCCCTTCCCTTGCCATGCCATCTAACCCTCATGAGCATGGTAGATAAGTGGAGCATAGGGTGAGTGTTAGGCTAGCCACTAAAGGGAGAGTGTTATACACTCTTGTGTAACATTGCACTAAGTAACTGGAAATTAAAAGGGCTGACCGACTCTAGAGTGAGTTGATGTCCTAGGTGTAGGTCCTCAAGTTAGTGGGTATTCGGGCCACCACAGTTTCCAACAGTAATTAGAGGGGGTGTACTTTTTATTAGCAAATTAGGATTGTGATGGGCGACGGGATCCGTATCTATCGATTGAAATTGGTGACGTATTTCGGTTGAGCTCGCCTGGAGCTGACAACTCCCGCATGTCCAATCAAAGACGAGGCAAGTATGTTATGCTTATTCTGCATGGATGTTATGCTTCTCTGAAGAACTATTCCTACGTTTTCTGTTCTAGGGTGTTAAAGAATAAATTATGCTGGAGACATATTAACTGTATGTTATGCTTATTCTGCATGGATGTATATGGATGCGGAAATGCGATCTGTATAAATCCGCTAGTCAAAATATTCAGCTATATGATTAAAGTCATAAATACTTCTTGTGACCTCGTTACATTATCAGTTCCGACTTCTGAGTTCCAACTAGCCATTTTAAGTAAGCCCTACAGGTTTGTGCTGTACAGTTTGAACAAAAGGCAAACGAGGTTGTTGCAACACTTCCATGGGTCAAGAAGGTAGCAGACAGTCACAACTAATATATGGAGGGGAGCTTCCAGAAGGACTACAAAAGATTTCAAACATCATAGCAGTATCAAGCTGCAAGGCAAGCCTTTGTAACTTGGTGCACATCAGAAAAGTAAAAAACCAACAAAACAACAAAACTTCCACAGGTAGCTGGTTCCCAAGGTATCAAGAATCAGGAATTTTAATGCAATGCTGACTAGAGTAGAAGTATAGGTACAGGCATTCATAACACAGAAGTCTAGGTACATGGCATTCCTGTAGATCTCCATGGACTTCAACCAAACCATCCCGGTCTAAGCGGGCATCATGTAGATTTGGATCGACTTGAGCCAGTCAAACCAACCAGATGTCACCTTGTTGGACTCAGCACAGATAGACTGCTTGGACCCCTCTGTTGGCGCCAGCTTCTTGGACTCAGCACAGTTAGCCTCCTTGTTAATCAGCGCATCCTAATACAACCAAATTTTGTTATTTATTCTAAATTAAACATTTGCAAAGTTGAATGGAGCAGTGGTATTTCACAAAGAACACAATTTACCTTTGCCTCGAGCTGGGTGAGCCGTTTCTCCTTGCTGGCATTCTCCTCAACATTCTCTACTTTAACTTCTAGCGAAATGATCTCAAAAATGAGTGCCACACCAAAACAGCCAAAAATACCATAGAAGGTATAAGCCATGTTGGTATGGAACAAAGCGCTGTCTTTAAGCTTGTTAACATCCTTCTGAAGTGAGAGAAGCATCACATCTTGATTGCTTAAAGGCTGTAAAAAAACATGTATTGGATAATAAATACAGTAAAACAGGATATACGGAGTAGTATTTAAAGTTTTATAAAAATTAATTACCTTGGTGAGAGGTCTCTTGAAAAGCTCTGACATTTGCTTTCCTATGTCACGGAGCTTTATCATCTCGGCCTAATACAGTCAATAGCGGAAGTTTCAGCACAGGAAGAATAATGTAGTAAGGAAAATTGGGCACATTGTTTTAGCATTTTATGTAATAGCAGCACCCATCAAATAAAGACCATAATCAGCGCAATGTCATGTTACCCCATAATCATAAAACTGGGCACATTGTTTTCTATTGCCAAAGAGGCAGGATGAGCAGATAATCACAATTACTAGTTATGGAACAAAATAAGAGCAGTACGATGTGCAGTTTCTAGCACCAGACTATATAGCATGTTTGCTCAACAGAACTTGTTAATCACTGGTATTGTCTCATCTAATGTTCCCTGAAACAGCCACTTGCTGGTTACTCCACACATCATAAAGGACAATGCTAGTATCCTATAGTTTGCTACAGGCGACACAAATGGTCATGCATAACACATAGCTCACCACAAAATAGTATGTTATATTCAATCACTATAAAATGCAGATCAGGTGGCAAAAAAGCCTCACAATCCACATGATGGGTGCAAGGGCGTGAAAAAGTAGACACGTTGTGTTAGTTAACTTTAGTCATTAGTTGACCCAAACCATCTAAGTGACACTTCTGACCAAGGTACAGCAACCAGGGGTTGAAGGGTTCTAAACTTCTAACAAACTGTGCACATTACTATTGATCTTAATTCTTAACCATACACACCAGCGTCCGTCATGGCACATGCCAATAAGGAACTAACTGCAATCTCAAACGCTAAACACCAGATTAAAAGCTTCTATCACACTGTTTCCGCTCCAAGTTCCAATCAACCAACTTCTATCACACTGTTCGTTTGGGAAAAAAAAGTATCACACTGATAGGCACAGGCCGTATCAAGGCCAACACCACGCCACAAGCGACGCATCCACATGGATGCACCAAACCAAAAATAACATCCCGAAAGTGAAGCAGTTCCTATGGAGGCTGGCACATAACAGCCTGCCCTTTAATCTCAACATCTGCCCAGTATGCTGGCGACTTGATGAGGATGGTGGCCACTGTTTTCTGAAATGGAAGCTGGTGAAACAATGTTGACAACACTTGCATTTGGAAGAGGCCCGCTTACAGTTATTACCTGGCTCTGCAACTCAGGTGGTCTGCAACATTATGGACAGGAAGGAGGAAGAGAGAGCTCTGATTGTTCATATGCCGGAACAAAGCTAATGCAGGGGAACAAATGCCAGCCCTTGAGAATGTTGCCTCACAAATGGTGGAGATGACCTCTAGCTACCTTCTCTAGGAAGCAGCAAGTCCCGCAATCGCCAGGTGATAACACAAATAAGAAATTGCAGCCACCTCCTGGTGATCAGGATCAATACTGATGGCACCTTCTGTAAAGAGAAGAATGGTGCTAGGGGTTTCATTGTGGGGGACAGTGACAGCCAAGGAGTGCTAGCAGGCTCAGGATGTCTCCGCACTGATCACTTGTCACTTGAATAAAGGAATGAGCATTATGATTTAAAAAATAATTAGCGCAACTCATACACGCAGATGCTCCACAGTCGGCACGAACGCGAAAAATAACCACCAACACAACCAAAGTACAAGCAATCGCAACCAAGCGCGCGTCAGGATCGATCGAGCACCTGCCCCTTGTGGAGATCGTCGTCAAAACCAAAGAGGGTACAGGCAAATCGTACAAAAAATACATCATCCTATACTGGATGGGGTCTAGCATCACGTGTACAAGGGGATCAATCACGCCCTGAGTAGAAGCATCACGTATACAAGGGGATAAGCACAAACCTCGGTCGGGGTCTTCTGCGTGAGCGAGACAAGCTGGTCCGCCGGAAGATCGATCGGCACCGAGCCGCCGCAGCTGCCATTCTCGTGAGGGTTTGGTAGGGTTTTAGGGACGGGAGTCATTTACCTACATGCTATTAAAAAAAAATGACGGTTACGCACCTGTCACAAAAAAGTTTCCAAGCACCTGCATGTCATGAGCTCAACTTTGGTTTACACGTGTGCCATTCCGTCCATATTCTGAACTAACGATGTCAAACCGACAAGCGAAATGACCATTTTACCCCTGTGGGCCCCACCCATCTTCTTCCTCCTCCCCTTCTCTCTTTTCTCCTTTCTCTGGCTGCTGGCATCACCTGCGCTCGGGAGTGAGGCGAGGCGGCTGGGGCTCGGCCTGGGGCACCGGCGGCCGGCCCCTGCGCTCGCCCCTGGCCGTGCGGGTGCGTCGGTCCTGGCCGCGCGGGTGCGCCGGTCCTGGACACGCAGGAGCGCCGGCGAGAGGGACCAGTCGGCAGCGGCGCCCGCGCGGGCGAAGTGCGGAGGGGAGGTGCGCGGCTGGAACGTGGAGGAGCGCGGCCATCAAGGTCTCCGACAAGGACGGAGTCGGAGGCGACTGGTGGGCATGGCTCTGTCCATCGGGATCGGGGGTGCCGGAAGCGCCCGACAGCCGCGACCCTCCGGCGCCGTCGTGCTCCTCCGAGAAGACGCCGCTGGCCGCGCGGGGCGCGCCGTCCCCTACGCTCGCGTGCCGCGAGGTCCGCCTGGGCGCGCAAGACGCCGCCGCTCATCAAGCCCCGGGCACAGATCGGCTCGCTGGCCATGGCGAGGACCACCGGGAGGTGCGGCCGGCCGGCTCCCTGGCGGGCCTCCTCGCGAGCTCGCGGCCGGAGCAGTAGCACACGGACGGAGGTTGAAGAGGACCCAGAGGTTGAAGAAGACTCAGGACACGAGAAGGGGCAAAAGAGTCCTTTCAATACGTGGGTCCCACTTGACAGATCGGTGGAACCGTTAAGTTCCAACAGATATAGTGGACAGAATGGCACTTGCGTAAACCAAAGTTGAGCTCATGGCATACAAGTGCTTGGAAATTTTTTTGTGGCATATGCGTAACCGTCATCTTTTTTAATGACATGTAGGTAAATGACTCCAGGGACAGAGAGGTCTCGCAGTGGTGTATTTGGGTTTTTCGATGGGTAAAGAAGGCTCATTTAGGCCCACGAGGTGAATTTGTTAAAGAGAGCAGTTTTTTCGTTGAATATAACGTGAGCCGTATAGTTTGTCCAAATTGCACAATTACATAGGATGAAATTCAACATGAGCCCAGTGAACTCATGTAATATAGTTTTAAAATAAATATATTATTTTGATTTAGTCAGAAAATGATGTATTAGTTAAAATAAATTATTTTTAATATTTTATTTAATCATTGATGTAAATTATTTTATGTACTGTAATTTTATTTATTTCTTCTAAATAATAATAGATTTTTTGTAATATTATCTATTTATAATTTAAATTATTATTTATATATTTATTTATTAGAATAACTTAGATAAATATGTTCTTGGTTGACAAGCTATCTTTTGTTTACACGTTCATACTTTAAATTCTATCCCTTTAATGATTTTGTTCTTCTAAAATTATCACTAAACAAATAAAACCTTGCTACCTGTAAATTGAGTAGATATCCGAATGCGAGTTCGAATTCGAACTATTCGTTTTGCATTGGTATTCGATTATATTCGAATCCAAATTCGTGTCCGGCAAAAAAATTTGGATATCCTACCAAAAGTATTCGAATGGTCCGTATTCGCGCCATTTCCATCCCTACCAAACTCCGCTGCGCTGCTAGACACGTCATCATTCCCTCGCCGACACGTTGGAATCCGAGTGTCTTTCCGCTGCCCATCGCATCGCAGCGACCACCATGACGCGGTCCCTCCCTGGCCGCGGCGAGGAGGCCCAGGTGCACTCGGAGCTCGCCGCCGGCACAAACTCAGGTGTCAGAGCCCCTTGAAATGCTCGCGTGAGAAGAAGACATCCTTTAAATATTATCATATCAACATATAATTCAATTTATTGTCCTTGTAATGCTTGTTTGCTTCTATGTTCAAGGTACGACTGCGTTTTACCAGAAATACCATATAAAGTAATTTGGTAAAGCCGCTGGTAGGGTTAGGGTTTGAGTTGGAGGCAATTTGGGTTCCAATGTTCTAAGGCTATAGGGGGGCCTTGAACGTTGGCGGGCCGACGAAGAAGACGGGTTGTAGGCGGGTGTCGGTGTTCTTTACCGCCGGCAAGTAAATTTGTACGACTACGTGTCGGATCGGGATGGTTGGCACGAGAGACATGAGGGTTTATACTGGTTCGGGCCTCCATGTCCAGTTCGAGTTGCTCGTGTTCTTATGCCTGGATGTTTGTAGTAGGGGTACAAACTGGTCGAGAGAGGGTCTCGAGGCCCAAGTCCTTGGTTCAGGTGAGTCGTGTAGCCTGAAGGCGTACGTGTGTTTCGGTTTGGGTGTTAACGTGTCTGGATTGCGAATTGTGGATCATGTGTATCGTGCGTGAAACTGACCCCCTCCTCCCCTTTTATAGTCACAAGGGAGAGGGGTAAAAAGGGTATACAAAGTTGTGCTACAATGCTACAGCGTCGGGTGTCCTTCCCCACGTTGGGCAACCGTCCACAGACGTGGTGAATAGTTGTGGACTGTTGTAGAGTTGTTGTTGACCGTATGGGCGTACCGGAGTGGTTGACTCCGAGTAGTTGCTGCCGGTGGCTTCCAAGGTACCTCTCCGAGTAGTTCGGTACTGTGGAGGATTGACTCCGTGCGCCTGCCCCTGGCAGCATAGTAGGTATACACCTTTCGGGGAGTGGTTTGACTCCTGTTCGTACCGGATGGCGTGCGCTGTACCGGACAGGATGGCGCACACTGTGGCGTTCGTGGCGTGTACTGTGTCGTTCGTGGCGTCAGTCAGCAATGGTTGCCCATGCCTTCTGACATCCGACGTGCCCTGCCAGTACGACCCGACATGGGGAAAAGGTGCCTTACGTGGCGTCGTGGGAGCGGGCGTGTGCAGAGGGTCTACCACGTCTGCGGTGGGCCCCGCCCAAGGCTTGACTTCTGCACGAAGACTTGGCCTAGTCGGAGGCGGAGACTACTCGTGCGATCAGGTAGTCGTGGCCGAGGCGGAATCTTGTCGTGCGCACGGGTTGCCGTAGCGGAGGTCGGAGACGGAGGGGTAGTCTGCGAACCGCCAAGTACTTGGAGACGAGGTATTCTTGTCGTACGAACCGCCAAGTACTCAGACTGTCGGCCGCACGCCCCTGTTCGATGATTGCTGCGCGGTGGGCCCTAGTCGAGGCCCTCGTCAGCGGGGCAGCGAGGCGGTGGGAGACATCAGACTGGTGAGCGACGGAGGCAGGGGAGTCACGACGAGCTCCCCAGCGGAGCCGGGTAAGGGCGATGGTAGGCGTAAGAGCGAATCTGACAACAGGAGTTGCCAGAGGTGGGATAGGTGGGCGGCACGGAAGTGACATAACTATAGGTAGAATAAGATAGGTCCTGGATATTTGGTGAAGAGGATGACGACGACAAGCATTGTGGGTCATTTATAGGCTTTCGGTGATGATTTGCTAACCATCTTGGAAGTGATGCTTGCCGCACCCAAAGGAGGCGGGATGAGCTTTGCGGGCTCAACGGACGGATCCAACTGTTACACATTAAAAATTTTAATCTATTGTACTTTATTTTAATGATGATTGTAGCTTTATGTAAACGTGTACTCCCTCCATCCCCAAAAGACTATCGCCGTTGATTTCCGTGCCACAAGTTTGACCAGATTCGTAGAAAATACGTGCAATATTTATATCTTCAAATAAATTTGTTAAAAAAGTAGATTCAAATATCTATCTAACTATACTAAATTTGTACCATAAATACTAATATATTGATATATATATATATATTTAGTCAAAGTTGTTTCTCGGAAAGCGAAAACGACGGTTTTTAGGGACGGAGGGAGTATAGTTTGTACGTTGTACTTAATATGATATTTCTGATCATTTATTGCAACTACATGCTATACATAAATTGTCGAGAGACCCGCGCGTGAAGATTTGTGATCTGATTGCAGTGGATTCTCTACTCCTAAAAAGTACGAAGTGGAGAAAAAACCCCGTTAGTACTTTTTTACGCTCCTCCGTGCGTCCGCCTTCCGCTCAGCCCGCGCGTCCCCCTCGCAAACGATTCGTACCGTCAGATCCGCACTTGACCGCTCGTCGTCTCCCTCCACCGTCCGCTTCCTCCCCGATCCCTCCCATTTTTTCCATCGCCAAACCTAATCGCTGCCCCTCTTCTTCTCTCTCCCTCCCCTCGTGCGCCGCCACCGCCCACCGTCTCCTCGCTCTCCGTGCACCGACACCGCCGTCCTCCTTCTCTACTCCCTCTCCCATCACCGCCGCCGCCTGAATCCTGTACCTCTGGACCACCCACCCCCGTCCGCCGCCGCCGATCCATCGCCTCCTTCCCCACGCCCCTCCTCGCGCCGCCTCTGCCGCCTTCCTTCCCGCACGCCACCTCCCCTCCCGCACCGCCACCGCCCACCGTCTCCTCGCGCCTCCGCTCGCCAATGCAGCCTCACCTCTCGCGCCTCCCACATCCCCATGCAACCCGGGATCCATCCGCCACCGCTCGTGGATGCTGTCGCCACCTCCAGCCACATCCCACCAGCGTTCTGGACTCCAACATCACTCGATCCCATCTGCCACCAGCCGCGGACGACTCCGGCGCCGGTGCCCGTTGACACCACCGCTGCCACCGTTCGCCTCCTTTTTCCACGGATCGGCTCCTCCCACCATCGCAATCCTGCGCCCGCGCCCGGAGTAGCTGCCGCCCGCGCCCGGAGCCATCTGCCATGGCCTCGGCCGCTCACTCCCCCGCCGCCGCATCCCATCCTTGATTGCAAGCAGCTGCAGGACGTCCGAGCGGGTTATTTGCGGTGGCGGCGCCCGGGCTTCGATCCCAGCGGTGCTACTCAAACCCTACCCTACCGATCCCTCCCCGATACGGAGGCTGCCGTTGCTCATGAAGGGCAGGGCACCGAGGGCAAGAACCAGAGCCTGGAGTGCTCCTCCTCCATCTCCTCCCTCGACGAGGATGGCGATGCCGACCTGTCCTCGACCGCACCGCTACTGCTGTTGTGCACCAGCTTGCTACCCACCAAGACTGAGGAGGAGTGCTAGCGTGCTGGCGCTGCCGCGATATGCATGAACTCCATGGCGGTGCCCCAAGGTCTGTCGGCTCGTAGGCAATTCAGATTTTCGGTAGATGTGCGATTCTCTAAATGCCGGCAATTGCAGGTGAAATTCCTTTCTATTTTCTTACTGTTATGTTAAACTATGTGTTATGACTCAACCACTCCACTGTCACTCGATGTTCAGGACCTTATCAATCACTCTTTGTTGTACTTGTACAACTCCTATGGTGCACTGCATGGAGCCACTATTCCATCTTGATTGCTTGGAGCATTATCCTCAATGTTATTTTCTTGTCGCAGATCTCTTTTTCAAGATGCATTTAGGACTTTGTATGGACTGCTAGAGAATGTCGCAGTACTCCCGCCAATGCCCAGTGACGGCGATCATCGGTCTGCTCTTCATAGCTGGTTGATGCCCTCCCCATCATTTTTGAAAATTGTCATGTTCTCTAGGTAACTTCGGTGTACTCTCACTTTCCTTGACTCAAGACACAAATTCACGAGCATGTTTATTTTGGTTTTTTTTATTATGCAGATGCGCAAGTGCATATGAGAATGTAGTGCTGAATGGTTCTGGAGGTTGGAATAAGATTGACTGGCGTCTTGGCAATCTTGCTTTTCTGCTATTTTTGTTTTTGCCTCAAAACACAAGCTGCATGGCAAGGAGCGCTATCTGCTCGGCACAATTCTCACACAAGCGTAGTATGTTTTTTCTCCCTTTCGATCCTACTTGTTCTTTTGGCTACTATGAAATGCTCCATTTATCTGAATTCAATTAGTATTTTGATCATTATATCATTATTCTCTCATTTTGTATTGTTCTAAATGGATACATGTATTTGTGGCAGCATGGGTAAACCGTTTGTTTAAATTTATTTTGACATATGTGTACTGAAGCTTTAGTTGTAATTTTGTATTGTTCTGAAGCTTTAGTTTCATGGCGTACTATATAGTACACATCTCTGTGGTTTAAAATTTGAAGGAATAGTTCTGTACTTTGAGAACAAGTTATATTGAGTCCAAACTCACATTTGTTACAATGTATGCAAATTTAATGGCATTTTCGCAAGTTCACTTTATGTTTCTGATGAAGTAATATTATCAGTAGAGTTTACACGGGTGGAATACTGAGTATTTCTTGACATGGTAGTTGCAGAGCCTTTCTGAATGTTCTTTTGTATAAATATATATTTCACCCACTTATTAGTTCAGTTTCTTGTAGTAACAAGTAGGTCAATGCTCATTAGAAAACAAGAGTGGAGATTCTAATTGATGCAGGACATGATCAATGCCTGAGCCAAAAGAGATCATCCTGGGTATAACTGAAGTTTCCATGTAAGTTTTTTATCATCATCAAAGACACTGCAATTCATGATAATGAAAATGGTAAATGCTGGTAGGTACAGAAATAATATTTGCACATGCTTAGCAAATTGCATGCCACCTGTTGGTTTTTTAAACCTTCAACTTCTACACTGAGTAGTTTGTCTCTTTGACAGGATGGGAATGGTTTAATAACATATTTAATACTCCGTGAACCATTGTTAGTCAACCTGTTGGGGCTTTCATTTTTATTGTTGCAATGAACTACGGTTTTCTTATTTTGCTACTAAAAATGGTGGACACCTGAAATGGTAGAAAGACACCTGATATATTTAGCGATGTATGTCTAAAGAATTGTTATGTGTGTCATGTTTATAGGTGAAGGTGTCAGGAGTATTTTTACTAACTCAAGCTATGCTGGTAACTTTATGCCAGGCAGCGGATGCTTGGACATGGAGCTGGTTGCGCGCGATCATGCGGAGGTACTTGTAATTCTTATATGCTTTAGGTGCAATGCTCTTCTCCTAGATTCTCCCAAATTAATTATCTTTTAAGAATTTCGCTATGATCATCACTTTACAGTGGAAGAAACTTTGCCAAGTGTTGAGGAAGAATGTTTGAGAAAGCAAACTTTATCAACATAGAAGAATCAGGGTTCCCAGAAATTAGTACAGCACTGGCTATACAATTTGTTGTGATATTTAGTGCTGATATATGTTATTTTACTTTGACAATGTATGCTGCAACACTGGCTAGACCTTGACAAATTGTAAACATTTCCAGGTGCCAGGTGACCAAGGCGATTTCGCGCAGCAGTCTTGTTTCAAACTTGATACTAATTGGTCAAAAAATTTGATATTTTGTTGATACAACTATAAGCCAGGTCGATATTTTACTAATATGGTGCTCGTATCTGGTTAGAAAAAAATTTGGTGCTCGTATCTGGTTAGAAAAAAATTTGCACAGGAACCTGTCGGAATCAACTAAACAATATAGATGTCGTAATGAGCCCTGAGCTCCGGAACTGCAGATGTCTTGTGTGTAAGTCTCTTCATTCTGTTGATGCATCACTTGCATATTTTTTAACTAACTGGCTGCTTTAAAAAGCATTTTCAGCATTTGGTGAAAAAGGGAAGTTCCTTGTTTCTAACGGCAATGATGCATCAGTAAAGATACCGGATTAGTCCAAACGATTTTCTTCTTAAACAAACAACAGTGCTGAATTGGTGTTGGATATTGATGTGAATAAAAATGTTAGAACCGGATCGTCAATTTTATATGCACAATTCAGGACAAAATATATTTGTTGCAATTTTGAAAGGCCCAATAAATTGTTCCATGTATTGGTTGTGTACTACTCCAGCTAATTCAGATAACCTGATTTTATGCGACAGATCCAAGGTGGTCAAAGTATACAATTTCAGTACATAAGTCAATGTGGGGTGTCTGCTTTTTAGAAAAATTCTGATGTAACAATGTTGCCTGCCCAACTATCTCGAGTTGGTCCTAACTCCAGTGTAAAGTGACATGATGCCGTTCCTGCAGCCGATCGTTCTCTAAGTCGACAGCTGTGGCACTTTGCAATGTCTGCTATAGGATGGTACAGAGGCATGAATCTCCTAACTATCTTGGAACAGAGGCATGAAGCTCCTAACTATCTATTATTTTATTCCAAGATGAATCTTTGTTGTGATAATTTTTCGGGCTTTTAGCTAGAGTTGACATGTATATCTGTGTTATATTTGTGACATGAACATATAGTTTTTGAGGAAAACCGTTGTGCTGTGTTGGCGGGCATGAATTTTATCTAAATATGTTGGAGATGTGTTTTGCTCTTGTAGATTGCAATAATGGATAATTATCTTAATTCTATGTTGGAGATGTGTTTTGCTCTTGTAGATTGCAATAATGGATAATGGTTCGACACGAGCAATGTATATGTGGTACCACGAACAAAGTATAGTAATCGAACCAACCTCAATTGCACTCTTTCCCTTAGACTGTTTTTGACCATTTGCTTGATAAAAGGAATTCAATTGGCCCGTAGCAACGCACGGGCACCGTAAAGGAATCGATTCGGTGCGTGTCCGAGCGCAGGGACACAAATAGTAGAAACCACCACGTCCACGCAAACGCAACACAACCCACCAGAAAGTTAGAGAGAGAGGTATATATATAGAGAGAGAGCGCGCGCGCGAGCGAGCGAGCGAGCGTGATATAGAAAGATAGAGGCGGCGGCGGCGAAGCGAGACGAAGAGGGAGATGGCGGCGCTTCGGTCGGCGTTGGCGATGCTCAGTCGTGGCTCATCTGGATCTTCGGCAGCCGCGTACAGGGATGGGGATAACGTTGAGGTGAGGAGACATCCCATACTAGGTGCTTATCAGTTTTCGTAAAGCTTTGATCTTTGCATATTTGTACAGACCTGTGATCAGAAACTGTGCGGAATTTGACCTGTAATTTTCGCTCGCTAGGGTTTGTTGGATAGGCAAAAATCCCCACGGATTAGTGCGGATCGATGGGTATGTTAGTTCATTTTCCTTTCAAATCCGAAGATAGAGGATTTTACTTGCACTATCCAACGGCTCCACCTACCGTTTGGATGCAAGTTGGGCAGGTCGCACGATTGCCCATACTTGATTCGTATAGGGATTTGTTTTAGTTTGGACGGGAGCTGTTTCCCAATACTTATTTTTTTCCTTGCACGTGGTATCCACACTCAATAAGTTTGATTTGTGTAAATGTTCTGATGTTGGGTGACTCAGCTGTGGAAATTGGTACTTCAGTTATTGATAGGGCATCAGGTACCAATTTGCCCCTAACTCAAAGTTTGGAAATTCAATCTTATCTTATCCTGGGTGAATTTTGCTTTTTAGTGGAGTGGGTGGTGTATGTGCAGGTACTTTTTCTTGAGAGATAGCTTCAGTTTGTTAGTTGTGCAGGTTCTTAACCTGTCCTTGTAATATGTTTGCCTGTCATCCAAGTTCTGAATAATTTGATTACTAATGAAATGTGTTGGAATGTAGTATGCCTATCCATCTGTTCTTTTATTTATTCTCACTAACCTATACTAATAGATTTGCACCTTAACTTAAATATTTTTAAAAATAAATCTACTTATATAATTCCCATATAGACAAATAATGCATGGATGTTTGTTCCCTGCTTTGATCTATCGCTGTAATCTGACAGTGGACTTACTGCTTTTTTTTGGTATTATGCATCACTTGTGGTGCATGTCACACATATGTGCATTCAAGACAGAGATATCTGTTTCCTTGCTTTGCCATCCTCAAATAGCCCTAATGAGTTTATGTTTCATGTATGTCCTACGGACTGACACCATGTTTCTGTCTACCTATATGCGACTGTCGTTGTGGTTTTTATGACCTATACAATTGCTCTAATATATATGCTGGGTGCGTGCTCAGCACTAATTTTCTTTGCTACAGGTTTTAAAAACTCTGTTCTCTACTTAATATGATCACTAGTGAAGTTGATGAAATGTTGACTTGAGTAGTTGAATTTGTTGTTTTTCTTGTTCTTGAATTCAACATTTGTATCTTGACCTTCATTGCAAACTGTGGTTTGGTGAAGTTGTTTTCAGTGCATCCTTAACTTTGTAGTCATTTTGCATCCACTGTAGTTGATGCTTTCAAACATTTGTACTTGCTTGTGACCATTTCACCAATAGGCTTGTTGTAGTTTGAGTTGTCGTTGGCACTGAAGTAGTAATTCTGTGTCTGCCCTAATGCCATTGCCTGAAGTTTATTTCCAGCCTAACATCATTAACCACCTTATCAACTAGGGGAACAACTCACCCTTCTCCAATCTTCCTTGTTGGTTTGTCTAATACTCCGAATTCCATAAAGTTTTACACAACAATCATGTGACATGTACATTTTAATATTGAACAAAACTTCAATTTATCTTGCATTCTGAGTTAAACTGTTGTTTTTTATTGTCCACCCTACTTGTTACATGTAGTCTTTTCAATTTCAGATTAATCAGAGTGCTTGTTGCAGGGCTATCGGCATTTCTCAACTAGGATGAGAGAGCCAGCAGACAAAGCTGAGAGTGGTCTGCACATGTGGTGGTGGCAGCGGTGAGTGCATGAGATATAATACACATTGTTAGTTGTTTACATTGCAAAATCACAAATTCAGTCTTCAGAGACTGCATATTCAAGCAATCTATTTTTGTTGCTTATGGTAGATAGTTTGTCGCTCCCATTTACAATTCACCTATCTAGTATGTTCATGTACGCTAACTGCACCATGATTTTCAGAGGAATCTTCGGTTTTTAATTAAATTTTACTAATTATATTCACATAGAATGGGCACATCCAAAAAAGAGTACATACACCATGTCTTAAAAAAATGCAGCATGATGCACTATATTTGTACCAATTGTAAGTGTCATTGAAAAAATAGTGAACTAGGTGACAATCAATATTTGGAGATAAATCAGATTACAGTCTAGAAATCAGTGCCAGGTCTATGTGAAATAATCATGATTCATCATCATTGTGGTGTTAATTACTATTTTAGTTCCTGTGTTTGTATAATTTTGTGCACTGAGTGTCCCTGACAGAGCTAGAGACTTTTGGAGAAATGCCAGCTTGGAAGAGAGGGACAGGATTTACTTTGTGTATTCAGTGTTCGTTGTGGGGACACCAACTGCCGTTTCGTTTAAGTTACCGAGGGATCTTCAACGCATACGATGAAGACGAAGATGAAGACTGGATCAAGCAGCCAGGCTGCACTTTAGTGGTTTCTTGGTTGATCCTATTTATCTCCCTTTGTTGGATTGGTGTGTGTGTTTAGGCGACTTCTTAAACATAACTGTCAGAGTCGTCTTCTGTGGTCGTTTTCAATATTTATGGTCGTCTGTAGCGGTGCTGTCGTTGTCCAGTGGAAACTTCTCTGGTATCTGAATGTTCAATATTTATGGTCGTTTGTAGCGGTGCTGTCGTTGTCCAGTGGAAACTTCTGTGGTATCTGAATGTTCTGACTTGAGCCAACCAAGATCTGATGATAATGTGTGTATCATCTGAATGTTCTCTTCGATGGTCACATTCTCTCGATCAGTGTACATAAGTAAACGAGACAGCGGCCAGCACCATGCTGTATGTTCAAAATGTTATGATCTTCTTCTTGAAGTTGTTTGCGACATCCATGCAATCAGATGCAATGTCCATATATGATGTTCTCCCCTCGTGGGCTGCTGTTCTGTTCAATTTCCAGCAGCGAGGAATTTCGAAATTTAACCCAGGAAAAAGCTCCGTGACCTTCACCAGCCAGCCAGGCAGCCACGCGCGGCGCGGCGCCATGTTGGAGACTGAATCGGCGGCGGCAGCGGAGGAGCGGAAGCCCCGGCGGCTGCGGGGGCACAAGAAGGGCGCCGTCACCTGCTGCGTCGCGTCCTCCGCCCGCCCGGGCGTCGTCGCGTCCGCCGGCGAGGTACGCGTTTCTACCCACGCTGGCCTTCTACTCCTCCGAGAAGATTGTACCGTGGAATCGGCGTCCCGATCGGGAGTTTGTCCGAGCGCCCTGGTCCATGGGCGTCCTCGAACTGCCAATAGTGGCAGGGTATGCTGTCTTCTGCTGAGGACACAAGTCGAACACCTCATGAGCACTGGCTGCTGGGTGCTCCTTTGAGCTTCAGTGTGGCGCTTATTGATCTTCAGAAGAGCTCATTTTTGGGTCGCCGTCAAACTGGGTGGGGAAACCATGCGCCAGTATGTGACGCTTTTGCTTCACTAACGGCAAGTCGACGTTGTCGTTGCAGGAGCATCTTAACTGCGTGTTGCCGGGTTCCTCAGTTCCTCCTTGCATTCTAGTATTCTACCAATGCACTGAATGGCAACACCCTTGTGGAATTAGCAGCACAGATAAAATTTTAGCGTTCAATGACCATTTGTTTCACTATTTTCTCCACGCAAGTAAACTACTTGGTAGCAACCTTATGCCACTCCATGTGTTTTTGGCTATTCAACAGTCGCATCGTCAAAATTTTCATGCTACTTACAAAGTACTAATAGGAAGGGATAATAATGTCCTCATGTGGTAGAAAGTACTTGTAGGCAGAGAAGAGAAAACCAAACATAGATAATGACTTGATCACTATACTGGGAAATGGTGGTATTGTGTTCATAGGCTGCTAGATGCTTTCCTTGTGTAGGCCTATTTTGCTTAAAAAATTCCTCACTGGTGGTGAGTCTATTGCGATTTTGCAATATTTTAAGTGTAATTTTGTACTATTTGGTACCTCTTATTTCTTGGGACTTTGCCTTTTCTTTTTCTCATGTTGTGATGACTTCTATCATCTTAGGATGGGTGCCTTTGCTGGTTTGATCTGCGCACCAAAGATGTGATTTTGACCATTGAGGCATCAAATAAACCAGTTACTTCCATTTGCTTTAAACCAGGTCAGTAAGCCTTCCAAATCGTTCATCCCTGAATCGAATACTTGGGCATGCAAACATCTATACTTAAAATTTGTTGTTCTTGTAGGAAATGAAGACTTTGTATATGCCTCTGCTGGCAATGAAATACTGTCCTTTGATGTCCGTATGGTAAGTTCAGCAGCCAAATTTTTATTCTTTGAAAGTGTATGGTCTAACTTGCAATTATGTTGCCTGTACCTTGGTTTCTTGTCAGTAACATGATTACAGTGGTTCTCTTGTAGGGACCTCAATCAAAGCCATTAGAGACGTATAACTACAATAGAGATGAAATTAATCAGGTATGCTATTCTACAACGCTACTGTAAAATATCCTTTATTTAGCATAAATTGCTGTTGTCACTGTCTGAACTTTCTGGTACAGTTCTTCATGGTGTTGTGATAACATTGAGTTGAGTGAATATTCAGAATATGATACTTCCACTTTGGATGCAGATTGCTGTCAGCTCTAAAGGTTTTCTCGCTGCTGCAGATGACAGTGGTGATGTTAAGGTATTGAATATGTTGCAAGTGTATGCACATAAATGTAGAGTACTGCAGGCCTTTCTATCACTTTTTAACAAATACTATGAAATACCATGTGCACCACATTTTGGTGTTGGCTATCTAACATTGTCATGTGAAATTGGTGAAAGAATTTCTTTTACAGGATCAGTAAAACAAATTCTATGGTGCACTATTTTTACAGTTTTAAATGATAAAAAAATATTATATGACAGTTCTTTTGGAATGTTCTAGTTCCAAATTGACACAAACAGTTGACCAATAGTTAGGCGCAAGCTATCCAAGTTAAAATATCAAATAACTAAATAAGATTGATGTAAGATCCTTTGTCATTATAGCCAACTTTGCTGGCTTATCTAGTTGATTTAAGAACTTGTCATTATGGTCAAATTTCCTGGATTATATTTTTGAGCTTTTGTTTCAAAAATAAGGAGGATTATTATGTTTCATTTTTTGAATCAGAAGAGAATTGATAGTTTGGGAACTTAAGTACAGTAGAACGAGTGGACCTCAAGTTAAAAGAAAGATATGTGCAGCACATTGATTGGCAGGATTAGTTCCTGTACTCCTCTTTAATGATGTTATTCTTGATATTATGGTTTCATTTTGCAGATTGTCAATACCATTCAGAAATGCTTGTATAAAAGATTGAGGGAAGCCCACACAAGTGTATCCTTATTTAGTGTAACTGGAAGCTTTTAATAATTTTGATTTGAATAGGCAGTTCCATTGTTTGCATCTTCATGCAACATATCAGTTTTTTTTTTTACAACACATTGTATATCAGTTGTTCCTTAGTGATTTCTGTACAGATCTGCAGCAGTGCACAATTCATTCCTTGGAGACCTTGGACAGGTTGGTGCTACAATTTCTGTTTCCTTTTGGCTTAATCCTGTAGCCTTGTTGCTCCTTTTTTTTTTGTTAACTCATTAGGGAGAAAATACTAGAAAAAATCTTGGATTGGTTAATGCTGAATTTCTTCATTAATAAATAAATTTCATTCGGCAGCAATCACTGGTGGCCTTGACTCAAAGCTCGCTGCACGGGATTTCTCCAAAGGACGAACACTATTTTCTATTGATTACAGTACATCCTTTAGTTTCTATTAAATGTGTGTGAATGACTTGCATTACTTAAGTGGCTCCAAGTTCTATCTGTATACGGTTTTTAATATGCTGGTCTATTACAAAGCTGTATACAGTTTTTTTGCCTCAACATACTTTCCAATTCGGATCAATCAACACAATAATCTATTGTTGAATTTCAGGATCACCTGCAAAATGGCAGTTCTTCCGGTAGTGCAGGGGGCAGGGCAATGTTTCAACCCTGCTTTTGTTCATTCGCTAGCAGTTTCTGAAGAGGGCATTTTGGGAGGGCTGTACAGAGTTTGTGCTGTTGCAAGGGGGAATGGTGCTGTTGATGTAGTTGATCTCGAGTATGAACTGGCCCCTGCAAAATCAAAAGGACCTCCTCGAGCAGCAACTTCAACAATGAGTTCAAAAGGAACTGAAGTTGGAGATGGAAGCAGTAATAAGAGTCAAGTGAAAAGGACCCATCTTGATTACACGATGGGTGGTCATACTGCAGCTGTGTCTTGTGTGTAAGTCCCTTCATTCTGTTGATGCATCACTCACGTATCCCTTTTGTTAACTAATCAGCTGCTTAACAGTGCATTTTCAGCATTTGGTGAGAAGGGGAAGTTCCTTGTTTCTGGAGGCAAAGATGCATCAGTGAAGATATGGGATTGGTCCAAAGGATTTTTTTCTGAAACAAACAGCAATGCTGAATTGGTACTGGATGTTGATGTGAAGAAAAAGGTCAGAACTGAATCTTAATTTTATATAAACAGTTCGGAACAAAATATTTGTTAATTTTAAAAAATGGAGTTTTTAGGCCCAATAAATTTGTTGCAGGTAAATTTGTTGTGTACTACTCCAACTGATTCGGATAATCTGATTGTGTGCGACACATCCAAGGTGGTTAAAGTATACAATTTTCGGTAGATACATCAATGTGGCCCATCAGCTATTTGTACAATTTTCTGAGGTAGTGAATGTTGCCTGGCCGTCTTCTGTCTCAAGGTGGTTCTTGACTCCAGTATCCAGAAACATGATGCCAAGCCTGCAGAAGATATTTCTCTGAGTAGATAGCTTTAGCAATTTGCAGTATCAGTTGCAGGATGGAATGGAGCGGCTAAACTATTTATTATTTTCTTCCGAGACAGATCTTACTTCGCTGTGACGCTTTTTGGGCTTCTAGCTTAGAATCGGCATGTACATCTGTGTTGTATGGTGAAATGAATTTATGTTTTCCAAGGAAAACCGCTGTGCTTCGTTGACAGACATGCTTTTTATTTAAATATGTTGAGATATGTTTATCTTTTCGCTCCTATAGATTGCAACTGATGGTTCCGGAACACCATATATGACAGCTAAATGGCTGCTTTTTTTTTCAGCAGTATATTCATGGAAGCTGTTTGACTGTCTCAGAATGATCTCTCTGTTACAGCTTAGTTTGGCAACCTCAGTGGCTGCGAACTCTTGATGTAGATTCAGATAGCAGTTTGGTTTGGTTTGGTCGCTTGTAATGGATAGCTTTCTGGATCATATGTCGTCCAATTTCCCTTTGCCCCCTCAGTCTTTCCCTCAAGAAATATATCTCTTGTGGAGGGTTTTTATACGAATTTTCCCTCTCTCACCATCACCAGCGTGTGGTGAGGAATTGGATAGAAGCAGGACAGCAGGTCTTCACTGGAGGACAGTGCTGCTCTCCTTTGGTGGAGAAAGAACAAGAAATGGGAGGGATGCTCTTGCCGCGCCATCAAATCTCTCCAAACCCTTTGCGAAAGACCACCTCTGCAGCACGGTTTGCGCTACACAAAGGTGAATGGAATAAGCATTTTACTTGGCAATTTGTATGTCTCTAAATTCTTCCAATCGCCGCGCTACACAACATGCTTGCACCAACACCTGACACAAAACTGCTATTATCAGCATCACATCCCAATGCGACGATTAGTGACACTAAGACTGCAATACCGCATCTCGTGCAGCCACTGAACTTTGTGGAATTTGCAGATGGCTTGATCTTCTCTACTGCTCTGCGGCAAGGTTTTCTGCGCCCACCTTGCACTTATTCCGTCAGCGTCGTCAGCTCAGAGCTCAATGAGGCTATGTTGCCAGTTGCCGTCAGAAAGCATAGCAAGGAGGAGCTCATTGCTTTCTTCAGAGACATCCAGACCTCCATTGCCGAGACCTCGCCTAAAGCTTCCAGGAGGACGAGGAAGCCGTCGCCTGACCTGTTCGAAAAGGTTGACAAGAGGAAGCAACCATATGGTATGTTGTAGATACTAGATAGCATCGAGATCTCAATATTTTCCATGATATATGCAGAAACGATGCTGGACTAAAATGTGCAAATGGGATGCTGGACTCGCTAGAGCTCATTAATCCAGCTGCAAGCATGAAACTACGTGACTCGAAGCAGAAACTGTTTTTTGTTTTCGCGCTCTAGATGTCACGTCTGATTTATCATGTCGTCATGTAAATTTGTTCACAAGGCATGGATGGAGATGGTGGCGCTGATGATTTTTCAGAGGAACAGGGAAGGATGGTAAATCTGGAGGACATGAAGGTAGCTGACCTGAGGGAACTGGCGAGGGCGAGAAGGATGAGGGGCTACTCCAAGTTAAAGAAGGGCGAGCTGATTGATCGTTTGAAAGGGGTTGTCATGTAATAAACTTGTTCATGACCAGGAGTAAGCAGGTGTTAGTAGCCTACTGGAACTGAAATGCCTAGATTGATGTTCTCTTCATATGTATGATGATTGATGAGACTACACATGTTCTAAAAAACATATGTATGATGAGATTTTGCCAAAAAAAAAAAGAAATGTATGATATGGCCCTGCAGGCTATGGTAGTGTGGTACTGACTACTGAAGCCGCACTTGCTCTCTAAAAAATCATCTATAGAGTTAATTCATTGGCAACAACAAATAATTATGCGAACATCCGACATAGGAATGCATGGTTACTTCATAATTTGAATTTGTATTGTTGCAATCAGCCAATTGGGATAATTTTTGTGCTAAAACATTTTGGCTTCCCTTTTAAGAGAGGAGTCCATTAAACCCAGCTTGAGCAGGAGCCAATAAGGAAGTTGCTACAGGGATCAAACATATAGGAAACAAAGAAACCGGTACATGAAAGGAACCTTCAGAACACCAGCGCAGATCTTCATAGACCGTAGCTAAACAATATGTAACACTAGATCATTGGTGTCAGCTGACACAAATAAACAGGTATGGCTATGGCTTTTCCAATCTGAAACTTTCACTGCACTGATGTATATCAGAGTCCACGACCATGCAGTTAGCATCAGTTTGGGTAGATCCTTCTTAGGAACATTAAATCGTAGAGATGAGAAATAATCCAAAATTTTCAAATAAATATCACTAACCTTCAATAGAATTAGGTTGATAACATGTACCGAGTCGACACAAATCCGTTGTAGTCTAGCTGGTTAGGATACTCGGCTCTCACCCGAGAGACCCGGGTTCGCGTCCCGGCAACGGAACTTTTTTTTTGCCGATTCGTTGCACAAATTACGAAAACACCCCTCCACTCGGTGTACTGCTCGGGGGCAATTACGTAATTGTACAGACTTGTCCAGGCATATGAGGATTTTAGGGTTTCTTTGTCTGCTTATATAAAGCATACTCGTCCGCCCTACCCGCTGCCGCCGCCGCCCCCGCCCCGAACTGCCCTGCAGAACCATCTCACCTCCGCCGCCGGCGCCGCCGCAGCCTCCCGGATCTTCCCATGGTGAGCCGTCTTTCGGAGATGCACTACTCCCATCGCCGTCCCTTCTCTTTTTTTTTTCTCAGCGCGCGCGGTTCTGATGATGTGGGTTGGTTTTGATTTCTGCGATTGCAGGCGTCGGAGAAGAAGCAGGCGAACCCGATGCGGGAGATCAAGGTCCAGAAGCTCGTGCTCAACATCTCCGTCGGCGAGAGCGGTGATCGCCTCACCCGCGCGGCCAAGGTATTTGCCCATTCCCCTACAATGGTGCACCCCAGTTTCTGCCCCTTGATTCATATGCTTGTTTTGGCCTTTGGGCTTGTGTCACATAGTGTGGTATGTCTGACCTGGATTGCATCTAGTCGTGCTCCATTTTATGTTATTGCATAATTAATTTGTTCTGTGGGTTACCCTCCACTCAAACTAAATTTAATCTCGTAATATTATATTTATATTCACTGTAATTGTGTTGTCCAAATGATTAGGAATCAAGATTGCTTCTCACAACAGCTGTAGTTAGATGTGCTCATAGTTTCAGTTAGAGATTTGTCAATGTCAAGTGTTTTGATGTTTCTATGCCTAGGCACTATCTACTGTTGCCTTTGGATAATCTTCACCACTGTCTCTAACATCCAGTTATTGTTTATCAGGTGCTCGAGCAGCTGAGTGGGCAGTCACCGGTGTTCTCCAAGGGTAATTTTCTTAAACATGACAGACAATTATGTGTTTAGTTTGGGTTGATGGTGCTCATACTGATGGTGTTGTGATATTGCAGCGAGGTACACTGTGAGGTCATTCGGCATCAGGCGTAATGAGAAGATTGCGTGCTACGTGACGGTGAGGGGAGAGAAGGCGATGCAGCTGCTGGAGAGTGGCTTGAAGGTTAAGGAGTATGAGCTGCTGAGGAGGAACTTCAGTGAGACCGGCTGCTTCGGGTTTGGTATCCAGGAGCACATTGATCTTGGCATCAAGTAAGATTACTTAACATTTCTGCTCTCAAGTAATTTTAATGTGGTGTACTTTATCAGTGAATCAACATTTTTTTGATGGATTTGTTGCTTGTCAGTACTTAGAGGAAGGAACAAATTCTAGATTCATGTGTGTAACTGTGACAACTTGACACAGTTTGAGATTCAGCTTTACCCTGATCTATTGCTGATGTACTAATGTGATTGAATTGTACACCATGGAATTTCCTTCTATGCTCAGAACATCATGTTTTGTTCTCTATTAGTACAGTGTCCAAGATATTTTGCAAGTCATGTTGAATTGATGAAATACAAATTTTTCTATGCTGTAGCCTTTAATGCAAGAGACTATTTTCTGTATTCTGTTTACTTGAGTTCAATTGTATGCTTTTTGAGAAACTGCCACTCATTAGGTTTCAGTCTATTGTAAGCTTGTATCAGGATTGTCCTGAGCTAATCAAAATGCGAATCTTTGATTGCATCTGGGATTTTTTATCTCTGATCGGTTAGCATTATTGTTCAGACCAATGGTCAAATTTGTAGTACTGTGGTGCTGACATATTTGCTGTGCTGATAAGTTATTTGTATCCTGGAGTACCACTTTAATTTAATTTGTTCATATAATTCCATCCCCACCTGATTTCAGTTTGCATATGTTCTTCTGCTGCTGCCATACTGTGATGTGGCTAGTTTCTCCTCCCCTAGAAATTTGAAATTTCAGAGTACTTATTACGCATTTGCTGGGGATAGTTCCTTTTTCCTGTCTGCCTAGTTCCTGCTTTGTGAAAGCTGCATTTTGTTGATAGTTATTGTCTTTATTGCATCTTCTCAGGTATGACCCATCTACTGGTATCTATGGCATGGACTTCTACGTTGTCCTTGAGCGGGCTGGGTACCGTGTTGCCCGCCGCCGAAGGTGCAAGTCTCGAGTTGGTATCCAGCACAGGGTCACCAAGGAGGATGCCATGAAATGGTTCCAGGTCAAGTATGAGGGTGTGATCCTCAACAAGGCCCAAGCCAACTCGTAAGCTGCACATCACAAGGAGAGCTTAGCATCTTTAGAGCTCGAGTTAATTAAGTTTATCAGGTGGTTGGATTTGTACCAAAAGAAACCAAAAATCTTTCAGTTTTGCCTGTGCTGCAGTTGGATATTTTCTGGGTGACATCTTAGGGTGCCTTTGGTTGGGGCTTTTAGCTGCTTTTGCTTTTGGCAAAAGCCAAAAGCCAACGAAAGGGCTTGGCTGCCACTCAAAGCTGCAGTCAAAAGCAGCTTTTGCTCAGTACAAACTTGAAAGCACCTCAGACCCTACTTTCACCTGCTTTTGGGTCACAAAATTACCCACCTGCCACTCTTTACACAAGTACCGGTTCGTTTCTTTTCCTTTCTTTTCCACCAGCGACACATCTCGCTACCTCCGTCGTTGCGCCAAGGACTCCTTCCCGGCGGCCCTTCCTCCACCTCCCTTGCCCGGCGCATCTCGCCGGCCGCGGGCGAGCTCCACCGGCAGAGGGCGCGCTTCGCCTCCGCGGGCGAGCCGCGCAGACCGCGGGCGAGCTCGGCCCTCCCGGCCGCAGGCGAGCTCGGCCCTCCCGGCCTCGGGCGAGCCAGATCCAAGGGGCGGCGCGACCTCTGCCCCTACCCGGCGAGTGGCAGCGTCCAGCCTTGAGGTGTGGGGCACGATCTGCCCCGGCAGTGGCGCGCTGCCGTTCCTCGTGCCCCAGGCGACCGAGCTCCGTCGCCCGCACGCCAAGCCAAAGACGGCGCCGCCATGAATGGCCAGGAAGCAGTGTCTGCTGTTCCGTTCATGGAGATCACAGTGATGTTTTCTGGCCGTTTTCATGTAGAAAAATAAAAGGACAAATACAATAGAATACGAGAATGTCACAATACATATTCATACCTTGAATGAATACGTGAACTTAGATTTTTTTCCTTTCCAAAGTAATCATTTCGTAGAGTTCTAAAATAAATATTTACTACATACAATAAGTCATCAGTATAATAATTATAATTCCTTTAGAGACATTACATATATTTTTTACACATGCTACAGTTTCACAGCAGTTCTAACCAAACGTTCTCCTGCTTTTCCCACATCTGCTTTTCCACAGCTGCTTTTACATAGCCCACAGCTCACAGCAGCTTTTTCAAAAGCCACTGCTCAACCAAACACACCCTTAATTCTCGCTTGTTTCATCCCCGATTGGCAGCAATAGATGTATGTGTTATGACCAGTGAAATAGTGTTGTTTTGTTCTGTTATTGGATGACCCTGAGTAACAACCTTTGCTACAGGCTACAGCAGTTGTGCTGAGTTAACCCTAAACTTAGATACTAAATTGAACACGATGCCATGCAAAATTGTGAATTAAACTGCCAGCAACCAGAGAATCCTCTTCATATTGTGCTGAATTAATCCTAAACTTAGATACTAAATTGAACACGATTCCATGTAAAATTGTGAATTAAATTGCCACCAACCATCCTCTGCATCCACTCTTTTTCTTTGATTCACCAGGAAAATCTCCCTTGACACTTTGGCAACGATGGTGACTGGAATGGACGATCCAATGCTTGGCCATCTTTCAAATCATCTCCTCGATCATTTTGCTAGTTTGCTAGACCTATGCAAAGAGTACAAACTGAGACGGAAAGCTAATTTACAACGCATCGAATATCTGCTTGTGATTCTGTTAGTTAACTAGTGCTTGTCTTTCCTTGCTTACTACAAACCTATTCTTGAGCAGAAGTTACATTGGAAGCAAATTACAATGTTGATAGAACATATGAAACAAAGAAATAAATGTTAAAAGGAAGTTCCAGCCTTGATTCACCTTTTAAATTGAAACGTTCCCATTCTCACGCAAATCACCGGTGTTGTGCCAAAACCATTCCCACAGTTTGTACCAGCTAGGATAATCTTAATTTTGTCTCTAAATTAGTTGTGAAGGAAATATGTACTCAAAACTGTCATCAATCCGTTGTAGTCTAGCTGGTTACGATACTCGGCTCTCACCCGAGAGACCCGGGTTCGAGTCCCGGCAACGGAATTCTTTTTGCCGATTTGTCATACGTTTTTACCAAAACACCCCTCCACTCAGGGCACTGCGCGGGGTCAGGTACGTAATTATACTTGGACGCAGAGGATTAGGGTTTCCTTGTCTGCTTCAGAATTCCGCCGCCGCCGCCCCCTCCCCGCACCGCGCTGCAGAACCCTCTCACCTCGCTCGCCGTCGCCTCCCAGATCTCGCAATGGTAAGCTCGCCACTCGGAGTTGCGCTTCTCTTGGCGCGCCGTTCTGTCAGGCTTTGACAAACACAGAGAGGAAGAACAGCAGAATAGCACGATATTCAGAGAGAAACGAGAAGAACACCAAGACAACGGAAGGGGAACGACAGCTTTGGATTACCAGGGAAGGATTCACGAGTACAGCTCAAGACGCCATGGCGGCGGAAGCAAACTACTGCTACTTACTCTACTCTACTTCCCCTATTAGGGTTCAGATAATAATCTCCATAAGCTATTACAGCAACGGGGTTCCAGCTTATAGCTGCGCCTGAGATGGTAAAAAGGTAGAAGACAGGGTGGCAGCCGTTGGATGGACAGTCAACGGTGGATGGAGGAAATAGATGACTTGTCTTGAAGAGCGTCGAATACACTCTGCTTCACTCTGCCTATTAACTGACGAAGCTCTGTGTTGCCATGTCCTGACAATGCCCCCCTCTTAAGCATCCTTGTCCTCAAGGATGAAAAGAAAGAAAAAAAAACAAGCCTCAGAATGAATGTGGTATCCCTTTATCAGTTTGATACTTGCTTCTTGCTGGTGCTTTCTCACAAGAGTTTCCACAGGACTGGCTCATGACAGTGAGGAATTGACATCCTACACAACTCCAATATACTGCTAGCAAAGCATTTTCAAAGAACTGGAACCACAATCCTGAACACGTGAAAATGATTTCACAAATGAGAGAACAGTTCATTTGACAGATTCCCACAACATGAACTGTTGTTACAGAATTGACAAACACCATTGCCATCAGGTTAACACAATGCACCGCAGTAAAATACCCCCATACTGAACCACTGAATATATTTTGCCATATTGTACTTAATAGCTGAAGCCTTAAGTTGCAAGATGATCTAGTAAACAATTTGCCTTTATATCTCAACAGACCATTTGCAAGAGTGAAGTTAAGCAGAGCCTGAGGATCAACACTGAGTGTTGTGATCAACACAAGACTATGCATATAGATCCAATCAGCTCCAAAGGTAATATCAAATCCTTTAATGTCTACTAGCCTGGTCTTGACAGCAAAGGTGGAGCTCATAAAAGAGATATCACTAACACATGCATAGGACCATTGCTTTGCACATGCATAGGACCATTGCTGTTTCACGATTGAACTGCTCAGGGGTATCAGAGCCAGGTTTATTTTCAGATCAGACATCTTGATGAGTCCCTCGAGCTTGGAGTCGTTCTTGAACTGCCCTTGAAATGTGATCTCGGGAAACAGCTTCATCAGCTTAGCATCCTCACAACATTGTGTCTGAACTTTGAATACCAGTTCCAGTTCAGGGCTGCTGAAAATACCACCAATTTTGCCTTGCTTGATTGGTTCTTGTTGAGCAACCAAAAAGGACAAATAGGTTGTGTCCTCCACATGCATGAGATTACTGATTACATTATAGAGCAGATTGGTGTATGTTGCATGGCGAGGAGCATATCCAATGTCATCCAGTTGAGGAGGAGGCCATGGCTTCAATTCAATGTAATACATATGAGAAAAATGAAGTGCAGCATTTAGCAAACACACTCTCACTGACAGCTTGGCCAACACACACTTTAGATTCAGGTTGCAGTCCAGCCAAATACTCAAAATACGTGTAGCTGACAACCTATCACCATACTTCTTCTGCATAAACAGTAAGGTTTGTACTTTTGCAAATTTTGTCATCTCATCAATTCTCCTAACTGTATGTTGGGGTTCCCTTTTCAAACAATCAATTTCCCACAACACTAAAGTTGTCTTGGATAAAACCTGGGCCGTTGCGGAACAATTCCAATGTGCAGACATGTTGCTGTTCCAACAGGGAGCTAATGTGTTGCTGGGAGAGGAAACACTGTGGACACTCCTAAAAGGAGACTGAAGAAAAACAACCATTAACCATTTGTGGGACCTCTTGCATGCTTCAGGGGCAGAGCCACTAGCACCACGAGTTAGCTGCATCCAAACATTAGTCTCTTTACTGAGGAACCCAACAAATGGTAATATTGTTACATAGAGTTCAGGCCACTCAAGCAAGGAATCGGATATCGGCATAGTCATTTTTGAGGTCTGGATTCCCCAGGGTAATAGCAGCCATATCTCGGTCTCAATTAATTGCACACACTGCACATGCAATGGTCCTACCCACACCTTCTGACTAGAGATCTTAAACTGAATTAGCTCCAACTTATGCTTGCTCACCAGTGTAAGATTTTCCAATTGTAATAGGGACTGCAACATAGGTTCTGTGACCACAACAAGTTCATCCTTTTCCTGATGCAGAGTTGTAAACGCTGGCCAATAAATGTCCCACTGCATCCAACAATATTTGACAGCACCCTCCAGCCAATGCTGTGAAGACCATGTACATGTATCACCAAAGATATGATTAACTGGGCTGCCCATTATCAACATATAGCTTATGAATAACCAACTCTCTAGCCACTGCAATAGCACTTGACTAGCACAGGATAATGTTGGTCCAGCCGCTGACCATTTGACAGCCCTACATATGCTGAGAAAATCATGGTGTTCTGGTAGTTGCTCATGGCCAGGAGAAGTGCATGCTGCAAGTATGACTGACAGAATTTCTTTAAGTGACACTTCAGCATTATGGCAGCCAACATCTCGAAACAATTCATATTTAGTCTTGGCATAGCAGCAACCCCAATACAAAAATTGATTGTTCACAGATAGTGCACATGATAGTAAAGTGGAATACTGATTCCATAACAGCATGCTGGCAACCAATTTGACCTGCATTCCCCACTTCAAAGCAACTGAATAGCAACCACCTACTTTACTAATTGCAAATAGATGTTGCACCATGGACCAAAGACTAGCTGAACTGCACACTTCTAATTTGCTATTATTGATAAGTGGCCAAGGTGGTGGCCTGAGTTGAGCACTATCAGTGAGTACCAAAGGTTGTGTACATGACATCAAAGTGGCAAAATTATCCATGGAACTATTATCATCTAGTTTGTGCAATAACCATGGAAGCTTTGGTGAAATGCCAACTGTCACAAAATGCAAGATATACGTTCCCTGTCCAGTGTCAAGTAAGGTTGCCGGCATTAAATCTATCACTGTTGTTTTATGAGAGCCTATGTCTTCATCCTTGTGAACATCACACACTCTAGTATCCCACCACAGAAACACAGTGCCCACTGTATGAGAAACAAAGGGGGGCCAAGGTGTTGGCCTGAGCTTAACATCAACACTCCACAACTGTGACTGTATGGGTGGTGGCCATGGCAGTCTTTGTTGCCCCATAACCTCATCATAATTGAACCACAACCCAAAATTAAAGCACAACCGGGAATTGAAATTTCCCTGTGCACTATCTACTTCTAGACAGACTAGTGACCATGTGGATTTTGGTGAGAAGTCAACTTGCTCAAAATTCAGAATGTATGGCTCAGTTTCCAGGAATATAGAATGTAGATGAGACATTTCTCCAGGCATCCTATAGATCTCACACACCTTGCTAGTCACACCACACATAACAACAATGGTAGGGTCAGTGCTATACCTTTTCTGACTACATTCAGATGAGCCACTCCTACTGAAGTCTAGTGACAAATCAGCCTTTTCTTCTTTTTTTAGAATAGCCGGTGCCCTCATAGCGTCATCAAGAGTCATCAATTGGTGATCCTTTTCTAGTGGCAACTCCTGAATAGCATTTTCATAAAATGCTTCCAATTCACTAGCTGACCAGGGGCAGTCATCCCAATCTGCATTCTCCATGCATTCCACAGAAAAAGGATCTTGCATTTGGCACTCAGAAGTATCAGGAAGGTCTTTAGCTTTTACCTTTGAGGCTTTGTCCTCAATTCTCGCATCATCTTGAACTCCCAACTTCTCCATTGAATACATAATTTTGTCTAGTTTTGTCTTTATGGAATCATTTCTTTGTTGTTGTTTCTTCATGAAGTTATCAAGGGTCCTCCTCAAATCAGCTACCTCTACTGCAGTAGCATACCTTGGATCTGCATTTTCCATATCCTCCAGCTTTATCATCTTCAGGTTTGTGAATTCGGTTCAAGCCAAAAGCTCTCCCCAACCTGATTCACAAACAAGTCTACCGCCGCCTTGAGACAAGGAATCGATCGAGGAATTTGACACAGGAACACGTCCTGCAACCCAAATCGATGATGTCTCACACCAACGCCTCCGCGACTCAATTCGATTCGGCACACGGAATTTTACGCAAAGACAGTGCTCTGCAACCCTAGCCGGCACAAATCGAGTGCAAAATTGGGTGGGGAAAAATGGGGTTGCTTCCTCATATCCGGGTGGGAGGGTGGGATTTTAAGCTGGTAAGCAGCAACCACCTCTCACCTCGCCAATCAGACGAGATCCGAGGAACTGGATGTGGAAGCGGAGGGGAAAAAAAATTCCGCCGAGGAAGAACGGCTCTGTATACCAATTGTCAGGCTTTGACAAACACAGAGAGGAAGAACAGCAGAATAGCACGATATTCAGAGAGAAACGAGAAGAACACCAAGACAACGGAAGGGGAACGACAGCTTTGGATTACCAGGGAAGGATTCACGAGTACAGCTCAAGACGCCATGGCGGCGGAAGCAAACTACTGCTACTTACTCTACTCTACTTCCCCTATTAGGGTTCAGATAATAATCTCCATAAGCTATTACAGCAACGGGGTTCCAGCTTATAGCTGCGCCTGAGATGGTAAAAAGGTAGAAGACAGGGTGGCAGCCGTTGGATGGACAGTCAACGGTGGATGGAGGAAATCGATGACTTGTCTTGAAGAGCGTCGAATACACTCTGCTTCACTCTGCCTATTAACTGACGAAGCTCTGTGTTGCCATGTCCTGACAGTTCCCTTACCCCCCCCCCCCCCCGGGATGAATCGTTTGGCCCTCTCGTGCATGTGGTTCTGACGATGTGGGTTGGTTTCGGTTTTGGCTTGGGTGTGTGCGAATGCAGGCGTCGGAGAAGAAGCAGTCGAACCCGATGCGGGAGATCAAGGTCCAGAAGCTCGTGCTCAACATCTCCGTTGGCGAGAGCGGCGATCGCCTTACCCGCGCCGCCAAGGTATCCGCCCATTCCCCTTTGCCTTCAATATATTGTTCCGAGTAGGTTCTCGCGCTGGTTCATATGCTTGCTCTGCGATTATGTTGCATAATCTACTTCTGCGAATGTGTTGTAGTATGCCTGAATCATATCCAATTGTGCTCCATTTTATTTTCTGTGAGAATTAATTCTGCTCTGTAGGTTATCCTCAACTCCTCAAGACGTCCAATCTAATATTGTATCATGGTTGTCTTCACTGTAGTTGTGCTGTCCAAACGATTAGGTGTACAATTGCTTGTCCAGTTAATTTAGCTAGATATTGTTTGCATAGAAACCAGACTACTGTTGATGCTTTAATGTCTGTGTAGGCAATACATTGTTGCCTTTGGGCAATCTTCTTGATTGGCTGCTCTAACCTCCAGTGGTTGTTTATCAGGTGCTCGAGCAGCTGAGTGGGCAGTCACCGGTGTTCTCCAAGGGTGATTTTCTTAAATCTGACATACAAGTATGGTATGTTGTTTTGTGTTGATGGTGCTCATAGAAATGGTTTTATGGTGTTGCAGCGAGGTATACTGTGAGGTCATTTGGCATCAGGCGTAATGAGAAGATTGCGTGCTACGTGACGGTGAGGGGAGAGAAGGCGATGCAACTTCTGGAGAGTGGCTTGAAGGTTAAGGAGTACGAGCTGCTGAGGAGGAACTTCAGTGAGACCGGCTGCTTTGGGTTTGGTATCCAGGAGCACATTGACCTTGGCATCAAGTAAGATTATCCCATTTCTGCTCTCGAGTGATTTAAATGTGGTGCACTGTTTCAGTCAATGGATGCTTTTATGATGGTGTTGTTGCTTTTTTGTAAGTAGAGTAAGTGTGTAATTTTACATTCATGTGTGCAGCATGTGGGTTATTACATAATATGACAATTGACAACACAGTTTGATAATTTGTTTGAAAGTAGCTTTTGGGTTGCTTGGTCCATTTGCTGATGTACTAAGATGAGTATATGACTGAACCATACAACCATGGAATTCCCTTTATGCCAAGAATATCATTTTGGTCTTTATATGTAGTGGAACTGGTGTTTCTTTGTCTAATACAGTATTCAAGTTATTTTACAAGTCATTGAATTGATAGCATTCAATATTCTTCCATGTAGCACTAGCCATTTATACAAGACATTGTTTCATATATCTTGTATTTCAGAAACTTCCTACGCTACTCTCTTGAGTCCTAGTAGTCGAAATGCTACTCTTTGGGTGCTTCTGTGTTTTTATCTCTGATTAGCATGGCTAGCATGCTCGCACGGTACTCACTATATTCAAATTTCTAGTATTGTGGTGCACCATACATGTTGTATTGAGCTGCTATTCTTTGACAAATTATTTGTATTCTGGTATATCTCCTTGATTAAACTGTATTCTGGTATATCTCCTTGATTAAACTGTGCATATAATGTCATTTCCATTTGATTTTAGTTTGTAGATCATTGTACTGATGTTGTCTTTACTGTCTGCATGTGTGGTCATTATGTGTTTGTGTTTCTGGCTCCTGTCAGTTTTATGAAGTGCTGCATTTTGTTGTTGAATTAATAACTAAATTCTTTGTTCCGTTATCTCAGGTATGACCCATCTACCGGTATCTACGGCATGGACTTCTACGTCGTCCTTGAGCGGGCCGGGTACCGCGTAGCCCGCCGCCGCAGGTGCAAGTCCCGTGTTGGTATCCAGCACAGGGTCACCAAGGAGGACGCTATGAAGTGGTTCCAGGTCAAGTATGAGGGTGTGATCCTCAACAAGGCCCAGGCCACCTCCTAAGCATCGCAAGAAGAGCTTAGCCGTCTTTAGAGCTTGGTTAATTAAGTCTATCAGGTGGCTGGGTTTGTACTAGAATTAACCAAAATCCTTTGTCAGTTTTGCATGTACTGGGTTGGATCTTTTTTGGGTGCCATGTACTTTCATCTTGATTCTCGCTTGTGTTTTACCCCCATTGGCAGCAATAGTAAATGTCTGGCTTATTCTGCGAAATAGCGTTTTCTTTTGACCGTCTGTCGTGGAAAGTTAGCCGCCATATGCGTCATTAGGCTGCTCGTCTCAAACTCTGCCAATTATCTAACCAAAGATAATTGATTCGTCAAAGTTAATTCCTGAAAGCTATGTGAGGACTTGATAGCGCGGTGATTCAGAGAACATCACTTTCACACACCATCCTCTCACGCTCACGGCGGCCAGCCAGCCGAGTCCCCAAATGGAGACCAAGGACCTGTGCACCGTCGAAAGACGCGGCCGCGTGCACCTCGTCACCATCACCGGCGCCGGCGACCACCGCCTGAACCCGGCCCTACTCGCCGCCCTCCGCTCCGCCGTCGCCGCCTCCGCCGGCGCCGGCGCGGTCGTCCTCGCCGCCGAGGGCAAGTACTTCTCCAACGGCTTCGATCAGGCGTGGGTGCGCACGGCGCCGCCGCACCTCCACGCCACCATGGACGGCGGCTTCCGCGCGCTCGTCGCCGACCTCCTCGCGCTGCCCGTGCCCACGGTCGCCGCCGTGACGGGCCACGCCGCGGCGGCCGGGTGCGCGCTGGCCCTCGCGCACGACGCCGTCGTCATGCGCGGGGCCCGCGGGTTCCTCTACATGAGCGAGGTCGACGCCGGGATCAAGATCGTGGATTTCTTCGCGGAGCTGATCCGGGAGAAGGTCCCCGACGCCGCGGCGAGGAGGGACCTGCTGCTGCGCGGGGACAAGATGACGGCGGCCGAGGCCGCGCGCCGGGGCATCGTGGACGCCGCCGTGGACGGTGGCGTCGAGGACGTGGTGGCCGCCGCCGTGGCGGAGGCCGAGCGGCTCGCGGCGAGGGGCTGGGACGGGGAGGTCCTTGCCGAGATCAGGAAGGCCGCGTGGCCTAAGGTGTGGAGCAAGGTCAAGGACCACGGCGCCGGGCCGGCGCGGCCGCGGCTCTAGGCGCGCGCCGCCTGGTACTGTTCGCGGCTGCGGTGGTAGTGAAGTGTACGGCGAGAACTTGTAGCTGGGTGAATAAAATTGTACAAGTAAATCTACTCTAGATGAATGGGTCCTGCTTGCTCCTATGCTTAGGAAGCAGATGATCAAATTGAGCTGCTCTAGTGATGCTTTAAGTGTTCATGCCAAAGGGTTTTTGCTGCGTGTAACATCTGGCACTGAGCCACTGACCATGGAGTTTGTTGTTTATCACCTAGTGGCTAGTGCTGATGGCCGATTAATTGATAGGATCTTTGTGTTTTGTGATGATAGAATAGATTGGGTGATTGTTCTTCACATTCTGCAATGATTTTGGGCTCGGGAATGGTAAGCTGGTGACTTGCCGTAACCTGGAGCAACTCTAGCAAAAAATTGACCAGTTGCAATTGCAATGGATGAAATTGACCGATATTCACAGACCAAAAGAAGAAGGTTTTAATAATAATTTTCTAACCACAATCATCCATTGTGGGGGTTCAGCAAAATTGCTTGAGACAATCACGAATCACACAGGTATTAGCTATTCCATTTGAAGACAATACTACAGCTCCAACAGTATTACGGTACAGTCAGATGTTCAGAGCCGTGTTGCTATAACAATTGGAATCCCCAGGGGTATACACTCTGCAACCGGTCCGAACTAATGAGTCTTGGCAATGCGAACAATTTTTTTTTGTTTCTGAATGAAACATTCGAATTCCTAGGTAAACTTTCGTAGATTGCTTATTGGGCTCCAACTCAAAACATTATCACAGCTAATGCAGATGGCCAAAACTCCTTAAGTCACATACTTCCATTGTCACCACTGCGGTACTTCCTTGGGCTGGATTTCTTATTTGTCACTGGAGTAGAAAGTTCAAGTCAAAAAAAAAAAAAGAAGTGAAATGACAATCTTGAATTGTCACAAATAAAAAAGGAAATGTATCATTTATCAAAATGGCACATGGATCACCGAGAGAAAAAAGTGTTCACGAGAGCAGAAGCTACAGCAGGATTATTTTGAATGAAACATTAGGTTACCTCTTCTTCTTGGCTGGAGAGACTTTCTTTCCCCTGCCGGATGCAACGTCATCCATGCTTTGGCCCTGGCGCCGGTAGCGGCCGCCGGACGCGACGAAGCCGGGGCACGGGCGGTAGGCCTTGATCGGCCACCAGCCGAACCCCGGGACGGCGGCTATGCCTCCTTGGATCCGTCCCTCACCATTGCAGCCCATCTCAAGCTCTTCCCTGCCGCAGCCCCTGCAGCCCCTGCGTATGCATGTAACATCACAAGATCATCGATTGAAATCAAGCATCTTTCGATATAAAATACGGTTGTATGAGGGCTTCATTATGCCACGAGTACTAAATATATATGCTAAAATGAATCTCAGATGCAAACCTATATAAAAAGACAGCAAAAAAAAAGTCAGAGACAGTATACTGAACAAAATAAATAAGACATGAGCAAAAAAATAGATTCCACCAAGATTTGAACTCGGCTTACTGCATTCAGTTATTCAGACTTCAGAGTATCCCAAACGCTAGACACTAGAATGGAAAACTAAAAGATTTACAGTATAACTGTATCCTTCGCATCTTGCTGCACTGCGGCAGGAACGCTAGACACTAGAATGGAAAACTAAAAGATTTACAGTATAACTGTATCCTTCGCATCTTGCTGCAGTGCGGCAGGAAACGGAAGACACTGGAGAGCTCGAGAACAAGAAATGGAAGAACTGAAGAAGCTACCTGAAGTTGGGGTCGTCCTTATAGCTAAGGACCGCAGGTTCGTACCCTTCTTGCGAAGGAGCAGCGACTGCTTCGTCTTGCTCCTTGGCCACCACAGAAGGCGAGACGCCCGATGAAGCGCAGCAGAGAAGAAGATCCCGTCCGGGCCCCGATGAAGCGCAGCAGAGAAGAAGATCCCGTTTGTGCAGTGGAGGACATGCAGAGGAAGGTTGGTAGCTTGGGTGGGGGCGGGGCAGGCAGTTGTGAAGAGCAGGGGGAGAGAGCTGCAGCAGCCACACGGAGGCTGCTGCCATTGCCTGGTCTGCGGCAAGCTCGCTCACTCCTTGGCAGTAGCAAGCTCCGAGCTGTGTGTCGAGAAACTAGAGGGAGAAATTGGAGGAGAGGAGGGAGAAAAAGATTGGATGGGATAGTAGCCACGTGGCCTTGAGCACTCTGTGGAGGGGGATAATACACATGGTGATTTTGGTTCTTGGATGGTCTTTTTTTTTAGCTTCCTCTTCTTTTCGAAACAGTTTATTTATGGATTGATTTTGGGGAGGGTTTTTGTCCCTTTTGACCTTTTCTTATATGTACTAACTTTGTTTTTTTTTCTTTCATTCCTCTTCACAGAGATAAATTCATGAACCGAATGGCCTAATTATTATTTTTAGTTTACTCTTCGTAACCATTTTGTGTTAAGTGAGATCCCACCATTGTAACTTTATAAGCATAGAAACAGTTCTTATGTGTGCATAATGTACTATATCGCACGAAACCCACTCTACTGTCGTGCTGCAATCTCCTTGCATCCCGGAAGAATTTCTCTCATCATCAGAGAACTACTTCATCCGTTGCAGTATAGATCATTTTAACTTTTTAACTTCATAAATATTATTATGCATCAGTGTATGTATAGATGCATAGTAATATCTATGAAGTTAGAAAATCAAAACCACCTACAAAGTACTTTTATGTGTGCTATCCATTCCGAATGCAAATGTGCAATACAAAGCCATATACAAAATATACAAACATGGCTGTCAGGTCCCCATCAACGGGGTTAACATACATTATGTTGATTTGAGAGCTTTAATGTGCATTTTAAAACTTTGGGAACTGATTGACCTCACATTGATCACTAAATTTGAGAACTTTAATGTGCATTTTAAAATTTTGGGAACTGATTGACACACAATGTAAAGTTCGTGCATTTTACTCGGTAGAGGCAATTGCTCTGCAGTCCATTTTGCTTCAAATCTCCAATACAATAAGGTGACAAATAACCTGTCTTTCCGTGGTCCAAAAGCTAATGGCACGGGTCGCTCTCTGGTGCCTCAATAATTTCGTCTCCAACGCAAATTTGTCCTTCATCAGTTTTTCGAAACATTTGTCCTTCATCAGTAGATGCTGTAAAACGTCATAGCTCAACGGTCAGTCCTCTGAACTCTGATGCAGTTTGGTTTCACAGTACTCTCACCCAAAAAAAAAAAAAAATGGCCACCGGAAATCCGTGCACCGTGGAGAGGCGCGGCCGGGTGCACGTCATCACCCTCACCGGAGCTGGGGAGCACCGCCTGGGCCCGGCCCTCTTCTCCGCCATCCGCTCCGCAGTCGCCGCCGTTCGCGCCTCCCCGGGCGGCGGCGCCGGCGCGGTCGTCCTGGCCGCCGAGGGCAAGTTCTTCTGCAACGGCTACGACCTGGCCTGGGCGCGCGCCGGCCCGGACCCGGCCGACCGCCTCTCCGCCATGCGCGCGGCGTTCCGCGGCCTCGTCGCCGACCTCCTCTCGCTCCCCATGCCCACCGTCGCCGCCGTCACGGGCCACGCCGCGGGCTCCGGCTGCGCGCTCGCGCTGGCGCACGACGCCGTCGTCATGCGGGCGTCCCGCGGGTTCCTCTACATGAGCGAGGTCGACGCGGGGATCAAGATCGCGGACTTCGTCGGCGAGCTGCTCCGGCAGAAGGTCCCCGACGCTGCCGCCAGGAGGGATCTGGTCATGAAGGGGACGAAGATGACGGCTGCGGAGGCTTCGCGGCGCGGCATCGTTGACGCGGCCGTGGACGGCGGCGTGGAGGACGTAGTTGCCGCGGCCGTCGCCGTGGCTGAGGACCTTGCGGCGAGGGGCTGGGACGGGGAGGCCGTGGCCGAGATGCGGAAGGCCACCTGGCCGGCGCTGTGGAGCATGGTGAAGGACTACGGCGGCGCGGCGCCGGAGCGGGCTCGTTTGTAAGCTGCCGCAGCTGTTTGCTTGCCTGACAATTTCAATCAATTTTTTTTTGCGAGGAATAATTTCGATCAATTACTCCATGTGAAACCAAAAACAAATTATGATTTGGAGGAATAATTTGTGGAATGCCACTAAAATTATTCAATCGGCTGCATTTGTCTCCCTGCAATGGATCAAAATGAGCACGAGCAGAGCATTTGGAGTTCAATTCCACTCGTGTGAGCATGTGACTACTTTCAGTTCTCGCCAAAAGAAGGATCGACACATGCATTTGTATTTGGATATTTGAAAATACAATCCTACAAGAATTTCTCAAAAGTTTTTATCGTAAGCAGTCTCATTTCAAAAGTTTGACCAGAAGCAGTCCCATTTGTATCCTTGGAAATTGGAATGGATGAAGATGAGGTGTTTGGATCCATGAGCTGAGTTTACTCCTTAACGTATCAAATTATTTCGAATCTGATTACAAAGACTAAATATAAACTACTCCCTCCGGTTCCATATCAGAAGTCGTTTAGGACAGTGACACGGTCACCAAAGCATAAATTTGACTTCTCTTTTCTATAAAAATCTGTATTGGAAAGTTATATATGTATATTCTTATGAAAGTAATTTTCAAGACAAATCTATTTATATGATTTTCACATTTTCAAATTCAATGACTTAAAAGTTATTCATGATTTATATTCCAAATGTTTGACTCAAACCTTGTCCAAAACGACTTCTAATAGGGAACCAGAGGAAGTAGTTACACATATGAAAGTTAATTCATGAGATCAATCAATTAAATTTAATTAATTTATCATTGATACATGTTTAGTGTAGCACCACATTATCAAATCACGAATTAAATGGATTCACCTCGCAAATTAACCTTCAACATTAGTTCTATAATTAATTTATATTTAATATCCATTAGTTTTATAGTTAATTTATATTTAGTACATCTAATTAATACCAAACATCCGACAGTCGGAATCAAACCGGACCTAAATGAGCATGTGCAATACCATACATCAGACTACTTCAAGTTGTCCCCAACCAAATGATCGACAGGATGCTCTTGTATTTGGATGTTTGGAATGAAAAAATTCAAACAAGATTCACCGGAAGCAATTCCATTTGAGGTGGAGTCGTTCCCGCTTCCCGACCTCTAAGAGCTGCATCACAACACCGCATCTGAACTAGAAAACGATCTGAAGCCTAAGCATTAAGCAGAGAACAATCATGGCAATTGGGGCGATGATTTACATAATGGCGGACAAACAAAACATGAGCAGCTACTTTCCTGATAAGTACTGACGAACATAATAACCAAAAACAGCCCTAGGCATTAACCAGTCACCACCACCTATATTCTTAACTAAGGGACCAACATGCGCCAGTCAGATAATTTACATAGTTTTACTTCTCTCATCAGGTACTGCTGGGTCGATCTCTTCAGATGGTGCAATGCAATGTCGCCTCCGCTTGCATCAGCCCAGCATATGGGGAACCAAGACCAAAAAGTTTAGCATCGAAGCACCTTCCTTCCTAGCTTCCAGTGTGCCCAAAGTACTGGAGAGCTCGAGAACAAGAAATTGAATAACTGAAGAAGCTACCTGAAGTTGGGGTCGTCCTTGTAGCTAAGAGCAACTTTAGCAGATGGAGTAAATTTGATCTCCTATATATAGTTATTAGGGGTGGAGTAAAAATATTTTCATCCCCAAAACATAATTTGCTCCAGCAGTTTCCCTATTCTCCTTCCCAACTCGTGGGTCCCACCATACCACGTCATCTTCTCATTCCCTATTAACGCTTTTTCCGGTCGAACACACGAGAGCGTTGGATCGCGCGGTAGTCGAATATCACCTCGTCGAGGTTCCCATCACGGGCCGGTCTAACCGCCTGGGGGGGTGTCTAACCGCCTTGGACAGGAACGTCGCCGAAAACCTAAGATCGCTGCCCCGGGAGGGATCCCGTCAGGGACAGCGCGCCTAGGGTTGTTCTAAGGTCAGCAGGCCACTTAGAACGCCCTAAATCGCCGTAGAGACGAAGAAGGAAGCAAAGGGGTTGGAAAAGTAGGGTTTAGATATAAAAAGGTAAAATTGATATGTTCGATTGGGTGATCGCTCCTCAATCGGCCACAGCCCTTTATATTTATAGGGTAGGGAGGTCTTGCCCCTGCTGGAGTTGAAGGCCTAACAAATCTCGTGCTAAAATACAACTCCAACTCGGTTTACAAGGCTCGGACCCGGTCAAACCGCCTGGACCCCCCGGTCTAACCGCCCGGGTGACGTGGAGATCTTCCGGAAGCCATATCTCTCTCATCCGAACTCCGAATTGGACGTTCTATATATGGATCTTGATCTACTCGACGAGACCTATCCAATGGGGAAGTCCAAATTACCTTTTGAGGACTTTGGCTAGGGCAGTTTAACCGGGGTACAGGGCGGTCTAACCGGATTAGCCCAGACCTGCCATTTTTGGGTGTCAACATATGCCCCCCTGTTGTTTAGTAAAGCTTGCGCACTAAAAACAATTCTAAGGTCGATGAAACACTTTCCACCGGCCATTTTGTCCTAAGGGTGATTCTCATTGAAATCGGCCATGTCTTCTCAATTGTCTTCAAGATCCATGCGCTCTAGAGAAGAACTGTAATCAATAAGTTGCTCGTCGTCCTCTGGAGCAGGTACCGACGACAACTTATCATCGCAAGCCATGGGGACTGAAGAAGAGAAATTGAGCGGCGTCTCTGGTGAACCCGGTTTGACCGCCTGGTCAATCGGTTTGACCGCCTCTGGCGGTTCAACCGCATCCTCTGGCGGTTCAACCGCCTCTGCCTGAGGTGTCGTCTTGGCTCTCCACTCCTTCCCTTGTGGTACCATGGGCCTGTAGCTATTGAAGATCTTGTCCCTCTGTTCTTCCAGCTCGTTTTCCTTCTTCTCCCGCAACCTCAAGCGTTGGAGCTTCCTCCTTTGAGTGTGAGTCAAACCGGGAGGACACCATCTCGGTAGAAAGTACTTGGAGTTTGAACCTCTTCTACTGGCCTCATGATCATTAATGGCAACAGATCCCTTTTGAGCAGATGTTCCAACCTGATCGTTTAAAATAACCGGTCTCTTGCTATCTTTCTCAACGGGAACGTCCATCGTCCCAATCTGGATGATATCTTGACTAGTAGTCCTTCTGTGTCAACATCCATCTTTTCAACCTCCCCTTTCTGATCTTGGGCTTGTACACCTGTTTCGAAGGAAGTTGAACTCTTTTGGGCAGGGCGATTTGACCGCCTGTAGGGGGCGGTCTAACCGGGTTGTCCTGGTGACCCTGTCCAGACTGATGTGGCGTCCAGCGATCTTGTGTAGGTCGTGAAATCCGATCCAGAGCTGGCCTCCTTGATCCTCCTCGTCTAGGATGGAAGGATTGTTGATATGGCACCCACATCACTCCATTATCGTCGTAGATTGGACGAGGTGAATTTGAACTTGAAGAAGCCCAAGCTGGAGTAAAGTGTTGCCTTTGAGATGATTCACCCCTGAACCTGACAGCTGCCCTGAGAGGCGATTGTAACATACCAGAAATTAGGTGTGAAAATTTGCGAAAATTTAAAACTTTTTGTTTGAATTGGAGTGCTACCAATTTTCAACCTAAATTGCTAGCCCTCTCCTAAATTCTCCACTAATTTAACCCATTTATAAAAATATAATTTCAAATTATGGTAAAATATGTGAGTTGGATTTTCATTTGGATTTTATTTGGAGTTCATTCGAGTGGAGTTTGAATTTGAATGAGATTCAAATTCAAATAGTATTTCAAATCTAAATTCAAAACTAATTCAAAACCTTAACTCCTAACTCGGGCCGGCAGCTCCCTAAGTCAGCCCGCCGGCCCAACTAACCCAACCAGCCCAGCAGGCCGACCGAACCAGGCAGCCCAACCAACCGACGCCCCCTTTCTTTTACCATCTCTCGCTGACGGGTGGGACCGGCTCGTCAGCCTCACCTCTTCCTTCTTCCCCACCTTTTTCCCCACCGCAGCGCCGCACCGCAATGACCAGCCCGCGCCGTGGCCGCGCGCGCGTGGATGGGATGGCCGGGCCGCCGAGCTGGCACGCACGCCGAGCTCGCGCGCGCGCCCGTGACCCCCCCAGGGGATTCTGCTAGGGGAAAAGCCCCTTTTGCCCCTGCCGGTGACGCGACAGGCGCGGTGGCGGCCATTGGGAGCCGGCCACGTCGCCAATCCCGCCCGGGCGCCCAATCCTGGAGCGCCGAGGCTTCTTTTGCCCTCGCGCCGCCTCGACCGAGCGCATACACCCTGCGGTCGAGCCCGTACCCTGCGGGCATTCCACCAACCCGCTTGGGGTTTTCCCCTTTCCTGTGTGCGCCGCCGCGGGGGAAGAGGGGAGGCGGGGAAGGAAGGGTCGGGCGCCGCGTCGCCGCCGACACGCTGCTGCTGGAGGACGCCCGTGAACGAGTGGAGCCGGACCTGTCGCCGTGCGAGGAAGGGAGCATCCGCGTCGGGCGGGAGGCCGGAGCCGCGCGGGAAGCAGAGCACCGCCGTGTACGTCTACCCGGCGCAGCCTTCTTCGTCAAACCGGCGACGACTACACCGCCGACCCAACGTGAGCTGACCCGCAGCCTTGTCTTGCGCCGCTTCTTTACCTTGATTCCTTGCCTGTGGGCGCGCCTTCGAGCCGCCGTGCGCCGTGCGCCGCTGTTTCTCCATAAACGGCCGCCGCGCCGCGCCACACCCGAGGGAACCCTGCATCGTGGCCACCCCAGGCCGCAACGCCGGGCGCTCCCAGCAACTAGATGTCTTGCTGTTCTTTTGTTTGCCGGACCGAGGGACACCCCTCGACGCGCTGCCGCACCGCGTGCCGGGCGATGCGCCGTGCCTCGCGTTCGTGCGCTCAGGCCTTTGTGCCGTGTTTGCTTCCTCTTCAGGTGAATGCGCGCGTGTGTCCTAGCCCGAGCGCACCCCAGCGTCTCAAGGCCAAGGCCACGCCGTGGTGTAGCCAACGCGCCGTTACCCGGCGTCGCGCTTCCCGTATCTGTGTCCTGGCCTTCGTGCCGTGAAGTCATTGTGCAGGTGGCCTTCGCGCCAGAGCCACAGCCGTGCGCACCCCAGCGCCAAGGCCACGGCTTCACCGCGTTGCACGCGGGGACGATCGACGCCGTCGCGTCCCGGCGCCGAGCTCTGCTCGCCGCGCTGTCGTCCTTGCGAACCGGCCTGCGAGCCGTGCCTGACTAGCTGGTTAGGGGTTCGTGCGCGCGGTGACGGCCAGGCAAGCGCACCCCAGCGCAAGAGCCAAGCCGTAACCAGCGCCGTCGCCGCCGGGGAGTCACGCCGGCGCGGGAACGCGCCGCGCGCCTAAGGGAAGCGACCGGCGTCTCCCTGGTGAGTTTAGATCTAACTCAGGCGAGATGGGCCGTATGTGGCACTCCGGCCCATCGGGGTCCATCAAGAGCCCAGCGCGCCCGTTCAACCCCTGGGGCGAGTCCAGGGTGGACCAGTGGACTTCTGCCACTGGGCCAACTGGGCCGAGCCCACTGGGTCAACTGGGCCGAGCCCACTGGGCCGCTTCGGCCCAGTGACACTTTCAGCCCATTAAAGGCCCATCAACCGCTGACTGCTGACGTCATGCTGACGTCAGCACCCTTTTTAATAAAAATCCTTTTCTTTTTCTAAAATGATTTCAGAAATGTTTTAAAATGATTTAAACCTTTGAAAAATCATAACTAATTATAGGAAGCTCAGAAAAATATAAAACTAATCTCTATAATTTCATAATTTCGAAACCTTGCTGTTTGTAGGTAGTTTGGGCTCTTTTGGGTTTTTGAAAAAGAGGTTTCTATTTGGAGTTATTGCTTAGATGTGTACCGATATCTTACGTACGCGTCGAATCTCGTGCCACAAACCCGAGCTTCGACCAGGAGGACGCGGAGGACCCCGAGTACACTGCCCCGGACCACGACTGCTCCAACGAAGGTGTCATGTCACTCCCAACCATGTAGATCCCATGTTGATATTTAGATGCTAGTGCTTTACTTTATTTGCATTGCTTGGATGAATTGCATAGCCAGTTGATTAGCCTTGCCTTGATAATTTGATATATCCTGATTCCTTGTTTTACCTACCTCGGGACTAGCTACAGACCCCTAGCTAGTCCCTTATACCAACTATCTGTACTTTTGTTGCCTGACTATGGATGGTATTCTGGGCTTGGACTGAGATGCGGGAGATCTCGGTGTGTTCTGGCGTGAGTTCTGGGTGCATTCTTCCTTGATGTGTTTTGGCGGGAGCGAGCCGATCGGCTACTTGTGAACGCCTGCCTCGGGAAGATGCGATCTGGCCTCTTACCCGAGCGGCGTGTCGGACGGATGGAGTTGGGGAGTGCTCGCTCTCGGCCCTTAAGGACCGATCGTCAGTTGACCTTGCTTCAGATGACTTTTACCGTACAAACCGCCCGCCTTGTATTGGGCGGGGGTGCGGGGTGAGACTTGTAGTGGATAGCACCCCGCCTGTAGGCGGATCGGTGTGATCGTGAGGGGAGACGGTTTTCCTCCTTAGTAGACTTCGCCCCGGCGAGGCCGGGGAAGGGTTCCACAGCTTCGAGGGACCCCTCGCTGGCAGTATGAGCTCTACAGCAGGGGCTGTGCCAGACTCGGAGACGCAGGAGGGTACTATCCACTTACTTGAGCTTCAACCGTATGGTAGGGCTTGGAATCGGTGACGGCCGGTTCCGGTCCTATTCGGGCGGGTACAGTTGTACAACCTCTGCAGAGTGTTTAAACCTATAGCTATAGTTCGTGTCCACTGGTTATGGACAGTCTTCTGATCTCTCACCTGACTAGATATACTTTTCTTGTGCTTCTTCTCTCCCCCGAGTGAGTGAGCCCGGCTTTGGCCGTTGAGATGTGGGGATAGGAGTTGGTGTGCCCCACATCGCAGATGAGAGTTGGGAGCTGGATCGTGGTTGCGATCTGGTGTTTTGGTGTGGTATCCTTGAGCGGGGTGTGGACCCCAGAGGTGTGGACCTCGGAAGCGTGAGCTTCCCCGAGGTGTTGACCTCACTGCATATCTCTGCTTACCTTGAATGTTGCTTCGCTGCTTTGCTTAAGCCTTCTACAGCCAGAGTAGGAATATATCCTACATAGTAGAACATACACCGCTTTTGCCTCTTTGTTGGGAAGCTGACATGACCTACCCGCTTATCGGGTAGATCCTGGTGTCTCTGACACAGAGCCGGACTACGACTTCGACAACGACGGATGGGAGGACTAGTGCTCTTTCTACGCTCGAGATGCCTGCGGATATGGAGTTCCCCGCGCTTGCATGGAGCCGCTGCTAGACGTTTTCTTTCTGTTTGATTCAGTCCTGATGGACTTGTACCCGGCATGTGCCGAAGAGATGTACTCTGATTATTGTAATAAATAAATGTTGTACTCTATCTGTTTTATTCTTTCTGTATGGATTTTTGGTATTGCTGAGACAGGGGTTGCACGTGGTAGCCCTCCTGGGACTACCACCGAGGTGCAGAGAGTCGGGTTTCCGTCCGCGGAAAACCGGTTTGTTTCAGCGATGATGGCCTCTCTTGATGTGTGGGTGACCTCATCCTTTTTTTATTGGCCGATCACTCGTAACGGCCTTTTATTTGGAGTATTTGTCAAATAGCATGTCAAATGTGACCTTTGGCTTTGGAACACTCCCTTGATTCTTTGCCATGTTGAGCTTCCAATTTCCAATCTCCGGCCTCTTCGGAATAGGCATCTTTGGGCGACCACGGGCAGGGGCGGTCTGACCGCCTACCCTAGCCGGTTTAACCGCCCCAGCCTTTTCAAGCTCAAGTGGTTGCCGACTGACAGGTGCGGACGACCCTTGCCCCCCAAGTCCAGAAGCTTTGACGGTGATCTTGAATGTTTCTCTACCATCTGGGGTCTTTTCACAAGTAACGTCTCTTGTTAACTCTTTTCCTCTCAAGTCGGGCTTCGCTTCCCCGACCACCACATTCTTGCCCTTGGTTGCTTCGACTTGATGTGGCCGAACCAGAACCTTGGGCTGCTGTAATTCCATGGTGTTGATAGGAAAAGGATGCTTCTCAACTTGCTTTTCATGAAGTACCAAACGACCTTCATTTATGGCCGATTGAATCTTGCGATGAAACACATTGCAATCATTAGTAGCATGCGAATAAGAATGATGATATTTACAATATGCACGTTGCTTTATCTCATCAAATGGAGGCATGGTATGAGATATCTTAATATTTCCAAGTTTAAGCAATTCATCAAAGATACGATCACACTTAGAAACATCAAAAGTAAATTTTAATTCTTCTTGCCGACCTTTGCTAGCCGGCTTAAGTGATGTACAAGAAAAAGATTTATCTTCAGAAGGCCACACAAATTCAGCACTATAAATTCCAATCTCATCGTTCAAATTATTAGAAACATAATCAACCACATGAACATCAGACCGATGAGACTCAAGTTTTTCTTTTTCTTTATTCAATTTTAGTTCTTGTGCCATGCCTCTCACAAGAACAGAATCAAGCGAATAAAAATTCACACCTTCTAATCTTTCTCTAAGAGCAGATTTTAAACCTTTAGCAGCAAGATTAGCTAGGTCGGAATAAGAAATCGACAAATTGAAACAACGGGTTTTCACCTCTTTAAAACGCTTAAGGTAACTAGAGACCGTCTCGTATTTACCTTGCTTAACCGATGTTAAATATGTCAATTTTAATTGATAATCCCCACTAAAGAAGTGATCATGAAATTTTTGTTCTAATTGATTCCAAGAATCAATAGAGTTGGGGGCTAAAGATGAAAACCAAGCAAATGCGGTACCCGTTAAAGATAAAGAAAACAATCGCACTTTTAAAGATTCATGGGCACTTGCTTCACCTAGTTGAGCAATGTATTGGCTTATGTGCTCCCAAGTTGTACGATTGTCCTCACCACTAAATTTAATAAAATCAGGTACGCGCCAACCAAGGGATAAGCCATAAGATCAAAATCGGCTTTATAAGGTTTTTGGTATAACCTAGAATTACCCATATCAATGCCGAATTTGTTTTTTTACCATGCTAGCTACTTGTTCCTTAAATTTATTAAGTTCATCCATAGTAGCTAGTTGGGATTGCCTTGCAGCTGATAAATCAACTCTGTTCACAAGAGGTGTGTTTCCTGGAACACCCATCATCTGGCCAGACGGGGCGGTCAGACCGGCCATGAGAGGCGGTCTAACCGGGGTCGGCTCCGGCAATGATGATTGTCCTGGATAGAAACCAGTCAGCATGCCATACACAGGTGTCTCAATTGAGGTTCCTGACGCTGCCGACAAGCTTGTTTGCGAGCAATCATCTTAGCAACCTGACTATGCTGATTACTAAAAGCACGCTCGAATTTATCAGATATTTCAGTAATCTTCATAGATAAATCAGTTTCAGGCTTGCTTACAGTGGTGATTACCTCAATCTTGTCGTTGTTGACCTTGATCGCCGGCAGCTCGAAATCTTGAGTCATCGTCACCTTGCCTGAGCGATCTTTTCTGGCGCCAGAGAGGAACTGCTGCTTGATGTACTCCTGAAGCTCGGTGTACTTCCTCTGATCTTCTTCGCTGAGATCTTCTATGTTCACCATGATCGGTTGTAAAACCAGATCTGTTCCCCAGCGGAGTCGCCAAAAGTGTGTTGACGCTTTTTCCGGTCGAACACACGAGTGCGTTGGATCGCACGGTAGTTGAATATCACCTCGTCGAGGTTCCCAGCATGGGCCGGTCTAACCGCCTGGGGGGGGGGGTCTAACCGCCTTGGACAGGAACGTCACCGAAAACCTAAGATCGCTGCCCCGGGAGGGACCCCGTCAGGGACAACGCGCCTAGGGTTGTTCTAAGGTCAGCAGGCCACTTAGAACGCCCTAAATCGCCGTAGAGATGAAGAAGAAAGCAAAGGGGTTGGAAAAGTAGGGTTTAAAGATAAAAAGATAAAATTGATATGTTCGATTGGGTGATCGCTCCTCAATCGGCCACGACCCTTTATATTTATAGGGTAGGGAGGTCTTGCCCCTACTGGAGTTGAAGGCCTAACAAATCTCGTGCTAAAATACAACTCCAACTCGGTTTACAAGGCTCGGACCCGGTCAAACCGCCTGGACCCCCCGGTCTAACCGCCCGGGTGACGTGGAGATCTTCCGGAAGCCATATCTCTCTCATCCGGACTCCGAATTGGACGTTCTATATATGGATCTTGATCTACTCGACGAGACCTATCCAATGGGGAAGTCCAAATTACCTTTTGAGGACTTTGGCTAGGACGGTTTAACCGGGGTACAGGGCGGTCTAACCGGGTTAGCCCAGACCTGCCATTTTTGGGTGTCAACATTCCCCTACCCCCAAATCTTCGGACTTCGCAGCAACCAGTCCGCCGCCGCGCCGCTGCACGACACCGCTCCCTGGTCCACCGGGGTGACCTCGACGCCGTGCTCCGCTCCTCACCGACGCAAAGTCGTGTCCGGGGAGGACACCCGCGATGACGTCCCGCAGCAACGCGTTGAGCGGCGCACGCCCGTCCGGCGGCGGCGAGCGCGGCGGGCTGGTCCTCGGCGGTGGCGAACGACAGGACATGCGCCTCCCCCCAGCCCACGGCGCCACTGCGAAGCTCGACGCGGACGACGATGTTGGAGACAGCCTCGAGGCGCGAGGACGCGATGGTGAAGGGCGCCGCAAGGGGCACGTCGAGCGGGCGCGCATCGGCCGCCACCACGTCCACGGAGAAGGTCTCCTTGAGCGCTTCAAAGCCGAACGCTTCTGCGGGGGCGAGGGAGGCTGGCACTGGCCGCGACGGGGACGGCGAGATGGCGCTGAGGCACGTCGCGGAGAGGGAGGTGGAGCGCTGCTGGCGGGCGACGCTGGCGCGGCGTCGTCCTCCCCACGGTACTCCGGTAGCAGCTCGTCCACCAGGCCCCCGAACAACGTGTCGAACGAGAAGTCCCCTACACCGCGCGCACGCCATGGTGAACACGCAGCACGCCGCGGGCGAAAATCGAGACCGAATCGGAGGGAGGACGGGAGCAGGGGAGACCTACCTTAAAGTCCTCGAGGTCGAGGATGAGGGGGATCGCGGCGGTGGGTCGGCGGCCGTCGGCATGGCGGCCGGAGATCTGAACGGGGTGTTCCCTTCTCTACTGTTCTCCGAGGCGGACAGGCGTCAGAATGGAATGCCGGCGGTGTCGCTTCCGTTTGTTTGATTTGGAGGAGGGTGGGGGCGGACGGGACGAAACGGCGGCGAGTCCGGCACCGGAGGTCAGAGGGGGGAGGCGAGACCGGCGGCGGCGGCTCCATCTAGCTGATGCGGGCGATGCAAGACCGGGCTTGATCTACAGTATCTTGGAGTGGGCCCCACTGATAGGGGGTGGAGGAGAGATCCCCTCTATAGAGGGGATGGAGAGGGGTTTTTAGTCAATGGAGAAAAAAAGGGAGAGCTATAGGGAATCTGCTGAAGATGATTTTTGGTCATTTGATCCCCTATATGACTATTTTTTTGGTATTGGGGAGGGGATAGGGAAGCTGCTGAAGTTGCTCTAAGGACCGTAGGCTCGTACCCTTCTTCCGAAGGAGCATCGACTGCTCCATCTTGCTCCTTGGTCACCACAGAAGGCGAGACGCCCGATGAAGAGCAGCAGAAAAGAAGATCTCGTCCGGGCTTCTTGTGCAGTGGAGGACATGCAGAGGAAGGTTGGTAGCCTGGTCTGCGGCAAGCAAGCTCCTTCCCAGTCGTGGCAGTAGCGAGTTCCGGCACCATGTTCGCTTGGCTTATCAGCCACCAGCCAGGAGTACTTTTCTCTCAGAACAAACCAGCCACCAGCAACCAGCCAGCAGTACGTTTCTCTCAGAACAAATCAGCACCAGCCATCAGCTACCAGCCAAACGAACAGGCTGACATGTCAGAATCGAGTTAGTGGGAGAAAATGGAGGAGGGGAGGGAGAAAAAGATTTGGATGGGATAGCATCCACGTGGCCTTGATTGAGCACTCTGTGACAGGGGGTAATCTTCCTTCTGGATGGCCTTTTGTTTTTTAGCTTCCTCTTCTTTCCGAAAAACAGTTGATTTTGGGGAGGGGTTTTTGGGTTTTTCTTATCTCGACTGACTTTGTTTTCCTTTCACTCCTCTCCCTAAAGAAAAATTCATGAGCCTATTGGCCTAAATATTTATTCTTCATACCATTTGTGCCGTTTAAATACAAATATTGTAAGTACATGCTCAATTCATTCATGCCCACATCACGCACGATGCATTTAACATTTAACTTAGATAAAAGTGTGAGTTATGAGCAGAAATACTAGAATTCTCATTTTCACGCATTGACCTCGTGAGTTATGATCAAAAGGCAACTACTTTCGTTAGTAGTACTTATAGTCTTTTGCAGTTTTGCCCCTCTCATGTTTACGCTCGAAATGGCAAACAAATTGAAATTCAATGCCATCAGCCCTGGCTCCATCCACCGACTGCTGATTAATGCTTGTGGCCGGCCAGCTGCCTGCCCTCTCCAGCAAGCAGATCCTCCTACGGCCTTGTTCGGTACACATGGGTTTAACCCCCGAGAGGGTTTAACCCATACAGGGATTGAGTGAAGGCAACGTATCCTATGCAAATCAGACTTGTATGCAAACTATACAAACTCCTGTCACAATCGCTGGATCTTCATCTGATGGCAAGATTAAGGGGTGGAGAATTTAATCACTTAAACCCTCCCACCATTGCATTTGTTAATAAATCCCTCTAATCCCACCCTGGAGGCCCCTTCACGTGGACACTGGACGCCGTTACTCCTCGTCGCTCCGTCTATTCTCGCGAGGCAGAGACGCCGCCGCTCGGAGGACGCTGCCGCCGCCCCTAGGGCTTCTCCGCGCCGCACAGGAGGACTGCAGCGAGCCGTTTTCCCGCTCTGGAGGACGCCTCCCCTCGGGCTGCTCCGCGGAGCCGCGCCCCAACGCCCTCAACCGGGCTGGGTGGTGGCCGCACCGAAGGACGCCGCTGCCCGCTGCCTCCATGGATCGGCACTAGGGCTGCTCCATGAGCTCCTCGGACGGAGGACGACGTGCAGGTGCGTGAGCTGCAGGAAGGAGGATGCACGAGCGTCATTGGAGCAGAACCTAACCTGAAGCTATCGCTGGTTCGCCGAGCTGCAGCAAGGGTTTCAGCTTCTCTTGTTTCTTGCTTTTGGGCTAGTACAGAAGTAGCTCAGCTGTACCAATGGCGCATTTGATCTGTCTAGTATATTCAAGAAAAAAGTAGTGCCCGCACGAGTGGTGGATGCCCACAGGCACGGAAAAAAAATCCATGTTCAATTGTGGCTGATCGTTGATAATTGAGGTGCAGTGTCCACAGTTCTGTAGATCCCCTTATAATTGTGGAAGCAGTGTATGCACTGTTCCGTGTGTAATGCACTTGTGTGTACATTGCAGCCAAGGCAAAGTAGAGTAAAGAAAAATGAAATCGTGTTTCTTTGGGAATGTAAAGAAAAATTGATATGGTATGCATATATATATGCAGCACATGATAATTCGTTGATTTACTCCTACACTGATGCATGGGACAGAAACAGGTGGCAGCAACAACAATTCATGGCATCATCAAAAATAAATAATGAACAATTCATCCATGGCTCCATTCTGATGCATTATTAAAAATAAATGAACAGATTACGACAGAGCTGCCTTTATGAGAAACATAAACCTATAATTAACAGAACCATAATGTTAAACTTGTGCAGTTCACCAATGAGACACAAATGACCATGAATGCCATAAAATTTAGTGACACAAATTTTATCTGGCAACGGTACATCTGGTGGCACATAAAAATTCACTAACACGCTGAAAATATATCTAGTACAAAATAAGTGTTTACAATCAGCCATCAACATTATCTGGGCAATTTTGTGCATCATGATCCGTTACTAATTTATTGCATTTCCCACACCTCCGTGGTCTTGGTACCTTCTTCTCCTTGCTCTTCGAAATTCTTTTGCATCGCCCTTTGGACACAATATCAGTTGGTGGATGTATCTAGACTTCATGTGGAATTTTGCCACCAAGGAATGTTTCAAACTCATCTTGTTTACTAACTGTAGCAGTGGGAGCGATCTTTTGGAGAGGTTCCATTAGGTTCGATAAACTAGGACACAAAAAGTCAATCGCGGGTTCAGAGTTCTTGGCCATTTGTACTAGATCTTCAAACTTGTTTCGTGAATCTGAAATTTTTTTCCGCATTGCCACCTCCATAGGATTTTTAGCCTTTTCATCCAGATGGTTGCCTTCATCATCAAAGAACACTTCTCTGCAAAATCAAATATCAGATCAACACTACAACCACACAAGTCAAAACAGTCATAAAAAACAGGGGTACAAACTCACCTTTTACATTTTTTCTCACATCTCTTCATAATATAAGTCGATGGTATCTCATTTTGCTTCTCAGCTCTAAGCACTTGTATGATATGACGACATGGGATGCCATAGGACTCATATAATTTACAGGAGCACATACCAAACATGTTTGACTTGTTCATCTGCACAAATCGCTCTTTTCCAGATTGGCTGCTAATTGTGAAACATTTTATATCTTCACACTCTGAAATACCTTGAATAATGCAATGGTCTCTCGCAGCTACAATTTGTTCCTGAAATGTGAAGAAAACTTCATGTGTGTAAATCACACTACATTGCTTCTCAATGCCCCATGGTGTCATCAATTTTGGAGTGCTGTGAAGACTTTTATTATCGGCTAGCAACTCCTCCTGACGTTGGCACTCCAAAGCGGTGTCAAACCTTAGCCAACTCAACAAAAGACATCTTTCTATGAATGAAACGATTAAAAAAGGAATTTGCACTATCTGATCTTGATGTAGTCCTAAGCATTCCTGCTAGAGGTATGTCCAAAAAGTATACCAGAATCCATGATTTGCGAATGGCAAACCTATTGGAAAACCACTCATTTCCCATGAGTCTATAATCTGTCATGATAGAATTCCACTGTGACTCAAAATCATCTGAATTCTCGGTCCCCCAGACACAGTTGCTTAGTCTTTCCCAGAAGTTTTGATCTTCTCTTATAGAGGGCCCTACCTTCTCAGGTACCTTATCCATGATATGCCACATCCAAAATCTATGAGCTGTATCTGGTAGAATCTCAGCAATAGCAACCTTCATGCTCGCATCTTGTGATTAGATGAGGTGCTACTCCACCCATAGCTTTAAGAAAGGTCTCAAACAACCAACATATGACTCGATCTTTTCATTTCCTAAGAACGCTGCCCCAAGGAAAACACTTTGCAAATGATGATTGACTCCTGTAAATGGCACAAATTTCATGTTATACTGGTTGGTGGTATATGTTGCATCTACCGAAATCACGTCACCAAAAACACTATAGTTTTTCCTGCTTAAAGCATCTGCCCAGAATACACGAACTAGTCATCCTTCTTCATTTACCTGAAACTCATAAAAGAAGGCAGGATTTACTTCCTTCTTCCGCTCAAGTTGCGCCACAAACATTTGTGCATCTGCATCCTTGATTTTGGTTCTGAGGTCACGATAATAATTTTGCAAATCCCTCTTTGTGCACCCAACATTCTCAAACCCACCCTCACTAACATGGAGAAGTCGATATGCCTGTGAGGTCCCAATGCTAGCCTTATGATAGTTGAACAAAGTACTCTTAGCCCTCTCACTGACTTTACGATTGGATCTTAGCAAATGCCTCTTATCTGGCGACACAAAACCATGGCTGTGCTCCTCAACCATGGAAGATATTCGTTACTTCTTGTCACTGTCAAGCTTGACAACAATATGTGCCGGACAGCCACATCTGTTTTCCATCAGTTTCGGTGGCTTTCTTTTTTTCCAGATTCATCACTAGCATCAGGTACCTTCTCCTTAGTGAACCCTTCTCGTGAATAATAATACCTCTTGAATAATACTTCCTCATTTCCCTTCTTCTGTTGGCCAACACGAACAGAGAAACCAGCATCATGTGCATACACCTTGTAGAATTCCTCCACATCTGTGAGACTATCAAAGATCATTCCAACCACTGGCTTCAAATGTTCTTTGGAATTTATGTTAACTGTGTCACTTGTTGCCTATAGAAGTGTAGAATTTGTATGAGCAACAAACCAAGTAGAACTAGTACTGTGTTCAAACCTTCTTTGCAACTTACTGTTACACTCGGAGAATATTCAGCCCGTGGTGTGCCTGGATGTTCAAGGTAGGCTCCAAGTCCTGCGTCAATGGCCTCAATGGAGACAAAATCGATGGCGGTGACGTCGTCGATCTCCATGGCCGTGCCGTCGGCGGAGTCCATGGCTGCACCTATACGCATAAATGAATCACCCGTACGTATGTTTGTATAGACATGCACAATATTATGAATGATTCTCCATTACAGACGATAGGCGTACCCATACCTGCACTGGTGGCGGCAGCACGATCCATAGCGACAGCGGATTCGAATTCCGGGCGGCGATCCTTATTGGGTGATGACATGACAGGTGACTAAGCTAGGGAGCAAGGGGAGGGAGTGACCGATGGGACAAGCAAACCTGAATTTTCGACAACAGAAAATAGTGCATGTGAATTGTGAAAGCATGCATGTGGAGATACGCATGTGTGTGTAGTATCTGGCACATGTTGAAAGCATGCATGTGGAGATACGACCATTCACAATAGGAAGTAGTGCAGGCTGTGCTGGTTCTGAAATCTGAATGTTTCTCGCCTACATGTGTTGTGCTCCTGCTGAGTGGTGGTGGTGTACGCGTCCGTCTCTAGTTCCCAACATACTAAAGCTGTTAAGTAGGTTAGATGTCATCAGGAAGGCAATAAAACTTGGTTGGGATTGCACCTAGAATATACAATCGGAGCTCCTACACTTTACCAAGGGTGCTGGGGGCGCGGCGCCGTCCAGCCTGAGGAGCGGCGTCTAACAGCGTGGCGTCGACGTACAGACCGAGTGAGGTGTCGGCGGCAAGACCGAGAAGGGCGTCAGTAGTCCTCCTACGTGGTGCGGAGAAGTCCTAGGGGCGGCGGCAGCGTCGTCCGAGCGGCGGCGTCTCTGCCTCGCGAGAATAGACGGGGCGACGAGGAGTAACGGCGTCCAGTCCACGTGAAGGGGCCTCCAGGGTGGGATTAGAGGGGTTTTTTTGATTAACAAATGCAATGGTGGGAGGGTTTAAGTGATTAAATTCCCCACCCCTTAATGTTGCCATCGGATGAAGATCCAGCGTTTGTGAGAGGAGTTTGCATAGTTTGCATACGAGTCTGGTTTGCATAGGATACGTTGCCAAACAAAGCATGCGCAAAGACATAGACCATAAAGCATTGATTGGCATAAGATTCATGTATAGATTACATATCATGCATCCATCTAACCCTAGGGACGAACAGAGACATTACCCCATCATATTACACGGACTGAAGCACATAGGGGTGATGGAGACTCCGGAGAACGTCGTCGATGAAGATGGCGGCGATGAAGCTTGGGAACACCCCTAGGCCAGCGGCTTGGAGTCCTCCTCTTGCTTCCTTCCCTCAGCCGGTGTTGATCCTTGCGATCCAACTCTCTCCCTCATCTTGCGGCGGCAGTTTTCTGGTGAATGTCGTCGGTAGAATGGTTGGATGCGGCGACCGTCGGAGGAGGGAGCTATTAATAGACCGAGAAGGGGCTAGGTCAAAGGGCCGGCCGAACCTCCACAGAACCCCCCTGGGCCGATCTGAACGGGCCGGCCGACCCAGGCCCTTTCTTGGTCGGTTTGGGCCCGTCTTCCTTCCCGCGGCTCATCTTCACATTTTGCACTTAGCCCCCTTGATTTGTGTAATTTTGAGGTCGTCATCCCCTCGACAAGATAGGGGGTCTTCTCATATGAAGTCCGAACTTTACGTCTTAGTCCTCGGGGATGATCCGTCGTAGCACCTTGGTCCTTGCCACCTTTGGAAGTGATTTCGCCTTGCACTCGAACACGAACAGAACTCCTCATTTGCTCCTTTGAACTTGTTGTGACTCCGTCCCTTTTGTCCATGTTTTCCTGCAAAAACACAACACTTTCAAATGCACATACGAAGTTGAACTTGTTATATCATTAGTGTGCCTAGTGGCGGGTTAGTTGCAAATCATAATCGAAACCAATGTATAACAAGTACTCTAGGTTTACGGAAATTCACCGTCAACATCTCCCCCATGCTTAAACCTTGCTCGTCCTCGAGTAAGTAATCCTTGCTAAAAAGGGAAATCAGCGTTGCCTTCCAATGTTGTCCCTGCACTTAGTCATTTATGACGAGGCAAATTGTTCTCTCTTAAAAATTTATTTTTAAAGTTCAAGTTGTGACCGGCTTCTTTTTCATTATGGAAGATAGACTAACAATAAAGAACAAGCCACATTTAATAAACACGATGCTCTCAAACTTAAGTGAACTTCAAACCATTACCTTGTTCCATGGAAGAATTTTCAAAAAGATGCATATCCAACATAAGTGAAAATCTCTTGCAAAAGCTCATGGAAACACTCATCTCATCAAGTCACTCAAGCCTATACTAGATTATTTTCAACCTATTATACTCTTATGTGATAGTGGAAGGCTTATGTGGAGCTTGGAAGGTTAAAAACAATCCTAGCAAAACATACATCTGAAATATTGTCAAATTAAGAGAGAGATCTATTGGAATTATCGAGACTCGTCAAAAAGGCCATGGAAAATAAATGTTGGAAAGAGAGAGGGATGAAACACACACATTTAGATAGGTGGATATGTGCAAGTGGCAAATGGATGATCTCGAGGCACAAGTGAAGTCCTCGTTATCGCATTATTGCACATGGTTGGAAGATTTGAGTATGGATTTGTCATCAAGACACTTGAGAACTTATGAAGCAAAAAGAACCGAGGAGCATCTTTATTATTTTACTTTTATTTTATTTCCTTCTCATTTTTCTCTCTTTTCTCTCTTTTCTTTTTTTCTTTTTTCTTCCTTTTTTCCTTACTTTTCTTTTCTTATCATCATAATAATTTTTTTTCATTTATCATTTTTTTCATTTTTTTCTTTTGCTCCTCAGAACTTTTGCAACATAATACTTATATAGCATTTGTCAGAGATGATGTAATGACTCCTCCCCCATGCTTGAACGATGCTCGTCCTTGAGCATAAAATAGAGGGGTAAATGATTGCTAAAGTAAGCATAAATTCCATAATCTTGCGGAATATTTGAATCTCCATCGAGAATTTTACTCCATACTCAAATTGGGTTGTGGACAAGGAGGTGATCACAAAAAGATGTTTTTGGTTTAGGGTGGATGCCCAGGGAAGTTTGTGAAATTTTCAATGTGAAAACCCACAATGCATGGACAAAAAGGCTAGCATGAAAAAGTTACACAAAGGAATGACCAGCTTCTTAGTCTCGAACCATAGAAATCAATCCTAATCCAACTCATCAAAACATATGTTTGCAATCTACGGGTTTTGTTATCATAGAACATATATGTATATGGCTTAGGTAGGTAGAACTTTGCAAGAGCATCACAAATATGTAGATAGCATAAAAGTTAAGTTTTCATAAAAACAACAAGTTATCCGGCTATCCATAAACTTAAATCAAAGAGCAAAGATATGTATGTGGGTCTAGAGCATAGTCATTTCACCTCCACAATAAAAGAGCCGGTATTTAAATTAATTTCAGATCATGTTATAGAGAGCAATTAGCCAAGACATGTATAACTTCATGTACGTACAACAAAGCAGCAACTTTCATCATCTTTCCATAAGCACAGGCAATATAAAACATCAAGGTGAACACATGGTCATGCCTATCTATTGAAAATACAAAGAAACCTAGGTTGTCCTCCTAGTAGCCATGTTATTGTTGGAAAAGAAAAACAAAATGTTGCACCTAATAAGGTCGAAGGCATACTTACAAGCATTTATGTTTGGAAAAGAGAAGGTCCATGGAGGTGTTACCATCTTTTGTAGTTTTTCGTTATCTTCTCCCAACATCTCCATGTATCGAATGTGTCTTTGCTTTTGTCTTGATTTTCCAATGCTCCTAAACTTCTGAATTTGATCGTGCATGCTTAATGGAGCCAATGGTCGCCCTTGTTAAGATAGACAATCTCATGTAATATAGAGTTTGTATATGTCACGAACTCTAACCAGGACCTAGAGCTCGGTTAGGACTAGATAGTTTTCAGCTAGAGATAAACCGAGTATCTAGAGTCCCAAGCTTGTAATTCAAACAATGTAAATCTCTTTGCTACCGGCCTATATATTAACATGGAACCGTGATGAGCCAAGATAGGCAATCACGTTTAGCCTAGAGCCATAATCTTTACATGGTAATCAGAGCTTTCCTCTTCTAGCTACATCGGTTGCCATGGGTTCTACCTCAACTGCGATCTCATCCACCGCCCAAACCCCTCTCGATCCCAAGGTCACCGAGAAACTTACCAGGGACAACTATGTCCTATGGAAGGCGCAAGTGCTCCCTCCAATCAGGGGGACTCGCCTTATGGGCTTCCTAGATGGGACGACAAAGGAGCCAACAGAAACCCTAGAAGTCATCAACGCCGACAAGACGAAGGTCATCGTCGACAATCCGGAATACGAAACCTAGCTGGCTCGCGACCAGCAGGTTCTCGTGTTCCTCTACAATTCAATCTCCAAGGAGATCCTTGGGCAGGTGGCAACGCTGTTGACGGATAAAACTCGTATCCACCTACGATCCGCAAGCGTATGGATCTCCACCTTTTTCACCACGGGGATTCCCTAGGTTCTTATCAATCTGCGGAGCAAGGGGATCACTAGTGTTTGATCTAGCACTAATCTAGTTGATGTAAACCTTTGGATGAAAGATTAATCTATGAACTAAAGGCAATCTAATCTATGAACTAAGACAAGACAAAATCAATCTAATCTAGGTCAAATGAGAGACGTGAGGTACACAAGTTATGGAGAACGTTTGCCCATGGAGTCTAGGGTACTTGAAGATGCAATCACGTAAACATGATAAAACTGATCTAATCTATCTAAACATGTGACCACGGTTTAGCATTTTCCCTCCCCCCGTACTGTCACTACGTGAAGGTAATCTTTGCTAAACCTATTGACGATCACGGTATGTTGAAGCGATCCACGGGAGCGACCCGAAAAACATGGTGGCCAAACCTTTAGCATTAAGCATCATCAACAAAGGAACAATAGATTACGATATAAACAAGAGTTGATGACTACATATCAAGATCCATTACAACTCTATGGACAAACGACGAATCTACTCCATCAAGATGCTAAGCATGGTACCGTTGAATGTGGTAGATGCATCCGATGAAGATCAATCCTCGCCGTCCTCCAACTCCGGCGGCGCCGCGGCAAGGCCTCGGCGTCCTCCTCCTTGTGGTGATCTCCGACGGCTCTCCGATGAATGGATGTCAATGGGTAACCATCTTGGGGCTCCTAGGGGGTTGTATTTATGTCCTTGTGGTGCCTTGAGGCGTGCTCCACCTTGGCTTGCATGAGATCCTCCTTGGGAGAGAAGCAAACTTGGTTTTCATAAAATCAGCCTCGTCCAGATTTTTCTGATTCGCAGCCCTTCCTTGCCGGCGCCATATCTCCCACGTACGGACTCCAAATAATGCAAATTCGGTGTCTAGGTTGTGTGCCACGAAATTATCTTCAACTTTAGTATTCATTTCTTTCCTTGGAAACGAAAATAAGATCTCCAAATCGGCCTTGGAAGATAATCTGTTCTGATTTCGGACTGACTGCGCAGCAGGGATTTCGGGGGCCATATCTCCTAGCTCCCTTATCCGAATTGGGCCTTCCATATGTCCAAATCGAAGGTATCATCGAGGCTCACAACTTTGGTAGTCAAACATTTGCCATTAAAGGCCGTTTAAGTCTCCGAATCTGCACCGAAAGATCATGCTGTCCTGGGCTGCGAGAATATCTCTCGGGCTGAGTTGATCTCGTTGGTAAACATCCAAGTCCCCGGAGTTTTGCGTGTTGATGCTTCGGTCCTTGGGTTGTTTGGAGTCATGTTCACTTCGTGTCTTGACTTGTGATGGGCTTCATGATATTCTCTTGAAGTGCTTGATGAACTTATCCCGAAAGTCTCCTCTTTAACGTTAATTTCCTGTGTAAACAACAAACTCCAAAATCGACATGCAAGTGTGAACTTATTACATCATTAGTATGCCTAGTGGCGGGTTAGTTTCAAATCATAATCGAAACCAATGTATAACAAGTAATCTAGGTTGACGGAAATTCACCGTCAACAGACGCTATCTACCGCGACTCAAGTTTGGGAGGCGCTTGAAGCTATGTTCTCGGCGCAATCCCGCGCGTGGGTGACAAATATGAGGATGCAGCTTGCGAACCTCAAGAAGGGGAGCATGACTGCAGCTGTCTACTTCAACAAAGTGAAGACTCTCGCAGACGAGCTTGCTGCCGCCGACAAGAAGATAGAAGATGAGGAGATGGTGTCCTATATTCTCTCCGGCCTAGACTTTGACTACAACCCCATTGTGTCATCCGTTCTTGGCCGGACAGATCCTATCTCCCTCAGCGACTTGTATGCCCAGGTCATGGCATATGAGATGAGATTGGAGATGTATCAAGAACAAGGTGGCAGCAGCGGTCAGTACCAGTCCTCGGCAAATTCTGCATCTAGAGGACGTGGAGGCTTCAATCGTGGCCGTGGCAGTAGCTTCCGTGGCCGTGGACGTGGAAGAAACAATGGTGGCGGCAACAGCAACAACTCCAAGATGTCCACGTCCATCAACAACAACTCCAAGCCAAGGTGCCAAATCTGTGACCGCCCTAACCACACTGCATTGGAGTGTTGGTACAGGTTTGAGGAGGACTACCAGCCACCAAGCAAGTCTGCTGGATCCGCATCTGCTACATATGGTGTCGACACCAATTGGTATGCAGATAGTGGAGCTACTGACCACATCACCAACAATTTGGAGAAGATGACCTTCCATGAGAAGTATGGAGGGCGTGATCAAGTCCACACAGCAAGTGGGACAGGTATGTTTATCAAAAATATTGGCCATATTATGTTGCACTCTCCAGTTCGCAATATTCATTTGCACAATATCCTTCATGTTCCAACCACACAAAAATCCCTTGCTTCTGTTCATCGCCTAGCCAAAGACAATAATGCTCTTCTTGAGTTTCATTCTAACTTTTTCCTTATTAAGGACAAGGCAACGAGGAGAATTCTCCATCGAGGAAGGTGTGAAGGTGGTCTTTACCCTCTAGACCTTAAACCCACAGGAGCAAGTGTGCACAAGCATGTGCTTGGAGTCAATAAGCCGTCCACAGAGAGATGGCACAATGTTGACGGTGTATTTTGGTACACCAAACATGTTCATTACACTTTGGTTTGGATTTGTTTATGGAACTAACCCGCCACTAGGCACACTAATCATATAACAAGTTCATCTTTGTGCATGCATTTGGAAGTGTTGTGTTTATGTAGGAAAACATGGACATAAAGGACGGATTCGCAACAAGTTCAAAGGAGCATTTACGGAGTCTTGTTCGTGTTCATGAGCTTGATGAAATCACTTCCAATGGTGGCGAGGACCGAAGTGCTACGAAGGAACACCCCCGGGGATTGAAGCGTAAAAGACCGAACTTCATGCACGGAGAACCTCCATCTTGGATGCGAGGATGACATCGTCAAAATCATGCAAGTGGAAGGGGCAAAGTGCATAATTGCATGAGGACCCACGGGAGCGAAGGGGCGACCGAACCGGGCCGAGGTGGGCCTGGGCCGGTCGGCCCAGGCCGGCCGGCCTGGCCCACTCCCGACGTCGGTTCGGCCCCCCTTTCCTTGCACCCGAAGGATCTTCAACCCTAAAGCCCTGGAGGCGCCGCCATTCGCAAGGGGGGGAGCCATTCGCACCAGGAGGCCATCCACAAGCTAGAGAGAGAGAAGGGAGATCTCCGGAGGGGGATCGACCATCTCGAAGGAAGCACCCACAAGTGGAGAAGAAGGAAGACACCGTCGGAAGGGTGACCATGATCAACGGTGCTATGTCTAGCACCTTGATGGGGTAATCTCCTTATTCGTCCATGGGTTGTAATCGGTCTTGAAGATGTAATCATACTTTATTGGATTATCTATCTATCATCTTGTGTTGAATGTGCTTAGATGCTTAAGGTTAGCTACCGTGCCGTAAAGGAAGTATGGATCCCAATGCTCCCTTGGATCAATTCAATACGCCCTGTCCATCATAGGTCTAGTCACGAATACCTCCGCGTAGTGATAGTACGGGGGGAGGGAAAGGGCGAAACCGTGGTCACAACCCCCGGTAGATTAGATTGGTTTTCATGTTTAAAGCGGTTGCATGTTCAAGTATCGTAGACCCATGGGCGAGTGTCTCCTATCTTTATAGCTTAATCATTCTCTCTAGCGTAGTTTAGTCGTTTTCTAGTTTAACCGTAGTTAGGGTTTGAGTAGTAGTGAGTAGAGGTAGATCAAACGCTTGTAATCCCCTTGCTCCGCGGATTGACAAGAACCTTGGGAATCCTGTGGTGAAAAAGGTGTAGGTCCGTACGCTTGCGGATCGTAGGTGGATACGTCTTTTATCCGTAAACAAGCCCCTTTTTCTGGAGCCGTTGTCAGGGAGCAAGATAGTTTACATCGTTTGGTGTGCGTCTAACTTTGTTTTATCTTTTAGTTTATCTTTTATTTGCTATATCTAACCCATATTATCTAGAAAACCACTTTGTTTGTTTTTGTTTTTGTTTTTGTTTTTGTTTTGTTATCTAGATGGCGTTCGTCAATCAACCCGTGGAAGAACCGGAGAAATCACTAAGGGATTATGCTAGTCCTCGATGTGAAGACATAAGAGTACAAGAGTCGGATTCGAAGCTCGAAGCGACCAAGTATGAAATCAAATCCAAGATCATCGAGATGGCGGCGGCAAACCCGTTTGAAGGGATGGTTACGGAGAACCCATATAGGCACATAAGGCATTTCATGACGCTATGCAACACGGTGCGTCAAGAAGGAGTTCCCGATGAATGGTTCAAATGGAATCTCTTTCCCTACTCACTTGCCAGTGAAGCGAAGACGTGGTACTCGTTTGCGTCCTTTGAAGTTGAAGGCAATTGGAACAAGTTGACAAAGAAGTTTTCCGAGAAGTTCTTTCCAATTAGCAAGGTTCAACATCTAAGGAGGCAAGTGATCACTTTCACGCAAGGAGAAGAGGAAGGGATAGACCAAGCTTGGAATAGGTTTAATGAGTTGATCGAACAAGGACCAAGACTCGGCTTCTCCGGTGATGTACTCTTGCATACATTTTTCTTTTCCCTAACCCCTAGTTGCATGCAACACGTCCAAATGTGTGCAGGTGGGGATCTCATGGAGAAAACACTCACGGAAGCCGCTCAACTTTTACAAAAAATTAGTAAAGCGGCGGCCATGCGAAGAGATTGGGAAACAAGACTTGCGGAAGAGCCGGAATACAATTCAAGGAAGAAGAAGTGTGCTGAATTTTCTAAAGAGGCAACCTCGGAAGTCACAAAAGAGGAGCCAATCCCGGAAAAGCTTGAAGAAGAGCACATCAAGTCAAGAACTACCCCGAGCATTGACTTCGCCGAATCAAATGAAACGAACAAGAGAAGCATGTCAAGCGCGAAGCCACTAAGGGAGTTCGAACCAATGGATTGGGTTCCAATCGATTACGGAGAAGTATTCGATAAGAGAAGACCGTTCCCTAATCAAAAGGGGATGGTAAGAGAATTGGAAGTGGATTTCCCACCGGAGAAGAAAGCGGAAGATTCATACGACCTCGAAACCACCGGTGAGATCTTTCAAAAGCTCTTTGGAGATGATGAAGTGGATCCGGAACACATAGCCGAGGTGAAGAGAATCATGGGGATCAAGCCCGAAGCATCGCCATACGCTCGCCTCGCCGAAGTTTACGTGATAGGATCCGAAGAAGAGGAGAAGATGGCACCACACTTGAGTTGTGAGATCAACGGAGTTCAATGCAAAGCCTTGTGCGACATCGGAGCCCAAGTAAGTGTCCTATCTTCTAAAATTTATGATAAAGTTCAAGACCACAACCTAGACTTAGCTCCAACATCAACGAAACTAATCATGGGAGATGGTAGAACTATTAGACCTCTAGGTATTGCTTGCAACATGAATGTAAAAATCTCTGGAAAATGTATACCAACCGATTTCTTTGTTATTGATGCTTACCATAGTAATCATGATCACATAATCCTAGGTAGGCCCTTTCTTAAGTTGGTTGATGCCGTGTTGGATGCCGGAAAAGGCAAAGTAACAATGAACCTTAATGGAAAGAAGTACACATATAATTTTCTTCGCGTTTCTAAACACCTTTCACCTTTTCCTCCCGAAGACGAAGTAGAGGAGGTAGATAGTCTTTGTTTTGTTGAAACCCTTAGAGACCCGCTGCAAAGGGCGATGGAGAATCAAGTTAGTGATCAACAAGATGAAGAATTAGATGAAGCAACGAAAGGTTTAGAACCACAAGATGGAAGCGTGGAGGAAGAAAAATTTGAGGACTTAGGAGAAATTAAACCCGAAGAGCCACAAGTGCCCGAGGTAGACCTTAAACCTTTACCCAAAGGATTAAAGTACGAATTTTTGGGCCCAGACAAGACTTATCCAGTCATTGTGAGCGACGAGTTGAGTCCCGAAGAAAATGAGAAGTTGCTGAATTTATTGAAAAAACATAGGAAGGTGATTGGATATTCGATTAATGATCTCAAAGGTCTTAGCCTAGCCTTTTGCACTCATCGTATACCAATGGAAGACCAATGTAAGCCCGTAGTGGACCACCAAAGGAGGCTAACTCACGCCATGCGAGAGGTAGTAAAGAGAGAGGTCATCAAGCTACTTGCTGCCGGAATCATCTACCCGGTTCCGCATAGCGAATGGGTGAGCCCGGTACATTGTGTACCGAAGAAAGGAGGTTTAACCGTGGTGAAGAATGAGAAGAATGAGTTGATACCGCAAAGAACCGTGACCGGGTGGCGGATGTGTATCGATTATCGTAAGCTTAACAAGGCAACGAAGAAAGATCACTTCCCCCTACCGTTCATTGACGAGATGCTCGAGAGATTAGCGAACCACGCTTATTTTTGCTTTCTCGATGGGTACTCGGGGTTCATGCAAATTCCCATTCACCCGGATGATCAACACAAAACAACGTTCACATGCCCTTATGGAACGTTTGCATATAGAAGGATGCCCTTCGGTCTATGCAACGCTCCGGCCTCTTTTCAACGTTGCATGATGGCCGTATTCTCGGAATTCATCGAAGAAATTATCGAGGTGTTCATGGATGATTTTTCCGTTTATGGGAAGACGTTCATGGATTGCTTGGCAAACTTGGATAAGGTCCTCACGAGGTGTGCAGAGGTAGACTTGGTGTTAAATTGGGAAAAGTGCCACATCATGGTTAAGCAAGGAATAGTGCTCGGACATGTTATATCCGAGAGAGGCATTGAAGTGGACAAGGCTAAGGTAGAGACGGTTGAGCAACTCCCACCTCCGACGGATGTTAAGTCCTTGAGGAGCTTTCTAGGTCATGCCGGATTTTATAGAAGATTTATTAAGGACTTCTCGAAGATCACTAAGCCTTTAACGCATCTCCTTCAAAAGGATGTGGCTTTTGACTTCGATGAGAAGTGCCTAGCGGCATTCCGGACCTTGAAAAGCGCTTTGGTGAGTGCTCCCATTATTCAACCTCCGGATTGGAGCCAACCTTTCGAGATCATGTGTGACGCAAGTGACCACGCCGTAGGCGCGGTTTTGGGTCAAAGAAAGGAAGGCCGATTTCACGCCGTTTACTACGCTAGTAAAACTCTTAATGAGGCACAATTAAATTATGCCACTACGGAGAAAGAGTTGCTAGCGGTGGTATTCGCCTTTGAAAAATTCAGATCTTACATCATGAACTTGAAGGTCATTGTTTACACCGATCACGCGGCCATCAAGTATCTCTTGGCTAAGAAGGATGCTAAACCACGTTTGATCCGTTGGATCTTTCTTCTCCAAGAGTTTGATGTTGAAATTCGTGATAAGAAGGGGGTGGAGAATGTTGTGGCCGATCATTTGTCTAGGATGAATCGTGGACAAGATGATAAAGAGCCCATAGAGGATAAGATGAGAGATGACCACCTCTATCGAGTGCTCAATAAAGACACTTGGATGATTGATATCATTCGAGCGATTCGAAAGATGCCTCTTGACCATCTAGATAGAAACCCTCAAAGGAGGATAATCTCCGAAAGTAAAAAATACTTTTGGGATGCACCATACCTCTTCAAACTCGGTAATGATGGAGTCATGAGAAGATGTGTGCCAAGAGAAGAGAGGCTAGAAATCTTGAGAAAGTGCCACTCGACGGAGTACGGTGGACACTATAGCCATTTTAGGACCCAAGCAAAAGTGTGGTCCAGCGGATTCTATTGGCCGGAGATGCATGAAGATACTAAAAGATATGTTGCATCATGCCCCGAATGCCAAAGAACTGGGAACATCTCTCAAAGAAATTCTATGCCCTTGAGATATAACCTACAAATCGATTTGTTCGATGTGTGGGGAATAGACTTCATGGGGCCTTTCAAAAACTCACATGGATATGAGCATATCCTAGTCATGGTTGATTATGTATCCAAGTGGGTAGAGGCCTTGCCATGTCGTAAAGCTTCCACGGAGGAGTCCATTGCAATGATCAAGAGCATGATTTTTCCTCGTTTTGGTACACCGAGAATCTTGATTAGCGATGGAGGAACTCACTTCACCGGGAAGAATTTCAAAAAGTGCTTGTCCAAGTTGGGAATTGAACATAGGGTCTCTACGGCCTATCATCCACAAACCAACGGACAAGCGGAAACGTCGAATAGGCAATTAAAAAGCATCCTCAACAAAACCATAGAGAAGGGAGGCAAGGATTGGTTAAAGAAATTAGACGGAGCTTTGTGGGCGTATCGAACGGCGTTCAAGACACCGATAGGTATGACCCCTTATCAATTCGTCTCTGGAAAAGCTTGCCACCTTCCGGTTGAGTTGGAACATAAAGCCTATTGGGCGATCAAAGAGATGAACCTTGATCTCGATGCCGCGGTGGTAAAACGGAGAATTCAAATAAGCGAGCTAGAGGAGATGAGGTTGAAAGCATATGAAAATGCAAGCATATACAAAGAGAGAATTAAAAGGTGGTATGATAAAAGGTTGAAAAAGAAAGAGTTTAAAGAAGGAGATAAGGTCCTCCTCTACAATTCGAGGTTTAAAACCTTCGGAAAGGGGAAATTGCAAAGCAAGTGGGACGAACCTTATGTTGTTCATTCGGTGCTCTCCAACAGAGCGGTAACCATTATGGATGTGAAAGGCGATCAATTCATGGTGAATGGTCAACGGCTTAAGGTTTACTATGAACCCGACGTTGTGCCCCTTCACCATATTGATGTCTTCACCATGGAAGAAGAGCCCGAACGTCCAGCCTAGGACGTAAAACAAGGCGCTGATTTTTGTAAATAGTTTTTCTTTTATTTTTTTGGAGTTTTTCGCGAAGATTTACAGGGCCAACTTTTTCTCACGGGCTAAGAAAGCGAAAAAAGGGCGGTACACGGGAAACCGGACCAGACCGGCCCCCGGAACAGGGTGGGCCGGCCGGCCCGGTCCGACCGGCCCAGTGGGGTCCCAGCGGCGGTTCGCCCCGGTTTTTCCCCGATTTGCTCCTTTTCGACTTCCTTCTTTGGTCAGAAAATTTTAGGGGAAGTTTGAATAAGGAAAATGCGGCTTCTAGGGCATTCCTTTTTGTACTATTTATTTGGCCGAATTGGGAGCTCAGGAATCCATCCCATCTAGCATAATTTTGCACCCACGCAACAGCCATGGTGTCCCCAAGGAGCGTAGAGTTGAAGCAAGGCACCAAGGAGCCATCGATGGAGGAGGCGAAGCGATGCGAGCTCAAGCTACCCGTCAAGAGGACCGCCCGCATCCGTTGCGGAGGGCGTGTCCCGACCGGAGCTATCGCATCTCGCAACCCCGTCAAGGAGGAGAACATCCCTACTCCCGTTCGAAGGTCGGCGTGCATCCGTGGCATGAAGCGGAAGGATTACAAGGAGGTGTCGCCCGAACCTAAGGACTATGGGGATAGCGACTACTCCGACGATCGTAGCCCGAGCTCGTGGGCGGCCGCCGGAAGAGATGATAATGATTTGTACATTTGGGAAGAGGTGCCCAAGGAGAAGACTCCCGAAGGCCCCAACGGCGGCGGCAACGACGGCGGCGACGACAATGATGATGGCGACGACGGCGGCGACGACAGCGGAGACCCTGGCGATGACGACCCCTTCAGGATGCATCTGATGTGTTGTGCGGCTTGCCGTCACTCCATCTCAGAGCTCTACGCATCGGTCGACGAATGTTTCCAGGCCATGGAGGCGATGAGGCAGCGTATGGAGGATTTGGAACGCGTGGTCGAAGACGACTACAAGTTCCTGAATCGCAACGTGCGCAAGTTATTTGGCATGGTGGGGAACTTGAAGGGCAAGTGGTGCAATAGTTGCGGGAAGTATCACTAGGTTTAGTTTTCCCCTTAGGATTTTTGTAAGATACGACGAGGACGTCGTATGATTTTAGCGTGGGGGGAGAGCTAGCTAGCTAGCCTAGCCTTTAGTTTCAAGTTTAGATTGGTTCGGTTTAGTCTTCGAGAGAGTTTAGTTTTCGAGAGAGTCTTAGAGTTTAAGAGTCTTTAGCTTTTGAGTGTGCTTTTAAATTTTTTTTTGCAAGTTTGAAGTGTCTTAATTTAGTGTTGCGTCAAAGAAAATCAAATAAAAAGAGTCCTTTAAATTTTGTGTCTTGTGTGATGCTTATCTTGATTCACTCGTTTGTTTGTCTTTAGTTTTTGATATATGAACATAAGTGTGTGGTTTGAAAAACGTTTACCGTGGTGCTTAGTGGAATTGCTACTACTAAAAGTACCCATACCGTGCTTCGATCTTGAGTTTTTTTATTTTGGTTGTGCTATGTTCGATGCTAAATATTGGAGGAATTCAGTTCTGAAAATTATCTAAAAACCCTTGTGATAAAGGTTAGCAAATCCTCTTTTTCCAAGTTGAGAGTAAGAAAAAAAATCCTATACAAAGCCAAATTTATTTTTTGCTCCACCATAAGTGCGATTAGCGCAATGAGTCGGGCTAGGACCCTTCTCTCTTGGGAGTTTTAATTTCAAGCATTGATCATGTTCTTGTGCTTATCTTTTGTTGCTAGCCTCGTCATGCATTCGGTAACATGACTTTCACATCGAAAGTCCCGTACATCGCCGAATTCCATACCCGAACCTATACATCTCTTTCGTACATCGCATTCCTTGAACACAACCTACTTTCAAAGTTTCGTCTCGTCTCTAGCATGGTTTTTGTTTAAAATTCAGATTGTGTGCATGCAAGAAAGAGAGGAGTTGAGAGCTTTGGAAAGAGAGAAAAAGGTGTCAAGAGAGGGAAAAATAAAGAGAAAAGTATGTGTCTGGAAAAGAAAGAAAACTAGAAAAGTAAAGAAAATATAAATATATGTGTGTATGAGAGAATGAAAGAAAAAGAAGAAAAAGAGAGAAGAGGAGTGGCAAGAAAGATATGAGAGGGATGAATCAAGTGAAAAGAAAAATAAAGTGCAAGGAAGGATGTCACGTTGTTGAGAGACGAAACTTTTACTCTTTTTCCAACCATGTGCAATCCGACAACGAGGACGTCATCGGTGCCTCGTAGTCATATTTTCTTTGCCCTTGCACATGTCCACCATTCTATATCTTCTCATCCTTGATATCCCCACATATGGTTTATTCTCATGATCATTGGCTTTGAAAGGTAAACAACCATTAGAGGAAGTTCCTAGTTTGACAATATTTGTGTTGATTGTGCTAGCCATACCTATAGCTCCACTTTACATGTTATATGAGAGACTTATGGGAGGTGAGAGTTTTATAAAACTTGTTTAGGATAGCCACCTTATATGAGCGACATGAGAGAGCTTGGAGAAAGGTTTTTTGTCTAACACTTGTTGCAGGAATTTTATTTTGAAAATCATAAAAACCCTCCAATGGAAGCAAAGAAGTAAGCATGGCTGAGATTGAAGGCTTCGAGTAAAGAGTTTGAGTTGTGGGGTAAATCTTGATGTGGTAAAGGTTCTAAAACGCCCATGTTTATGTATGATGATCATTACTTTATGTTTATATATTAAAGATAAAAGATTGACTAACTTGTGAAGAAGGATTTAGCGGAACACGTTTACAACGCCTTGGATGAAGTTCTTTTACGAGTACTTCCTCGAGGACGAGCAAGAGCTAAGCGTGGGGGAGATGTTGACGGTGTATTTTGGTACACCAAACATGTTCATTACACTTTGGTTTGGATTTGTTTATGGAACTAACCCGCCACTAGGCACACTAATCATATAACAAGTTCATCTTTGTGCATGCATTTGGAAGTGTTGTGTTTATGTAGGAAAACATGGACATAAAGGACGGATTCGCACAAGTTCAAAGGAGCATTTACGGAGTCTTGTTCGTGTTCATGAGCTTGATGAAATCACTTCCAATGGTGGCGAGGACCGAAGTGCTACGAAGGAACACCCCCGGGGATTGAAGCGTAAAAGACCGAACTTCATGCACGGAGAACCTCCATCTTGGACGCGAGGATGACATCGTCAAAATCATGCAAGTGGAAGGGGCAAAGTGCATAATTGCATGAGGACCCACGGGAGCGAAGGGGCGACCGAACCGGGCCGAGGTGGGCCTGGGCCGGTCGGCCCAGGCCGGCCGGCCTGGCCCACTCCCGACGTCGGTTCGGCCCCCCTTTCCTTGCACCCGAAGGATCTTCAACCCTAGAGGCGCCGCCATTCGCAAGGGGGGAGCCATTCGCACCAGGAGGCCATCCACAAGCTAGAGAGAGAAGGGAGATCTCCGGAGGGGGATCGACCATCTCGAAGGAAGCACCCACAAGTGGAGAAGAAGGAAGACACCGTCGGAAGGGTGACCATGATCAACGGTGCTATGTCTAGCACCTTGATGGGGTAATCTCCTTATTCGTCCATGGGTTGTAATCGGTCTTGAAGATGTAATCGTACTTTATTGGATTATCTATCTATCATCTTGTGTTGAATGTGCTTAGATGCTTAAGGTTAGCTACCATGCCGTAAAGGAAGTATGGATCCCAATGCTCCCTTGGATCAATTCAATACGCCGTGTCCATCATAGGTCTAGTCACGAATACCTCCGCGTAGTGACAGTACGGGGGGAGGGAAAGGGCGAAACCGTGGTCACAACCCCCGGTAGATTAGATTGGTTTTCATGTTTAAAGCGGTTGCATGTTCAAGTATCGTAGACCCATGGGCGAGTGTCTCCTATCTTTATTGCTTAATCATTCTCTCTAGAGTAGTTTAGTCGTTTTCTAGTTTAACCGTAGTTAGGGTTTGAGTAGTAGTGAGTAGAGGTAGATCAAACGCTTGTAATCCCCTTGCTCCGCGGATTGACAAGAACCTTGGGAATCCCGTGGTGAAAAAGGTGTAGGTCCGTACGCTTGCGGATCGTAGGTGGATACGTCTTTTATCCGTCAACACACAATCGTTTAGGCCACCCTTCTTTTTCAATTGTTTCCCATGTTCTAAAGAATAATAAGCTCACGTGTAATAGTGATTTGAACATCGAGTCTATTTGTGATTCTTGCCAACGTGCTAAAAGCCATCAGCTTCCCTATTCTAAGTCCCATAATATTTCCTCTACACCTCTTGAGCTTATTCACTCGAATGTTTGGGGGCCTGCACCTACATCGGTTGGGAGGCATACCTACTATGTTAATTTTATAGATGATTATAGTAGATATACATGGATTTATATTCTACATAGGAAATCAGATGTGTTCCACGTATTCCATGAGTTTCAAAAGCTCGTTGAGAGGCAATTTGATAAGAAAATCTTATGTATGCAAACAGATTGGGGGGCGAGTATGAGAAGTTGAATTCCTTTTTTAAACAAATTGGAATCATGCATCGTGTTTCATGTCCTCATGCCCATCAACAAAATGAATCAGCAGAGCGAAAACATCGACACATAGTCGAGGTAGGGCTTGCTCTCTTAGCCACTGCATCCATGCCTTTGAAATTTTGGGATGAGGCCTTTCTCACAGCCACCTACCTTATAAATCTGTTGCCCAGTCGAGTTACAAATCTAAAAAGCCCCACCGAACTTCTTCATAATATCAAACCCGATTATACCTCCCTTCGTGTGTTCAGGTGTGCGTGCTGGCCGAATCTTAGACCTTTTAACTCTCAAAAGCTCGCTTTCCGATCTACTAGATGTGTCTTCCTCGGCTATAGCTACTTACACAAAGGTTTTAAATGTTTGGAACCTTCCACTAATCGAGTTTATATCTCGCGAGATGTCATCTTTGATGAGAATATTTTCCCTTTGGAAGCCTTACATGATAATGCCGGTGCTAGACTCCGGCAAGAAATCCTCCTTCTTCCTGAACACCTTCAAAATCCCAGCCAAGGGGAGGCAACTAGTGGTGGTTCAATATTTACTGATGAACATACTAATCATGATGTTGGTAAAGCTGTGGCTGGTATGCAGGAGTCCAGAGAAGACCGTGAGCAAAACGGGAACCAGATGGACTCAAACGGCGAAGGAGAAGGAGACTTGCCGTTTTTCACTTCGAGACAGGTCCACACGGAACACCAGGCAGATCCAGATCCTCTGGCGTAATCTGGCACTGAACCTGAGGAGGATTCGCCTCCTGCTGCCTCGCACGGTGACGCAGCACCGCTTTCGCCCAGCGCCAGTCGAGGGTCGCCGCGTGTCTCGCCGCAACCATCAGGTGGCACACTCACGACCGACCAGGGGACAGCGCCACCGAATTCTGCACCGGCGCCAGGATCCTCTGCGGTCATCCAGGACCATGTGGCTAGCCCAAGTCGACCAAAGACCAGGCTTCAATCAGGTATTGTTAAGCCCAAAGTCTATACAGATGGTACTGTACGATATGGAAATTTCTGTGCTACAGGAGAACCTGAGAATCTAACAGAAGCCCTGAATAATCCAAAGTGGAAAGAAGCAATGGAGAGTGAGATTTCAGCCTTGCACAAAAACAAGACCTAACATCTCGTGCCACCAAAAGCTGGATATAATGTAATTGACTGCAAGTGGGTATTCAAGATCAAGCGGAAAGCTGATGGTACAATTGATCGATACAAGGGGAGATTGGTAGCAAAAGGCTACAAGCAATACTATGGGATTGACTATGAAGATACTTTCAGTCTAGTCGTCAAGATTGCAACAGTTCGGCTTGTATTATCTATTGCAGTTTCTAAAGGTTGGTGCCTGAGGCAACTTGATGTTCAGAATGCGTTCTTACATGGTATTCTTGAAGAGGAGGTCTATATGAGACAACCACCAGGGTTTGAAGATGAAAATAAGCCTCACTATGTTTGCAAACTGGATAAAGCACTCTATGGATTAAAACAAGCTCCAAGAGCGTGGTACTCTCGATTGAGTTTTAAACTACTTGAGCTTGGTTTCAAGTCCTCAAAATCAGATACATCCTTGTTTATATACTCGAAGAATGGAGTCACCATATTCATGTTAATCTATGTGGATGATATAATTGTGACTAGCTCTTCTCAGGATGCGGTAACAGCATTATTAAAAGATTTGAGGGCTGACTTTGCTCTTAAGGATCTTGGAAACCTTAGTTACTTTCTAGGTATAAAAGTAAACTCGAGACAGGGAGGCATTGTGCTTAGCCAAGAAAAATATGCCTCCAATTTGCTGTATAAAGTTGGAATGTTTAAATGTAAAACATCACCTACTCCCTTGTCAGCGTCAGAAAAATTGTCAAGGGAAGATGGAACTCCTCTAGCGGCTGGAGATGCAACACGCTATAGGAGCATAGTTGGTGGACTGCAATATCTTACATTAACGCGACCTGATCTGGCTTTCTCTGTTAATAAAGTATGTCAGTTTCTCCATGCACCTACCACTGTCCACTGGAGTGCAGTCAAGAGAATTTTGAGATATGTCAAAGGATCAATGAATATTGGCTTATACATAAGGAAGTCTGACTCTAAATTGGTTAGTGCATTCTCCGATGCAGATTGGGCAGGAGACACTGATGATAGGAGATCAACCGGAGGTTTTGTAGTTTATTTTGGACCAAACCTAATTTCATGGAGTGCTAGAAAACAACCTACGATATCTCGTTTGAGCACTGAAGCTGAATACAAGTCTCTTGCAAATGCAACTGGTGAAGTTATCTGGGTTGAAGCACTACTAAAAGAATTGGGTATTAAGACAGATAAAATACCGTGTCTCTGGTGTGATAATTTGGGAGCTACGTATTATCTGCCAATCCTGTATTTCATTCAAGAGCAAAACATATTGAAATAGACTTCCACTTCATAAGGGAAAGAGTAGCGAGAAGACAGCTACAAATTCAGTTCATCTCTACAAATGATCAGGTCGCGGATGGGTTCACAAAGGCTCTTGCTATCAAGAAGTATGAAGAGTTCAAGAACAATCTTAACCTTGTTTGTCAACCCGGTTGAGATTGTGGGAGGCTGTTAAGATAGACAATCTCATGTAATATAGAGTTTGTATATGTCACGAACTCTAACCAGGACCTAGAGCTCGGTTAGGACTAGATAGTTTTCAGCTAGAGATAAACCGAGTATCTAGAGTCCCAAGCTTGTAATTCAAACAATGTAAATCTCTTGGCTACCAACCTATATATTAACATGGAACCGTGATGAGCCAAGATAGGCAATCACATTTAGCCTAGAGCCATAATCTTTATAGCCCTCTCTTCAATGTTGTCATCACCATCTCCTCTTTATTGTTCTCATCATCTCCTTGCTGTCTCTTTTTCATGGATTTCCCCTCTATCCAGAATAGAACATATATCGAAATATAGCTCTATTGAAAAGTTTATGAAATTACCTTTCCAACGTGTGGTCATTCATCAAAAACGGAGTTCAAACAAGGGAGCTATGTCCGTTTTACTTCAGCGCTGTGTGCTGTCCAAAACTGATTTCAGGACGTGTTGCACTCAGTGATTCGGGCATAACCGCTTGTAGGAACCTCCTATTGTCTTGATTCTTGATTTATTGGAGTCGTAACTTCATGTGGCTTCTAAATATCCAATAACATTTAGTGTTTTCCATTCGAGACCATGCAGAATTTTGATGAGATCGGTGGCTTCTTGCGCATTGACCCGGAGACGTTAATGATCTTGATCATTCTATCTTCTAGAGCGTCATGTTGCACTTCCGTGTTGAAGATTCAGGGTCTCCCCCATGCTTAGCATTTTGCTAGGCATGGAAGAAGACAAAGCATTTTTATCTTAGTCATCCTTCAATTTTCTTGTAGTGAGAGTCTTTATCTTGCCCGCAAGACGTTTTAAGCGCACATTGTACCCCCAAGGTGACGGTTGGGAGTAGATAGAATTGCCAACAATCCAACAAAACCTCCTAAGATTCTTAACTTGTGGCATAATTAGTCTAATGAGAAATAAAAACCTAATGAGTGTTTGTGGTGCAAGGTGTGTATGCACATGAGAGGAAAGCATATAAACAAAGACAATGTTTTCACCTAGTTCTAAACACCATGTTTACAACTAGGTTGCCGAATTTCTCCATAGCCATAAAGGTTGATAAATCTAGGGTTAAAACACCATCTCTATCCCTAGATCAATAACTCTTATAGCACAAGAAAAATTAAGCGCATTGCAAAGCTTATAAACTAACCAATGCAACATGAAAATATAAGAAAGGCTAGCAAGGTTTATCGAACTTAACGATGATGGTCCACAATCATGTTTAAACACCACGTTTACACAAGATTGCAAAAAGAAAAATGCCCTAGAAGCATTAACATGGAAACTGAAGTATACATCATTAAGTATATAAAACAACCAAGCCAACTATGTGCAGAACATGTATAAGCAAAGAAACATCACGTCGATAACAAAATGCAATGCATGCAAATAAATAAATATGAGCATGAACATGATGGCGGTTCTAAAAAGAAAACTAAACTTAGATTAATAACCACAAGTTGATCATCATAAGATGGTGTCATTCTTTATTCTCTCTAAGAAAGGAATAAAAACATAAAGAAACGGGTTGCCTCCCTAAAAGCGCTTCATTTATAGTCATAGAGCTCGACTTTCTCACATACCTTCTTTTTGTCGCATAGCCATGGCCCTTCATGCAAGAAGAAAAGGTACCAATGCAGCTTTAATTTACTTCTCATGTTGTGCTTGATCACTTATAGAAGACTTGCCCAAGGCATCCTTTTGCTTCATCGCTATCTCCTTCTTTATCACCCTTCCGTGCTGCCTTCACTCCATGAATTTTTATTTAATGTATAGAACAGAAAGTATACTCAAGCTCTACTCCATTGCACAATGCACAAAAGTTCCTTTCCAACGAGTCTTTATTTGCCCAAATCGGACTCCGGACAAGAGAGTTACGTCCGTTTTACTTTGGCGATGAAATCTGTCCTGAAATTTCAGAACGCACAACGCTTAATGTTTTCTCCATAACTCCTTGCACGGGTCTTCAAATTCGTTGGTTCTTGATGAGTTGGAATGGTAACTTGATGGAGCTTCTGAATATCTCATTTTCTTCATTTGTTCACTTCTGAACAAGCTCTCAAATTGATGAAGACAGCAGCATCCATCGCGGGATTTAGAGAGGTTGATGATTTATCTTGCAACTCTTTAGGCATGACTTCTCTTTTCATTATTCAAGCCTTGTCTACATGGTTAGTGAAAATCGGGCCTTTCCCGACATGTGCTTCTTTAAGGTTATTAGCTTGACCAAGCACAAAGCATGATCGAGATTTACAAAACTTATTGTAAACATACGCGTCCATAATTAACACCATAAGCAAATTGTAGCAACATATCAAGGTGTAATTAAAAGAAGCATATGTTTCATGCAAAGCACTTAGTTCCTCATTAATTAAAGGTTCTTTAGGCATATAATTAAATGGTTCAAACATAAACATTACCTCATCATCATTCTCAAGATAATCTAGCCTATCAACATGATCATTATTGGAACACGACAGAGATTTTAAACTATTATTCATACTATTGGTCCAACATGAATATTTGAACTTATCATCATTAATACCAATAATATCTTGAGATTTTAGTGTGTACCTTTGCCTTGGACCTCCCTCAACAAGAGTGATCTTTGGTTCGTCTTGTAGCGTTGAAATCAAGTCAATCTCAACAAGTGGAGTTGTCTCTTTATCACCGTTGTGACGCCCCAGGTTTTCAATTAGCGTCATTAACGCTAATGACCGAATCGGCTGAGTCAAACCTGCTGACATGGGTCAAACCTAGGTCAACCTGGGTCATCACCTCGAAAACCTCGCCAACAATCTCTAATGACCCTCTTGATCAAGTCAAAACCCAATTGTGGTCAACTTTGGTCAAAGACACGGTCAAACCGCACTTAAACCCTAGTGTCTTTGAACGTCCTCCGGAACTTTTGCCGCGTTCTCCAAATTTCACCTAAACACTCCAAAATCTCCCAATATGAAAGTTGTCCAATTTTTCGAGGGACACAACTTTCATGTTGAATGGCATTTCAAATTTTGAGTGGAAAAGGATGAAAAACTTGGTCAACTGTCAGCAGCTCCTGTTCACCGGAATGTGGTGGCATTCAAAGTTTGGCAGCAGTTTATGCAAAATCCGTTGAGAAAAACACCCTAGAGCCTTTGTAAAAGTTGTAGAGGGTAGTGAGATCTACAACTTTACTATTCACCACTTAGTGCACTTTAGTTGCAAATTTTGGAGTATTTTGCTTTCAAACAGGGCCAGTTGAAATAGTTTGACGCTGTGCCGCGACGTCGCGCCGCCGTACCGCGGTACGCCGACGTACGCGCGTACCGAGGCGGGCCCGCGACCCCCGGTCCGAGCGCTGCGCCGCTCAGGAAGTCTCCCTCTACCACGTGGAGGCCTCGCCCTCGCCGCCCGGCCGCGCACTGAGTTGCCCGCCGGTCCGCCGCGATTTTCCCCCTGCGCGTGCGCGTCGGCCGATGCCGCTCGCCGTACTGCGGGTTAAAGGCCGGGGTATCCCTTCGCAACGAAGGAACGGCCACTCTCCCTGTCCCCGGGCTATAAAAACGGTCACCGTGACCCCCTCGCGCGTCCACACTGAGCGCCGGCTCCCTGAGCCCGCCGCACCGCCATTGGCGCCCCCCACGGCGAGCTCGCCCTCCGCTTGCTCCCCGAGCCGGCCAACCACCCCTAGCCCTTCCCCACACGCTAGTACACCCTCCCGAATCATCAGTCGCCGTGCATTGCCGACTGAGCTCGCCGGTCTTGAAGCTGCAGCGGCCGGAGCCACCCTGCGCCGCCGTCCAAGCTCGCCGGAGCCGCCCCGCCCCCTTCTTCGGCCACAAAAGGGTCGTAGGTGAGCTCCTGGTCACCTACCCGCCGTTCCCCGGCCGAGAGAGCCGCCGGCTCGCCGGAATTCCGACCGGCCGCGCCGCCCCCACCCCCAAGGGCGACATTGCAAGGCATCTTTTCTTTCCAGGGTGTTTTGTGTGAACTGAGGGTATGGTTGTGAATCTGCAGAAAGTTCCAGGGACCTCAGTGAAAATCAGTTTGGCTGAAACTTAAAAAATGCATAGAAAATCATAGAAAAATCGGAAAAATGCAAACCCAATTTTGTTGGATTCATAGTGAAAAACCCTACAACTTTTGTAAAACTTGTCTATGCTTTTTCCTGATGATTTGTGCATGAACAATAAAAATGTGAAAAACATAGATCTGTTGTATCTCAAAATCTATAAGTCCTCTGTAGATAATTTTTGTATATGTTGTGTGTTATGTCTTTACTAGCTCCTGTACCAAAAATTGCACAAAGTTATGTTGTAAATATTTTTATATGATTTATTTTGTATTTATGAAGAATCTGTCTAAATGATTTTTTTAGCTAAACATATTTATATTTTTGTGCCCAACTTCTGCATATTTTCTTTTTATGCCAAAATGCACCTCTGGGAAATTAATCACAATTTTATAATTGTCAGAAATATTTATTCTTGAAATATGCTTATTTTTCTTTGTAATTGCATAAATCAAGATCCATAATAGTTCTAGGTGTATATGTTGCATCCCTAGCCTAGATTTGGACCAGAGATCATGTGGGAGAAAGTTTGAATCATTTTGATGAGTATTTATTTTTGTATGCATTTCTCTTGTTTAGGTAACTAGCTTTTGTTATTTTCGGTTTAATTACTTTCCTAGCTATCCTAAACATGCATGTGTGTTCAGTGGCTTTGCATATGTGTTTAGTGCTTAATAAACCCTTCCACTGAATTTTAATAATTATTTTATAAATAAAAGCATTGGAGGTAATTTAAAGCTTAATAGTCGATGGGAAAAATCACCACCTACACACCTAGTGACTTTAGGTTGTGTTGAAAATCATTTTAAAAGATAAAGACCAACCCAATTCTGTTTGTGGAATTTAAATTAATTTATTCAACTATATATGTACACAATCACTATCAAAAAGAGTAATTAATAATGAAGCGCATATTGTTCCTTTTTGGAAGAGTATGCTGAATGTATTCTTATCTAGGTGAATATGGTCAACCATGCACCCCATGGTTGTCATTTGTTGATCGTAATTAATTAAATTAACAATGGTCAAATAAATCTTGCATTTGCATCTTCGTGTAGATCTTCCCGACGGTAGATATACGCTCGTGCCGGAAGTAGGAGACGAAGGTGCTGACGAAGAGCTGCAGCACGTGTTCGTAGCTCAAGGCCTAGACCAAAGTCCAGAAGGGCCCAAGGCCAACCTTGCCAGCGAAGGCAAGCCCCGGATCATTAACCCGTCTTTTAAAATTATGCCATTACCTTGGTATGATTGTGCATTTACGTTTCAGGAGTTGAATTGAAACCCTAGATGCATGATCCCTAGGTACCTATGCTCTATCACTAGTATGCTAGGTCGATAGCTGCTATGCTATATGACCGGTACAAGTCGAGTGATGTTCGTCACTCGCGAGAATAGGTTCTTATGTTGGAATCATAAGATCATATAAATGGATTGCTCATGTGGTAAGAGCATGGGATTTGGGCTTCGGTCCAGTGGCTTTCGTGGGCTAAGCTTTTGAACGTAGTAAGCACTCGTCGGGAATGGGACCGGTAAGCCTAGTACCTTAATGAGGCGGTGCGGGAACTCTCCCTTACTACTCTTGAGTATTCACCTACCCGGCTAGCTACCGGGAAGGGAGGTGCATGTGTGAGACTGGGTGCCTCGCGGGGTATGCCAGTTATCCTTGTACCCAGGACTGTAAGAATTGATCCCAACCCGAGGATTTTTGGGAACTGCATGGATGGTTGTCCTCGCGGGGGCACCCTACCATGTGTTTAGGTTTACCTTGCAAGGTTTAAATCAATCTATTGTCGGCCTCTCACCGTTATCTGAGACTGCTTAATCAACTGGCCATGACATCCCGTAATGATGGAACTTGGTGAATATTGTTGTATGAATTAATTGCTTGTCCAATTCTTGATTGAATCAGTTGGCACACTTAGAAATGGTAATCAACTAGGAATTGTGCTAAAATATTGAAAGTAAGGACATACTCTTTGTTGCTTTTCAGCAAAAGAACTCCACCGGCCAAAAGCCTCTCATGTCTAGAGTTTGGTGATGTAGTTATCACCCGACGGTTAAGCCTTGCTGAGTATTAGTATACTCAGCCTTGCTGTAAAACTGTTGTTGCAGGTGTTGTTGACCGGGTGGATGACGACAAGTGATGACATCACGGATGGCCTCCTGTGATGTTTACCGTTGTGCTAGTTTATTTTATTCCGCTGTTTTCGAATTCTGAACCTTTACTTTTTGTCATGAACGATGGCTTGTAATAATTCAACCCTCAGGGGGTAATTTGGACTTAAATTGGTGTTGAACTCTGGACTCGCCTACGCGTGAGTTTTAATGCATATGTTCGATCCTCTGTATGATCTCCAAGTGATTTACCGGGCGTTAACCCGGCAAGTAACGACAGGATGATACTTTACTATTGCTTAATGACCAAAGTGGATTGGTTTTAGGTGATAGTACGGTATTTTCCTGGGCGGGTTGTCACAACCGTCTTGCAATTTCTTCAACTCATCATGTGAAACATGTAATCCTTCAACAATGTATGCATTCATCTCTTCTTTGAAGTCTTCTTTATCAACCAAATCTTCATCTTCAAAGTCTTGTATGTTACTTTCTTTATCTCCCGTGTACCACATGTCGTCAAGATCGCTCATCGTTGATTCACTCTTTTCTTCATCCTTGAGTGCTTCCATGTCTTGATTTGCTAGTGTGTAGGCTTCAATAGCACACAAGCTATAACCTTGTGGGGAGGGGCCTTCTTGGAGTACTTGCTCTATGTCAACTCCTTCCCATTCATCTTCTAGCTTGAGTCCCATCTTCTCCCATTTATCCTTCGAGTCACTAGGCTCATCACGGTTGCACTCCTCTCTTCCTTCATTGCAAATCTTCGAGTTGTCAAATTGATCGATCCGTCCTTCATCATCTTCTTCTCTTTCTTCTTCAAATATCTTTTGGATCGATTTTCCACTCATTTCTTGATCAAATATATCCTCAACTAGTTTGGCAACGTGTCGGCGTTCCTCCTTCCTTCGGTAGTTGATTAGTGGGGCAAAATCAACTTGAATCCAACCAGATTGATTGAACTCCGCCAATGGTCTAGCATTCCCCATACTTCGGCCTACATTCATGTTAGTCAATATTTTTAATATCCTAAATGACTTCTCTTACCTTGGGAAGTGGATCTTCAATTTCTTGTATGGTCGGTTCATCTTCCTTGACCTCCGGTTCAGAAAATTCAGCAAGCACCTTGGGCTTGCTTTTGTCATTTTGCTCCTCCCGACAGCGTCTTTGCCAATCTCGTTGTGTTCTTTTTCCATTACTTATCCTTTGTAAGATTTGTGAGGCTTCACTAATCGTTTTATCCATTAAATCACTGCCTGCACACATGCTTACAAAACTAGCGGAGTTAGGGGTTAGTGAAAAATAAAAGGTATGCAACATCAAGTCACCGGAAAATCCCAAGTTCGGGCCTTGCTCGAGTAGTTCATTAAAATGGTCCATGCTTCATCAATTCCTTCATCCTCTCCTTGCTTGAAAGTGAGCACTTGCCTCCTTAAGTCTTGGACCTTGCTTATGGGAAAGAACTTTGAAATAAATTTCTTCACGAGCTCATCCCCACTTCCTTTCACTTCAACGGACGCAAGTGTATACCATCTTCGCGCTTCATCTTCGAGAGAGAACGGAAAAAGATTACACTTGAACCAAGCGGCTGTTGACGGTGTATTTTGCTACACCAAACATGTTCATTACACTTTGGTTTGGATTTGATTATGGAACTAACCCGCCACTAGGCACACTAATCATATAACAAGTTCATCTTCGTGTGTGCATTTGGAAGTGTTATGTTTTTGTAGGAAAACATGGACATAAAGGACAAAGCCACAACAAGTTCAAAGGAGCAATTAAGGAGTCTCGTTCGTGTTTAAGAGCTTGATGAAATCACTCTCAAAGGTGGCAAGGACCGAAGTGTTACAAAGGAACATCCCCGAGGATTGAAGCGTAAAAGACCGGACTTCATGCAAGGAGAACCTCCATCTTGGACGTGAGGATGACATCGTTAAAATGGTGCAAGTGGAGGGGGCAAAGTGCATAAATACATGAGGACCCACGGGAGCGAAGGGGCGACCAAACCGAGCCGGGATGGGCCTGGGCCGGTCGGCCCAAGCCGGCCGGCCTGGCCCACTCCAGGGGTCGGTTCGGCCCCCCTTTTCTTGCACCCGAAGATCCTTCAACCCTGAGTTGTTGGTGGCGCCGCCATTCGCAAGACAGAGAGCCATTCGCCCGAGAGGCCATCCACAAGCTAGAGAGAAGAGGAGGGAGATCGTTCGCGAGAAGGATCGCTCTACTCGAAGGAAGCACCCACAAGTGGAGGAGAAGGAAGATACCGTTGGATGCGTCACCATGATCAATGGTGCTATGCCTAGCACCTTGATGGGGTAATTTTCTCATTTGTCCATGGGTTGTAATCGAACCTGAGATGTAATCGCTACTTTGTTTGGTTATCTATCTATCATCTAGTATTGAAGAAGCTTTGATGTTTAAGGTTAGCTACCATGCCGTGAAGGGAGTAAGATCTCAATGCTCCCTTGGATCCATTCAATACACCGTGTCCATCATAGGTCTAGTCACGAATACCTCTGCGTAGTGACAGTACAGGGGGAGGGAAAGGGCGAAACCGTGGTCACAACCGCCAGTAGATTAGATCGGTTTTCATATCTTAAGCGGTTGCATGTTCAAGTATCGTAGACCCTTGGGCAAGTGTCTTTTACATATCTTGTTGGTTTAATCGTTCTCTCTAGTGTAGCGTAGTTGTTCTCTAGATTAACCGTAGATTAGGGTTTGGAAGTTAGTAAGTAGTGGAAGACCAAACGCTTGTAATCCCCTTGCTCCACGGATTGATAAGAACCTAGGGAATCCCCATGGTGAAAAAGGTGTAGGTCCGTATGCTTGCGGATCGTAGGTGGATACGAGTTTTATCCGTCAACAGCGGCCAGAACTCCTTCTTGTTGCACCGTGTTCCATATCATTATGAATTCCTTAATGTGTCTATATGGGTTGTCATCCTCCAATCCTCTAAATGGGTTTGTCGCCACTAAGTTGATGATTCTAGGCTTCACTTCGTAGTGGGTTGTAGCAAGCGCCAAATATGATTTTTGCATCTCAATGTCCTCTATTGACGGCATTGCTAGCCCCTTAGCGACATCTCTTCGTCCTCCAAAGGTGAGGTGAAGAAATCCATCTAGGCACTAAAAATAAAAAATAAAAACACAAAAGGGTTTTTTCTAGAAAACGAGGGTTAGATGTTAGTAAACAACAAAACTAATACAAGATTAAACATAGCAAATTGGCTTGCTCCCCGGCAAGGGCACCAGAAAAAGGGGCTTGTTGACGGTTGAAACACGTAACAACCTTCGATCCACAAGCGTACAGACCTACACCTTTTTCACCACAGGGTGACCCCCAAAGTTCTTGTCAATCCGCGGAGCAAGGGGATTGCTAGCGCTTAACCAAGTACTAATCTAGTTGATTGGAAAACCTTTGAAAGAGTATTACTCTAAAGGTGAAGATAATCTGACCTATGTTAATCTAAGAAGTCTAAGGTGAAACTAGATGGCAAAGGGTTGGTACAAGATAGAGATTAAGATAGATAAGCGTTCCCTCCCTAGGGTTTAGGATCACATGAACATGCATCTACTACATGAAAAGGGTGTTGCCTACACTAGCTTCATGGCGGTTATGCGGCCGCTAAGCCTTTTCCCTCCACCGTACTGTCACTACGCAAGGTAATCAAACACTTTCACGTATAACCGCATCTGTACCTAAGCATCCATAGGGTTAAGCTAATCACCACGATTACCACAAACCCTACTAAGACCACATGTTGCACAAACATGTGTAAACAAAGCATACACGAAGACATAGACCATAAAGCATTGATTGGCATAAGATTCATGTATAGATTACATATCATGCATCCATCTAACCCTAGGGATGAACGGAGACATGACCCCATCATCTTACACGGATTGAAGCACATAGGGGTGATCGAGACTCCGAAGAACGTCGTCGATGAAGATGACGGCGATGAAGCTTGGGAACACCCCTAGGCCAGCGGCTTGGAGTCCTCCTCTTGCTTCCTTCCCTCCGCCGGCGTTGATCCTTGCGACGAGCTCATCCAACTCTCTCCCTCATCTTGCGGCGGTGGTTTTCTGGTGAATGGCATCGGTAGAATGGTTGGATGCGGGGACCGTCGGAGGAGGAAGCTATTAATAGACCGAGAAGGGGCTAGGTCAAAGGGCAGAGCGAACCGCCACAGAACCCCCCTGGGCTGATCCGAACGGGCCGGCTGCCCAGGCCCTTTCTGGGTCGGTTCGGGCTCGTCTTCCTCCCCGCGGCTCATCTTCACATTTTGCACTTGGCCCCCTTGATTTGTGTCATTTTGAGGTCGTCATCCCCGCGATCAAGATATATAGGGGGTCTTCTCGTATGAAGTCTGAACTTTATGTCTTAGTCCTCGGGGATGATCCGTCGTAGCACCTTGGTCCTTGCCACATTTGGAAGTGATTTCGCCTTGCACTCGAACACGAATGGAACTCCTCATTTGCTCCTTTGAACTTGTTGTGACTCTGTCCCTTTTGTCCATGTTTTCCTGCAAAAACACTTCCAAATGCACATACGAAGTTGAACTTGTTATATCATTAGTGTGCCTAGTGGCGGGTTAGTTGCAAATCATAATCGAAACCAATGTATAACAAGTACTCTAGGTTGACAGAAATTCACCGTCAATAGTGGCACCCCTTAGCGGTTCGAGAGGGCTGAGCTTCTCAACTCCTACGCCCCCGCGGCTCCAGAGTAGAGCTTGGTCATCTCAAATTCCTAAGGTCTACTACACGTTATTGCGGTCAACCCTGGGTGCTCAGGAGCGTTCGAGCTGTAATACCTTTTGAATAAAAGTTCTCGATAATATAATGCTGTTCACGGTGTTACGCATACGAACTATTCTTAACTACCTACATATAAGCATGATACATCTAAGATGAAGGCCTGGAGCTCTTTGGGTCTTCTGGAACATTTCTTGGCAGCAGGTCTAGGTCCTTCATGGCGGTGTCGGCCATGTCGTGGGCGAAGGCGGCGTAGTCTTCCTCGAGCCGGTCGCAGTGCGCATCGGAGATGCCAGGGGCCCAGCTGTCGCTCAGTGCCATGCGGTCCAACCCTTGGTAGTGCGAGTCGAACATGGCGAGCACCCAGTGCACCACCCTCCGAGCAGTTGACAGCTCCCGCTACCTGATCACTTCCGGGAGGCGCCCGACCTCTTCAAGAAGCCTGTCGGGGAGCATTGGCCCGATGGGGACGCCGAGCCCTGACAAGACCCCACCGATAGCTCTCGCAAGCTTAGCGTGATCCAGAGCGCTCACCTCACAAGACACCTCCGACTCACGCCGGGCGATCCTGGCCTGCTCCAGCTCAACCGCAACCTGCTCCCGAGCCATCTGGGACTACTCGAGCTCGGCTCGGGACTCGGAAAAGGTCAACAAGTTGAAGTCAACAAACACGGGATGACCAGTTCAGGAGAAAAGTGAGATCGAAATCAAGAGAAAGGGCTCACTCTCAAGCTGCTCCGACAACAGCTTGATCACGCCGTCCTTCTCGAGGATTTTGAGCAGGACGGCGTTCGCCTCCTGTGTTGAGCTTCACGGTCATCCCGGGGCGGTATGCGCACAGCCCTGAAACCGCGAGAAGATGAGTCAGCACCGGCTGGGATGAGAAAAAGGAGAGGAGATTGCAGCTGGAAGCATCAAGACTCACCATCGACATCCTGCGACAACTTGGAGTTGTCCTCCCGAAGCCGGGTCGCCTCGTCCGTGACCTCCTAGAGCTTGTTGGTCACCTCAGAGAATTGTTGGTTGACCGTCCTGAGGTCTGATCCGACGGTGACCAATTCCTATTCCAGCTCCGCCACCTTCGTCTCGAGTGCCGCTTTCTCCTGGGCGGCGGCCTGAGCAGCGTTCTGGGCAGCGGCGTCGACAGCGGCGGTGGCCTTCTCGGCAGCATCATTGGCAGTCGTCACGACAACCCGCAACTTCTCGATCTTTGCCTTCGCCTGAGCCAGCCTCGTCTCGAGAGATTCCCGCTCCGTCATGGCGGTGGCAGCGGCGGCTTGCGCGGCCGTGGCAGTGGCGGCTTACGCGGCCGTGGTGCGGTCTTCTGTAGACTGCCTGGCGGCCTCGAGTGCAGCTCTCGACGACGCTTCGCTTGTCACCGCCCCAGTGGCGGCCACGCGGGCGACCACCAGCTGCATCTCCAGCTGGGCCTTCTCTGCTCGAAGCTCATCGATGGCGCACACTCTCCTTCTGCCGGACTCTGCAAGCGTCTGTTCCGGGCAAGGGTACATCGATCACAAAATTCGGAAGAATAAAAAAGACAAGAGTAGACCACTGCATCGAGGAGATTTACCATTGTTGCAGGGAGGATGAGCTTGTCGAACGCGCGACGCGCCCACAAGAGCCCTCGTTCGTGGCTGCGGTAGGCCGCAGTCTGCTCATCCTCGTCGCCAGACGCTTCCCCCTCAAAAGCGGCCGCCCACGTGGGGCGGGCAAGGTCGGTGATCCGCGCGCTGCCCTCCTCGAGCCCCGGCAACAGGCCCGCGCCAGAGCCCTCCCCGACCTCTTGGATCTCTAGGGAGGCCACCCCCGCTGCGCTCCTGGGAACGTTGTGTTCTTGCGGAGCCGGGAGGGTCGGGCTCGTCGCAACCGCCACCTCGTCGACAGGGGCGGCGGGCTGGAGAGATGACGACTCCAGTGCGTCTGCTGCGGCCGAGTCCACCACCGCGGCCGGGGCAGAGGACACGGCCAGGGTCAACTCTGCGCTGGCTGCAGGTTCCCCAAGAACCTCCTTGGCTACCTCTGACGTGGCCGAGGACTCGGGAGTTCCGACAACTCTAGCTTGGCCCGGCGACAGCTGCCCCACCACAATTGCATCGGGCGCGGGCTCCTCATTGGCAGGCTCCGCCGCTTCAGCCGATGCCGCGGCCACAGGTGAGGCGGGCTCAGAGTCCTCGACCCTCAACTCCTACGACTCACCCAGCATCCGCTCTAGCACGGCTTCGTAGATGTCCCTGTCATTGCTCGGCAAGTCGGGTGCGTCAAGGTCAATGATTTCTAGGAGGCCGGCGGCCATGGCGTCAGCTGCCGGCGCCTCCACTGCAACCCCACCCGCCTGCAACACTGTAGGCACCAAAGCTTCCGCTGTTGCCAACGCCTTGACTCTGTGTTTGCCGGTCGGCGGCGGCAGGGGCGCGATCCTCTCAGAAGCCGCCACCGCGGCATCACCACTTCCCGTGGTGGCTTCAACCAGCGGCTCCGTCGCTGCCTGGGTGACGACCGCCTCAGTAGCTGCCTGCCCCACGGTCAAGTTGTTGGCGTCCAACGCCGGCGGTGGCGCCGTTGGCTCTACCACCTCGGTGGCCACGGCCAGCCCGCTCTTGGCCTGCTCCGCCAACAGCTCGGCATAGGGGGGCAGCAGGCGGGATTCGGACTGCGGACCACGCGCACCCAGCGCTGTGCGTTTCAGAGGCGCGACGCTGAGCACGCTAGTGTCGGATGAGGCAAACACGAATCAAGATTAGGAGACAAACAAGATGATGAACACATAAACGACAAAGAGTGGTGGGCAGGGGCTTACATGCTAGATCAGACGCGGACCCGTTTCTCCGACCTGTCTGACGAGCCCTGCTCGGGGGCTGATCTCTTGGCCCTAGCCAACTCGGAAGCCGGCTCTCGACACTCTGCCGGCACAGGGGCTGGCCCACCTTTCCCCACCGACTCGAGGGCGGCGCTCTGCTCCCTCAGTGGCTCGGGGGCTGTCCTCCCGACCTCCGCCGCGTTGTAGGCTGGTCCCTGACTCCCGCCCGCGGAGAGGAGAACTTGCACGGTCGGGGCTCCGTCGTCCCGGATGATTAAAGATTGAAGGCGCCGTGGAGGGACGCTCGAGTCCCCTCCCTGCGGCGCGCTCGGTGTGGACGTCGGCGGGGTCGACCTCACCTTGGACGACAGACGCCTCTTCAAGGAGTCCGAGTCCGGGCGGTCGGAGCCGTCGTAGAGATGGCGGGGGGAAGGCTCGTGCTCCGCCGGCCGCTTGGACGGGTCATCCCGGCGTGGAGGATCCCTCCGCCCCTCGGAGGCGCACGGGCCGCCAGGCGCCGCCTGGGAGCGGGTCACTCTCTGGTCTTCTCGGGTAGGGCGGGTCCCCGACTGTGAGCTCGAGCCCGTACCCTTCTCACAGGCAGCCGGCTCCGGTCGCCGCGACGAGCTCACCTCCGTCGCCCGGCGTGGTGAAGGTGAGGGCAACCCGGACATATCGCTCCAGTCGACAGCCACGCTGGGCTCGTCTCCACTCCATAGTGGCGACGACGATGGATCTTTGTTGGAGGAGACGTTGCACTCCCCCGCCTTGCGGCGCTTGATGCGGTTGTCGTTCCGATCGCGCTAAGCGATCTCTTTCTCCTTGTGCTTCTCCTTGCGCTTGGCCCTCCGCCTTTCCGCGGTCGTCTGGTTGCGTTTGAAGATCGCCTCCTCCGGGAGAGGCACCTTCGCGGGCACGAGGTGAGAGCACTTCAACTAGAAGAACAAGGAGCGAGAGAATTAGTGGTCGTCAAGAATCTTCGAGAAGATCAAGATCGATTGAAGGCACCAAGCTTGTCGGAGAGCTTATTGGAAGAAGAAATCACTTACGAGTTTTTCAGTCCCCTCGTTGGGGAGCATTGGAAGAAGCTGCGGCGGCGGCCACACAAAGGTCGACTTCCCGATGGCCACCGACACGTGGCATTGGATCTTGTTAAGCGACGAGAGCTCGGGTGCGGTCACGGTCCCTTCCCAAGGGGCCCTCCTGGCTGTCATCTTGCAGAGGCGCAGTGGCCACCTTCGGAGCGGGACGACCCCCCGAGCGTGGTACTGACCGATGACGATCACCAGGTCAACCCCAGCATCGTGAAGGCGGGCCAGCACTGCCCAGTGATCCCGTGAACATCCTCTCCTGCTCCGCCTTCGGAGGACCATCTGTCCAACTCCTCAGCGCTTGCCCGATGAAGTTTCCGGTGAACGCCGGCATCACGAACTCGGGGTCGTTCCTGAGATAGAACTACCCCTTGTGCCAGCCACTGTTCGAGATGGTCAGCGAGGAGGGGATGTACTTGTTGCCCCGGCCTTGCTTCATCCGGAGGTTGGCGCAGTCGATGGTCGCCGCGATGGGGCCGTCCTTCAAGCACGCGAACATGAAGAAGTACTTGAAAAGGTGCCAGTGGGCACTGATTCCCAAGTACCCCTCGCACAGCGCCTCGAACGCCGCCATCTGCTGGACGTTGTTCGGGTTGAGGCGCTGAAGCTGAAGCCCGTACTCGAAGAGGACCACCCGGATGAATCTCCTGACGGGGATGGAGAAGCCGCGCTCGTGGAACGCCACGAACGAGACGACGTACCCCTTGGGCAGGCACAGCACGGACTCGTCCCCGGGCACCTTCCACTCTATAGCGTCGGTGAGCGGAGGTAGCTACCTGACGGTGACAAGGCAGTGTAGCATCGAGCGGGACATGTTGGAGAGCGACTAGTTCAACATGGCGACGGTGAGCGTTCGCGTGCGACTCCGGCGAAAGCAGTGGCGGCGCTGCGGGCGCGAGGAGCGAAACAAGCGGACGGTGAGGGCAAAGGGAAAGGCAAGGGAGTAAAAGTCCCAAACCCTTGGCTGACGTGCGGTTAAAAAGGAAGGGGCGCGGCCACCGGCCTTAAATGCCGGGCCCACCACATCAAGGAAACGCTCGCCCGCGCGCGCGTGCCCTGGCGTGACAGGCGCCCGCCCGCACAACGCCTCGATCCTCACTGGGCCCAGGAGCCTGAACCATCCTGCTCTGTCCTTTCAAACCGTCTCGTCCGCCATGTCGGCCATGATGCCCACACCGCCCACGTCGCCCATGACGCCCACGGTGTCCACGACTACCTCAACAGAACAATCCAAGACCACAACAACACTATTGAATCTTAAAACCCCACAAGTGAGTCTACAACTCACTCGTGGGCTCGGGGGTTACATCCGGTGGATGCGCTCACGCGCCTCCACCGGGAAAATCAAGAACAAAGACCGACGCAAAGCCTTTCGGCGGAGCCTGTGTGTGAGTCCTTGACTCCCTCTCAGGCTCGGGGGCTACTGACGAGGGCTCAGATTAGGACCCCCTTTGACGGTGAGATAAACACTCTTGAGGTGGAGTCTTCTGACACCATTGACAACATGAAGGCCAAGATTCAAGACGAGGAGGACTAAGGACTGTAAGGAATCGGATGCTCGTAGCCTAAGAGGGGGAGGGGGTGAATTAGGCAACCTAAAAACCTTAACCTGTGGCTTCACTATTTTTCACAAAGATAAACTAGAACATACTATCTAGATGTGCAACTAATGTTATTCTAGTGTGAAACTCCCATCCCAAAACAAGGTTTGCAACCTATAGTCAATCCTAGCAAGATACTACTCTAGGAAAGTAAAGGCAAGCAAAGATTGCAATAGAGTAAATGCGGAAACGTAAAGGGAATGAGAGGAAGCAAACTCTTGACACACGATTTATCCCGTGGTATCGGTAGGCACTAAGCCACTCCTAGTCCACGTTGTTGAAGCACTCACACAAGAGTATTGCTTCTCGGTCACCAAGTCTCTCCCAAGAGCACCACTTGACTCGCCACAAAGGCTCGCCACTTAGGCACTCGCCAAGCTCCCTTGGTCACCTTGATGCCACCTCTACTAAGGAGCTTCTCCACCAAGGAAGGGGGTCTCCACGTCCCTCGCACAAAGTGTCCTCGCCACTCCACACCAAGCCGGAGGGTCGAAGACGATTGCCGGTGAGCCACTTAGGCCCCAAGGCTTCCGGCGAACCTTGTACACCTTGATTCACTCAAGAATCACCTCACAAGGTTGGCACAACCTTCCACTCACTCAGCTCTAAGCTAAGCCTAGCACTAAGCACATACACTATGCATATGCAAGTCTAAGGACGAGCAATTAAGCACTTATATGGATTGGATATGATCTTCTAGGTGTCTTGCACTCTCCTGCACTTCCACACAATCCAGCAACCTCAAATGGTTGAGTGGAGGGGGTATAAATAGCTCAAGGCATCCAAAGAGCCGTTGGCTAACGTCCACTGAAAAAGGTAGCGTCAGATGAATCGATGCTATGCTTTTTCTAGGCGTCGGTTCATCCGGTGCCCTCCACGTCACTTAGCCGTTGAAGATCTGCTGACACAACTGCTCTGACGCTATACACTGACGATGCGTCGAATCATCCGGTGCTGAAGACCCCGCGGCCAAAACGTCTCTGGTAGCTTCCACGCGACCGTCGGATAGACCGACGCTTCCCCTTGACCAAGGCGTCGGTTCATCCGGTGCTAAAGACTTCGTCTTGGCGCGTCTCTGTCTTGATTCAAACTGAGCGTCAGATAGACCGACGGTGTCCACACTCAGACCGTCGGATCATCCGGTGCTACTGTCTTCGCTGCTCCTCCTCTGCAATTCATCCGGCACATCTAGAAACTAGACCGTCGGATCATCCGATGGTGTCATCTTCATTTGGCCTGCTGCACAGTGTACCAACTACACCGACGCTATGCACCGATGGTACCGTCGGTTCATCCTACGGTGTCAATTTCCTTCCTTTCCTTCCGCGGTTTTGACCCTTGAAAAATAGACTATCTTCTCAATTTGGCATGTGGTATTTTTGCATCCTTGGGACCTAGAAATGTCTACAAAGACATGGTAAACAATATGGTTAGTCCCATTGATCATGTTGTCATGAATCACCAAAATCAAACTCGAACTAATGGCATATGGGGCCATGTTCGCCACAAGGACCCCTGTCAAGACCATCACTGGCAAGTCGTCTTGTTCCCGACTAGTTGGGAGCTTCTCCGACAAGTTTCCTACTAGAGGAAGCTTCTACGACAAGTCTCCGCCCCGCACGACAAGTCCCCACCTCGAACGACAAGTCTCTGCCTCGCACGATGAGTCTCCGCCTCGCACGACAACCAGCTCATTCGCACGAGCACGAGCACGCCAAGAAATATCACTTCAGACACTGATTATTCTTCACAAACTTCTTCTCCATAGCCATCTTGTTTCATGTCCTCCACATCTCGCTCCCATGCCTCTAAATTTGGGTAGAAAATTTTGATGACTAAAGGATAAGTGCTATCACCTCTAAACAATTCATGTTTGTCGGATAATATAATTTACCTGGTCCAAACGTATTTGTTTTTTTGCTCAATCACCTTAGTATTGTCCTTCAAATCTAATTCATGAACACACACAATAACTTCTCAATTTGTGATTTCAAAATATTTATTGATTTTAGATTGTTGAAAACCTGTTGATTTTAAAACCTTAAATACTGAAATATTGTTGATAGATACGTGCGACATGGACGTGCGTCATTGCTAGTCTATACCATAAGGAGCGAAAACAATTGAAAATTTTTCTCATCCAAATCGGACCCACCTTACCCCTCACGCCGGACCCACCAATCATATGTTTTTGGAAGTGGATAGGGTTGAAGGACTATGAAGTACCAAAAACTCGCAATTTGGAGAGCGTTTCTGCCAAAAAGTTAATTCTTTTCTCACCACGAGCGGACGTACCCGCCTTATGTACCCGCTGGGCCCATCTTTTTGTTTGGTCCCACACCCCTCTGTTTATTCCTCTTCCTTGCCCCGACGCGTGCAGACTCCCGTTCTTCCTGCATCCTCCTGTCCTGCTCAGCGCGCCCTGGAGGAGGCAGAGGCTCGGAGCCATGGAGGTCCGCGCCGGATCCCATCCGCACCACCCGAGGAGACGACGGAGGGTCCGAATGCAACCCCACCTGCATGGATGATCCACCTGCATCAGCTCGCCGTAGTAGGAAGAACTGGAAGAGGGCGTTGACCGGCGGGGAGCACTCTGCACCTGCCGTTCGAGCATGTGCACCACAAGGCCCGTCGTCTGCGGCCACAAAAGCATCGCGTGCCGAGCCCGAGGGCACAAACTAGCACGAGGTCAGGCGGCAAAGGACGCATGGTTGGTCGGCGTTGACTAACATCGTTGGGGTCGAGCAACAATTGGTGGTCGGGGCGTCAGCGTGCTTGTAGGCGCAGACGGCGCGGGACTGGACGGGAGGCGCAAGACGAGGAAGATGAGCGCACCCAACTCTGCCGCCAATAAAGCAACAAAACCAAGCGTGTCCTCGCTGCCTCCATGCATCCACCATTGGTGGCCGCCAGAACTGGGCGACTTAAGAGCGGCAACGACGGATGGAAAATTAATCCATCTCTAACAAAATTGAGATCGCATGAGAGAAGAGTAAGTTATGGGCAATTGATTTTTTTAGTTCCTGGTGTGAATTGTAGATCGACGGCTGTGGATTTGGCCAGTGACTCCTGTTTCCAGAGCGGAGAGAGCAAGGAGAAAGATGACACTGTGCATGGGACCATGGAAAACAACTCCGGTAGGAATTCCCGGTGGTGTTCGAAATTTCTTTCCCCGACTGAAATTAATATTTTATGGAAAAAATAAATTTACAAAATTAACAAAACAGAAAAAACAATAAAAATCCGAAATTTCTGGAATTCCATGTTTATCACTGCGGTCTGAATTTTTTTTCTCACGGAATTTAAAACCCTGCACGTGACCTACAAGTCTGTATGGTACTTTTCTTGTGGGCCGTTGGATGGCCTGCAGACATCGGACGATAGGGCGCCAATTACGCCGTGACTTACCGAAGGAAAGTCACCCATGGCTCCCACCACACGGGCTCCCAAGCGCTGCAGTGCGACCTCGCCGTCGGCTCCTGCACGCGCTGCCGGCCAACGGCACGGCCACGGCCCCGCCACCAGTGCCACCGACAGCGCCACCACCGTCGTCCAACACGTCCTCCTCCCCCTTGCCAAGGGAGGACCCAGCATGAATTCTGAGTGAGGGCACGTTGTGCGTGTGTCGGTACAAGGAACGGGTAAACACATCACAAGTGACAAAAAATTAGCTTTTTGGCAGAAACGTTCTCTAAATTGCCCGCAATTACCTTACACGTGGGTCCGACGTGAGGGGTACAGTGGACCCAAATTAGGTGAGAACGATTTTTCAAATTATTCGATCTTTATAGTATAGATTTGTGTTATGCGGCATGGGTTAGATACAAACTATGATTACCCTGTAGCAGTCAAGCTTACTTATGGAGCTTCATTGGAAACAAAATGGTTATCACTTCCCAGTAGCGAAGTCAGGAATTGAGGCAAGGAGGGGCTGCTACTGCTTCTTCCTCCTCCAGCCCCCTCTCTCCCTTTCTTCCTCCTCCAATTCTTAGGAGGGGCTTGGGTGGGCTGCAATGGAGGCAGCCGGCGGTAGGAGGGGCTCTAGCCCCCTCCGCCCCACCGCTGCCTTCGCCACTGTCACTTCCTTAATATCCTATTTGTTGCCCTGAAGATATTAATTTTCACTTCTCACATCTATCTATATATGCTTTTGATTTGCTTTCTTTCATTTATAAGTAGGTGGCCTTCTTCATTAGTTCTCCAAGGTCCCGGGCTTCAACCAGCCTTAAAATCTGTAAGAGTATCTAAAGCAATGTCTGCCTTGCAATCCTTTATCGAATTATTGAAAGGTAAGGGCATGCTATCGCTTCCATTTGTGATAGTTCGTGTGAACTTTGATCTACCTTCGTGCATCTGATTGTTTAGATTTGTGCACAATGACACATACATTCACATGCTAAAGATTCAATATGTTCCTACTTTTGCTATCATTATTGTTTATAGACAACCTTGAGTAACAAAAACCCTCTACCAGTGGGGGAAAGACCATCCCCATAGCATTGCACTAAGAAGAAATCTCCGCCAACCTAGCTAAGAAAACCCCCGAATCCTAGCTTCATCGTAACCATGGCCAACCACGATCAACTGGGTCGGCGACTACTGCAACTTCCCCCTGGTAGGAGGGTCCAAATCAGCGATAGCTATCTCAGGCCGGTGCCTACCACATTTTTTTTGGGTTGCCAACAAGAGTGTTTTTTTGCTACCACCAGGATTTACAGTTTTGTCAAGTGTTTTTTTGCTGCCACCAGGATTTACAGTTCGTTCATCACAGTTTAGCAGTGGTGTTCGGTAGTTGTATTCATGATCAACATCTGGGGCATTGAGATGAGCTTAGCTCGCTTGTATGTGGTTGAGAGTTGAGACCTTGAGGGCTGAGGAGATGCTTGGTTGTGGGGCAATAGCAGATGCTAGACCATCACCCTTACGCCAAGATATTTGTTCACAAATTGATCCTATTCCTGGCTGCTTTCTTCATTATTTCTTGATGTTAGGCAATGTTTTCCTAAATGCTAAAAGGTAAACAGTCAGTTACCCTTTGTTCAGCGTTTAAACCATTTAAACGAAGTTAAACGGCCTAAACGATTTTGCATAGTGACAATAAAATATACATATTTATGTACATAAAGTTAAATATGCTAGGCAGTCTACATATTTGGACATGTAAAAAGTAAGTATTGTACCAAATATTTTTTTTGCAAAATATATATCCTACAACACTTCATATACTTACAATGTTAATTGCTTTGATGTTGATTGCGCTGGTTGTAATCCTTTGATTGACTAAATTATAAATTAAATGGTCATTAGTGCATATAATCATTATTAACTCAATTTTGTTTAGATGATTTATACGGTTTTGAATGGTTTAAATGGGTTTAAATGGTCGAACTGTTTAATTCATCGTTTAGAGCCTAACGACACGGATGACCTCTGTTTAGTGTTTAAACGGTGTTTAAACAAACTAAACGATCGTTTAGGAGAACAAAAATGTTAGGTTCTTGCAGTTTCTTTAAAATTTGTAGATTGTTAGCTTGATACCTGTAATTCTTTCCACCTTTTGATGTGATCAAAATTTTTTATAAACCTTATTTTTCGTAACTGTATGACTGCTTTTACATCTGTAAATATATGTATCTAGGCTTTATCTATACATTTACATCTAAGATTTAAAATCATTCTTAAATAAAATGATTTCGTGTGTGGCTAGAGTTTTAGAGTTATTCTTAGGTATTTTATTATAGTAAAAATATCTATTGCTCTGCAGGAGGCCTGACAGATTCAGACTATTAGGTTTCCATACACACTATGATGTATAGATATAAAAATACTTATAGTGTAGTTTAGTTTTTCTAATAATTATAAAATTTTTAATGTAAGATTTGTATGTTGATGAATCATAAATCTTCAAGCTTTTCTTATACCACGTGCGTGTCGCACGTGCATTTTACTAGTAAAATTAAAGGATACTTGTGCCATAGCAACTGATCACTTGCAACGACAAAAGAGTGCTAACAGGTAGGAACAAAAGATTTTTTTATTTTAGCCCTTTTAATCTAAAATTTTAATAATAATCCTTCCCGGACAATATTTCCAAGAACTAGCCATTTTGGTCGTGCTACGCCGCCTAGCGCGACTCGTTACTGAGCTGTGCTAGAGCATATGATTCGACTGGCCCGCAACGCCGGATGTGCACGCGGCTGGCCGAGCTGGACACTGACGTAGCGAAAGAGAGTCACGCTGCATGTTGCAGCGCGACTGTCGGCATGGCACGACTCACTTAACATACCCTAGGCCGTCGGGCCTCTTCCTTCTTATCCTCCTCACTTCCCCCTCCAATCCCAAGACCTAACCCGAGCTCTCTCCCTCTCATGGCACCGCCCACACCCCTCCTCTAGATCCACTCCACCCCTCAGCTGATTTGAAAGGGATACGGTGGGAAATTGCTCCAAGAAAGGGTAGTACTGCTCACAAGGATTTCATAATAATTTAGTTTGCATTATCCTGATTTTATTACAAATTTTACAAGATTCAGCATTTTGAATCTAGATCTGAAGAATCTACTTTTAGATAGGCCCCTAGAAAGATTTAGATCTCACACATATGACCTTGACTTTTACAACTATGAATTAATTACAGAAAACCATAGATCTAAAGCTACAATAAAAATGTATTATGTATTTTTTTCAACACTTACAAGCTGTTATATGATGTTCTTTTTTCAGCAAATAGGCAAAGTCAAATTATCACCTGTTATGTGATGTTCTTTCTTTACATTGTATTATGGACAAATTACCACCTCCATTCCTCTTAGGGACACGAGTCTAGAAGTTTGTTATCATGCAAAACGCCATCTACACATGTTGGTCCATACACACGTGTCCATGAATGGATATGTCTATTCATGAGATACCTTTAGGGACATCACCCCTTTGGTCACACCCTTTTCCCTATTTATAAATATGTAATCACATTATTCACTAAAACAATTGATACAATCATGGATTCATTCTTCAATTTCTCTTGTTCCTTTACTCTCATTTCATAAACGTAATGTGTGAACTGAGATTACCAAGTTAAGTTTATTAATTAAGGTACGAAATATGGTATGAGCCAAGATAGTAGATCAGTATAAGAAAGGTGCAAAGCACATGACATAAATTTCGAATGATCCGATCTACGCAACATGGATTAGTATAATAGGTGATTATTTGAATGTGGTTAAAATAGAACAAGTATATTGTGATACATGTAGCCTTAGAGTTTGGAAATATTTGAATTCTATTAAATAATTAACTCTTAGCCTAAGGAGCCAGGATCAACAGAATGTTTTAACAGGTTGAGGTCTCTGGGATTGATGGTTTGACTGGCTGAAGTCTCTGGGATCCAAATTAAGCCTACATGGACGACTTTCCTGTTTTCACACACTTCATGAAGTCATTCGGAACCAGCTCCGCATTAATTTCGACTCTTAATGTCCTTGCGAAGTTTTATTTATTTTTTGTTGTTTTGTTGGTTTGCAGGAGTACTGAGCGCACATTAAATGTTATTTTTTTAGAATGATTTTTAAATTTTTTTGGAATGACTTTAAAGTTTGCCGCTGAATGGGATGATTTTAAACTTGGTTTATTTTTTGGTTTGGTTTAGACTCATGAATGGTATGCCAATGTATGTATGATGTGATGTTATGTTTAAACTGGAACAAAATTGGAACATGTTGAGCGTCAATAGACTACAGTCAGTAAACTCCGATCAAGTTGAATCCGAGCCGTTGTCTCACGACCCGACAACTGGCTGCGCTATAAGTAGCTCACTAGGATTTGCTCAAACTCAAGCTTTGACAGAAACAAGCTTGGAAGGATGCTGGGGACTTGGGGAAGATCTTGGGGGTATCACGGGCGTCCGAGGTAATAACGACGTGGCAGAGCGACTGTGCCTACTCCGACAAGTTGAGGCGAGCAAAAGACGACATGAGGGCATATGGGTCTTGATGGTAGTCTACATCTTCACCTTGTTCTTGAGCTACTTCTCATCGAAGGGAGGTGGTGTTGCGGTGGCGCTACGAAGCTTGTCGGTGCACTTAGGTTTTGGAGAAAGGGGTACGAGGAGGACGTGGTAGCGAATTTATAGAGGGCTAGTGATGTCTCCTAGGCGTGCACACTTATCTTCTCCTCGATCAAAGTGTGGTGGACGAAGAGAAGAGTGGCATGCTCCCTACTCCGATGCTCCCCACTCCACCTCACCTGGCGTCCACCTCGGGCACCGCTGTACCCAACCACCTCTCACGCTCCCTCCTCCTGACGCCACCATCTCTGCCTTTTTCGACCCCACCAATATTGGAGGGCGCGTCCGCGTACTAGCACCAGCAGCCGCCGGTGTCAGAGGTAGGAGCGCGCTGGCTGCTGGAGGCAGAGGAGCGGCAGCACAGTGGCTGCAGGGGGCAGATGAGCACAGCAACGGTGCCAGGGGCCACGACGGAGGTGGCTGCCTGAGTGTTGGGGAACTAGAGCAAGAAGAAGAGGGTAATATGGTCATTTTACTTGGGATGAATAGAGAAAAAGGGAAGATAGTACCCTGAATCGAAACAATTTGTGTGCTCGGTGTCAAATTTTGAAAGGCTAGCGAATTTGGTGTTAAATCTAGCGAGACAGTTGAATTGGATGTCAAATTTGAAATTTCTCGCCGCAACCAGACAAAATGCCATGACACTAGGGTTTGGGTTGTGCTCTATGTGTGTTCTTCGCACTTCGATGGATTCGGGGAGGTGCTGGCCCTACTGCCTGTTGGGGTCCGGATTTTATGTGGGTCGACCAGCGGACTAGGAGACCCATTGCGAACCCAAACATAAGAGTTTTTTTTACTTTTATTTTTTCTGATTTTCTAGAAAATAATTGTTCCTAACTAAATTTTGCAAAAATAGCACTCAACTGGCCTTTTGTTCTTCCTGCTTCCTTTTTGTTCATTTTTCTATTTCTCCTTCATGCTACTAATTCCACAAGTGTATTTCCATTCAGTGCATTGGTAGAATACTCCTAGAATGCAAGAAGCAATGCCAAGGTCAACTTGCCGATAGTGAAGCAAAAGCGTCACATATTGGCGCACAATTTTCGTGGTCCTGTTTTGACGAAGGGCGACAACAACACCGGGGTCAGTTACACGCTCGTCGGACTATCTGTCATGGAACGAATCCTTATAGCATCTTCAGCAATTTGTCAAATCAAGTTGTCTTCTTTGATTTTTGGCAAAAACGTTAAAAATACTCCTCCAACAGTTTGGCAAAAGACTTGACAATTTTTAGCAACTTGGGAAAAACACCTCTAGCGCGTAAATATACGCGCGCAGCATGCGCTTGGCGTCGTGGTTTCTAGACAGGTGGGAGGGTGAAAAATGAAATAAATAACAGAGAAGGCTTCCCGATGTAAGTTTTCAAGAGATGGAAGGGGATACACATAATTTTGTTTCTCTCTCAGGTTCATGATATAAGTTGGATCTGGGTTTTACAAGTGAATTATGCCAAATTATTGGAGATTAGCTCTTTTTTAGAAGTTGGCAAAATACAAGATTCGCCAAGTAAAATTTTAGTCAGCTCTTGGAGATGCTCTTACCAATCACTCGAGAGTCGAGATGACCTCTGATTGCCTGGATGTCGTAAACAACTTGAAGGAGAACATCATATATGAACATGCCTCTTATTGCCTGAATGTTGTAAACAACTTCAAGGAGAAGATCACAACAATATCATGAGCATAAGGCATGATGCTGACTTGCTGAGTGCTGATACATGAAACGGCAACGAAGCAAGCTCATAGTCGCAAAAGGCCGCTCTGTCAGCTTACTTCCATAGCACAGAAGATGACTCTGATGACTTATGTATGTTTAAGAAGCCACCTAATTAAACACACATATCACTCCACAAAGGGATGGGAGATAAATTGGACCAACAAGGGAAACCACAAAAGTGCAGCCCGGCTGCTTGATGATCAAGTCGTCTTCTTCGTCTTCATCATCCAAATATCAAATCCCTTGTTGTCTTCGCCACAATGACGGCTGGTGTACCCAAAACGAACACTGCATACACAAATAATGCCCTGTCCTTCTCTTCTAGACTGGCATTCTTGCAACGGGCTCTAGCCCTGTCAAAGAGGGGGTTGCACTTGGTAAAATTAGTAAACAAATTGTACATACACAAGTACAAAGACTACCATAGTATAATAAAACCACCAACGCCACAAGTATGATGAATTCTCTTTTTTCTTCTTCGAGAATACGCATGAAAGCCGCACATTCTTTTCGTCAAATGATGCAGATAGGTCTAGGCGTCTAGCAGCTATTTCTAATGTGTACTGTGTTTTCTCTTCAAATATTGATTATTAGTCTCACGTAGTTTGCAACTCTTTCGACGACAGGGAATGATTGGCAATGCAACAATCAGTACTGCCCAAAGTTATATTTTTTGAACACTTGGTGGCATGTGCTCTTGTTATGGATTTGCACCTTTTTATGTGCAAACATTAAGGTACTCCTAAAATTGGCTAGAAACTTGCATTGGAGTCCTCTGAAAATTTAGCTTGCATAATGAATAAATGAGCAACTTAAAGCTGTGGCACCCCAAGTAGGACTAACAATCTATCTACCATCATCAACAGCAAATTTTTTTTTCGAACAACCATCAACAGCAAATTTTGATTGAATAAGCGGAGAGAAACTGAAAAGTAAAATTGCATCTTGTTCTTCACACTCACCGTTGCCACCACATGCGCAGACCACCCCCAACTTCTGTTGGCTCTGTACCCCCAGTTGTGAATAGCCGCCAGCCCTGCAACATGTATTTTGATTAATACAAGCAAGTTTATAAGACTAGAGAATACAACTAGATGAAATCCATGGGCTGCAGAACACGAGGAAGGGGGGAACTGCATTTTGTTAAAAAAAAAAAAGTCATGACACAAATGTCAACTTGTACAACAGAGGAAACCAACTTCAGTTAATCGTTACACCCTCTTAGTCTTACCTTCCATCAAGTTTAGGATTTATGCAACCCCACGGGCCATGGCTACTTGGTTGGCTTTAATTTATGAATCGAGAATTATATATAAAAAAGACAACGCACGCTGTGAAACAACTGACGTTTCCTCACCTCGAGATTACGGACGGCGGAAAATTCGGTGGATCTCCAGCCCTCTTCCGCCCATGGACGCGGCTGCCGAGCGTCCGGAGGAGCCGCAGCTAGCTACAGCGGCCGAGCATCGCCAACGCCTGTGGCAGCGCCACCATTATTGCCAATAGATACTGGCGCCTCCACTCGTGCCCTAGAACACGATCGGAAGTGATAAGGACACGCTTATGATGCTCAAATTTATCCTAATCTTTCACGGTATAAATACAATAAAATTATTTATAGAACTAAATTTTCCGATGCTAATTATGTCGACAGCACTAGGCAATCATATACAATTATATAGATATAACCCGCTAACTATTTCTCTCAACATGCAAGTATTTCTCATCATAACTCACTATACGGCATATTATCATCCACCATACCATCTATTTATGCTTTTAACGGATTTTCTGTGACTAATAGCATGTATTTTTTAGTAGCACACCACAAAATTCCCGTAGTTGAAATACATATAGCATCAATCATTTTAGAATGACTCACTCTCAACAAAGTAACATACTTTCATATATAATGTTGTTTACAAATGAATGATGCAATGTAATCATTTTGGTGTTTTTACTTCAACATTTCAACTTAAAATTTTGTTTAAAAAATTTCCGCAACAACGCGTGGGTATCACCTAATACTCATTAACAATTGATACCAATATACAGCAGTTGAATAATATATAATAGATGCCTTCGCATGCAAGGAAAAGAACCAACGAGCAATGGAAACTTTCTCCACAGTGACAGAATAACCAATAAGGACGGTCACCCCTCAAGCAATAATCCAAGTGACACAATATAGCAAACCTGACTCAATAGTTCCGTTCTATTGACTCTAGGGTAAAACCAAACCTGAACCTATAGATGAGTATCTACCCGTGCACCAGTAGTAGGGTCACGGTCAGAGGCTTGGCGCGGGACTCAAGAATCCAAACCGCACTCAGGTAATGACCTGACCACGATCTTCTCAACCCAGGAAGGATCGGCAAGGTAACGAAGAGCACCGCCGCCCTCGTCTTTGGAGGCAAACCCCTCGAGAAAAACTCATGAATGAAAACCAGTCTCCTCTGTTACAAGGCCAGACCTAGGCCATATATATGCACGCAGCCACGCAGGCAAAAAAAAAACACCACCGACTCTACTGCCATGACCCAACTAGGCTCTAATTAATTAGCGCATGACTGCCCAGATGTCCGACCCATATTATATTAATAACAGTAACATACAGAAACAAATATTAAACTATCCGGCCACTATGCAAGTCTCATCATTATGCCAGTTTCAGTGGAAGACGTCACGGGGGGTTTTCGTATTAGTTTGCGGGATGACACACCCTCTCTCAATGCACAGGGTCATAGCACAATTTCATAGGTTCTTGTAAATATTTAATTGTTGCATGTTGATTGGTCAATTGTGCTATACAAATTGTGTCAACTTGTCTCAGTGGGAGGGTCATGGGGTGTCATTTCTACCCGGGGTCATGAGGATGACTCTGGTTTACTCTCTCTCTCCTATTAAATATCATGTCATGTCATCTCTTTTGCATATGTGGCACCATATTTAATGACTATGACTCTCCCATTGAGACTGGCCTTAGCATTAGCATTAGCATTATGAACCACGTACTAGGTAGCACTTGGAAGCAGCATAAATAATGGCTCATGTGACATCGACCAGCCAATTTGATATGTTTCGTCTTCTTCTTTTCTTCATTTTTCTTGTGACTAGGTAGCACTTGCACGCAGCATATTCAGTCCCAATAATGGCTCATATGACGTTGACCAGCCAATTTGGATTTTTTTTTGCTTCTTTACTTCCTTTTTTGTGCAAATTAACTCCTCTAAAATATATTTGATGATAGACCACCACTAGTAAATTTCTTCATATTTTTGTCACATTTCTCATCACAATAAATAGCTCCAAATTGAAGACCATATGATATTTGAGAATTAGCGGCTGCTATATCAGGTCAGTCTCAGTGGAGTTTCATGAAGAGTTTCATTACATTAAATTTGCTGACGTGTCGAAGAGAGAGAATGTGAGAGTTTCATAAGATGTGAGGACAGTTTCATCACTATGAAACTCCATTGGCACAGAGTTACCTAGTTTTTAGTCTAGGTAATTGTTCCCATGATACTTGCACTGAGACTGACCTCACTAGTCATGTCTCCATGAACATCTTGATGAGTCATGGGCTCATCACTCTCCCTTTCTTGAAATAAAGCCGTCCTCGGCTTTGACCTATATTTAACATCTTCTAGCTTGACGTCACTCTATGGTGCAACATTAGAAGCTTTGATTGTAGTCTCGGATGTGGCATAGTAATACCATCTTTAGTGGTCCAATCAGAAACATCAGCATAATTGCCATCAAAATTCCCGTAAGTACCAATAACCTCTCGTATTTATTTCTAGAAATAGCTAATGTCGCTATCGGATTATTATCAGTGATATAACCGGTAATTATTATCGGACACTAGTAATAATCATTGGAGTATGAACTGTCACACCACGAGAAACATCTTCAGAAGTGCGAGCATTTGCATTCTCGCTACGCTAAGCTCTCGTAAGCAATTATTTTAGAAACATCAGGAAGAAGAGAAGGAGAGATTCCACGAGCACCGCACATCCAGGGGAAACGTGACCGGCCTCCGATCACGCAGGAGAGTACGTCTCACGGCCACGGGTAGGTATACTGTATAGTGTATACGGGCAATGGAAAAGATAATTAGCACGAACCAAAGATTGGATTCAGTTTCGGAAGGAGAGCGACCAGAAAAGAAAAAAAAAACCAGCATAACACAAATTTGGTCGTGGTGCCCGGGTCAACCGCTCTGTGAAGGACTCAACTCTGACTCTGACTCTGAGCACCCAGCAGAGAGGGGGGTGTTTGACTCTGCCATGTGAAAGACAACATGTGGCATGCAACTACTAATTGACATCTTCTCCAGAAGTGCAGAGATTTTCCCGAATCATGTTCTACTACAGTTACTTATAATTGAGTGGTAATCGGTAAATTGCTAACGCAGGCGTCGTTGGGCTCCTTTACATGAAGATAGCACATATGCACAACTCCCCTAGTTCTGTAGCTTTTATTAGGAGAATCTGCCCCTTCCATTCCACCAGAATGCTCATCACAGGTAAACATGTCCAGGAACTACTAGGAAAATTCACAATGGACAAGCACCAAACAAACATTTAGTGGTGCTATAAGCGACCATAAACATTAATCTGGATTTTCCATCCACTCTAGACATCTGTACCATCAAACTAGTGAACATGTTCAGTCCGGGTCATCGACATGGTTGATGGTATAAAGTAAAAGTATGCAAGCCCATACCTCAAGTGATGGTACAAATGAAAATATTCCAAACATATCCTACTCCACAAAAAGATCTAAATAAGATAAATAGAAGCAAGCAAGAAACGTAAAACTGCAATCTAGTTCGGTCACTTGATGAGCCCCTCATCTTTCGTCTTCACCTGCTGAGGTAGCTATTCCTTGTCCTCACCGCATAGACGAATGGTGTACCCACAACGACCAATGCATACACAAACAAAATCCTGGCCGTGTCCTCTAGACTGGCATTCTTCACACGGTTTCTAGCCCTGTCAAAAGGGAATGGTCACACTTGTTAAAATTAGCAAATAAACTGTACATATACAAGAATTGGTATAATAATTAAATAGACCTAGCAGAGATTTTGTCCCTGTACCATGATATATCTTCAAATATTGATTAGCCTCAACTAGTTTACATATCTTTCAATACTACCTCCGTCCCAAAATATAACTTCGTTTAGCCTTTTTAAGACAAATTAAAAAGAGTGCTAAAATGTCTATTATGCCCTTCATTAAACCCGTCCATTCTTGTGCATGTGATTTATGTATGGCAATTATACCTTCCTTGTATGTCTCCATAGAAATAAAATGTATTGTGCATGCTGTCATTTATTGACAATTAATACCACACGACAATTGACTATCATAGGGTTACTTTTGTCCATTCATCCATTCAATCAGAGTTGTCAACTCAAATGTAGCTGTATTTTGAGACAAATTTTAAACGCTAAATGAAGCTATATTCTGGGACGGAGGAAGTAGCTTTTTTACTGTGCTTGTGAAGTACTAGGAATTACTATGTATTTTGATTTTCCCACCACCTAATAATTAATTAAAAAAATTAAACTAATTGAGAAAAGACTATTATGGGAATCTATTATTATCTCCTCTCTCTCAAAATCCCTCACGCGCCTGTTCCCATCTCTTCCAGCATAATCCATGACACACAAAAGAACAACGAGATGACGGCAGCCATGGCATTGGCTACGGCATTCCAGACACGGAAAAGAGAATCCATAATTTTTAGAAGCCTACTACAGCAGAAGATAACACTGAGACCATCATTAATTAGTTTAACCCCCCAACTGCAACTGCACTGCAGCCTAGGCCTTGGAGTTGGAGCCATCCGGGGCAGCGACGAGCTCGCGGTAAGGCGGCGGCGCTGCCACCCCCTGGGTGCACCCTGCTGCGTGCGGGGAGGAAGCCGGGCGCGTGCCGGGCCACAGGCGGCGACCAGCACGCCGCCGTTGGACATGACGGCCAGCGCGAGGCCGCTGCGAGCGCCTCGGTGAGCGCGGCGAGCGCGAGCACGAAAGAGGAAACAGAAGGCGTAGGCCCCCGCGCCGCGCGCCGGGCCACCTCGGGAATAACACACCACCGCGCGGTCACGCTAGAAGGTCATGTGCGAGCCCGCCGCCGTGTTGCCCGCGTGGGCACCACCGTGCGTCGCCGCCCCCGCCGGCCATGCCCTTCAGTTCGCTGCTGGATCCTAGCCCTAGCCCCTAGGTGGACTTGTTGGCACAGCCCAGCCCCACGCGTCGGCCTCCCTGAGCCGCCGCTGCGGCCGTGAACGGCCCTGCCCCACACGCTGGTCTCCCCTCGCCACCGCTCGCTGCACCGCCGCCACCTGACAGCCACAGCGGCGGAATTGAGAAAGGGAATGGTCGGGAGCCGGTGTTGTTAAGCATGCAAAATTACTTCTATACCCTATCTGAATTAAAAATAATATTAATTAAAATTGGTTGTGGGTCTTATCAATTTAGTACTTCCACATAGGAACTTCTTGGTACTTCATGATACTTCAACCGTTGCATTTCGTCAGATGGACGCCTCGTAAAAAAAAGCACTCTAAAATTTCTCTTCTTTCGATAACAGAATATGACCGGCAGTACAATATCATGACAGCCGTTTCAACCAACACCATTTCAATTTGTGAGCTTGGTTGGATTAATCAATATTTGAAGGGAAGTGACAATACAAGGGCACAAATATACTGTCTCTTGTTGCATTTTTTGTACACTTGGTGTGTGCACTCCTTGTCATGTGCAAATATTAAGGTATGAGTAAAATTGGCTAAAAACAATAGATTCCTCTGAAAACTTAAAGTTCGCATCATCATACAAAACTATATAAGAGCTCCCCACTAAGGAGTTCTCTCAACCCTCAGCGCGCCATGTCACCATGCACTATGTCTTCTCTCAGCATGCAAGGTGTCCACATCACTATCCACTAAAATCATCAATTTATTTCTTCTATCGATTTTCTACAGCTAATAGCATCCATGTATGAATGTGTTGTTTGCAGTAGAATGTTGCGAAGTAATCACTTTAGTTTCTATTTTCAAATTTTATCTTTAAAGTTTGTTAAAATTCCCGCAGCAACGCGCGGGGTATCACCTAGTATTTATATGATAATAATAAGTATGTGAACACACACAAAGAGGTGTATCATAAGTGGGACTGATATTTGACAATTATCGACCAATGTACCATCAATATATAATTATTTTTTCCTTGAATATGCAGAGAAACTCAAAACTGAAATTTTGTTTCTGCAATGTAAACAACCACCAACATTACATTATTCTACCTGTGCACTCACCGTAGCCACCACATGCGCAGACCACTCTCAGCTTTGTCTGGCCCAGATGAGAAATGCCTACATCCCTGCAACATGCACTCTGACTATATAAGAAGTTCCACTTAACAAGTAGGTGAACAATAAACCAGCTTTACTCAAAATGCAAGATAGAATAGAAGTTGTGTTCAATACAAATGTGGGTGTGACATGATTGTTGAGTATTGGATAGTAACCAAATAGTGACTGATATGTACTAAATGGATGCCAGTACAGCAGTTTGCTAAAATATGAGGAGCATGGGAATTCACTATCAACTGTGTTACAGAATGCATAGACCAGCATGCAACGGAACTGATGCATCATTACCAAATCAAAGAAGCAAGTCCATTAATTATTTGTCCTTAATTCTAGAATCCTTGGTGTCAAAACTTTCAAAACCGTGACCACTAATAATATAGTAATATGTACGAAGACACCCATATATATGGAAATGATATGACTAATTTATTTTAAGAAATATAAGTGAATATACAAATCTACTAGTATTGGTTAATGAGGATTTTTTTTTTAAAAAAACGAACATATAGCCACCAAATTGAAGCTAGCTCTTAAGAAAAAGTGCCTATGCATACACGATTCACCACTAAAAACCAAAGTTCACTCAGGACTAGATAAGATTGAATATGTGGTCACCAAGCACGAATTCGAATTCCAAAATTTGAGTTTGATTGTAGCAAATTGGTACCTAACGTCGTATCGAATATAATTGAAGTTCCATTTTACACATCCCAAGATCAGAAAATTTACACTAATCAAAGTTATCAAATCAGAATATCACATGCAAGGCAACAAAACAAGTGTTGGGAAAAGGTCCCATGGTTTAAAGACTGAAAAAGATCCTTACGAATCAAGTATTACTTGTGGGTGGTGGGCGTGGTTACAAATTCGCGTGTTGTGTATCCCAAACAGTGAGAGAGCACGCTCACGGGCGTTGGATAGTACAGTACTACATACCTAGCTATACCATCGATAGGGTTCTAGTTAGTTTCTAATCACACAACTGTACAAATACGAAAAAAAAGACCAAACCATTACGAGAAACAAACACCTAGCGAGAGGAGCGATGTCTCACCTCAGCGTTACGGATGACCGCGGGGTGGAGCGGCGGCGCTGCATGGCGGAAAACTTTGTGGATCTCCATACCTCTTCCACTCATACACGCAGAGGAGCCGCGGCCGAGCATCGCCAACGCTGGTCGCAGTGCCGCCATCATCTACCTCGATCTCCTCCGTGTCTCTCCGATCCGCGAGAGAACTTATCTGGTGGGTCGCGCGTATAGCGTGGGTTTTCAGGACCCCGGCTACGCGGCTCGGCATGTTTATGCATGGGTTCCGGACATTGGGACGGGTCCGAAGCGAGATGGACCCGTCCGTCCCAACACGGACGGAGTCCCTCTCTGGCCCGTCTCACGCGCGGACGGGGCGGGGCGGAACCGAACCGGAGGGCCGCATCTCGGGCGGAAGAGAACCGACCGAGCGGGTCTGCACCTTGGGATGGAGGCGGTGCGGCCTCCTCCGGGCTCCGGCGGCGGCAAGCGGCCTTATGCCACGAGCTAGGGCGGGGCCGACTATCTCGGGAAGAGGAGCTCGAGCTCCGGGCTGGTGGCGTGGGCTAGCAGTGGAGAATTTTTAATGGAGATGATTGAAAAAAAAATCAAATATAGCATAAAGTCAGCTAAAATATACATTCAACCATGAGTGATCCCTGATCATAACATCCTTCACAAACTCCCATATATCGTATTCGTAGTGATCAAAAACAGATAAAACTAAGTACTATTGAATTGCATGCTTATTATACATGCATGCTGCAGCATTGTCTATGCATCATTCAACACTTTACTCTTGTGGTTCACTACTAGAGAATGGACTCTCTGTACTAGTTGGAAATCCCCCTTAGTACCGGGTAAGAAACCGATATTGTCACTACTAGAAAAACACTCATTTGTACCGGTTGGTAACCCTCATTTGTACTGGGTATCCAACCGGTACAAACCATCCGGTACAAATGTGGAATCACATTTGTACCGGGTATCCCACCCGGTACAAATGTGGACTTTTGTACCGGGTGGTATTAAGCCCCGGTACAAATGTGCTCTGTTCGCCGTCAACTGGCATTGCCCTTCCGTTCCCCCTCTTCCTCTTCCTTTTCTTTTCTCTTTCTTTTCTCTGTTTTTTTCTTTTTCTCTCCGCTTCTCAATCACATATTCATACACAGATTTCATTTGCAATCACACAATGATTCCATTTGCAATCACACATATTCACGATCATCCATTCACACACAATCATACATACATCCATATCAAGATTTACATGAACACATCAATAATCACAATAATGCATCAAGAATCACAGAATATATCAAAAATCACAAAAATACATATCAAGAATGTCAAGAATCGTGAGAAAAGAACAAGAACACACGAATCGCATCCGCACGCCGCCCACCTGGCCCCTCACCGCGCCGCCCCGGTCGTGCCTGGTCGCGCCGTCGGCTAGCCGCGCGCCGACCCAGGCCACCCGCGCCCCCGCCCGCCGGTCGCCCTGCGCCCGCGCCCGGCCGCCGCGCGCCGGGAGGCCCCGCGCCGCCTCTTCCCCGGCTGGTCACGCGCCGCCCCGGCATGCGTGTGGGAGCTAGACATGAATCAGTATAGAGAAGAGAAGAAAGGAAGAGAAAGAATGAGAAAGAGATAAGGATGGAGAGGGATGTTGGAGAATTAAAGGAGAGAGCTAGAGATGCAAAAAATTTCCTAAGTCCCCGGGGATCGATGGAATGATATTTTGTACCGGGTCTCCTTTTGAACCGGTATAAATGTCACTACATTTATACCTAGCGGAGCCTTCGCCCGGTGTAAATGTGAGGACAACACATTTGTACCGGGCGGAGCTACCACCCGGTACAAATGTGAGGCATTTGTACCTGGTGGGGAGGAGGAGGCCCTGCCACGCCCCTGTGAGTGGACATTTGTACCAGGCGGTGGTTCCAACGGGTACAAATGAGAGCATTTGTACCGGGGGCAAAAATACCTGGTACAAATAAAAAAACAGTCTAGGGACAAATGCCTGATTCTCTTTTAGTGTGTCTTTCAATACTAAGGGGGTGGCTCAACCGGTACTAATGCCCCCATCTGTCAGCGTCCATCGCCCCCTCTGTCTCCGTCTCCATCCGTCACTATTTCTTTCCTTTTCCTTTTTTTCCATTCTTTGTTTTTTTCTTTTTCCACGGATTTCACCGATTGAATCATACATTCAACCACATATTTCACAAATTTTGCATACAAATTTCACATTCACAAACATATTTACAAGAACTACTAAGAATTACATATTCAACATAGATTCAAAAAACCACCGCACAGATCAGAGATTCATAGGAATAAAAAAAGTGAATCCCGTCGGCTCCTCCTGGCGGTGGCCAGTGCCCGCGGCCGCCTGCACCCACGAATCCCGCCGGATCCTCCCGGTAGGGATGGCAATTATACCCGCAGATGCGGATATCCGCGGATACCCGATCCGACAGGTAAGGGTATGGGTAAGAAACTTCACCCACGGGCGTGGATACGAGCAGAAAACTTCACCCGCGGGCGGCTAACGGGCGAAAAACTTCACCCGCGGGTAATATCAGTTACCCGTTTAAACATAAAAGCCCATCAAAATATTTGCTAAGGGAAGTCCGATACCTATTTTCGGCCCAAGCCCAACAAGAAAACCCTAGCGCCCCTTCCACTTTCCTGGTCGCCCCCCTCCCCTCGCCGCCCCCATCTCTATTTCTCTCTGTTTTTCTCGCACCACGCACGGCGGTGCGTCCATGGGAGGCCGGAGGCAGCGCACCGCGCACGGCACGATGGCATCTCCTCGCGGCGGCCGGCCGGCCGGCCCTTATCCCTTCACGGCTCGTCGCTCCCCGCCGGTCAGCCCTCGGTCGTCGCCCCTCCACTCCGCAGACCTAGCAACAGCGTACGGCGCGCACGGCGGCGAGGGAGGCTAAGGTACAACGGTGGCGGAGTGGGGAGCTCTCTCTCTCTCTCTGCGCTGCTCCTCCTCCCTATGGTGCTCGGCGGTGTCGTAGCCTCTCCTACTCCACATCTCGGGTGACGCAGCACCTCGGTGTCTTCCAGCCTGTAGCGGCCAGTAGCACCCACGCCGCTAGGGCCCTAGCGAAGGTCGTGGGGAGCCAGAGAGCGGCGCCACCATGGCAGGCGCGGGAGCGGAGTAAGCGCAGCGCGAGCGGAAAAGGCGACGTGGGGAGGCGAGGACGTGGGTGGCGACCTGTTGTGAGTGGTGGCGGGTGACGGATATCCATCGAGCGCGGATACGGGTACACATTTTTACCTGCAGGTAGTAGCGGGCGGGTAAAAAGTGACATCACGGATATGCTGTCGGGCGGGCAAATGTGTTACCCGCATTTACTCGACCCGCTACCATCCCTACCTCTCGGCGGCGACCGGTGGCCTGAGCGCCCGAGCGCACCTACGTCTGGAGGCGGCCACGCTGGGCTCCCGCGCCGGGGCGGCGTGCCCCTGCGCCTAGAGGCTGTCGCCCTCCCGCACCGGGAGGCCTCCACGTTCGGCCAGCGAGCCCTTGCGCAGGGTGGCCACCGCCCTCTCACACCACAGCCCCTCCGCCAAGAGATAAGAGAGCTGAGGGAGAAAAGATAGTGAGGGAAAGAAAGAGAACAAGGAGAGGTTGACTGGATCCAGATGAGAGGAGGACATGGGGCAGGGGGTGATAAAAGGATAAGGGTTGGTTGGTGTGACAACCGCCCAGGAAAATACCGTACTATCGCCTAAACCAATCAACTTTGGTCATTAAGCGACAGTAAAGTATCATCCCGTCGTAAGTTGCCGGGTCAAAGCCCGGTAAATCACTCGGATAACACACAGAGGATCGAACATATGCATTAAAACTCACACGAAGACGAGTCCAGAGTACAAACTCAAATTAAATCCAAATATACCCTTAAGGGTTAATTATTACAAACCATGGTTCATGACCTGATAAGTAAAGGTTCAGAGTTCGAAAACAGCAGAATAATAAACTAGCGATACGGTAGACATCACAGGAGGCCATCCATGATGCCATCACTCGTCGTCAACCACCCATTCCAGCTCCCAGCCGAGTGGAATCTCTCCAGGCCAAACAACACCTGCAACAACATTTTTATAGCAAGGTTGAGTATACTAATACTCAGCAAGACTTAACCGTCGGGTGATAACTACATCACCAAACTCTAGACATGATAGGCTTTTTGGTCGGTGAAGTTCTTTTGCTGAAAAGCAACAAAGAGTAGGTCCTTACTTTCAATATTTTAGCTCAAGTTCTAGTTAATTACCATTTCTAAGGTGAGCCAACTATTGCAATCAAGAATTGTACAATACAATTAATCCACTTAGCAATATTCACATAGTTCCATCATTAAGGTATATCATGGTCAGTTGATTAAGCAGACTCAGATAACGGTGAGAGGCCGACAATCGATTGATTAAATCTTTGCAAGGTAAACCTAAACACACGGAAGAATGCATACCCCAAGAAAATCCAAACAAAAACGAAACGGGGTATGCACCGACCAGACGGTTCCCATCTTTCTCCGGGTCGGGATCGGAACCTACAATCCTCGGTACAAGGCTTACTGGTACGTCACGCCGGACCGCCCAGACTCGCACAGGTACCCCACTGTTACAGGCAGGGGGACACATCATGTGTCCTAGGGGTAGTAGGGAAAAGTTTCCTTACCGTGTCCATCAGGTACTAGGTTTACCGGTCCTATTCCCGACAAGTGCTTAGTACGTTCAAAAGCTTAGCCCACGAAAGCCACTGGACCGGAGCCCAAATCTCATGCTCTTACCACATGAGCAATCCATTTATAAAGATCTTATTATTCCAACATAAGAACCTATTCTCGCGAGTGACGAACATCACTCGACTTGTACCGGTCCTATAGCATAGCAGCTATGGACCTAGCATACTAATAAAATAACATTGGTACCTAGGGATCATGCATCTAGGGTTTCAATTCAACTCCTGAAGCGTAAATGCACAACATAGCAAAGGTAATTGCATAATTTTTTTAAAAAAGGGTTAATGATCCGGGGTTTGCCTTCGTCGGCAAGGTTGGCCTTGGGCCCTTCTGGACTTTGGTCTAGGTCTTGCTCTACAGCGATGTAGTGCACGTCTCCGTCAGCTCCTTCGTCTCCTCCTTCCGGCACAAGCGTACAGCTACCGTCGGGAAGATCTACACGAGGATGCATATGCAAGATTTAATTAACATTTTTGATTTAATTAATTACAAACTAACACATGACAACCATGAAGTGCATGGTTGACCACATTCACCTAGATAAACACATATTTGGTAATTGCTTTCTATTAAAGTAATGTCATGTGATGCTTTATTATTTATTCTTTTTGATAGTGACTGTGTACACATTTATACAAAGTAATTAATTTAAATTCTCCAAACAGCAAAGGGAGGTGGTTTCAACCTTCTTAGCATGTTTCACATCACATTCATAAGGTCATTAGGTGCGGCATTGGTGATTTTCTAATTTAACTTTATATTAAGCTTCAATTGGCTCCCATTGTTTTTATTCATAAATAAATTCATAAAAATTCAGTGGGGGTGTTTCTAAAGTACTATTGACCTAGATAAGGCCACTGAACAAGATTTCACATTTACATGAGCTATAAATTAATTACACCAAAAATGACAATTTCTAGCTACCAAAATAAGATAAATGCATATAAAAATAAATAAACAACAAATAGATTCCAACTTTCTCTCACTAATTCTCTGACTCAAATCAAGGCTAGGAAATCAACAAACACATCAAGAGCTACTCTAGATCTTGAGCTATGCATTTATATTTAAACCTAAGCATAAAACAAGAATAAATATTTCTGGTAGATATAAAATCATGATTAATTTACCAGAGGTGCATTTAGACATAAAAAATTTATATCCAGAAGTTTGGCACAAAAAGATATTTATTTTAAGATATAAAATTCATTTAAGTAGATTCATCATAAATACAAAATAAATCATACTAAAAGATCTGCTCAGTAACATTGTGAAATTTTTGGTGTAGAGGCTTGATAATAGAATTACTGACAACATATCCAAAATTCAGCTTGAGATCACTTGTAGATTTTTGAACTACAGCAGATCTAAGTTTAACTGATTTCTATTGTTCATGCAAAAACTATCACTCAAAAGTAGGGTCAAGCTTTACAGAAGTTGTAGATTTACTCACAAGGAACCCAACAAAATTAGTTTGGCATTTTTCTGATTTCTCTGTGAGTTTCTACAAATTTTCTAAGATTCAGCAAAAATCCACACACTATTTAAGAATCTATTTTCAAGCAGGTCCTTGGACAGATCTTTTCTATTACATCCATGCCCCTAGTTCGCGGTTAAGACCCTGGAAAGAAAAGGAGCCCTGCAATTGGGTCCTTGGGGCTGGTCGCCGGCGGTCCGGCCGGAATTCCGGCGAGGCCGGCGGCGCGGGTGGCCGGGGAAGAGGCGGGGAAGGGCAAGGGCTCACCTAGGGTTCGATTGATGGCCGGAGTTGGGGTCGGGATGCGTCGGTGTGCTCTGGCGGCGAGGCAGTGGCCGGGCGGCCGCCGCGACTTGGATGCCGGCGAGGAGCTAGGCGGAGCTGGCCAACACGTGAGTGCTAGAGCTCGAGTATGCCCTAGGTGAGGCTATGGAGGTGTGGGTCGGCGTCGGAAGCGAGCGGAGAGGCGAGCACAGCACGGCAGCGGCAATGGCGGGTGGCGGCGCTGCGTGCACGCGCGAGGGGAGTGCGGGCACCCTTTTATAGGCGAGCGAGCATGCAGGGTGGCGCGGAGGCTTCACCTCGAAGCAAGAGGAGGCGAGGAAGGGGGCCCGACCGTGGTGAGGCACGTGCGGCACCTGGCCGGCGGACGGCGCGGGTGCGCGGCGTGGGCGACACGCGGCGGAAGCGCGGGTTCCAAGGCCCGTGGCTCGGGCGGCGTGCGGCCAGGAGGACGGGTGGCCTCGGGAGGCGTGGGCCGGCGTGGGGGCCCAGACGCCGAGGACGGCAGGGGCGCCACGCGGCGCGCGGGCGCGGCACTCTGGAGCGCGGGCGCGTCGGCGCGGCGCGATGTCGCCTGTTTTTGTTTCATTTAACTGTGTTTGACCGAGGATATCTCCAAAAACTTGAACTAAAGTGCACTAAAGTGTGTATAGAAAAGTTGTAGATCAAAAATCCCTCTACAACTTTTACAAAGGCTGGCCTATGAAATTTTGGTTGGATTGGTCAGAATTTGAGCTCAAACTTTCTATTTTTCTCGGCTCAGTCAAAAAGCAAAGGCTGACGTTGACCGCGTTTTTGAACATCTTCCACTCAAAATCTCCAATGCCGCCAATTATAAAAAGTGTGTCCCTCAAAAAGACAAACAACTTTTATATTGGCCGATTTTGAAGTGTTTAATTGAAAATTGGAGAACGCGGCAAAAGTTCTAGGGAAGGCTCGAAGACATTAGGGGTTTAACTAGGGTTTGACTATGCCTTTGACCACGGTTTGACCAAAGGTGCGTGTTGACTTGATTAAGATGGTCATTAGTGATTGTTGGCTAGGTTTTCGAGGTGATGACCCAGGTTGACCAAGGTTTGACCAGAGTCAACGTGTTTGACTTTGCTTGACTCGGTCACTAGCACTAATGATGCTAATTAAAAACCTGGGGCGTCACAGTTGGATGTGCGAGCGATAGGCAGCTTTTAGTATCGGGCCTCTCTTCTCCCCGGTGCTAATGTGGTTCTTTTGGTACCGGGGTTTTTCTAACCCCTTACTAAAGTGTGTCTGACCATTTAGTACCGGGTGGTGTGAACACCCGATACCAAATGATGTCCTTTAGTACAGGGTGTCACCCCCACCTGGTACTAAAAGGGCTCACCATGGGCGCGACGGGGTCCTCCCTTCCCTCTCGATACTAATGTATCCATTAGTACGGGGTGCAAAAATACCTGGTACTAATAGACTTTGAGGCTCAAGATACAAAGTCCAGTCTCCAGTAGTGGTTCAGCGTCACTATCTATGCTTATACTTCTATATCATTAAGGTGTCTGTCTCGGAAAATACTGTTGGTGATGGGGAAGTTCTTGTAACTTCCAGGTCTATTCTATCTAAAAATTACATTTTGAATGCAGAAATTAGAACGATACAAAGAGAAACCATCCATCCGTCCATTAATAATCAATAAATTTCCTCTATCACAAATGAGTCAATCTGATTTGTTTGAAGTTAAAATTTTCTACCTAGGACTATTAATGTATAAACTTTTACCTGGTTTGTCAATATAAGCTTGGAATTACTATAGACTCATTAGGAGAAGTCTTTGTTGCCATGTATCTCCCCCAAAACCAATATTATTTGCAAAATCAAAATGTCATAGTAAGCATTTTGAATGCACGTGACATTTTATTTCACATAGTTGCATTGCAACTGTGAAGTAGGTTTTTCCTCTGGTGCAGCCTACTTTGTCTTCGCCTTCGCCTTTGCTGCAGGAACCTGCGATAGAGAATCAGATTTTTTTTATAACAATATGAGATTAAAAATATATGTATATATCCCAATGTAAAAAATGAAAGGGCTTATTTCTATTTCCTATGCATTCATCAATTATCTGGTGATCATCAAAATCAAGTACCAATAAACTCCAATATACATCAATTTCAAGCCTAAGTGTGAATGGTAAGTGTTAAACAATACCTTGGTCCCAGTTACCTTCTCCACACCAAAAAGCTTGAACCCGACATAATTCGAACCACCCCATATAGTTAAGTTACTATAAAATTCATAAGTAAAACAAAGGTAATAAATATTCTTCATGTGCTAGGTTATTAGTTATTATTACATAAGAACATGGACAGCACGACTCAAGCAAAGCAAAGCTCATTTCAACAAACCATAAGTAATTAGGAAGAAAAAAACACTTAAATTTATTTATGTTCATGTGAAAACACTCCAAAGTAGATCTGACAAGTAACATTACAATAACACAGAGAACTCAATAAAAAACAATTCTAATAGATAATATGACAATGTATGGTCGGCAACATATTCAGGCCCCCTTTGGCAGGGCTCCACGAGCGGCTCCAAAACCGACTCCGTCGCGGAGCCCTGCCAACCGGACGCGATGGCGGAGCGGCTCCGCGCTCGAGCTCCAGAGAGCCGGAGCCGTTTTGCATAGGCAAAAGGCGGAGCCACAAAAGAGTAGCTCCGCCTGCTCCGGCTCCGAAGCCAGCCTTGCAGGAGCCCTCCCAAACGGGCTCTCAATTGCACATATACCACAATGGATGCAGAGAAAAGATGAAGTACCTGGAGAAGTACACTCTTTTTCTTTAAGAGAGAGAAAAGGAAAAGAAAAAAAGTTGGATCAACCTAGGAGGAACCAGGTAGCATTTATATGAAGAACGTAGTCACCCAAATACGCCTTGACAAGGACTTGAACCAAGGTGGTCTAGCCGTCTAGGTGTACATCCGCACCCTTAAGGCCTCAACCAAACTAGACTCAACTTCCTTTTAAGAGAAAAATATTTAGAAAAACATATGCACAAGGTTTAGTTTCATATCAGATTATTATTTCTAAGATACAAGAATTATATATCTGAGGTTTTCATCACCTTTTGTTTTGCATAAGTTGCCAATTTTAATCAAACTAGTATAGATGCACGTGCGGCATGCACGTGTTTTAAAAATCACAAAGTAAAAAAAATGTATTATGAACTTTTTATCAAGGATGTTAAAATGCATTTTTAGAATATAATAAACAATCATTTTAGACCATCATGCATATTAAAATTATTCCATAATAAACCTAACTCATTCCATAATTACATTCCTTGGTTTAATTCTTCTATTGATTTTTTTATAATAACTTTTTGTGCACAAGCTAACTAACTTTTGTTATCATGAAGATTTTTTTTGAGGATGTTATCATGGAAATGAACGACCAATTTTTCAACATATCTTTTCATTAGTTAACATACTTATGAAACAATGTCCCATGCATGCTCCTGAATCAACTGTTAGCCGCATCGTTTGTTGACCCAACTTTTTTGAGCACCATTTTGAAGAGTGAATTCGGAATAGTCAGGTGACAGACAAAGATACAGAGTCTAAGGCTTCGTTCGACTTCTTTCACAATATTTTTCTCCCACAACAAATTTGTCGTACAAATCAGCACATAATATTTTCATCTCCCAGCAAATCTACCATGCAAATTAACAAAAGATCTGCTGAGCACTCTAAGTACGTACTCAAGTGAAAACAACAACATGAGGTGATGAGTGTTGACAGGATGGCGTTTAGACACTGCTGCCACAATCGCCATGCTAAATGAGGCTCTCCACAAAGAGAAGCGCATGGGGGCAGGTGAAATTGGTCCACTCCGGTCGTCTCCTTGTAGTCCCTTGGGACGGGCAAGGATGGATGTGAGAGGATGTGGGGTATTTGACATCACTCCGAGTCACAAAAACCAGCTCCACTCCACCAACTTTACACTTTCTCGGTTTCACTCCACCAACTTCAGAAAAACATGGAGTTGTTGTATGTGTTTGGCCAACTACAGTGCTCTAACTCCGGAAACATAAAGATCTTGTTGTGAAAAGTCCATTTTACTCATTATAAATGGCTCCACATGTCATCTACTTGCACTACAAGAAAATTGTTGATTAGTGACGCAACCACATTTTGGCGTCATTGATTTATGACGTTCCTGGCTAATCTCGTCACAATATTTCACTTCCGAGCAAATTTAGTGACAAAAAAAACTTTTGTCATAACGGTTGATACTATAGCCGAGCGTTCCCTGTTCCATGCTTGTTTTGTGACGTCATAAGCTCCGCAATAGCGTCATAAACCAACTTTGGTCCCACATGTAAGCATTATTTTAAAAATATAGTGTTCCAAGTCGTCATAAAATTCAGTTGGGTCCCACATGTAAGCATTTCTTCGAAAATAGAGTGTTCCAAGTTGTCATAAAATTTTCCAGGGTCCCACATTTAAGCATTTTCGATAGGGTCAGCGACGTCATAAACCAACTTTGGTCCCACATGTAAGCATTATTTTAAAAAAAGAGTGTTCCAAGTCGTCATAAAATTCAATTGGGTCCCACATGTAAGCATTTTTTCGAATCTATAATATAAATCAGTAATTCGCAGGCGAAACGCTTCACTGCCTTCGCAAAGACTCGACTTTTGCTATGCGCAGATCTGCAACAGCTCGTGGTAGGAATGGAGAATTCTAGCGGCGATGAGAGGGTGGTTTATGCGCCACCTCCCGACTACGAGTTCATAAAACAGGACAACAAGGTCAGTCCTCTGGTTTGAGCCACTATATTTTTCCCTATCAACCTAGGGATGAGGATTTCTAGATTTGGGGATCTAGAGGATGGATGACCATATACAATAAATTCAGATTTCATCGTACACTCAGATTTGAATTGCAATTGGTGTTAGAAGTTGATTCAGTTAATTTTCAGTTTGCATCGTTTGATGGATTGATAGGTTCTTGTATTTTTCTAGCTTCTAGAGGTGCTTGAATCCACTGAAGCTGAGCTGATTTCATCGTACACTCATATTTGAATTGCAATTGGTGTTAGAAGTTGATGCAATTAGTTTTCAGTTTGTATCGTTTGATGGATTGATAGGTTCTTGTATTTTTCTAGCTTGTAGAGGTGCTTGAATCCACTAAAGCTGAGCTGTAGAAGGTGAAGAGAGACCTGCAAGAACAACAAGTCAGCGAGCTCAAGTCACTGCAAAGGCTCTAAATTACAAGCACCTGTATGAGCAATCGTTACTGTAGCAGAATGACCAGCTGAAAGAGATGAAGAAATGCATGGAAGAGTGTTATCAATTGCTGCAACATGAGCATGCCCGGTTGAATGAAATGGCATTGTTACGGCAGGACAACATTGCCCTGATGGAAGAGCTGACCAAATGCAAGGACCAGGTTTATCAATTGTTACGGCAGGAGAATGACCAGCTGAAAGAGATTCAGCAATTGTTAGCGGAGAACGCCCTGTTGAAAAAAGAGCAATCGAACTCTGACTGAGCTGCAGACAATCGATAAAACATGTCTGATGTTACTGCTAGCTAGACGGTTCATAGGTGGTGTGTACTTTGTGGTGATGAATTATTTGTATTTTTGTGTTTGCTACTTGCTGGTGGTGTGAACTTTGTGGTGATGAGTGCTATGAGATTCCATCTTATTATGCCGATTTGGTTTAATCTATTTCAAATTGAGTCGACCATACTCACCATTCTGAATTAATTTTCCTGATGTTTTGCTGGTCCGTTCTGCTGATGTTTTGCTGGAAGGACCTTCTTGAGTAACGATCGTGAAAGTGCTTGTTTCCTACTGTCGGTCACGAAATGTTGCAAAAACAATTTGCTATAGCAAGGGTTCGAACTAGAGACCTATAGGAACAAGACAGCACTATCTACCACTGTACCACCTCTTGGTTGTGTCAATTTAATGGGAAACACTTTCCGCCCCAACCACAACACGGAGCGGTTCTGATAAGTTGGTGGGAGAAAAGCCCGCGCTATAGCCAAAAATAGTTTTCCCGCAGCCCGCAGCCCCGAAACGGGAAAACGAAGAACAGAGAGGCGAGTAGGCTACCAAAACGGATCATTCCGGTGGTGATTTGCGACTTCCAACGGCTGCTCAGTCCTACAGGTGCAACCTGGGTGATACTTGCGGCAGCGGCGTGTCAATATGGTAAGTAATTTTTGTGTTCAATCCGGAAAATTTCATTTCGAAGCATGTTCTTCTTTTCGATTCGTTATGTGGTCAGTAATTTCGAGTTGGATTCACCAAAAACTTTCTAGATGGATAGACGCTGGTTAACCGGTTGTACTGGTTTTACCACCGATCATGAGAAAGGGGTCCAGGATTTCTTGGCATTTCTTCGGACAAGACACGATGAGGACGATGAAGAAATACTATGCCCGTGTCGTCGATGCCTCAATAACTCTACAGAGACTATAGAGCGAATTGGAGTTCACTTACTTGTGAGTGGGATGGCAACCACTTACACTAGGTGGATCCATCATGGAGAAGCTTTGGAGGATATGGTTGACGATGATGCAAATGTTCAGGATAACGCAATTCTGCCGGATGCAGAGGGGGTGTGGATAATGCGGCTCCACGGGATGGTGGTGATCAGGAAACGGTCCAAGAAAACCAATACATATTGGGTATGGAGGAGGATGAAGGCCCTGGAGACGATGGAATTTCTGAATTGATTACTGACTTGGGCAAGGGTCAGGTGCTCGGTGAGAAAATGTATGAATTTATAAAGGAACATCTGAACCGTAAGGTGTCACCGACATCTTCATATGCACAATTTACATTTGTTGTGAAGTTACTTCATATAAAGTCTTTCAGTCGGATGAGCAACGTCACATTCAATGCAACGATGAAGTTGTTACAAAAAGGATTCCCATAAGTGTGTCTTACAGACTCCTTCGATGAGGTAATGAAGTACATACGTTCCATGGGACTCGGCTATGAAAACAATCCATGTTTGCAAAAATAATTGTATATTGTTTCGCAAGAAGAAGTATGTCAAACTTGATGTGTGCCCAGTATGTTGTGAAGCAGATTCAAGATGGAAGGATGCAGACACCAACAAGCGCGTTTCTCAAAAGGTATTGAGGCATTTTTCACTGATTTCCAGGCTGAAGAGGATGTTTCTTTCATCAAAAATAGCAAAGGATGCACGATGGCATAAGTCGAAGCGAAAACCGGTGAAGAATGAGCTTAGCCATCCAGCTGATGGCGAGGCATGGAAACAATTCAATAAAAGTTGGCTAGAATTTGCAGAAGATGCTAGGAACCTTAGACTTGGTCTTGCAACCGATGGTTTCAATCCATTTGGCAATATGACCAACTCATATAGTATGTGGCCAGTATTTGTTGTGTCGTATAACATGCCACCATGGGTATGCATGGAAGAATCAAACTTCATGATGGCCTTATTGATCCTTGGGCCGAGTTCTCCATCAAAGGATTTTGATATCTTCATGGAACCTCTCGTCGAAGAGCTGCAACAACTTTGGAAGGGTATCTGGGCAATCGATGCTGTTGAGGGTAAATAATTTCAACTACGTGTTGCGGTTCTTTGGTGCATACATGATTATCCAGCATTGAGCACGTTGTCTGGGCGAGTCACGAAAGACTATTTTGCTTGTGTGCATTACGACAAGGATCCTTGCTCAAGGAGATTGAAGAACAAGATATGTTACATTGGGCATCGTCGTTTCCTTCCAACTGACCATCCATGGAGAAAAAAGAGAGCAGATTTTGATGGTACTGTTGAAAACCGAGAAAAGCTAGGGCAGTTTACCCATGAGGAGCTGAAGCAGCATCTGGAGAAGGTTAAAGACGTTAGACCAGGAAAGCATCCTCTACCTCAAGGAAAGAAAAGGAAGCGGGAATCCGGACATTGCTGGAGCCGAAGGGTTGGTTTGTGGGACTTGCCGTACTGGTCATCTCTGAAGCTGGCACATAACCTTGATGTGATGCACATTGAGAAAAACATATGTGAAAACATAGCCTGAGAGGGGGAGGGGCTGAATTAGGCAACTTAAAAACTTAATCTATGGCTTCCACTACTTTGCATAAAGTAAACTAGATCATTTCTATCTAGATGTGCAATCTATGGTTGATCTAATGTGAAACCCTCATCTCAAAACAAGTTTCGCAACCTATAGCCAATCATAGCATGATACTACTCTAGGAAAGTAAAGCAAGGATTGCAAGAGAGTAATGCGGAAACGTAAAGAGGGATGAGAGGAAGCAAACTCTTGACACTTGATTTATCTCGTGGTATCGATAGGCACTGAGCCACCCCTAGTCCACGTTGTTGAAGCACTCCACACAAGAGTATTGCTTTTCGGTCACCAAGTCTCTCCCAAGAGCACCACTTGACTAGCCACAAAGGCTCACCACAAAGGCACTCGCCAAGCTCCCTTGGTCACCTTGATGCCGCCTCCACTAAGGAGCTTCTCCACCAAGGAAGGGGGTCTCCACGTCCCTCGAACAAAGTGTCCTCGCCACTCCACACCAAGCCGGAGGGTCAAAGACGATTGCCGGTGAGCCACTTAGGCCCCAAGGCTTCCGGTGCACCTTGTACAGCTTGATCCACTCAAGAATCACCTCACAAGGTAGACACACCTTGCACTCACTCAACTCTAAGCTAATCCTAGCACTAAGCACAAACACAAAGCATGTGCAGCATGTGCAAGTCTTTGGATGAGCAATTTAGCACTTGGATGGCTTGGATATGATCTTCTAAGTTTCTTGCACTCCTCTGCACTTCCACATAATCCAGCAACCTCAAATGGCGGGGTGAAAGGGGTATAAATAGCCCAAGGCGTTCAAAGAGCCGTTGGCTAAAAGTTGCAGAAACTTATACCATCAGATGAATCGATGCTAGCCTTTTCATAGGCGTCGGCTCATCCGGTGCCCTTCCACGTCACCTAGACGTTGAACCCGCTAACACAAATCATCTGACGCATACATTAACGGCTTCCTTGCTAGATTGTTGGTTCATCTGGTGCTACTGACTTCTGTGAACTAGCCGTTGCTTCTGCTGACATCATTCATACGACGCATACACTGACGCTCCTCTGCTGACCGACGGTTCATACGGTGCTGAAGGCTCCGCAACTAGCTGATCTCTGTCTTGATTCTTCAATCCATCGGATAGACCGACGGTACCCACACCTGGACAGTCGGTTCATCCGGTGCTTGCTGCCTCTGCTGCTTCATAACTTGAATTCATCCGACGCAACTAAAACTGGGGGTGTCGGTTCATCCGGTGGTCCATGCTGACTTGAGTCTTCCTCCGCAGTGTACCACTTCATCCGGCCATTGCACCGACGCCTTCTTCGAAGGTACTGTCAGTTCATCTGATGGCGTCTTTTTCTTTTTCTTCCTCGGTTTAGACCCTCAGAATATATACTATCTTCTCGTTTTGGCTTTTGGCATTTTTGCATCCTTGTGACCTAGAAATGTCTACAAAGACATGCTCAATAATGTGGTTAGTCACATTGGTCATGTTGTCATGAATCACCAAAATCAAACTCGAACAAATGGCATATGAGGCCATGTTCGCTACACGACAGCATTCTCTCAGTGGGAGAGGAGGAACCTCGCGGACGACGCGCGCGGCGGCCGCGCGATGGCGTCACCGACAGCCAGTGCGAGCTCGGCGTCGACCGAGAGGAGGAGCAAGTACCGGGACCGCGCCCCCTCCTCCCGCACGGTACTGCAGCCTCCGCCTCCCTAGCCACCAGATCTACACCGGGGTGGTGCAGAGGAGGCGAAGGGGGCGCGGTCATGGCACCACCGCGGAGGCGGGCGCGGAAGCCGACGGAGAGTCGCGACCATGGCACCGACGGAGAGAGGCGGGGGGGGGGGGGGGGGGGTGGGGGGAGGCGGAGCGCGAGAGGAGGCGTGCGAGAGGCAGCGGTTGGTCGCTGGCTCACTGCGAGATGAGCGAATGACAGAGAAGATCCCAGGAATGAGCGTCCGCGGGGGCAACCGCATTTTGCAGCAACCGATGCGGCGATTGTTGGAGGAACTACAGTGTGTGTTCCTTCTTCATTTTGAAGATGCGGTGCCATATGCGGTGATTGCTGGAAATGGTTTTATACTGCCTCCGTTCTTAAATATATGATATCGTTGGCTTTTTTACTTCAACTTTGACCACGGTATCTATTGAACAAGTTAGTTAGTTAAAGTAAAATATGTATCATCATGTCTATTGTCACATGTACTTTAGATTTAACTTGTTAGTTTATTAATTTGCAAAAATATTTGTATAAAAGACGAATAGTCAAACGAATGAAAAAAATCAATGGTGTCGTATATTTAAGACAGAAGTAGTAGCCCGCAGCAGAGCAGCAATGCACAAGCTTATCCATATGACCATATCCCTTTGAGCGGTGGAAGTGGAACGGCGACCACCGGCCAACCGGCGAGCAGCAGGCCGCTGGCCGCAGGTGAGATGCAGCGGAGGGACTAGGTCTAGGGAGCAGAGGTGCTGACCGGCGAAGACGAGCTGCGGGCGGAGCAGAGGTGCGGCGACCGAGTCACTATCGCCTCGCTCGCAGGGTGGTGCCTCTCGCCTCTGCTTCCTCTCCACCAGCAGGCTGCACCGCTGCAGGTGGGGGAATAGAAGACGACCTGCTCGACCCATCTCCTCTCTTCTTTCGGTTAAGGCTGCCAATGGTTTGAGAACCGCCCCAAAACTAAACCAAACCATACATAAAAGAAAATTAATTTGAAACCACACCATCCAACCCATTTCTCTTATGTATCCAAACCAAACTAAGTGGTGTAGAAGACCACAAACCAAACCAAACCAAACTTATATCTCAAACCAGTTCTATGTCACAAAAAATCCATTTTCTATATATATATCATATGTTTGGCTTTTAAGATGGGCCCACGTGTGGATCTAGCTGTACCAATTTACACAAAATAGCGGACTGTCATTCTAAGACATTTCTAACAAATTTCAGACAAATTCGTTGAAATTTTAAGGTGTGAACGCGAGCTTTTAGTTTCAGAGTCCAGCTCTCGACGTGGGGCCCACGTGTGGATCTAGGTATGATAATTTGCACAAAGTAGCGGACTGTCATTTTAAGACATTTTCAACAAATTTCAGTCAAATTCGTTGAAATTTTAAGGTGTGAACGCGAGCTTTTTGTTTTAGGGTCCGACTCTCGATGTGGGGCCCACGTGTGGATCTAGGTATGTTAATTTGCACAAAGTAGTGGACTGCCATTTTAAGATATCTTCAACAAATTTCAGTCAAATTCGTTGAAATTTTGAGGTGTGAACGCGAGCTTTTAGTTTTAGGGTCCGGCTCTCGACGTGGGGCCCACATGTGGATCTAGGTATGATAATTTGCACAAAGTAGCGGACTGTCACTCTAAGACATCTCCGACAAATTTCAGTCAAATTCGTTGAAATTTTAAGGTGTGAACGCGAGCTTTTAGTTTTAGGGTCCGGCTCTCGACGTGGGGCCCACATGTGGATCTAGGTATGATAATTTGCACAAAGTAACGGACTCTAACTCTAAGTCATTTCCAACAAATTTCAGTCAAATTCGTTGAAATTTTAAAGTGTGAACGTGAGCTTTTAATTTTAGGGTCCGACTCTCAACGTGGGGCCCACTTGTGGATCTAGGTCTGATAATTTGCACAAAGTAGCGAACTGTCACTCGAAAACATCTCGAACAAATTTTAGTCAAATTCGCTGAAATTTTAAGATGTGAACGCGAGTTTTTATTTTTAGAGTTCAGCTTTTGATCTAGGTGACACACAACCAATCCAAACCATTTCAAGCCGATCCAAACTATTAAGATTGTTAAACCGAACCGAACCAAACTATTATGTATGTCACCACATTATTCACCAAACCAACCAACACCAATTAGGAAAACCAAACCATTAAAATCGATTTAAAACCAAACTATTCCCAGACTTACTTTCGGTATATGTTAGTTCATCTTTCCTCCCAGTATTGCGGTTGATCTATGGTGGCTGCGAGCTGCTCGAGCCGAGCCGAGCTCGCTCGGTATCCAACTATCCATCCGTCAGCCTGTCACAGTAACATGGACACCTATGACTCTGAGAGCCACACACGGGTCCCCTGCGGTGATACTCCCTCCCTCCCGGCTCCTGCTCACACACGGGTCCCTGTCCGTCTCTAATGTTTCGTTCCGTTCCATTCCTTCCCAGGAAAGTGCACGAAGCCACGAACGGGAGGAGCCCGGTCGTCACACACGGAGCGTCAGCCAGAGCCATGGCCGCCGGTCTCGCCGGCGCTGCGCTGACCAGCAGCATCGCCGCCAAGAACCCCTCGCTGCTCGCCGCCGCCGCCGCGCGCCGCAGGGGCAGGGCGCCTCCCCTCGCCGGGCGGGCGCTGCCGTTCTCACTGCTCACCACCGCCAGCAGGGCCCCGCGCCGCCACAGGCTCGGGATGACCGTCACGTGCTTCGTGCCGCAGGACACGGAGGGCGGCGGCACGGCGACGGTCCCCGCCGCCGTCCCCGTGCCGGTGCCGGTGCCCGAGACGGCAGCGCTGGAGGAGGAGGCCTGGTCGAGGCGGCGCGGCGCGTGGCGGAGAGGAAGCCGCGGAAGCGGTCCGAGCGGCGGACGTACCTGGTCGCTGCCGTCATGTCCAGCCTCGGCGTCACGTCCATGGCCGTCGCCGCCGTCTACTACCGGTTCAGCTGGCAAACGCAGGGCGGCGAGGTGGCGCCGGTGACCGAGATGCTGGACACGTTCGCGCTCTCCGTCGGCGCGGCGGTCGGCATGGAGTTCTGGGCGCGGTAGGCGCACCGGGCGCTGTGGCACATGCACGAGTCGCACCACCGGCCGCGGGAGGGGCCCTTCGAGCTCAACGACGTGTTCGCCGTCATCAACGCCGCGCCGGCCATCACCCTCCTCGTCTACGGCTTCTTCCACCGCGGCCTCGTGCCCGGGCTCTGCTTCGGAGCGGTAAGCCGCCGCCACCGGTGACCACTCGTCTTGCATTTTGTGTCAGGCTGCTGGTCGGCCCCCTAACCTTCCACGTGTGTTGCTCCCACAGGGCCTCGGGATTACGCTGTTCGGCATGGCCTACATGTTCGTCCACGACGGCCTGGTGCACCGCCGCTTCCCGTTCCCGGTCGGCCCCATCGCCGACGTGCACTGATCTCGTCGACGTCGACGCTATTTTGCTTCCACGCCTCCACCATCGCTACCGTGCGGCATGCTGTGGCCGAACACGTCGATCGCTCGCCGCGGAGCAAGGCTCCTTTCCCTCCTGCTAGGGGTTCTGGCCAATAGCTCCTGCCAGACGCCAAACAGTCCAGGTCGGATTCCAATGGGATTAAAGTTAGTGGCGGAGCCAGGTTTTGCACAGATTTGCTAGCGCAGCTGACGCGCGAGCAACTGTTGGTTGAGGTGTCTATTCCGGAATTTCCGGTCCGTATTTTAAGTCATACTTGAAATACAAGTGTAGACGTTTGTATATTTTTTTAATCATTAAACGAAGTTTTTTCCTCTTGGTAATACTCAACTCTCAAAATCTAGCTCCGCCACTGAGTAGGAGGTACTTAGAGTGCATGCATTTTATTTCAATTTAGGTCCTGTTTGGATCTCTCTAACTAAATTTTATACTTTGTTAAAGTTTAAAACTTTGTTTTGGCAAATAAATTAAAGTATAGGTTGCTAAACTTTAGAAAGGGTTGTTTAGATTCTCTTGTTAAACCCTTCTAAATGACAAATACTCCCTCTGTATCATAAAAGGAAGATGTTTAGGCGTGGGAAGGAATTGCACAAAGGAAGATGTTTTGGGCTCAGGGCGCCAGAAACAGACGCAATTGCCCCTGCGCTTCGGTCGTCGTCGTCCGCAACATTTAATCCAGGAGTTGATCATGAGATCTCATACATCGAGGCTCACAGCGCTAACCAATTGAAGCCTCATGTAGTTGATGACAAAGAGTACCCGCGACCCTATTTAATAAGGGTAAATAGAGAAAACTCTACCCTATTTACTCACTCCTTGGTATGCACAATTTTGTCATGAACATCTTCTGCCGATATAGAGGGAGTACCTTTCATTTATTATTGTCAAACTCTATGTAGAGAAGGATGATGAGTTAATGTTGTGTGGCAGTGGGTAATTTGGAAGAACTTGTAAGGGTATTTTAGACTTTGCACAGTTTTAGCAAGTTTTTGCAACTCTTGGATGACTAATGACTAAAGCACTTTTCGAGCTCCAACTAAACTTTAGCAACATTTTAGTTGGACCCATTTGGATCGAAAGTTACTAAACTTTAGCAACTAAACTTTAGCAAGGGGATCCAAACAGGGTCTTACTCATGATTTTCGACTTAGGCTTAGTTTAGTTTGGTCGATTGTCACTATTCACCCATCACATCGAAACTACTCACACTAGTTAGGAGTACTAGACATAGATTAATGACAAAACTTATTCGATAACCCCTAACTCCCTAACTAATTAGGTCATGATTGGATAATATTGTGCTATAGTAAATAATCTTTAATGATAGATTAATTATGCTTAATAGATTCATCTCGCGATTTCATGTCCATCTGTGTAATTAGTTTTATCTCGCGATTTCACATCCATCTGTGTAATTAGTTTTATAATTCGGTCGTGTTTTATCCTCCTAATTAATTAGCAATTTTATACTCGATACGACACTTTGCTACAGTCAATTCCAACCAACTAAAGGAGGCCTTAGCAACACACGTTTGACATCTTTGTCATGCCGAAAAAAGTCTACTTGATCCCCTCCCCCCACACCTATGTGGTGGAACATATCACCCCCAACCTATGAAATTGGCTTGTTTACTCTCTAAACTTCTTTCCAAAATGAGCAAATCACCCCCTGGAGTGGTTTTGGACGGCACTTTGCTACAACATCGGTGGTTTTGTCTTTTTTTGTTATTTCAACTGAATATTTAAAAAGTCATAGTAAATTACAGAAAAATCGAAAAATGGAAAATTCAATTTTGTTTGACTCCACATGAGTAGATCTACACATTGAATATATAATATGGTATGCTTTAGAACATTTTTTACAGTTATGAATTAATTATAGAAAAGCATAGATCTAAATCTACAACAAAAAAAATTATGTATTATTTTTGCAACACTTACAAGCTGGTATATGATGTTCTTATTTTTTTTCAGCAAATAGGCAAAGTCAAATTACCACTTGTTATATGATGTTCTTTCTTTGCATTGTATTATGTATTATCCCTCTATTCCTCTTAGGGACATGAGTCTAGAAGTTTCTTATCATGTGAAACGTCGTCTACACATGTTGGTCCATACACACGTGTCTATGAATGGGTATGTCTATTCATGAGATACCATTATGTAGGGACATCACCCCTTTCTCCACACCTTTTTCCCTATTTATAAATATGAAATCACATTATTCACTAAAACCATAGATCCATTCTTCAATTTCTCTTGTTCTTTTACTCTCATTTCATAGATATAATGTATGAGCTGAGATTACCAAATTAACTTTATTAATTAAGGTACGGAATATGGTATGAGTCGAGATAGTAGATCATTATAAGAAAGGTGCAAAGCACATGACATAAACATCGAATGATCCGATCTACCCAACATCGATTGCAATCAAATAATAGTAATTAGTATAATATGTGATTTTTTAAAATATGTTTAAAATGGAACAAGTATAATATTTGAATTCTATTACATAATTAAATTGGTTCATTACATGAGTAAGCATTCCAGTGTGCGCAAAATGATTTCAGTGCTAAAGAGACCTTTAACTGAGGTAGTCCATTTTTTCATATCACTTTAAATACTTCTTTGTTCGAAGGAGAAGAAGACGCATGTTATCTGTAGTTTTGTACCTAGGGCAAAAGCAGAACAACCGAGCACACCATAGATACACTATTGTGAAACTTAAAACTGGCTTTAAGCTCGCTGACCTCACTTTGAATCATCAATACTTGATCTCCTACAGAGTGAGGGCCAGTATAAACAAACACATATTACATAATATATAAATAAATATATATATATTCTTCAACATATTTAAAGTATATGAAAAAATGGATCATGGATTACCTCAGTTAGATGTGCCTTCAAGACCTTTGAAAGTTCCTTGCCGACGACACGGATGTTTATGAACTCAGCCTAATACAGTCAACAACTCATATCAGCCGATGCAAGAGCAAGAGCTGTGAAAAATAGCCTAATACAATTAACAACTCATATCAGCTGATGCAAGAGCAAGAACTATGAAAATATATAAATAATAATTTTTCTATGAGAAAAAAGAGGAAAATGCTTGCAATATAATAGTGTCCATGTCTTCTCTAGATAAGCTCTTCGATTATACTCTCCCAAAAACATTGGTTCAATCCAAGTGGAGCCAGTGGTAAAGCTAAAGGGGGTGCGCTTGCCTCGTGGATGTATAGGGGGTGCGCTTGCCATATAAGGTGAAAATTTAATCTTAGTCACTGTTTTTGTCAAACTTTCGTGGATATTATCTTTAAACTTGTTTACATCACTCTATAGCATCAAATGCTCTACATCCTGTATGTTTCAGATGTTGTATAAAGAAACATTTATTACATAATGTGTATATAAATATACATACACAATTAAACATGATATAGATCCGCAACACTAATGCACATAACGGGTGCGTATGACACGGGTAGAGACTCGTTAACGGGTTGATTAGAGATCCAAACTGAGTTTAGGTACAGTAGTGACACACTTTGAAAGTTTATGGACCGGGTGACACACCATAAAAAGTTCATGGACCGGCACTGCACTTTACTCTAACCATCAAGTTTAGCTAGTGTCTTGGATTAGCTCACAGAATTAAGTGTTTTTCTATTTTTTAAAAGGAGGCGAATCTTCAAATTTAGCTAACATAGTTATTTTGTAAAATCATAAAAGATAAAATTATTAAAAATTTTATTGTGTTTGCCTCGTGTCGTTAAATAAAAAAAATAAGAATTTACCTTTTCCTCAACAAGAGCTAGCCTTTTTCCTGCTTTTTGACCTTTTCCATGTCGTTAGACACAAATCACCTTGTCGATTTGGTTCTCCTTTCCTTCGTGGGACGCGGCTTCTCCTCACTCGATGGCCCGTCTTCCTCTCGCGGCGGCCGACGACGGAGCGTGAAGGGCCGACGCAAAGGGGTGACACCAAGGGCAGCGGCGACAGCGCGTCTTCCTCTCGTGGCGGCCGGCTTGCAGCTTGTGATGGTGGAGGAAGACATGTGGCAGACTTACCTGGACGTTGGAGAAGAAGATGAGGGAGGAGGAGACACAGCAGCACGAGAGGGATTTCAAAGAATGCTGCTAATCCTGAGGCCTCGGTCAGCCGATGGCGACACCCACCTTAGTAGACTTGCGGATTGCGTTTCTTTGTCGCCACCCTCCTTTCCAGACTTTCAGTTGTCACCTACTCTCCATTCAGATCTGAGTTCAGACTATCACATATCGGCATGACTGATTGAATGAATGCTGCGGTGAAGCTTTAACCTCCTATTCGTTGGTGTGTTCGTTCAAGTACTTGTGCAAGACTTGATTTGCTGGATCATGCATTAATTTTAGTCGAAACCGCTGGATTGATAGTCGTGTGCAACAACTTTGATATCTGGTTTTAGAGATGTAAACGTTTGGTCAACTGCTGTACTCTGAACTGTCGTTGCTCTGAACTGGCATGTGGCCATGGTCAGGCACTGCTGAAATCCGCCGCCTCCTCTGCACGCCGTCCGTGAGGATGAGCTGTGACGCCTACGCGCCGGCGCCGTCCCCGCGGAGGAGCTGCGCCGCCTCCTACGCATGCGTTCGTGCAGATGAGTTGCGCCTCCTTCTCTTGTGCGTCGTCCCTGCGGATGAGCTGCGCCGCCTCCTGCGCACCGTCCGCGAGTGTTGGCGGTCGATTTCTGTCAACCTAGAGCACTTGTTACACTATAGTTTGAACTTCATTATGGAACTAACCCGCCACTAGGCACACTAATGATATAACAAGTTCACCTTTGCATGTGCATTTTGAAGTGTAATGTGTTTGCAGGAAAACATGGACTAAAGGGACGGAGACACATAAAGTCCAAATGGACAAACAAGGAGTTTCGTTCGTGTTCAAGTGCAAGGCAAGTTCACTCCCAAAGGTGGCAAGGACCTAGATACTACGACGAAACATCCCCGAGGATCGAGACATAAAGTTTGGATTTCATACGAGAAGACCCCCTACCTTAGTCACAGGGATAATGACGCCAAAAAGTCACCTACGAAGGGGTAAAAAGTCAAAATGTCACGAAAGGCCACGTGGAGGAAGTTAGTCCCGAACCGGGCCAAAAAGGGCCTGGGCCGGCCAGCCCATGCCGACCCGCCTACCCCTTTTTGCGTCGGTTCAGGCTCCCCTTTGACCTAGGGTCTCCTCGGTGCATAAATAGTTCCTGCCTCTAACGGCCACCGCATCCAATCATTCTACCGACGTCCATTCACCAGAAACTCGCCGCCACAAGATGAGGGTAGAGATGAGATGAATTCGTCGCAAGGATCAACATCGGCGGAGGGAAGGAAGCAAGAGGAGAACTCCGAGCCATCAGCCTAGGGGTGTTTCCAAGCTTCATCGCCATCATCTTCATCGATGACGTTCTCCAGAGGCTCCACCACCCCTATGTGCTTCAATTCTTATAAGATGATAGGGTAATATCTCCGTTCATCCCTAGGGTTAGATAGATCTTGGTTATGTAATCGCTACATGAATCCTATGCCTATCGATGCTTTATGGTCTATATCTTCGCAAGTGCTTTGTTTACATATGTTTGCGCAACATGTGATCTTAGTAGGGTTTGTGGTAATCGTGGTGATTAGCCAAACCCTATGGATGCTTAGACATAGGTGCGTTAGCGTAAGTGTTTTATTACCTTGCATAGTGACATTATGATGTATGGATAAGGCTTAAGCGACCGCATAACCGCCATGATGCTAGCGAGGGCAACACCTCTTTCATGTAGTAGATGCATATCTATGTGATCCTAGACCCTAGGGAGGGAACACTTATCTATATTTATCTCTCTCTCTCTCTCGTATCAACCCTTGTTACTTAGATTCAATCTTATATTAGCTTAGGTTAGATTGCCTTTATTTTACATTAATCAACTAGATTAGTACTTGGTTAAATGCTAGTATATCCCTTGCTCCTTGGGTTGACAAGAACCTTGGGATCTCCCTAGGTGAAAAAGGCTATAGGTGATCCGTACGCTTGCGGATCAAAACTCTTTACGAGATTCAACCATCAACAAGCTCTTTTTCCGGCACTGTTGCCGGGGGGCAAGCCAGTTTGCTACGTTTAATCTTGTATTAATTTTGTTGATCACTAACATCTAACCCTAGTTTTTTAGAAAACCCCCTTTTTGTTTTGTTTTTATTTTTTGCTGTCTAGATGGCGTTCGTCGGACATCCTTTGGAGGAACCAGAGAAATCATTAAGGGATTATGCCAGCCCACGATGTAAGGACATCAAAGTACAAAAGTCGGATTCGAGGCTCGAAGCGACAAGGTACGAGATCAAGGCTTGAATCATCGAGATGGCGGCAACTAATCCGTTCTGAGGGTTGGAGACGGACAACCCATATAGACATATCCAACTCTTCATGACATTATGCAATACAATACGACAAGAGGAAGTCCCCGATGCTTGGTTTAAATGGAATCTCTTCCCCTACTCACTTGCCGATGAAGCAATGGGGTGGTATTCATTTGCATCCTTCGAAGTCGAGGGAATTTTGATGCAATGCAGCCAACCAACAAGACTTCAAGTGAACATCGATCAATGTTAGATCAAGAAATGGATCCTATCAACCTTCCAAGTGGACCTATAACAAGATCTCGTGCAAACAAGTTCAAGGAAGCTCTAGCAGCGAAGACCCAAGCAATAGTTGATGACGGTACAAAGGAAGTGGTGCCAACTCATCCAGTCAACTTGTTGATCTGTGCACCAAATGTTTTAATAAGGTATAATTAATATCCATGCACTAGCTGTCCATGTTATACACCATTGGAGAATTTATCAAGTCTAGTTTCACATGGATCAAATGGTGCAACTTTGGAGTTCTATGGAAAGAGTTATTGCTATTTTTGTGGAAGCTGCACAGGCCACCAAGTTGTGCGTGAATCCTGAGTGTTTATGTGTGTGTTGGTCTTTTCAGCTCCCTAAAACCTTTCAGTTCGCCATTAGCACTTATGCCCAGCTAGGAGGGTTGTTTCTAGCCTATAAATACTCATGTAATCAGCACTATTGGATGGATCTTGGTTATTTATCAAAACACCTTTGTGTTGTTCTTCCTTCTTGAAAGGATTCTGAACTCAAGACTAGTTCTTGCTATTCTTGGACTTATCATTAGGGTGTTGGGACCTTGGTGTGGTGTCTTTGTCGTCCCAACAGCGAGCTTGTTACCGTGAGGTCCTTGGGGTTGTGCATCCTGCTGTTGACGGGTTTCGCACACGTTTGTTGCTGCGGGGTTCGCATCAAATTTGGAATCAATTGATGAAAAAATTTGTGCCAAGTTCTTCCCTATAAGCAAGATCCAACATATAAGGAGGGAAGTGATTACTTTTAAGCAAGGAAGAAGGGATAGATCAAGCGTGGAATTGTTTCAGTGAGCTAGTTGAGCAAGGACCAAGACTTGAATTTCCCGGTGATGTACCTTTGCATACATTTTTCTTTTTCCTAACCCCTAGTTGCATGGAATATGTTCAAATGTGTGCAGGAGGGGATCTCATAGAAAAAATCACTCACGGAAGCCGCCCAACTCCTACAAAAAATCAGCAATGGGGCGGCCTTGTTAAGAGATTGGCGAAGACGATGTCGGGAGGAGTAAAATGACAAAAGCAAGTCGGAAATGCTTGCTGAAATTTCTGAAAAAGATGAACCGGAGGTCAAGAAAGATGAACCGACCATACAAGAAATCGAAGAACCACTTCTTAAGGTAAGAGATGTCATTTTGGATGATAAAAATATTGAAACTAACATGAATGTAGGCCAAAGTATGGGGAATGCTAAACCATTAGCGGAATTCAATCAATCCGATTGGATTCAAGTTGATTTTGCCCCCCAAATCAACCACCGAAGGAGGACGAACACCGACACATCGCCAAAAGAATTGAAGACATTTTTTATCAAGAGATGAGTGGAGAATCGATCCAAAAGATATTTGAAGAAGAAGATGAAGGATGGATCAACCAACTTGACATCTCGAAGATTTATGATGAAGGAAGAGAAGAACACAACCATGATGAGCCAAAAAGTCTCATCTCCACAACAACATGTGACCAATTCGAGAAGAGGAGTTTATTGCTAAGGAGACGAGGGAAATAAAGAAAAGAGCTAGTGACTCGAAAGATAAATTGGAGAAAATAGGATTCAAGCTAGAAGATATGATGGAGGAAGATGACAGAAAGCAAACACGCCAAGAAGGCCCCTCTCCACAAGATTATAGCTTGTGTGCTATTGAAGCTTACACACTAGCAAATCAAGGCATGGAAGTGCCCACGGATGAAGAAAAGAGTGAGTCGACGATAAGCAATCTTGACGACATGTGGTACACGGAAGATAAAGAAAGCAACATACAAGACTTTGAAGACGAAGATTTGGGTGATAATGAAGACTTCAAAGAAGGGACAAATGCAAATGTAGTTGATGAATTACATGTTCCACATGATGAGATGGAGGGGATGCAAGAAGGTAACAAATAGACACCTTCACTAGTTGAGATTGATTTGCCTTCAACACCGCTAGACGAACCAAGAATCACTCTTGTTGAAAAAGCTCCAACGGTAATGTACGCACTGAAATCTCAAGATATTATTGGTATTAATGATGATATATTCAAATACTCATGTTCAACCAATAGTATGAATGATAGTTTAAATTCTATGCCTTGTTCCAAAGATGATCACGTTGATAGGCTAGAATTTATTGAGATTGATAATATGACAATATTTGTGTTTGAACCACTTAATCCTATGCCTAAAGAACATTTTCCTAATGATGAGCTAAGTGGTATGCATGAAACATATGCTTCTTTCAATTACACCTGGACTTTTTGCTACAATTTGCATGTTGTGTTAATTATGGATGCATATGTTTACAATAAGTTTTGTAAATCTCGATCATGCTTTGCGCTTGGTCAAGCTAATGACCTTAAAGAAGCACATGTCGGGAGAAGGCCCGATTTTCACTAACCATGACCTTAAAGAAGCACATATCAATCATGCTTTACGAGATTCAACCATCAACAGCGAGTGCGAGGATGAGCTGCGCCGCCTCCCTGTGTGCCGTCCGCGAGCACGTGGAGAACCTCCGCCGCCTCCTGCGCTCCATCAGCGGACCGATTTTTAAATGTAAAATGAATGCAGGGGGCTTTCTGGTTATATTCACATGTGCTTGCGTTTAGAGACCTGTTAACGGGTTGATTAGATACCCAAACTGATAATAGGTATAGTAATGACACACTTTGAAAGTTTATGGGACGGGATGACACACCATAAAAAGTTCATGGACCGGTACTGCACTTTACTCTAATGGTTATATTCAACATCGGTTCCATCACCACTTGTATTCTGATTCCTCCTACTGTCGGCTGGATGTTGTTGACCAGCGATGCAGCTTGTACGTGGACAGTGGACTAGTAGGGACGGCGGTTGTGCGCAGGCATCCAGCGGCCAGAGGCGGAGCCAACTGGATTCCTGGGTATTCCCAGGAATACCCAACTTTGTGTACACAAAAACAAATATGTATACTGTAACGCCCGCGTTTTTAGCTCCAAATAAATCACCTAATAAATCGTGCGTGTTTTCAAAACTGACCCGCCGAGCTCAATTACCATTCAAACCCTAGCCACTGTTTTCCCCGCTCTCTCCCCGACGTGCGTGCCGCGAATCCCGCCGGCACCGCACCCAGGCCAGCACCCATGCGCGCCTTCCCAACGCCGCGGTCGGCCACCGGCCGGGAATCCCGCGCACGCTGCGGTCCCGCCGACCGGTCCGCCTCGCCATCACCGCCGTCCCGGAAAACGCGCCGGCGCCCAAAAAACCGGGAAAACCCCCGCAAAACCCTTTCCCAAATTTTTCCTAACATTTTTCCAGATTTTCTACTTCTTCTTTTCTCTTCTCCATTTTCCTTCCCTTTCCTTTTTCCTTTTTCTTTTTCTTTCTCTTTCTTCCCTTCCTTTTTCCCTTTTCCTTTTCTTTTTCCTTCCCTCTTTTCTTCTTCTCTTCTCTTCCTTCTCCCTCCTCCCGCGCGGCCAGCACCCCGCGCCCCCCCCCGACCGGCGTCTGACACCGGTTGACCCCGGGCCCGCGACCCGCCGCGGCGCCGAGGGCCGGCTAGGCCGGCAGCGCACCGGGCCCGCACCCGGCCGGCGACACGCCACCGCGCCGGTGACCCCCTCCTCCTCTCCTCTCCTCCCGCAACCGGCCGCGCCGCGCCTGGCGCCGTTAACCGGCCAGGCCGGCAGCGTGCCCTGCCCCGCCGCACGGGCCCGCGTGGCCGCGCACCGACCACGCCATCCACCCAAGCACGCCACCGCCTCCTCTCCTTACTGCTCAGCACAGGCCGCGACGGACCCCTCCCTGGCGCCGGCGACGAGCCCGAGCCGTCACCTCCGGCCTACACCGCCGGCCCGACCGCCGCCTGCCCCGCGCCCTAGCACTCCCTGCACGAGTTGACCGGCGGCAGCACGAGCCGTCGCATCACCGGTCGCCGCCTCGCGAAGCTCCTCGAGCTCGCCGGAGTCGACCTCGCCGGAGCACCGGTGTGCACAAAAATCTTCCCCGAACCGACCTCGCTCCGGCTATAAATAGCCCTGCCCCGTCCTCGCCGCACCACCAAGCCACCGCAATCCCTCCATTGCCTCGCTGCACGACCACACCGAGCCACCACCGTAGGCCAGCACCACCGGTCCGCCGCCGCCCGCCGATCCGGTCCCTCGCGCCGTCCTAGCCAAAGGTGAGCACGGGGATGAGAAGCCCTCGCCCTCCGCCTCCTTTTCCCCCTGCCCCCGGCCGCCGTCAGGCCCCTGGAGGTCGCCGCCCGTCGCCGGCCGGCCGCCCCCGAGCTGCCCTTCCCCCTTCTTTGACCTGGACCGAGGAAGGGGAAGGAAAGGGCGGTTTTGCCAAAAACCCCCTGCCCTTCCTCCTTTCCCCCACCGAGCCCCTTTACTATTCTTTCTCTCTCATTTTCTTTCCAAAACAGCCCCTAGGTTAAGGTTTATTTGTAAAGTAAATTCTGTCAAGCCCTAAACAACTTACAATCAGGCTCTAACCAAATTTATATTACCATAAACACCCCTGTTTCCATTAATATAAATTACTAATAGGTCCTTAGCCCTTTAACCTCTCGATTCATTTCCCGATTTCACCACACCTTCCCAGTAGTACCCCCCCGCCGAATCAAACCCCTTCCTAGGACTTATATATACCCCCCCTCCGCTCATTTCCCCTCCTCTAGCTCGGCCGGAAATATGTGTGCTAATATTGCCTGCTTGCCTATGTGTGCTCTATAGCCGACGGAGTAGACGAAGGAAGGTACTTCGAGCCGGAGATCGGAGCCGACTACTGCGAGCAAGAGCCCGAGATCCCGAGCGCCGAGCCGGCACTCCCCGAAGACTTCGAAGACGGCAAGTTCAATCTCATCCTTTGATGCATGCTTTGATCCTAGTTTTATAAACACAACCCTATACCCGTTTTATAAATTGCATATTGTTTTACTGTTAAAACCCGGTAGGATAGCCACCCTTGATTGCTATGATTTAACTTTGTTTGGCCTAAATGATTGCTTTAAAAATGTGTGAGTGCTTTACAAATGGGAATGGGATATTTTGGAAAGTGAGTAAAGAACCGGGTAGACGGGATGGACGTGCGTGTGTCAGGAGTATGGGTGGGCTCGTACCTTTGTGGTTGAGCGTGTTGGAGATGTCCATCTTGTCGTTAAGGACCGGGTTGCGTGACATCTCACCTGACCCAATTATCGTACTACCACTCGACCGTTGTATGTGGCAACGGCTTAGCATAAATCCCACTAGTTAATCTACTTGCCATCAGGGGTGCGGGTGAGCAGCGGGAGACCAAGGAGTAGGGGTACGATCTGTGTGAGGTACGCCCTGGTTACGTGGGATAACCCCTTGGTTGCTCCCGTGGTGGCTCGTAGGGTTAGCTAAGGTGGGTAATGGCTTTGATAGGATCCGCGCCGGCACTACGGTGTTCGTGTGGCGGTACCCTACTTGTGGGTAAAGATGTACAACCTCTGCAGAGTGTAAAACCTATTCGAATAGCCGTGTCCACGGTATTGGACGAGTCACGGTGGGGTCACAAAACTAGTGTTTGGGTTTGAGATGATTTTCATGGTGTGAGTTGATTTCTGGAAAAGCGTGTGGCTGTGTGCCTAGGCTACTGCGGACGGGGAGTCCGGTAGTCTTCATTTGGTTTTCACAAAACAACTAAGTTATAAAAACTGTTTGCGAAAATCCTTTTCGAAAACAAACCCCTGCAAGAGTAAATGCGTTTGCAAAATAAACCTTATTCTGATCCTTGATATATCCTGTGCATGATCTGCTTATTAGCCCCTCCGTGGGTGGGGTTGAACTTGTTGAGTACGTATGTACTCACCCTTGCTTGATTAACTGTTTTTCAGAGGAGGATCCCGACTTCGTTCCCGAAGACGTCGAGTAGGTCGTTGCCCTACACCCAACCGTGCCTGTGGACTCAGGGTCGCCACAGAGAGCTTCCATGGCGTGGTACTCTGATGAGGCCTTAGAAGCCTTCGCCGTTGTAGTTTGGTCTTTAGCTTTTGTGTTGTTTCTCGTGGCAGTGGCGCTCCCGTGCCCACTATGCCGCCGTGATGTAAGGGACTGAACCACCTGTTGTAATAAATGTGTTGCCAGCCTCCTGGGACTGGTATTTATGTCACATTTAGTCACCTCTGATGAGGGGACGCTTCAGGTGGTATCAGAGCCGTAGGTTGGCCGTAGGACGCGACCCCTAGGACCCGAGACCTTCTTCTAAGCCTTTCTCTAAATCTTTTCCCTGCTTAGCTCACCTTTCCACAAATCTCTTACCTTAACCCTTGCCTGGTTCCAGATGGCTAACCCCGAATGGAACGGAGGAGTCTGCCCTGTCCAGCCTGGCCTCCCTAACCTGTTGCTACTCAGCTTAGAACGCGTCGGAGTAAGGGGTCCGCCGGAGTTCGTCTATCGGGAGTACGAACGCTACGGCACCCTTCGGTGTAAGCTGCTGATCTTCGTGGGAAGAAGCACGCTCTACCCCGACATAGAACCTTGGTTCGTCTCCGCCACTGGGTTTCGCTTCGCCGACACATACCCAAAAGCTGCCCGAAAAGCCCTGCGACGCCTACGAGTGGTCTATAGGCAACACCTTCGACGGACCCCGATGGGATTTTTCCCACCCTCTGGAGGAAGAGGACGCTCATGGATCGCCCGGATGAGAGGACTCGGAAGAGAAGAAGAAGACCTAGAAGATACGATTTCTCACCTGACCATCTACCTCAGAGGCTTAGACCACCTCTACCAGGAGCAAGCCCAGCAACTGAAGCAACAGATTGACAGAGCGGAAAGAGCGGAGCAAAGGATAGAGCTGGAAAGGATTAAGACAACCATGGCGGAAGTTGAGCTACGCAACATGGAGCGGGACTACGCCAGAGAAAGGGAACGCTCTGAAGTATTCCACAAGAACCTATGGGATGAGCTCCACAAGGAACGTAGGAGAAGAGAAGAAGCTGGGTTGATGGAGGATGAACCCGAAGAAACCCACTGGGATAAGGGAACCCAGACCGAGGATGTGATGTTGGAACAAGATCTTCCACCGAAGAAGCGTCGCTTTCAGCCTGAGGAAGAATCCCCATAAGAAGAGTATGGAACGCCTAGGCTAGAACTATCGTCATAATAATAAGTGTACCCCTGAGGAGTGTACCCAACCTTTGTGAATAAATAAAACTATCTATCTTTTGTACCCTTTGCACAACTTGTTCAACTCTACCCTTGTTTTCAGATGGCCGAAGATGGATGGACCCAAGGCGTGTGCCAGGAGGAGCCTGGTTTTGCTCGCCTTCTTATCAACTCCCTGGAGCGCCTCGGTATCACTGAGCGCCCAAGGTACTACAGTAGAGAGTACGAACAACTCGGCACTCTTCGCTGTAGGGTGATCCTCTCCATCGCCAGAAGCACCCGCTACCCCAACGTCGAGCCGTGGCGCGTGACCGCCACAGGTTTTCGACATCGGGATACCTATCCCTTGGCCCTCCGGAAAACTCTCTGTTACCTGTGCAGGATCTACGAGGAACACCTCGTCCCCACACCGATGAGGTATTTTCCTCCCGCCATCAGAACCCCAGTTTGGCAGGCCCGCATGAGAAACCTGGAACGACGCCGCCACCAAGAAGACCTGCTGTACCACGTAGTTGCCTACCTTGTCTCCCTGGATAAGCTCTTCGATGACCAAGCCAAGCACTTGAGGGAGCAAATCAGTCGGGCCGAGCAAGCTGAAGTCACAGTGAGGATGCACCAAGTCCGAGTGGCCCAAGCAGAAGCAAGGACCGCAGCCGCCATAAGCAGTGAAGCCGTTGCCCATGAAAGCCTCAGGCGAATCCAGGATCAGCGCATTCAGGAATGGACCAACAGTGGAACACCCGTCCCGGCTGTGGGAGAAGCACAAGTCCTAATTGGGACACCCCTCATAGGATGGGGAGGAGTTCCTGAGACCCCAACGCCGTCTGTAGCTGCCGAGCAACCAACATCAACCGTCGAAGGAGGAACTTCCGCCCAGCCCCAAGAAGACGGGAACCCCCAGGATGATGACGGCGATGAGCTGCTCATTCCGCTGGAAGCACACTCCGCCCCAGAAGATGGCTCGCCCCGCGAGTAGCATGCCCCAGAGGCCCTTGCCAAGGATTGAAGCCGTGCTGGTCCGAGCTTAGAGCCGCACCCTTAGTTTTTGTCGTAGTGCCTTGTCGTGTAGTGTACCAGCGTTGTACCGGTCGAGTAGTTCGAGATGTATCCTCCTCTCATGGTTGAAATGAAGTTGGTTGTGCTTGTGTGTCATGTGTGCTTGTTGTGTGCTTGACGGCAGGAGTCAGATCCTGTCTTTTCAAAAGCCCGTCTTAATCAACTTAAACATCACCTAAAATCTTATAGAAACCGCGCCCCTACAGATGGTTTCAAGGCGTCCCGCTGGGAGTTTCCAAGGCTCCGGTCGTATGGACCCAAATGCGGAGGGATCGCATGCAGGACGAAGGGAGCGCCCTAACGACCAAGAAGTGTATCAGGACGAAAATGGAGGAGAAAACATGGTTCCGCCTCCACCACCACCTGCCGTAGACCTGGCGCAAGTATTGGCTAACCAGACCCTGTTGCTGGAAGCCATAGCCAATGCCATCACCCGCCCAAAGCCCCGTGTTCTGGGCATGAATGAGAAGCTGATAGAATTCCTCCGGACAAAGCCACCCACGTTCGGCGGATCCGTGAATCCCTTGGATGCAGATGACTGGTTAAGGGCCATCCTGAGGGAACTAGAGCCATTCAACTGTGAGGATCGAGACAAAGTTCTTTTGGCCACCCACCAGCTCACCGGAACAGCCTTAGCCTGGTGGGAAAACTACTGTGCAGCGGCCAAAGACCCCTCCGCCATCACTTGGGATGAGTTCATGGAAGAGTTGGACAAGTTTGTCGTAGTCTTCATTGACGACATACTTGTTTACTCCAAGAGCATGGAGGAGCATGAACAACACCTTCGAGTAGTGCTGGGAAAGTTGAGGGCACACAAGCTATACGCCAAGTTCAGCAAGTGTGAATTTTGGCTAGAGAAAATATCCTTCCTTGGGCATATTCTGACTGCAGAAGGAGTAGCTGTAGACCCCGGGAAAGTTGAGACAGTCTCCAACTGGCAGCAACCGACCAACGTGAGCGAGATCAGGAGTTTCCTAGGTTTAGCAGGGTACTACCGGAGATTTATCGAGGGATTCTCCAAGATCGCCCGGCCCATGACAGAGCTGCTCAAGAAGGAGAAGAAGTTCAACTGGACCGAGGCCTGCGAGAGAAGTTTCCAAGAGTTGAAGAAGAGGTTGACCACAGCCCCAGTGCTGACCCTGCCAGACATTCAACGGGACTTTGTCGTGTATTGCGACGCCTCCCGACAAGGGTTGGGATGTGTTCTCATGCAAGAAGGGAAGGTGGTGGCATATGCCTCCCGTCAGCTCAAACCCCATGAGCAGAATTACCCCACCCATGATCTGGAGTTTGCAGCCGTAGTGCATGCCCTGAAGATCTGGAGACACTACCTGATCGGGAACAAGTGTGAAATCTACACAGACCACAAGAGTCTAAAGTACATCTTCACCCAGCCCGACCTGAACCTAAGGCAAAGAAGGTGGCTAGAGCTAGTCAAGGACTATAACCTAGAGATTCACTACCACCCGGGGAAGGCCAATGTAGTAGCAGATGCCCTAAGCCGGAAAACCTACGAGAAGGCAGCACCCAAGAGTGCCCAATTGCAAGAGGAGATGGCACGGCTCAACGTACACATCGTCCCCCAAGGCTACGTCCGCCAGCTGAGTGTTCGGCCTACCATAGAGGAAAAGATCCGGAAAGCCCAAGAGACCGATGAAAATCTGATGAAGATCCGCAAGCATACCGGAGAGAACAAGGCCCCTGACTTCAGGGTAGATGACCAAGGCACCCTGTGGTACAAAAACAGGATATGCGTGCCCGAAGGTGGAGATTTTCGACAGACCATCATGGATGAGGCACACAACTCAGCATACTCCATTCACCCGGGATCCACCAAGATGTACAAGGACGTAAAACAGAAGTATTGGTGGAATGGGATGAAAGCAGACATTGCACAGTTCGTCGCCCACTGTGACACTTGTCAGAGGATTAAGGCGGAACACCAGAAGCCCGCTGGACTGTTGCAACCCTTACCCATCCCAGTATGGAAGTGGGATGAGATAGGCATGAACTTTGTAGTAGGCTTGCCAAGGACTCAGAAGGGACATGATTCCATATGGGTAATAGTAGACCGACTCACTAAAGTCGCTCACTTCATACCCGTACGAAATAATTATGACGGAGAGAAGCTGGCCAAGCTGTATATCGCAAACATAGTGAAGCTGCATGGAGTACCTAGCAGGATAGTTTCAGATAGAGGGACTCAGTTCACCTCTAGGTTTTGGGAAAGTTTGCATAAATCTATGGGAACCAAGTTGGATTTTAGTTCAGCTTATCACCCGCAGACGGACGGACAGACTGAGAGGGTGAATCAGATTATGGAAGACATGTTGAGAGCATGTGTCCTTACCTATGGCAAAGATTGGGAACAGAGCCTACCATATGCAGAGTTTTCGTACAACAACAGTTATCAAGCCAGCCTAGGCATGTCACCATTTGAAGCCCTATATGGGAGAAAATGCAGAACACCTTTAATGTGGTCAGAAGTAGGAGAACGTGCTTTGGTAGGACCCGCACTTATAAAGGAAGCTGAGGAACGAGTAGCTGAGATCCGAGAAAAATTGAAGGCCGCCCAGTCTCGACAAAAGAGCTATGCAGATAGGAAGAGGCGAGAAGTAAGCTTCAGTCCAGGAGACTTTGCTTATCTCAAGGTTTCACCTATCCGAGGAACTCGGAGATTTCAGGTGCACGGGAAGTTAGCCCCTCGGTACATTGGACCGTACAAAGTACTGAAGAGAGTTGGAGCAGTAGCATACCGGTTGAAGCTACCAGAGGAAATGGCGGATATACATCCCGTGTTCCACGTTTCCCAGCTGCGGAGGTGTTTGAGAGTGATCGAAGAAAAACGAGTGCCGGTGGAAACAATTGACTTACAGCCAGATCTTAGGTATCAGGAGGTGCCCGTCAAGATTTTGGACACAGTAGTCAAAAGGACAAGGACATCAGAAGTACGGGTATGCAGAGTCCAATGGAGCAGACACGGAGTAGAAGAAGCTACTTGGGAACGAGAGGACTCGTTGAGGAAAGAGTTTCCTCACCTGTTCGGGAACTAGCCGAATCTCGAGGACGAGATTCATTTTAAGTGGGGTAGGTTTGTAACGCCCGCGTTTTTAGCTCCAAATAAATCACCTAATAAATCGTGCGTGTTTTCAAAACTGACCCGCCGAGCTCAATTACCATTCAAACCCTAGCCACTGTTTTCCCCGCTCTCTCCCCGACGTGCGTGCCGCGAATCCCGCCGGCACCGCACCCAGGCCAGCACCCATGCGCGCCTTCCCAATGCCGCGGTCGGCCACCGGCCGGGAATCCCGCGCACGCTGCGGTCCCGCCGACCGGTCCGCCTCGCCATCACCGCCGTCCCGGAAAACGCGCCGGCGCCCAAAAAACCGGGAAAACCCCCGCAAAACCCTTTCCCAAATTTTTCCTAACATTTTTCCAGATTTTCTACTTCTTCTTTTCTCTTCTCCATTTTCCTTCCCTTTCCTTTTTCCTTTTTCTTTTTCTTTCTCTTTCTTCCCTTCCTTTTTCCCTTTTCCTTTTCTTTTTCCTTCCCTCTTTTTCTTTTTCCTTTCTCTTCTTCTTCTCTTCTCTTCCTTCTCCCTCCTCCCGCGCGGCCAGCACCCCGCGCCCCCCCCGACCGGCGTCTGACACCGGTTGACCCCGGGCCCGCGACCCGCCGCGGCGCCGAGGGCCGGCCAGGCCGGCAGCGCACCGGGCCCGCACCCGGCCGGCGACACGCCACCGCGCCGGTGACCCCCTCCTCCTCTCCTCTCCTCCCGCAACCGGCCGCGCCGCGCCTGGCGCCGTTAACCGGCCAGGCCGGCAGCGTGCCCTGCCCCGCCGCACGGGCCCGCGTGGCCGCGCACCGACCACGCCATCCACCCAAGCACGCCACCGCCTCCTCTCCTTACTGCTCAGCACAGGCCGCGACGGACCCCTCCCTGGCGCCGGCGACGAGCCCGAGCCGTCACCTCCGGCCTACACCGCCGGCCCGACCGCCGCCTGCCCCGCGCCCTAGCACTCCCTGCACGAGTTGACCGGCGGCAGCACGAGCCGTCGCATCACCGGTCGCCGCCTCGCGAAGCTCCTCGAGCTCGCCGGAGTCGACCTCGCCGGAGCACCGGTGTGCACAAAAATCTTCCCCGAACCGACCTCGCTCCGGCTATAAATAGCCCTGCCCCGTCCTCGCCGCACCACCAAGCCACCGCAATCCCTCCATTGCCTCGCTGCACGACCACACCGAGCCACCACCGTAGGCCAGCACCACCGGTCCGCCGCCGCCCGCCGATCCGGTCCCTCGCGCCGTCCTAGCCAAAGGTGAGCACGGGGATGAGAAGCCCTCGCCCTCCGCCTCCTTTTCCCCCTGCCCCCGGCCGCCGTCAGGCCCCTGGAGGTCGCCGCCCGTCGCCGGCCGGCCGCCCCCGAGCTGCCCTTCCCCCTTCTTTGACCTGGACCGAGGAAGGGGAAGGAAAGGGCGGTTTTGCCAAAAACCCCCTGCCCTTCCTCCTTTCCCCCACCGAGCCCCTTTACTATTCTTTCTCTCTCATTTTCTTTCCAAAACAGCCCCTAGGTTAAGGTTTATTTGTAAAGTAAATTCTGTCAATCCCTAAACAACTTACAATCAGGCTCTAACCAAATTTATATTACCATAAACACCCCTGTTTCCATTAATATAAATTACTAATAGGTCCTTAGCCCTTTAACCTCTCGATTCATTTCCCGATTTCACCACACCTTCCCAGTAGTACCCCCCCGCCGAATCAAACCCCTTCCTAGGACTTATATATACCCCCCCTCCGCTCATTTCCCCTCCTCTAGCTCGGCCGGAAATATGTGTGCTAATATTGCCTGCTTGCCTATGTGTGCTCTATAGCCGACGGAGTAGACGAAGGAAGGTACTTCGAGCCGGAGATCGGAGCCGACTACTGCGAGCAAGAGCCCGAGATCCCGAGCGCCGAGCCGGCACTCCCCGAAGACTTCGAAGACGGCAAGTTCAATCTCATCCTTTGATGCATGCTTTGATCCTAGTTTTATAAACACAACCCTATACCCGTTTTATAAATTGCATATTGTTTTACTGTTAAAACCCGGTAGGATAGCCACCCTTGATTGCTATGATTTAACTTTGTTTGGCCTAAATGATTGCTTTAAAAATGTGTGAGTGCTTTACAAATGGGAATGGGATATTTTGGAAAGTGAGTAAAGAACCGGGTAGACGGGATGGACGTGCGTGTGTCAGGAGTATGGGTGAGCTCGTACCTTTGTGGTTGAGCGTGTTGGAGATGTCCATCTTGTCGTTAAGGACCGGGTTGCGTGACATCTCACCTGACCCAATTATCGTACTACCACTCGACCGTTGTATGTGGCAACGGCTTAGCATAAATCCCACTAGTTAATCTACTTGCCATCAGGGGTGCGGGTGAGCAGCGGGAGACCAAGGAGTAGGGGTACGATCTGTGTGAGGTACGCCCTGGTTACGTGGGATAACCCCTTGGTTGCTCCCGTGGTGGCTCGTAGGGTTAGCTAAGGTGGGTAATGGCTTTGATAGGATCCGCGCCGGCACTACGGTGTTCGTGTGGCGGTACCCTACTTGTGGGTAAAGATGTACAACCTCTGCAGAGTGTAAAACCTATTCGAATAGCCGTGTCCACGGTATTGGACGAGTCACGGTGGGGTCACAAAACTAGTGTTTGGGTTTGAGATGATTTTCATGGCGTGAGTTGATTTCTGGAAAAGCGTGTGGCTGTGTGCCTAGGCTACTGCGGACGGGGAGTCCGGTAGTCTTCATTTGGTTTTCACAAAACAACTAAGTTATAAAAACTGTTTGCGAAAATCCTTTTCGAAAACAAACCCCTGCAAGAGTAAATGCGTTTGCAAAATAAACCTTATTCTGATCCTTGATATATCCTGTGCATGATCTGCTTATTAGCCCCTCCGTGGGTGGGGTTGAACTTGTTGAGTACGTATGTACTCACCCTTGCTTGATTAACTGTTTTTCAGAGGAGGATCCCGACTTCGTTCCCGAAGACGTCGAGTAGGTCGTTGCCCTACACCCAACCGTGCCTGTGGACTCAGGGTCGCCACAGAGAGCTTCCATGGCGTGGTACTCTGATGAGGCCTTAGAAGCCTTCGCCGTTGTAGTTTGGTCTTTAGCTTTTGTGTTGTTTCTCGTGGCAGTGGCGCTCCCGTGCCCACTATGCCGCCGTGATGTAAGGGACTGAACCACCTGTTGTAATAAATGTGTTGCCAGCCTCCTGGGACTGGTATTTATGTCACATTTAGTCACCTCTGATGAGGGGACGCTTCATATACAAAGTAATACACATATACATCCGTTAGTGGGCCACAATTCCAATCCTCAGTCAAACTTGGCCCAAATAAACGATCCAAACCAAAAAATGGCCCACATTCAAGCAGCACATGCCGGCCTGTTGCCCTGTTTGCCTCCCACGGGTGCCCCCTGGTCGGTCCCTGGACGCCGTCACGCATCACGGCCTCGCGACGCGGCTTCTGCCGTTCTTCCTCCTCGGTTCCTCCTTCCGTTTCCCCCAAATCTTGAACCCTAAATCGTAGATCAGCACTTCGGTAGGCGGCAGGCGGCGGCGGGGACGGAGGGCCGGAGGGGCGGAGGGCGGACTGCGGCAGCCAGCAGGAGAGCCGCGACTGTCACGGCGTCGCCCGTCGGTAGCCAGCAGGGGGCGGTGAGGTGTGCCGCCGGGCGGCCGGGCGCCGCGGTCGGCGGCCCGCGGCGAGCCGGCGAACGGGCGAGGCCGTGGCCTAAGTCCCGAGATCACCGTTCAGGACTTCAGTCTTCAGGAATCAGCAAATCAGGTATTTGGATTAGCACTCAGCAGCTTTGCAAATTAGAAATTTTATCGCACATAAGGATATATATACCATTTGTTAATTAGTGTTTATGTCTTGAAGTGTGGATCATAGACCTTTGCAAATTGCAAAATGAAGAATCAGAAGCCGATGAATGTGTGGACTTTGTGGGAAAGAAAGGGAAAGGCACAGAAGGTGGCCTCGACAGCAACACCTCAGCTACAGCCAGTAACCATTGAGAGTGAAGCTCAAAATCCAGATGCTCCTCTTGTTCAGGCCGTCACAATTGAAAGTCATGTTCATATTCAAAATCAAAGTACTACTGTTGAGCCTGAGACAACAAACAATAATGATATAGCAAGAGAGGTAACAGAAGCAGATATTGCTAGCAATGACCCTGTGATAGTGTCGGTGTTAGGATTAGTCCCGACACTAACTAGTAAGTTACGCTGTGAACAGCTTCTCGATGGTTGGTGCAAATGACAACACATGGACACGGGTTTATCCTGGTTCCGACCGCGAGGTCGTACGTCCAGCAGATTTGCGCATGTGCGCTGTATTAATTCACACCAGTGCTGCCTGCAGAGGGGGGCTACAAGCAAGGCGGGAGAGGAGGAGAGGCCTCCAAGTCCCTACTAAGTGATTGAGGCAAAGTGCCAATATCAAAGGGAACGAGTGTGCGGGTGAGTGTGGGTGTGAAGTGATGATCTCGTCTCCCCGCGGCCAGGGGACCGCCTCCTCCTTTTATAGACCAAGGGGAGGCGGTTTACAGTCATACCGCATAGCTTTAGGCACGGTGTGGCGGCATGACGCACAGTGCCAGCGATTCGATGGCCGTCCTGGCGAATCTTGCTCCTGGCAGGTGTCGTGGTGACTCCTGTGTCCGTCCAGGAGCGACTTCGAGGGTAGTAGCGCTGGAGCTCTTCGTTTGATCGCCGTCCGTACACCGGCTCGAGGGCCTGGCTGACAGAAGACCGGAGGCTGCATAGCGGCGGGTGTGGCGATGTCCTGTCAACCTAGATCCCTACAGTGCGGGGGATGGCCCAGCAGTGCCCGGGATGGTGGCACAGTGGTGGGATGGCCGCTCAAGGCCGGAGGTGATGGAGGTGACGCGCCCCGCCGGCCTTGCGTCACGGCGTCGTCCCAGGCGGGCGGGGAATTGGTGGCCGTACCCCTTTCGAGGGTGCTGCCGTCCTCTTTCGAGGGGCGCGACGGGGAGGAGGTACGGGAGTAGGCGGCACAGTGTCACGGAATGACACCGGCCTTCCCGCACAGCAACCGCACAGCGCCGGGGATGGCTGCATAGTGTGGGTTGGTCGAACAGCGCCGAGATCTGATTCCCAGGCGGTGTCAGAGGGCCAGCGTGGTGGGGATTCGCCTTTGACCCGGACGCCCGTGACGTGCCAGAGCATTTAATGCTCCGGTCGTGGGAGCATGTATGGTGTCACGGCTCGGAGGTGGCCTCGAGCGAGGCGGAAACTCGCTCGAGGGGCTGGGTCCCTCGAGTGAGTCGGGAACTCACCTGAGGGAAAGCCGAGCCCTCGAGCGAGGCGGAGACTCGCCCGAGGGGGCGTCAAGCCCTCGAGCGAGGCGGAAACTCACCCGAGGGGGCGTCAAGCCCTCGAGCGAGGCGGAGGTTTCGCGGTACGATGCCTGGCCCTCGAGCGAGGCGGAGGTTCGCTCGAGGGGTGCCGGGGGTCGGTTGTTCGTTGGGCCGGTGAGGCTTTTTGGGTCGTGGGCCATTCCCTGCCCTGGGCCACTGCCGTGTGTGGTGTGACTTGCGGTTTGTAAGTTTTTGGTTGTTTGCTTTTGTTATTTTTCGAAAAAGGGGTCATTTCCCCCGTTATTAGGGGACCCCTGTGGCTGTCCCCGACAGTAGCCCCCGAGCCTTTGCAACGGTATCCGTAGGAACCTGCAAAGGTTGGTGCTTTCTGATGGGACTTTCTTCCCTCCTGGGCGTTGTGACGTTCCGTGGGGGCGCGCTAGCGCACCCGCGGGTGTAGCCCCCGAAGCCTTGGAGGAGTGCGTGCATTCCTGCAAGGTTTTTCACAGTGTGCGGCCGGTGCGTGAGGTGTTTGTTTCAGCCGGCCTCAGTGTTATTTCAGCCGGCCTCGGCGGTGCCATGCGCACGTACCGGTATTTGCTTGCGTTCGGGCACGTCCAGGAGGTGTAGCCGTGCGTCGAGCCCCCGAGCCTGGGCCCGCTCAAGGCGATCGGGGTGAGCTCTCCGACTTGTCTGTGCGCCCCTTCGCTGCCCCTTCACGGGGTGGAGGGGTGAGGTGCTCATGACTCCCATCGAACGGGTCGCGAATCATGGGTCCCTCGTCGAGCTGTTAGCGGGTGGTTCAAGTGGACGTCCGTGCCCCGTTCGATAAGAGTCGGCTCGTGGTCCGGAGACACATCCATAAGAGCGCTTACGCGGGTGTGCTAGGTAGGGCTCGGTCCCGTTCGATTGGGACCGAGGGCGCGGAAGCTCTCCCTCGGTGGGATCCCTTGACTAGCTGCCCTCGTTGGCCTTGAACATGAACTATGGGGCGCCCCCGAGCTTGTGAGCTCGGGGTCAGGCTCGAATGCGCGTGCCCTGGTCGTCTCTGACTCTGTCAATCTGAGGCGCCTGTTCGAACCCTTCGAGGGTCAGGCTTCGAACCCCTGATTAGTAGGGCCTTTGCGGGGTGGCACTAAAGTGCCCCCGTCTTGGCTTGATCTGTGGAGCCCGCTGGGCTGTAGTCGAGCCGACCCTTGAGCCACTGATCAGTAATCCCTCAGATCAAGGGCATCTGCGGCGCCTACCCTCGACGGGCGGGTCTTCGAACCGCAGATTAGTAAGTCCCCATTCGAGGGGCATCTGCGGTGCCTACCCTCGACGGGCAGGTCTTCGAACCGCTGATCAGTAAGTCCCCGTTTGAGGAGCATCTGCGGTGCCTACCCTCGACGGGCAGGTCTTCAAACCGCTGATCAGTAAGTCCCCGTTCGAGGGGCATCTGCGGTGCCTACCCTCGATGGGCAGGTCTTCGAACCGCTGATCAGTAAACACAGCGTTCGAGGGGCCCGGACCTCGAGTTCGTTCGGTGAGCCACGGCTCCGCCCGTTTTAGATCAGGGCGCTGATCGCACCCTTGGAGGGTCAGCTCTTGAGCTCCGGGCTCTTGTTGCACGTGCGGAGTACCCTTGCTTGGGAACGAACCCAGCCATTTAATGGGCGCGGATCGTGGGCGCAGATCATGCGAAGCGGGCGCACCTTTTCAGGCGGCGCACCGCAGGCGTCGTGGGCGACATGGGGGGCGGACGGGACGGGGCGCCGCGCCCCTTCGGTTATTGCGCCGTAATGATAGCGCGTGCGCGTGCGCACGACCGTTTCGGCGTGGCCAGGCCCATCCACCAGCGACATAAGGCGCCGCCCACATTAATTGGCGCTGCGCGCGGAGTTTTCGGGGGCGTTGCTCCCCTAGATCTTATAAATCACGGGGGGGGGGGGGCAGAGGCGAGGTCCCTTACCTTGCCATTCACATCCATCCCCGCACGCAGCTCATCTTCCTTCCGGCTGTGCGCTCCGCCGCTTCGGATCTGCTCGTGTTCCTTGCGCCTCCGTCGCAGTCCTCGCTTCTCCCCCTTGTCTTCCATGGCACCTCCGACTCGGGTGCTGGAGCCTTTCCCATGGCCCCGGTCGACGGTGACACCGCTGGCGCTGAACGAGCTGGTGAACGGCGGGCAGTTGGCGCCGGCCGGCGACGGCCTATACCCGGCGTGGATGGTCCTGCCGGTGACAGACAAAGAGCCCAACCCCCTGCACAGCTACGTCGTCAGCTTCGCCCGTCTCCACGAGCGCGGCTTCACCGCCCCGGCGAGCCGGTTTATGCGGGGGCTGTGCCACCACTACGGGGTGGAGCTGCACAACTTCGCCCCCAACGCTATCTCGCAGGCGGCTTCCTTCGTCACCGTCTGCGAGGGATTTCTGGGGATCCTGGCGAACTGGGACCTCTGGGTCCATCTCTTTCGCGGCGAGCTCCACACCCTCGCCACGGCCAAGAAGGGGACGCGCCGGGCGGTTCGTGCCGGCGGCCTTACGCTCGTACTGCGGGACACGCGCAAGGAGCTGTACCCACTGTGCACCATGACCTCCAACAATGCGGATTGGGAGAAGGGGTGGTTCTACCTCCACAACGACGGCGTCGGCCTTCCGTCGTACACCGGGAAGGTGCTGATGGGGAAGCCCGACGCCTGGTTTCACAGCGTGTCGCCCCCTTCACGGCAACGGAGGCTGGAGTCCCTCACCACCACCCTGCGCCAGCTGGCGGACACCGGGCTGGGGGTGGCTTCGATCATCGCCAACTTCCATCACCGGTGGGTCATCCCCCTCATGGAGAGGGAGCTCCGCATCTTCGAGATGAGTGATGCGGCCAACCCGACGTCGCTGGCGTGCTCGCGGCTGCTGCAGGAGCATCTCCCCCAGGGGTATGCGGCCACGCGGGCGAGGCGCGTGATCAACATCAAGGTGGTGCCGCACAGCGACGACGACCTTTGGTCGTTCGTGATGCTCCCCGACGTCGGGCCGGTGAGCATCGTTTTTCTTTCCCTTTTTGTCTCTTGTTTCGCGTTGTTCATTCGTCCTGACAATCCCTGCCCACAGCTGGTGACCGTCCATGCCGCCCGATCGGACCCGCCAATGCCTCGATCTCAGGCCGCCGGTCGCACCGCGCAGCAGCGGGAGCGGGACCGGGCGGCCCTTGCGAAGGAGAAAAGGATCAGGCGGCAGGAGTGCCTCGATCAGTACAACGAGGAGTACCGGTTGCGTGAGCAGCATGGTCTCTCTCCTCCGCCGACGTTGGCGAACTCGTCGTCGGATGAGGAGGAGAGCGACGGGGAGCGGGCCACCTCTGACAGGTGGGAACCCGCGCCCCAATCCCCACGGACCGAGGAGGTGACCGTGGAATCGACCCCCGAGGCGGGCACGGAGCCGCCCGCCGCCGGGTCGTCGGTGGAGGTGCCGGCGGGCACCGCGGAGGCGCCAGCGGGCACAGTGGAGGCGCCCCCCAGCCCTCGAGGAAGAGGAAGCGGGGCTTCTCCAGTTTGAGGTAGGTAGCGTTTCTTCCCGCACACCCTCGATTTCGAAACACTGCCGCCCACCCCTCCCTTTCTTTCATTGTCAGGGCGTCGCCGACCGACCCCGACATTGCGCCCGTCAAGGCGCTCAAGTTGAGGACGTCTTTGACGACTGGGCGGCGCTCGGAGAGGGCGCCACGGGCGGCGGTGAGTGTGGCGGCGGCGGGCGAGCCGTCACGCACCACGACCACGGCCGCGAGGCCACAGCAGGAGGGGGCGGCGGTGGCGGCTTCGCAAGCGTTGGTCCCCCGCGACCCTCATCAAGGGCGCGGGCAGGCTCGCTCAGAGAGCCGGTCCGCCAGGGATCACGAGACGGTCGAGACTCCTGTTGGTAGTGATTCTGTCCCCAGGAGGGGCCGATCGAGGAGGTTACCCGGGCCAGCCCCCGAGCCCGCGCCCGAGGTGCTGGTGGTGCGGTCGGATGGCTGCGTAATGTCGCAGCGGCCGGCTCACGGCGCCGAGGTGTCGACATCGCGTGCCGCGCCGCCAGCACCTGACGCTGCCACGTCGCAGTTGGAGCAGGGGCTGCGTCGCCCCGGGGTGCCGCGTACCCTGCTCGACGAGGCCCAGGTCGAGCAGGCGCTGTGGCAGGAGTTCCGTGAGCACAGCGCCTCCCTTAACGCCGCGCTGGCCGAGGCGCTCCGACTCCACGGAGGCCGGTCGTTCCAGCTCTTCGAGGTGAGCGTCTTTGCTTGATTGGAGCTCGTTTTCCCGTCTCTTTTTCGTCTGAGTGTTTTACGTTCTGATTCCTCTCTCCGCCCTTTGGTTGCTGCTCGCAGGAGCTGCAGGGCCAGGCGCGCGAGAAGTACAACCGCCTCTCCCAGTTGAGCTCGGACCTCGACTGGTACCGGGGGCAGCATAAAGCCTTGGACGCCCTGGTGGAGGCCCTGCAGACGGACAACGGCTGGCTGGAGTACCGGCTAAGGGCCATGCAGGACGTGCTCCTGGACCAGCGTGCTCTGACTGCAGAGGGCACCACTGCGGTCGACAGGGTGAAGGCCGTGCTCCTGGAGAAGGAGGAGGCGCTGGCGACGGCGAACGGCGAGCTGCAGAAGGCGCGCGCCGCCCTGGCCGAGGCGCAGACCGCGCTGGCGCAGAAAAAGACTGATCTCGCTGCGGCGCGGACCCGGCTCGAACAGGACCGCACCACCCTCGAGGGGGCGCGGTCCTGGCAGGTTCAGGCGGAGCAGAAGGCCCAGGAGGCCGAAAAGCTGAGTGCTGACCTGCAGGAGAAGGTCACGTCGCTCACCGCGGTGGAGGATCAGCTTCGCCAAGAGCGGAGTGCGTGTCAGCAGGCAGAGAGCCAGCTCTAGCAAGAGCAGTCCGCCCTCAAGGAGGCTCAGGCCGCCCTCCAGCGCGAGCGCTTGGCTCGGGAGGAAGCGCAAGGCCAGCTTCAGCGGGAGTGCACCACGCTGGGGGAGGTTCGAGCCACGCTCCAGCTCCGGGATTCGGAGGTCGCGCGACTCACCGGGGAGTTGGTCCAGGAAGCCGTGTCGTTCGAGGAGCTGCGGCAGGCTGGCGAGGAGAAGGACGCCGCTATCCTCGAGCTGCAGCAGGCGGCCGAGACCGCGCGCGCGGCCCTCGAGACAGAGAAGAAGTAGGTCGAGGGTAAGTCGCCTCTCTTAGATTCTTCGTTTGTTGCTTGGGTTCGTCGAGATCCACTCTCAACTTATTCGTCTTCCGTTTTTCAGGCTTGCGGGCTGCTCTCGGGACGTCAACGACGCAGGCGGAGGTGCTCCAGGCGGCCTACAATTCCTCCCAGCAGGAGCTGGGGGTTCTGCAGGAGGCAGCCCTCAAGGCGTGCCAGAGCGTCAACAAGGGCGACGGGCAGGCCGGGAGCACTGTGGCGAGTCGCCTCCGGGCCTTGGGCGGCCACGTCGCCCGGCGTATGCGAGGTGCGCTCCGCCTGGGGATCCAAAAGACCCTTGGTGTGGTGCAATCGCACTACCGGGCTACATTGTCGCTGACGACCTCGACGACGATGGTGCGGAGGCCGAGGCGAACCGCCTGGACGCGCTTGCCGCTCCTGCCACCGACATCCTCACCGACGACTTCGCGGAGATCCTCTTCCCGGACGCTCCCCCCGCCGGGCCCCTCGAGCCCTGAAAGTAGCTGGGCACTCAGGCCCTTAGATTGTAGTTAGGAATCGAGCCTCGTGGCTTTATGTAATAAATACAGTTTGCTTGAAGTACTTGTAAGTTTTAGTGCCATTTCGTTTTTTGTGATTGCGCCATTCCGTCTCTCCCTGTCGTTTAGGCGAATTTCAGCTGGAATCGTTCATTTTCACGAGTAGCGCTCAGGCAAAGTGGTGAGGGGGAAGGGCCGTATCCTGCCGCGAGGTGTAGGCTATCCCTGACTCACCCGTCTTCGCCCTTTGGCCATTCGCGTCCTGCGTCATTTCGCTCAAACTCCCGGGTCGAGACGTACTTGGCACTTTTGAAGTAAAGATTTTTTGAAAAAAATGGGACTGTTTAGGGGGGGTGCCCCCTAGTAGCCCCCGAGGGGGACTTGGTTTTCGGGGAGAAAGCCGAGTCGCCCTTGACTTTATCGAAAAGAAAACTTTACATTTGTACAGCCGACTGGGGCGTCGGATATGTGCAAAAAGACTTGGAAATCCTTTCTAAGGGTAGAAGCGACGTAGCTGTTGGATGTTCCAAGCGTTGGTGAAGACTTCACCTTGCTCGTTCGCCAGCTTGTACGTGCCGGGCTTGAGCACCTCGACGACGACGTAGGGCCCCTCCCATGGTGGTGACAGCTTGTGGCGGCCTCGGTTGTCCTGGCACAGCCTCAACACTAGGTCGCCCTCGTTGAGGTCTCGGCACCGGATTTTCTGAGCTTGATACCGCCTTAGCGTCTGCTGGTATCTTGCCAATTGCATCATGGCCACGTGACGGGCTTCGTCTATTTGATCCAGCGAGTCTTCGCGAGCTCGCTGGTTCGAACCTCATCGTATCCCTTAATCTTGGGCGATCCGTATTCCAAGTCCGTGGGGAGAACGGCCTCTGCACCATAGACTAGGAAAAATAGCGTGAATCCCGTGGCTTTGCTCGGAGTGGTCCTGAGGCTCCAAATGACCGTCGGGAGCTCCTGAAGCCATTTCCGGCCGGACTTGTTCAGTCTGTCGAAGATCCTGGGCTTGAGGCCTTGTAAAATCATGCCATTGGCACATTCCACTTGGCCGTTAGTCTGTGGGTGTGCGACAGCCGCCCAGTCCACGCGGATGTGGTGGTCGTCGCAAAACTCCAGGAATTTCCTGCCGGTGAATTGGGAGCCGTTGTCGGTGATGATGGAGTTCGGCACTCCGAACCTGTGGATGATGTCGGTGAAGAATGTTACGGCCTGCTCCGCTCTGAGGTTGGTGATTGGGCGTGCCTCGATCCATTTGGAGAACTTGTCCACGGCAACCAGCAGGTGGGTGTAGCCCCCGGGCGCCTTTCGCAAGGGCCCGACAATGTCCAATCCCCACACGGCGAAGGGCCATGTGACGGGTATGGTCTGTAGGGCGTGAGCTGGGAGAAGGGTCCTACGCGTGTAGAACTGGCACCCCTCACAGGTGCGCACGATCTCGTTGGCGTCGGCAACCGCTGTGGGCCAGTAGAAGCCCTGGCGGAACACGTTGCCCACGAGGGTGCGCGGTGCCGTGTGATGGCCGCACACGCCTGCGTGGATGTCACGGATGAGTTCCCGGCCGTGGGGGAATAGGGATGCACCGCTGCAGGACGCCGGACGCGGCGCGCTTGTACAGCTCGCCGTTAATCACGGTGAATGACTTGGCTCTCCTGGCGATGCGCCTAGCCTCGGTTCGATCTGAGGGGAGTTCCCCTCGATCGATCCAGGCGAGGTACTTGGCCCGCCAATCCTCTGCGCGGGGGGCCGGCTCAGTTTCCATGGCCTCGGCTTCGTCCGCGCCATACCCCTCGAGTAGGGAGAGCACGAACGCCTCGTTCGAGGGGTTCTCGTCCATGGGTTCCACACCCGCTGGACTCGAGGGAGCCCCCGAGGGTTCCTCCTGATTCGAGGGGGCGGACTGAGGTCGACAGACGGTTTGGCGAAGTCTCGCGCGAAAACGTTCGGGGGAACGGTGATTCGCCCCGACGCGATCTTCGCGAGCTCGTCCGCCTCCTCGTTGTATTTGCGGGGGATGTGATTGAGCTCGATGCCGTAGAACTTGTCCTCGAGGGCGCGTACGGTGTTGCAATAGACCTCCATCTTCTCGTTGTGGCAGCTCGCATTCTTCATGACCTGATCGATTACGAGCTGCGAGTCTCCCCTGATGTCGAGGCGCTTGATGCCGGTCTCGATGGCGATTCGGAGGCCGCAGAGGAGGGCCTCGTACTCCGCCATGTTGTTCGATGCGGGGAAGTGCAAGCGCACTGCGTACCTCATGTGTTCCTCGAGGGGCGAGATGAAGAGCAGGCCCACGCCCGCTCCGGTTTTCATTACCGACCCGTCGAAATAGAGGGTCCAGCACTCGGCCTGGATCTGCAACGGGGGCAGCTGTGTGTCCGTCCACTCGGCGACAAAATCTGTGAGGATCTGAGACTTGATTGCCTTGCGCGGCGCGTAGGTGAGCGTCTCGCCCATGAGCTCTACGGACCACTTTGCGATCCTGCCCACAGCGTCCGGGTTGCGGATAATCTCTCCCAACGGGAATGATGAGACCACCGTGACCGGATGGGCCTCGAAGTAGTGCCGCAGCTTGCGCCGCGCGAGCACCACTGCGTAGAGCAGCTTCTGGATCTGGGGATACCGCGCCTTGGTCTCGGACTGCACTTCGCTGATATAGTACATCGGCCTTTGAACTGGTAGGGCGTGCCCTTCCTCTGCTCGTTCCACGACAATGACCGCGCTGACCACCTGGGTGGTTGCCACGACGTAGAGGTACAGAGGCTCGCTGCCTCGAGGCGGCGTGAGGATTGGCGCGTGTGCGAGCATCGCCTTGAGCTTGTCGAGTGCCTCCTGGGCCTCAACGGTACAGGAGAAGCGCTCGTGCTTCTTCAGGAGTCGGTAGAGGGGCAGTCCCTTCTCGCCGAGCCGTGAGATGAAACAGCTCAAGGCGGCCAGGCAGCCCAACACCTTCTGCACCCCTTTTAGGTCTCGAATCGGGCCCATTCGGTCGAGGGTGGAGACCTTCTCAGGGTTGGGCTCGATGCCCCGCTGAGAAACAATGTATCCCAGCAGCATGCCGCGCGGCACCCCGAAGACGCACTTCTCGGGGTTTAGTTTCACCCCGTTTGCCCGTAAGCAATCGAATGCGATGCGCAAATCGTTAACCAGGTCGTCCGCCTTCCTGGTTTTGACGACAATGTCATCTACGTATGCCTCAACGGTTCGCCCGATGTGGTCCCCGAAAACGTGCTGCATACATCGCTAGTACGTAGCGCCCGCGTTTCGAAGGCCAAACGGCATTGTTACGTAGCAAAACATGCCGTGCGGTGTGATGAAAGAGGTCGCGAGTTGATCGGACTCCGTCATCTTTATTTGGTGGTAACCCGAATAGGCATCAAGGGAACATAAGAGTTCACACTCCGCAGTGGAATCAACAATTTGATCGATTCGTGGCAAAGGAAAAGGAACTTTGGGATATGCTTTATTTAAATCGGTGTAATCTACACACATCCTCCACTTCCCATTCTTTTTCTTAACTAGTACAGGATTAGCTAGCCACGTAGGGTGGAAAACTTTCTTGATGAATCCGGCCTCGAGGAGCTTCCGCAGCTCCACTCCGATCGCCTGGCGCCTTTCTTCATCAAAGCGCCACAGCCGCTGTTGCACGACTCTGGAGTGAGGTAGGATGTCAAGGTAGTGCTCGGCGACCTCCCTCGGGACGCCTGGCATGTCCGAGGGGCTCCACGCGAAGATGTCGGCGTTGGCACGGAGAAAGTCGACGAGCACCACTTCCTATTTCGGGTCGAGGGTGGAACTGACCCTCAACACCTTGCCCTCGGGGGCGGCAGGGTCGAGGGGACCTCCTTCGTTTGTTCGGTAGCCTCGAAACTGCCCGCGTGCTTGGCAGAGGAGTCGGGGCCCTCGTTGGCCAGCTTCTCCATGTCAGCGACAAGCGTTTCGTCGAGCGCCAGGGCCTTGGCGTGCTCGACGCACTCGACGTCGCAGTCAAATGCGTGCTCGATCGACGAGCCCACGGTGATGACGCCTTTTGGCCCCGGCATCTTCATCTTGAGGTAAGTGTAGTTCGGGACCGCCAAGAACTTGGCATAGCACGGACGCCCAAGGATAGCATGGTACGTGCCCCGGAACCCCACCACCTCAAAGGTGAGGACCTCCTTGCGAAAGTTGTCCGGCATGCCGAACCAGACCGGCAGGTCGATCTGCTCGAGGGGCTGGACGCGCTTGCCCGACGCGACGCCATGGAACGGCGCCGTGCTGGGCCGTAGCTGATCCAAACCGATCCCCATCAGCCGCAGGGTGTGCGCGTACAGGATGTTGAGGCTGCTACCGCCGTCCATCAACACCTTGGAGAATCGCGCATTGCCGATGACAGAGTCGACGACCAGCGGGTACTGGCCCGGGTTGGGGATGCGGTTCGGGTGATCCTTGCGGCTGAAGGTGATGGCCTCCTCCGACCAGTCGAGGAAGGAAGGAAGGGCCTTCTCGACGGCGAGAACTTCATGCCGCTCGTGCTTGCGCCGGCTGGTGGACATGTCCACCGTCAGTCCCCCGAAGATGAGAAAGACGTTCTCCACCGCGGGGAAGCCGTCAGCGCCTCCGTCACCCCCATCCTTCTTGGCCTCGTCCTCCTTCGCAGCGACGCGGCTGTAGTACTTCTTGAGCATGTCGCATTGCTCGAGGGTGTGGTGGACCGGGGTCTTGTGGTACGGGCAGGGCTTCTTCAACATATCGTCGAACACGCCGGGGCCTCGAGGGGGCCCTCGAGGACCCTTACGGGCAGGGTCAACGGCGAGGGCCTCGTCGTCTTCACCGCGCCCCTACGCGCGCGCGTCATGGTGGGGCTTCTTGCCCTTCTTGCCCCGCTTCTGCTTCTTCGCGGGCTCCTTGGACTTGCTGCCCTCCGCGGGCGCGTCGTCCACGCGCTTTCCTTTCTTGCCGTCGAAAATGGCCCCCACCGCCTCCTCTCCGGAAGCGAAGCTGGTGGCGATATCGAACAGCTCGTTGGAGTCGACAGGCGGGCTCCTACCGAGCTCGCGCATGAGGTCCCGACAGGTCGTGCCCTCGAGGAAGGTGTGCACGATCTCCGACTGAGCGACGCTCGGGAGCTCGGTACAGCGCTTGGAAAAACGTCGTATGAAGTCCCGGAGCGACTCGCCGGGCTTCTGAGTGCACCCTCGCAGGACCCACGAGTTCCCGGGGTGCACATACGTGCCCTGGAAGTTTCCCACGAAGGTGCGGATGAGGTCATCCCAGCTGTGGATTTGGCTGGGCGGCAGATGCTCGAGCCATGTTTGGGCCGAATCCGCAAGGTGCAGCGGCAGGTTGCGGATGATCACCGCGTCGTTGGTGGCACCGCCCAGCTGGCAAGCCAGGCGGTAGTCATTGAGCCAGACTCGAGGGTCCGTCTTCCCCGTGTACTTGGTGATGGTGGTGGGCTGGCGGAAGCGCTGGGGGAAACTCGCCGTGCGGATCTCCCGGCTGAACACACGGGTTCCCGGGGGTTCCGGCGTTGGCGAGCGGTCCTCCCGACTGTCGTAGCGACCACCTCGCCGAGGGTGGTGGCCTGCCACCGTCCGTGCCTCCGCGTCGCCCCTCTTCTTGGCGTTCAGGACGTTGCGAGCATCGCCGTCGTGGGCCTGGCCGCGCATGTCAAGGAGCCGCTCCCTGACAGGCGTCCTGCCCCGGTTTGCCGGCTGTCCCACCACGCCGTCCGCGCGGACGGATGCCTCCTGGTCCTGCACGTCGCCGTCGCCCCGCTCGCTGGACTGGTTGCGCATGCGGGACGCGGAGCTCTCGACCTGCTGCACGGCCGCCTGCTCAATGAGAGTCTGCACCTCACGGCGCAGGTTACGTGCCTCGGGCGTCGATGGCTCGGGCATGGCCCGAAGTAGTGTCGCCACCGCGATGAGTTTTTGGCTGGCCCGAAGTGGCGTGTGTGGGTCATCCACATTGAAGTCGGCATTGATGTGCTCACGAGCCTGCCTCCCGGCCTCTCGGGCGCGTTCGTCGCGTGCCGAGGCTTCCCTTGCGATGGTAGCACGCAGGAGTCGCACCTGCCGGTACTCTTCCGCGAGCTTCGCCTCGAGCTCGCGCGCCTGGGCCAGCTGCGCATTAATATCCGCATTGCCCGCTGGTGGGGCCGGTGGCGGGTTCGGCTCCGGATGCTGGGCCGCATTCCCGTTGCCTGCTCCATTTGCACCGTCAACATGCTCGTTGGCGGTGACAACAAAGCATTCACGCGAAGGATCGTAGCTCCCTTCGCCGAAGTCGTCGGAGCAACCGAACCAGTAGTCCGCGGCGTCAAGGAACCGCCGGAATACCACAGGGTCCGGTACACCGGAGAAGTCCCACTCCGCGTAGCCATACGAGGTCGAGGGCGGCAGCTCGCTGGGTGAGCCGTGGTACGACTCGTCGTTGGTGGTGGCGATGAGGTTCCGGGCTGACAGCAGGTGATGGCCCGGGAGATCCTCATATGCGGCCATGTTGGTGCTGACGGATGAGGCGTACGTCGCAGTAGAGTTGTGCATCCCGTAGGGGAACTGCGGCCCCGTGGCCGCGTGCTCCCCTGCAGGGTGCGTCCTCGCGTCGCTCGGTGGTGGCGCATCGCTCCGAGCCGCGTCGCGTGCTGCCCGGCGCCGCTCCGTGCGCGCCTGGCGCGAGCGCTGACCCGGGCGTTTGCGGCGTCGGGGCGTCGAGGCAACCGCCGTCGTGGGTTTCGGCGTCGAGACGTCGGTCGTCGGCGCGGCGGGGATCGGGCTCGGCCCGGTGGACCGCCACGGGTGGAGTTCATCCCGATTGGTAAGGCGCATGTGGTAGCCGTTCCCCGTAGCCTGAAAGTTCAGGCTCCCGAACCGGATTTCGAATCCGGCAGGGAAAGGGTCCGAGCTGCCCATGGCGTACCTCTGGGACGTCATCTCGGTGCGAATCACCATCGAGACTGCTGGTGAGGGGTTGATCACAGCGCGAAAACCCCTACCTGGCGCGCCAACTGTCGGTGTTAGGATTAGTCCCGACACTAACTAGTAAGTTATGCTATGATCAGCTTCTCGATGGTTGGTGCAAATGACAACACAGGGACACGGGTTTATCCTGGTTCCGACCGCGGGGTCGTACATCCAGCAGATTTGCGCGTGCACGCTGTATTGATTCGCACCAGTGGTGCCTGCAGAGGGGGGCTACAAGCAAGGCGGGAGAGGAGGAGAGGCCTCCAAGTCCCTGCTAAGTGATTGAGGCAAAGTGCCAATATCAAAGGGAACAAGTATGCAGGTGAGTGTGGGTGTGAAGTGATAATCTCGTCTCCCCGCGGCCAGGGGACCGCCTCCTCCTTTTATAGACCAAGGGGAGGCGGTTTACAGTCATACCGCATAGCTTTAGGCACGGTGTGGCGGCATGGCGCACAGTGCCGGCGATTCGATGGCCGTCCTGGCAAATCTTGCTCCTGGCAGGTGTCGTGGTGACTCCTGTGTCCGTCCAGGAGCGACTTCGAGGGTAGTAGCGCTAGAGCTCTTCGTTTGATCGCCGTCCGTACACCGGCTCGAGGGCCTGGCAGACGGAAGACCGGAGGCTGCATAGCGGCGAGCGTGCCGATGTCCTGTCAACCTGGATCCCTACAGTGCGGGGGATGGCCCAGCAGTGCCCGGGATGGCGGCACAGTGGCGGGGATGGCCGCTCAGGGCCGGAGGTGATGGAGGTGACGTGCCCCGCCGGCCTTGCGTCACGGCGTCGTCCCAGGCGGGCGGGGAATTGGTGGCCGTAGCCCTTTCGAGGGTGCCGCCGTCCTCTTTCGAGGGGCGCGACGTGGAGGAGGTACGGGAGTAGGCGGCACAGTGTCACGGAATGACACCGACCTTCCCGCACAGCACCCGCACTGCGTCGGGGATGGCTGCACAGTGCGGGTTGGTCGAACAGCGCCGGGATCTGATTCCCAGGCGGTGTCAGAGGGCCGGCGTGGCGGGGATTCGCCTTTGACCCGGGCGCCCGTGACGTGCCAGAGCATTTAATGCTCCGGTCGTGGGAGCAGGTATGGTGTCGCGGCTCGGAGGTGGCCTCGAGCGAGGTGGAAACTCGCTCGAGGGGCTGGGTCCCTCGAGTGAGTCAGGAACTCACCTGAGGGAAAGCCGAGCCCTCGAGCGAGGCGGAGACTCGCCCGAGGGGGCGTCAAGCCCTCGAGTGAGGCGGAGGTTTCGCGGTACGGCGCCTGGCCCTCGAGCGAGGCAGAGGTTCGCTCGAGGGGTGCCGGGGGTCGGCTGTTCATTGGGCCGGTGAGGCTTTTTGGGCCGTGGGCCATTCCCTGCCCTGGGCCGCTGCCGTGCGTGGTGTGACTTGCGGTTTGTGAGTTTTTGGTTGTTTGCTTTTGTTATTTTTCGAAAAAGGGGTGATTTCCCCGTTATTCGGGGACCCCTGTGGCTGTCCCCGACAGATAGCAAGCACAACAATGACAGAGCACCATGGACATGGAGAACCTTCGGCTTGGTCCCCAATCAGAGATGGTGATGACTCAGAATATGAATCAAGCGACGAAGTTATTTATGATGTCGACATTCTTTCTCATGATCCTGGAAAGAGGGTTCCCATAAAAAATTATGATGCTAATGAGCGGAATTCTGTGATAAGAGCATTCATTGCAATGGGACCATGTCAACCACGCATCCACAATTTTCCTATTAGGGAAATTGGAGGTAAGCCTCGGCGCTTCGTTGATACTTGGTTTGATGACTTTGAATGGCTTGAATATAGTGTGGAACGAGATGTTGCATTCTGTTTTATTTGCTACTTGTTTAAGCCTAAAGTTAATTCTTCCGGTGGAGATGCATTTGTCAATGCGGGATTTAGAAACTGGCACATGAGAAGTAGGATTGAAAAACATGTTGGTGGTATGTCTAGTTTTCACAATGTGGCTCAAGATAAATATAACAACTTCATTAGACCTAAAGCACAGATTACAGAGAACTTTGCTTCCACCAATGAAAGGGATAAGGCTCTTTATATGTCCCGTTTGACCTATTCAATTAAAACTATGAAGTTTATTTTGCGTCAAGGTTTGGCTGCTCGTGGACATGATGAAAGTGAGAAATCACTTAATAAAGGAATTTTTTTAGAGATATTGAGTATGCTAGCAGAAAACTTTGAAGAAGTTGGCAAGGTGGTTTTAAAGAATGCTCCAAAGAACTGTAAACTGACTGCTCCTGAAATACAAAGACAGATAGCTAATTGTTGCGCCAAAGAAACTACTAGGCTTATCATGGAAGATCTTGGTGGTGATTATTTTGCAATACTTGCTGATGAATCTAGTGATGTGTATCAAAAGGAGCAATTGGCTCTTTGTTTGAGATATGTTGACAAAAAAGGAAGAGTAGTTGAGAGGTTTCTTGGTGTTGTGCATGTTGAAAATACTACTTCCTTGACACTTAAGGCTGCGATTGAATCATTGCTAATGGAACATTCCTTGAGCTTGTCTAAGGTCCGTGGGCAAGGGTATGATGGGGCTAGTAACATGAAGGGTCATGCTAATGGACTAAAGAAACTAATTATGGATGTGTGTCCTTCTGCCTATTATGTGCATTGCTTTGCACATCAACTTCAGTTAACACTAGTGGCTGTTGCTAAGGAAAACCCTGACTGTGTTTGGTTCTTTGAGCAACTTAGATTTTTATTGAGTATTCTTGGGAATTCTTGTAAGAAGATACAAATACTTCGAGTTGCACAAGCTCAAAGAATTGTAGAGGAACTGGATTTGGGTGAAATTGAAACTGGAAAGGGAATGAATCAAGAAATGGGTTTGGGCAGGCCGGCAGATACTCGTTGGGGTTCTCACTATAAAACTGTGATGCATGTTTTATCTTTGTATCCTTCAATTCGGAAAGTTCTCATAATGGTTGGCAATGATCGTTCTCAAGGTGCTGAATGTGCAAATGCACAGACAATGTTGACAATATTTGAATCATGTGAATTTGTTTTCATGGCACACTTGATGCAAACAGTACTTGGGTTCACAGCTGACTTGAATCATGCTTTACAGAAGAGGGATCAAGATATTGTTAATGCAATAGAACTCATTGTGCTGACAAAGTTTCAATTGCAGAATTTGTGTGAGGATCCTGGATGGGATGATTTTCTTGAAGAAGTGGAATCTTTTTGTGTCAAGCATAAAATCGAAGTTCCTGATATGGACACTTTCTACCGGCCTGTTGGAAGAGACAGGAGGTTCTTTATCAAAATCAAGAATATGCATCAGTTCCATGTTGATATGTTTTTAAGTGTCATTGACAGACAACTAAGGGAGCTTAATGAAAGGTTTGATGAGGTAAATACAGATTTGCTCCTTTGCATGGCTGCATTCAGTCCCATAGATGACTTTGCAAATTGGGATAAAGACAAGTTGGTTAAGCTTGCTAAGTTTTATCCTAGTGATTTCTCAAGTACAGAGATCGGCCATCTTTCAATTTCACTTCAACTCTTTCTTACTGATGTGCGTAGAGATGAAAGTTTTAAAAAAGTGAAAACCCTTGCGTAGCTTTCTGTCATGCTGGTTAAAAATAATATGCACAACAGACATAGAGTTGTTTACAGGCTTCTCAAGTTAGTGCTATTACTTCCTGTAGCAACTGCTACAGTTGAGAGAATCTTTTCAGCCATGAATTATGTGAAGAATAAATTGAGAAATAAAATGGGGGATCAATACTTGACTGATTGCTTGGTCACATTTATTGAGCGCGAGTTCTTTTTGCTTGTCAAAGACTGTGATATCATCAATCGCTTTCAAGCCATGAAGGAACGCAAAGTTAAAGTTACTCTACCAAGTCATGAAGCAGCAAAAACATAAATTTAGAGTTCATTTGTAATTTCCTTTATGTATTTTGTAAGGACTTCCCTTTGTTTCATGGATTGATGGATATATTAGAGTTGAACAACTTTGTACCTTTATTTTATCAATTATCTATATTGACATATTGTACTGTTCTGTTCATATAATCTTTTTTTATCGGTTAGAAGATGGGAATACCCAATTTCAAAATCCTGTCTCCGCCACTGCCAGCGGCGGAGCATGTGCAGGGCTGGGCGGCGGCTGTGTGGGTAGCTGGAGGTGGAGCGGGCACACATGAGACCACGAGAGAGCGTGCACGCGGGCCAAGGGTGGCGGTCGTGCGAGCAGCGGGTGCTGGAATGGGCGCACGTGCTGGGGCAGCGGCAGGGGCGGAGCGCGCGCAGACTAGGGGCTGCCGCGTGAGCAGCCTGCGGCGCAGCAAACTGTAACAAGGTGGCGCCAATTTAGTGCCTCAGCAGAGTAAACCAATGGCATGGTCGATTGAGAGAAAAGAGAGGAGTGCGCGGCCGCGGCCTAGTCCCCGTCGAAGCCGCCGGCACCGGTGCTCCTCGCCTACCTCTTGTCGCGCTGCACAGACTGCTTCCTCTTTGCCGGCCACGCCTCACCCTCACCGCCGCCTTCTCCTCCACGGTCACAATTCCGCCCCTGTTGTCCACCTCGAGGCCCACCACACAGGTCAACGAGAGCGCAACGGCGCCAGGCCGGGGGGTGAGGCCACAGAGGCGCGCGTGAGGGAAAGTAGGCTCGCGCGAGACCAGATGGCTAGTCAGAGCCGCTAGCTAAAGAAAGCGAGCAAGGAGGGTAGTATTCCGAGCCGGATAGCAAGAGTACAAAGATAGTTAATTTGTTGGACGTCGATTTTCTCTCTCTGTGTTTTTTTACCAATCCAAAGAGGTTCAACTAGTCTTTTGGAGTTGCTCTTACATCTAACTAAATTTTGCAAAAATAGCACTCAACTTTTTTTTTCTCTTGAAATGCAAATGTTTCTCTTCCATGCTCCTAACTCCACAAGCGTATTGCCATTCAGTGCATTGGTAGAATACTCCTAGAATGCAAGGAGCAATGCCAAGCTCGACTTGCCGTTAGTGAGGCAAAAGCGTCACATACAGGCGTACAGTTTCCGTGGTCCTGTTTTGACCAAGGGCAACAACGAAAACAACACCACGGTCGGTTACACGCTCGTTGGACTCTGTCATGGAACGAATCCTTACCAATTATTACTCGATGGTCGAGATGACCTCTGATTACCAATTACTCGAGGAGGGTCGACATGACCTCTGGCCTGGATGTCGTACGCAACTTTAAGGAGAACATCATATATGAACATTGCCTCAGATTGCCTAAATGTCGTAAACAACTTCAAGGAGAAGATCGCAACAGCACCTAGACCGGTTGTCCGGTTGGTCGGGGTGCGTGTAGGGGTGGTAACGGATCCTTCACTTTGTACTAAGAAATTTAAGAATCGGACCCTATAAGGATCAGGCCGTAATTCTATTCAATTTTGAACTAAAAAATAAAACGGTCTAGTTGGATTGTGAAGAAAGCATTAGGGTCATGGCCCTTTACCACACCTAGGTGCGTGCTTGGTATGTTGCCGACCACGGTTCGAACCCCCTCTGGGGTGAATTTGTGGCCGGTGGTTGTGCGCCTTGGTGCGTGTTGTAAAAAAAAGTTTTCTCGTCTGCCCCACGCCAAAGCACAAGTCTAAGACCAGGCTCATCTCACATGTGTTGCGGTGCCGCTGTGTATGAGTGGGGTAGGAGTTCGGGAATTTTCTCAATCTGTGTGAGAAGGTTTTCTTCTTAATACAATGCTGTGGAGGTGATCTTACTCCTCACAGGTCGAGTTTTTTTAAGGCATAATGCTGACTTGCTCAGTGATGATACATGAAACGGCAATGAAGCAAGCTCATACGTAGTCGCAAAAAGCCGCTCTGTCTCGCTTACTTCTTTAGCACAGAAGATGACTCCTATTCGAGGCCCTACTTTATTGAGTACGGGCTGCCCAAACTTTTTTTGCGCTCTAGATTTAGCCTTGAATTCCAGCAATAGCCCCAACTGTAAAGCCCCTACTTTGCTATGACATGTGGGATCCGTTTGTCAGCGAGACACTTTTTTTTATTCCCCTCCCGAGCTTCCCTCCCCACTCTCCTCTCTTCCTCCCGATTTTCTTTCTCTCCCAACTCCACACACCGACAGAGCACGCGCCGGAGGCTCAAGCTTCGGGCGGCTGACGGCGGCGCGGGAGGACCCCTCCAGACTGCCGACATGTACTCCAGTCCTCTTCTCTCTCATGCGCCTCCTCCCCTACCTTCTGCCCTGCCTTCCATCGGCTGGATCTCGCGGTGGGCCCTCACGGCCGGCCTGCGCGACAGCGCGATGAGGGGTTGGCGCAGCTGGATCTCGCGGCGGGCGGAAGAGTCTGAACGACGCGGAAGAGGCTCGCAGCGCCCAGCTGGATCTCGAGCCGCACGGCCGGCCGGCGTGGTGGTGCAGGTAGGGGTCGCACAACCGGTTGGTGCTCGATTCGACGGCGGACAGGTTCAAATCGACGGCGAGGTGAGTCCGTGTCACGTGCCTCTCGTCACCATGTTCCTCCTCGTCCTCTCGACGTCTCGACTCCCTGCAGGCTTGATTCGACGGTGGCGTGTTTGAGCTGCGCGCGGCCACGACAGGGACCTCTAGGCGGCGAAGCTTCGGGTGGCGCGGAGAAGGTCAACAGGCAGGGGAGGAGTGGAGGAGGGTGACGCTGGCTTCCTCCTCGATGCGCGCAGCCAAAACGGACCAACTACCGAATAGGGGTCTCTCTCCACCCGTGGGAGAAGAGGTCGGGGGGAGTAGGGGCTGTGAATAGTGTTAAGGGCTGGAGTTGAGGGTCTGCTGGAGTGCATTTTTTGTCTCCAGCCCCTACTTTTTGAATAGGAGCTCAAGTAGGGAGACTGCTGGAGTTGCTTTTATGTATGTTTAATAAGCCACCTAATTAAACACACATATCACTCCACAAAAGGGATGGGAGATAAATTGGACCAACCTGGAAACCACAAAAGTGCAGCCCGGCTGCTTGATGATCAAGTCTTCGTCTTAGTCTTCATCGTCTAAATATCATATCCCTTGTTGTCTTCACCGAAATGACGGCTGGTGTACCCAAAACGAGGAAAAAAATTCGGTGCGCGTCGGGCGCACAGGAGGCCCGGTGCGCACCCCCTCGTGGCCGCTGCTGATTGGCTGGAGAGTGGAAGGCCCCCGCGCGATTGGGCGCTCGGCTCCCGCACGCGCCGCTCGGCTCCCGGCTCCCGGGATCGCTGCTAGCTCGGCTAGTCTCCTGTGTTTATTCAGTTTCGTCAGTTACAAAGTTCCAATTTTGAGCCTCGATTAAATTAGTAACCATCTTTTATTAATCGAACCAAGTGAACCATGTTAAAACTTAACTTCCAAACCTAATGTATCATCAACAAAACCTGTGGTCCTACAAAGCAAATTGCTCATAAAATATTTGCAAACTTCCTATGAGCATCACTGTGCTCAGGCTGGTCAGACTTAGAATTTTCGAAGTCTAGCGCCCAGGCTGTGCAGTGCTGAAATCAATTTTTGGAGCTCGCTTAAAATCACTTAACTCCAGAAACTAGCTCAACAATTGAGTGTACAGGTTCACCAATGTTCATAGATTCTATTTTGCTACTGTGGAGCCAAAGTTTAGATGGACAGTTGCTCAGAAATAAATTTTAAAAACAGGTAACTGATGCTGTTTCATACTGATTTTTCAGATTGTGAATAGTAACTTTGCAACAGTTCCAGTTAGCCCTCTTTGCGAATATCTCGAGAAGAATTTTCCATCTAAGTTTTGGTCATACATCTACCAAATGGAATCTATGCATTTTGTTCAATATTTTATAATACCTCTTGGACGAGGTAAATAAGTTTAAGTATTTAAAATCGAGTGCCAAGATTGAAAGGAGTGCTGTTTTGATTCTGTTCAACAGGCTGAAACGCCTAAGTCTGAAGTGTCTAAAAGATAGTGTTTATAGTTGCTTTGGAGTTTGGTTTCTGGGGAAACTTACCTGCAAGTGGTAGTTTATGGCCTACAAATAATCCTTGATGAGTAGGGATCATGTTAGAAGAATCGTTGATCAAGGAAAATATTAGATTCACACTTGAATGGAAGTTTAAAGTTTGGACGTTTTACTGTCCTTGAAACTTTGCGATATCCCGCGTCGGTGCTCGAGCCGCGGCGCGTAAGGTTTTGGGTGCGAAGCTTTCGGCTTCCGTGAATTTGATGCGAGGCAGGGGGAATTTGGGGAAAGCGGAAGGAAGGAAGGAGGGAAGAAAGGTTCGGCTTCGGCGCGGACGCGGAGCCCCACGCGGGCGGAGCGGCGCGATGGCCCCCCGAACGGATGGTGCTGAATCGGCATCTCGCCACCGTGCCGACCGAAACTGAATAAACACAGCAGACGAGCCGAGCTAGCAGCGATCGCGGCAGCCGGGAGCCGAGCGGCGCGTGCGGGAACCGAGCGCCCAATCGCGCGGGGCCTTCCGCTCTCCAGCCAATCAACAGCGGCCACGAGGGGTGCGCACCGGGCCTCCCGTGCGCCCGGCGCGCACCGAATTTTTTTCCCAAAAGGAACACTGCATACACAAATAAGCTGTCTTCTATACTAGCATTCTTGCAACGGTCTCTAGTCCTGTCAAAGAGGGGGTTGCACTTGTTAAAATTAGTAAACAAATTGGACATACACAATATATTTAGCAAAGTGGAGAAACGAAAAGAAAATGAAAGAAAGAACGGCTGGGCTGTCCTATGGCCCTAGACCTGTGCGGCCCGGCATCTTCAGCATGTTATAGCGATTTTTTTATATATATATTTTTAATCATTTTGCAAATCTATACTACTGTTTCGAAATTTATCAGAAATAAACATCAACCGCCATGGGCCACGGCGGAAAAGGCCTCCCGCCGTAGGCCACGGCGGCCACACGTCCAACCGCCGTGGGCCACGACGGTAAGGTCACCGCCAACGGTCGGGTGCAGGGTGTGGGCCCCGCGGCACCTCACCGCCATGCGCCACGGCGGTTGGCCGTGCGGCCGCCGTGGGCCACGGCAATAGGGCCTTTCCGCCGTGGCGGACGGCGGCGGCCGCGCCTATATAAAGGGCGACGGCGGCTGCCGTCCCCCCCCCCACGCTGCCGCCGGCCCTCCTTCCCTTCGCCCGCTGCTCTGAGGTATGTTCTCTTCTTTTTTTTAATTAATTTAATTAGTGTAATTAGTATAGAAAATTAGTTTTAGATTATATCTAGATTTAGAAAATTAGTTTTTAGATTAGAAATTTTAAAAATTAGTTAATTTAATTAGTTTAGATTTAGAAAATTAGTTTTTAGATTATAAAATTTAGAAATTAGTTAATTTAATTAGTTTAGATTTAGAAAATTAGTTTTTAGATTAGAAAATTTAGAAATTTGTTAATTTAATTACTTTAGATTTAGAAAATTAGTTTTTAGTTTAGAAAATATAAAAATTAGTAAATTTAATTAGTTTCAGATTTAGAGAAATTAGTTTTTTAGTTTAGAAAATATAGAACATTAGTTTATCTGTTCTAGAAATTATAGAAATTACTGTAGCTTCTTTAGAAAATATAGAAAATTAGTTTATCTGTTTTAGATATTGTAGAAATTATTTTAGCATGTGTAGAAATTTTCGAAATTACTTTAGTTTGTTTAGAAAATATAGAAAATTAGTTTATCTGTTCTAGAAATTGTAGAAATTAATTTAGTATGTGTAGAAATTATAGAAATTACTTTAGCATGTTTAGAAATTCTAGACAATTAGTTTATCTTTTCCGAAATTACTTTAATTTGTTTAGAAATTCTAGAAAATTAATTTATCTCGTGTAGAAAATTAGTTTATTTGTTTTAGAAATAGTAAAAATTCTAGAAAATTACTTTACCTCGTCTACAAAAATGTAGACATTGTAGATAAATATTTTACCTGTTCTAGAAAATGTAGAAATTACTTTTCTGGTTTTTTAAATTGTATATTTAATTTTTGTATGCAGCTGCAGTTATGGATCAGGCTCAGTACCAGGCTCAGGCGGAGGCTGAGGCTCAGGCTCAGGCTGCTCGTGCTGAGGTTGAGGCGTACGTGACGCCTGAGTTGTTGGACAGGGAGCTCGACCGCAGGCACCGCTCGTTCCTGTCCGCCGTCCTCGGAGAGGATGTTGGACACGTGCGTTCCCGCACTACGCACACGTTGCTGCCGATCCACGACCTTTAGGTTCCCAAGTACGTGAACTGATGTTATGTTATTGTTTGTACCTTCATTTATCCTTTTGTTGTAACTAATAAATTACCTTATTTGTTTCAGGTTACGCGCTGCAGGACTCCTGCCTGTAGCGCGGTTAGTCCCGGGGGACAGCCAGCGCGACGCGATTCCTCGGAAGGATCGCATGACACGGTTCCAATACGACTTCTCCCTCCTCAGCGCGCTTCTGGACCACTGGAGGCCGGAGACCCACACGTTCCACTTCACCGTCGGCGAGATGACGGTGACTCTTCAGGACACGTCCCTGTTGATGGGCCTTCCTTGTGAGGGCGAGCCGCTGCGGGCTGCGGACATCTCCGCTGAGTGGCGTACAAAGTTCCTCGCTCGGTTCGCGAACGTTCCTCGGAACGATCGCGCCCCCGCACCGTACCAGGAGTTCGCGAACGCTCACGGACCCACCTTGACTTGGTTGCAGCAGTTTAGCGTACGTACCTTTACCTCATATTTCTCTTCGTTTTTGAAGATATTGAGACAATGTAACTAACGTTTGATTTTGTTTGTGCAGGCTGATTACCTAGCAGATGACGCCGAGCAGGAGACAGTCGACAGGTTCTACGAGGCGTCCCTATTGTGGTTGTTTGGATTCGTGTTGTTCTGCAGTTCGCAGGGTAACGCGGTGGCGAGGTACTTGATCCCTCATGCTCGGAGGATCGCCGACGCGCCCTTGCACGACGTGCCCCAGATCAGTTGGGGCAACTCAGTTCTTGCGGGCACGTACAGAGGCCTGTGTTCGGGGGTGTTGAAGGGTCGTTCGGCGGAGCCGATCCTTCTCGGCTGTCCTCTCCTTCTTCAGCTCTGGTGCCACGAGCAGTTTACGATTGGTCGGCCAGTCAGCCCCCTCTACGCGTACGAGCCCCTGCTAGAGGGCCACGACCCGCGCGACCGTTTCACCATGGGCTCGTTGTGGTGCCTCCGGACGGTAATTTCTTATCTTTCACTTTCAATTTGGATTTCCATTTTGTCTAGTTTGTTCAATCCACATTTAGGGTTCACATTTGGTTTGTATGCAGGCCTCGTACGCTCACGACCAGACGAAGAGGGCGTACAAGGACTTCGTCGGTCAGTTCGACGCTCTCACGAACGCGGACGTCAGGTGGACGCCCTACTCAGAGGAGGCTGTCGCGAGCCGCACACCACAGGGACTCTCGTCTTTGCGCTTCCGAGACCAGCACTACTGGATGACGAGGACGTCGTTGTTGTTCGACATGTACGTGGAGGAGTACGCCGTCCACAGGGTACTAAGGCAGTTCAGCCGCTACCAGGAGTGGCCTGTGCCTGTGGTGCACACTGTTCCTAGCGCCCACCATAGGTGAGTTCTCGTTATTTTTAAATTTAATTCTACTTTCGAAGATTTTAGCCGCTGACAAATATGTTTAATTCGTCGTAGGTGGTCTCGGAGAGGAGTTGTGGGGTGTGTTTCTTGGGTTCAGAAGGTGCAGCCGTACGTGGACGGTTGGGTTGCCGCGTCGGAGAACGTCGTCACGGAGGACCGGCCCCACGACGACACGACGTGGGAGGCGTACATCCAGTGGTACACCCCGATGACTCGGTCGCGAGTGATGTACGTCCCACCACAGCCACCAGCGCCGGTTCCGAACGCGGCGAGGGCGATCGTTCATACTAGCCTGTACTCGGTGCGACGGGATCAGCACTACAACGCGGCGGTGAGTTTGAAAATGCAACTGCTTTTTCTTATGGTACTTTACATTCTAACATTTAATAATAATTTCTTTTGCAGTTCGACGTGATTGCGGACCTTTCACATATTGTACTGGAGTCGAAAGCGAGGCTGAACCTCATGTCACATCAGGAGATCGATCATACGTTTGACATGATGGAGGCCATCAGCACGAGGTTCCTTGCCGCGGTCAACTACCGCGGCAACACAGCTCTACCCCTGTTTTCACGGTACCCTCAGTCGTCCTCCAGCTCCGCCTCGACTGGTCGTTCCCACACGGCACCGTCATCCTCGTCACGGCCACCCTACCTGGCGCGCCCTCTGGTGCATCCTCCCTTGAGGATGTCTCCTCTAGGGGGACCTTATCTCAGAGGTCCTGCACCTGCACCAGCACCAGGAAGACCAGGAGGACCAGGACCAGCACCACGAGGACCTGCACCAGGACCAGCACCAGTAGCAGCTATACCTGAGCATTTTTGGCCCGGCCCGGCCCGCTGGCCCGGCCCGGGCCCGGTCCGCATCAGGCCCGCCCACGGACCTTACTGGACGGGCGTGGGCAGAGATCTTGAAGCCCGTGAAAAAAATCTTGGCCCGAGCCCGACCCGACATGCTGTTTTTAGCTATTTTACAGTGTAAAATACGCGGGCGGCCCGCCCAAGCCCGGGCCCGGCCCGAAAACTGAGGCCCGACACGTCCCATGGGACGGTCATGGGTAGGATTTTCTCGGCCCGAAAAAACCGAATTTTTTTTCAGCCCGGCCCGAACCCGACCCGGCCCGTGAAATGCTCAGGTCTAGTAGCAGCAGCAGCAGCACGAGCAGCAGCACCGGTTCTTCTTCCGTCAGGTAATGACCACAACTCTATCTCGAACCATATACAGATATCAGATTCTATTAATTATGATATGTGATTTAATAATACTATTTGTTCTACCTTACGTCGGCAGCTCCTGACTCCACCCTAGAGGACCAGGCGGGAGGGTCTGGGTTCGACGACATGGACTTCGACTTCTTGCATGGTTTGCCGCCGCAGGACGAGCTCGGAGGGTCGCAGCTAGGAGGCGCCCCACCCACATGGACATAGGAGGGAGCAGGGACGCAGCCAGGAGGCTCGCAGCTGCCAGGAGCTAGCGGTGGGACGCAGCTAGGAGGCTCGCAGCTGCCAGCCGCGAGCGGTGGGGCGCAGCCGTCTCCAAGAGGGTTGCCAGGGTCGTCCCACGAGGTTGCAGGGTCGGCGGCGGCGGCGATGGCGACACCGCAGCCGACTGCTGATGCTAGGCGTCGGCAGATCCACCCACATGACCCGTTGACGTACCCTCGCGAGCAGACGCACGCCGCAGTCCGAGCTGACAGGCTGCTCAAGAAGACCAGGCGATGCTAGATTAAGTCGCATATTGTTTGTACAAGAGCACTGTTATTTGTATCATGACTATTTTTTTAGTATATCACTTTGCTTTTCTTTATTACCACCTAGTTTTCTTTGTCATGAAGTTAAAAAAACAAAAAATAAATCGTTAAGTTAAAAAAACAACCCGCCGAAAAGCAACCGCGGCGGTACGGTAGGCAGTAGGTTCGAGATCGAGTATTATTGAAGTCGAAAAGCAACCGCCGTGGACCACGGCGGTAGATCCAACCGCCGTGGACTACGGCGGTTGGTGGCGGATGCCGCGCTTATAACGGGCGACGGCACCAGCCGTCCTGCCCGACCCTGCCGCCGCCTCCCTCTCCCCACAGGCTGCTCCTCCCTCTTAGGTAAGTTTCCTCTCTTTATTTATTTTATGTAATTAGTTAAATTAGTTTAGAATAGTGTAATTACTTAAATTAGTTATGATTTTGTGTAACTAGAGATGTCTACTGCCGCCGCCGGAGGGGTGAGGATGGTAATGGTGGTGGTGATCCGAAGGGGAAAACACAAATGCAGCACCTGATCCGAAAAAAATGAGCTCGCTCGAAGGAGGCATGCTCCGATATATGCAAGGAAAAACTGCAGATGCCATTGCAAGAGGAGAGGAACCTCCTTGGGATGCTTTTTATGCTCCACCAGACATGCATCATTATTTGCAAATAAAAACTGCAGATGCCATTGCAAGAGGAGAGGAATCTCCTTATGGTGGTCTTTTATGCTCCGGGTGGTCTTTATGCTCCACCAGCAGACCCGTGTGTTGCTAATCCACCAGCTAAAAAAGGTACAAGGAAAGATAAACCTTCGTCGTCACATCGCAAGAATGGCTGAAATTTGTCATTTTTTAAGATGTTGTAATCTTTCCTGCAGTGCTGTAATATTTGAACTGGATCCTGTTGTGATTGTGTTGTAATAATCGAACCAGCAGTCCTTAATTTCCCTTGTTTAATTTTCTACTAGATTTAATAAAATTTTATCAAAAAATTAAAATGATCATAACCGCCGTGGGCCACGGCGGTTAGGTCCAACCGCCGTGGACGGCCACCAATCGCTGTGGGCCACGGCGGTTGGGGTGTAAACGCTGTGGCGTACGGTGGCTGCGGCTAACCGTCGTACGCCACGGCGGTTGATGTTTATTTTTAATAAGTTTCAAAACGGTTGTATAAATTTGCAAAATGATTAAAATATATATAAAAAATTCTGTTATAGCCCGCAGCAGAGCAGCAATGCACAAGCTTATCCGTATCCCTTCGAGCGGTGGAGCGGCGGCCACCGGCCAGCAGCTGGCCGCGGGTGAGATGCAGCGGAGGGACTAGGGAGCAGAGGTGCGGACCGGCGAGGACGAGCTACGGGCGGAGCAGAGGTGCGGCGACCGGGTGATACTCCCTCCCTTCGTTCCGCTCCATTTCCATTCCCCAGGAAAGTGCACGAACGGGAGGAGCCCGGTCGTCACACGGAACGTCATCCAGAGCCATGGCCGCCGGTCTCTGCGGCGCCGCGACGACCAGCAGCTTCGCCGCCAAGAACCCCACGCTTCTCGCTGTTGCCGCCGCGCGGCAAAGGGGCAGGGCGCCTCCCCTCGCCGGGCGGGCGCTGCCGTTCTCACCGCTCACCACCGCCAGCAGGGCACCCCCGCGCCGCCGCGGGCTCGGGATGACCGTCACGTGCTTCGTGCCGCAGGACACGGAGGCCCGCCCGGCGACGGCGACGGTCGTCCCCGCCGCCGCCCCCGTGCTGGTGCCGGTGCCCGACACAACGACCACGGCGCTGGAGGAGGAGGCCAGGGCCGCGGCGGCGCGGCGCGTGGCGGAGAGGACGGCGCGGAAGCGGTCCGAGCGGCGGACGTACCTGGTCGCCGCCGTCATGTCCAGCCTCGGCGTCACGTCCATGGCCGTCGCCGCCGTCTACTACCGATTCAGCTGGCAAATGCAGGGCGGCGAGGTGGCGCCGGTGACCGAGATGCTGGGCACGTTCGCGCTCTCCGTGGGCGCGGCGGTGGGCATGGAGTTCTGGGCGCGGTGGGCGCACCGGGCGCTGTGGCACGCCTCCCTGTGGCACATGCACGAGTCGCACCACCGGACGCGGGAGGGGCCCTTCGAGCTCAACGACGTGTTCGCCATCATCAACGCCGCGCCGGCCATCGCCCTCCTCGCCTACGGCTTCTTCCACCGCGGCCTCGTTCCCGGCCTCTGCTTCGGAGCGGTAAGCCACGCCTCGATCGTCGTCCTGCATTCTGTCTGTGTCGGGCTGCTGGTGGGCCCCCTAACCGCAATGTTGAGATTGCACTCGACCACGAGTTGCGCTCGCTGCGGCCGGTCAAGCCACCGCTCAGTGCTCAGTAGCAACACATGGGTGGGGCCCGCTACCTTTCCTCTACGCTACACCCAGCCCCACCCGCATCCTTTTCGGTCACCGTCACAGTTATCTTCCCCTCTTCTCTTTCTCCTACTCTCTAGATCCAGCCGTGATGGGCGGAGGTGCACGCGCCTGGCGGCCAACTCCCATGGGAAGCAGCGGCGCGCTCCCGGTGGTGAGCTCCCCAGGGTAGGAGCGGCCCGCTCCCGATGGCGAGCTCATCCCCGTGGGAGCAGCAGTCCGCTCCCGGTGGCAAGCACCTCAGAGGGAGCAGCAGCACGCACGGCTAGCTCCCCTCGCTGAGATCCAGGCGGGGCGTCGTCGGGAAGCGGCGGCGACGGCGGATCCCCCCGGCCGCGGCGGCGAGCTCCCGGGGAGCGGGGATTTTTTTTTGTTTTTTATACTTTTTCCTTACAATTTTTCTTCAAAACTTTTTCGTTCTTTCGTTTTGAAGATTTTTCAGAATTTTGTTTGGTTCTAAATTTTCTGCAAAATCGTTTCCACAAAATTTTTTCTTAAGTTTTGCCAGAGATTGAAAAATTATTTGCCGTGTAAAACATCTTCAAAAACATTTGTCTGGAATTTTGTTCTAGATTTCTTACAAATATTTTTTCTGATATTTTCTCTAAAATTTTGCTTCAGTTTTTGTAAAAAAAAATTGATGCAAAAGTTTCTCGCAAAAATATTTTCCAGAAGTTTTATTTTCGAAAGTTTTCCTAAAATATTTGTCAAAAACTTGTTTATAGTTTTTGTCAAAATATTTATTACCAAACATTTGGTTTTACTTTTTTTTGGCTTGCACTGGTGGGCCAATGGGCGTCGCCCAGCCGTGCTGGTTGGGGAAATAAATGGGGTGCGCGCCGCGCGCACCGAGAGCGGCGTGCGCGCCCCCGCCTCTGAGTCTCTGGCAAGTGGACCGGCATGCACACACCCTATCTCGATCGCCACGGACGCAAGCCCAGCACCCCCTCCCGTGATTCCTGGGCGCCGCTCCTGTGATTCTGCACCTCCCTCCGATTGCTCATGTGCGGCATCCTGTTAGGGCGCGCACGGCGTCCACGGTGCGCGCGGCGCCCACACAACTTGTTACCGCTGGTTGGTACCCACGCGCGCGACCGGTTGCCGGGACCACACGCAGTGTGCCGGTCGGAAACTGACCGGACGGAGCAAAACTTACGGGCGCCCGTAAATTAGACTTGCCCCCCCCCCCCCCCTAACCCTCCACGTGTGTTGCTCCCGCAGGGCCTCGGGATTACGCTGTTAGGCATGGCCTACATGTTCGTCCACGACGGCCTGGTCCACCGCCGCTTCCCAGTCGGCCCCATCGCCGACGTGCCCTACTTCCGTCGAGTCGCTGCCGCTCACAAGATCCACCACATGGACAGGTTCGAGGGCGTCCCGTATGGGTTCTTCCTGGGACCAAAGGTGAGATAGCGAGTGGTTCCCGTCGTTTCGCTTCGTTTTGTCCTCGTCCTGCCCGTGATCTCGCCGCCTGAGCACGCACGCCTGTGGGCTGTGGCTGTGGTTTCGTTCCTGCAGGAGCTGGAGGTGGTTGGTGGCCTAGACGAGCTGGAAAAGGAGCTCGCGCGAATCAGCCGGGAGGCAGGAGGCACAGGTACATGGAAACGTTGGGTGTCATGATATTTTGGTTCATCTTCTTTTTTTTTCCCTAGTCATTTTCACGTCGGCGTCCACGCTCTGCTCGTCTAACTTATCCACTAGGCAGAAGTATTTCTCTCTCATAACAAATCAACACCAACCATTTGACTTTCAACCACCAACTAGACCCGTAAATTAGCTCCAGACGACGGTGCTTGTTGTTCTACGGTGGCGGTGTTGGCGGTGTGGACGTCGTATGTGTGGAAGGCGTACAATATCTATGGGGCACCAAGCGGGCATGCAGTCGTCGCAGGAAGTTCTCTTTGCCTCGTCGTGCAGGGTGGTTCCTGCAATAATGCTCCGTCGCCTCTGCCATGGCCAGCAACGGTGTCTGCTGCTCGGTCGTAAGTTCAGATTTTTTTTAAGCCTCAGTTTCCATTCCTTGGGCAAAAATGAAATCAGGAATATCTATCTACTGCTGCTATCCACGATCATGTGCTTTTCTTCTTTCACACTGGCCCTGCTTTGTTCTGAATCTTCTTTCATAAAGTTCCGAATCTGAATCTGATTACTTCTCCGTTGACCTAGCAGGAGACAATCACCATCCCCGCCGAACTCCTCCGTCGGCACAGAGGCCCTGCTTCGCCCTGCTCATGAGATCTCCTACTCGTCCACATCAGCGCCGGAGAGAGGATGGCCGGCGCGCGGAGGGAGAAGCAGCCGTCGCCGGTGGGGGAGGACGCTTCTCCCCAATCACGCCTCGGAGGGACGAGCGCCGCAGCCAACCCGTGCATTCGCCGCTTCCACCTGAGGCCAGGTGCGGCAGGAGAGGGGAGGGGCGGAGGACCGCGGAGGAGATATGAGGGACGGAGGAGAGGGAGAGAGCCGAGGTACAGGTCACCACGCTACTATGCGTCATCGAGCTCGCCGAGGCTCGCCACCGTCATGGAAGAAGCAGATCGAGGTCGTCGACAGGGCCAACAGGGCCACACAAGAGCCGGCCACACCAAATCATGGTTTAAATGAAACAAATGATTGATAAAGTGCATTTAATGTCAATCTAACATTGTCATCTAAACACCTCTTTAGCTAGATTTAGTTTAAGGTTAGTCATGAGCTGGAAACTAACTCTAACCTCTAGCAGAGTTAGAGTATCCCAACAGTGTCATTGATGTGAATAATCTTTTACTTCTACTGGTGCCACATGGCCTATCAAATGGAAATTCAAGCGGCAACTATTATCGCTTTAGCGGCATCCTCAGAGGCAAGCTTCCAAAGTAAGTTTAAATTATGTTGTGAAAAACTTGGTTAAATTAACAAATTAAACTCACGAGGTTCCCAAAGAGGAGATAACTGATGAAAATGACAATTGCCTCTTTTACCATCCGCGAGAGAGAGACAACACAAAACTCCACTAGTTCATGTCTACGCCGGTGTTCCTAGGTAGCTTCTTCTCGCATCCCTACATACACGCACGAGGAGATTATTGGCACTGCACCGCCGTCGAGCGGCACGCGAGGAATGTCATCGGATGTGTGCTGAAGAGAAGGTGAATTAAACTACCCATCTTCCGCATTCTATTTAACCTAGTAGTGGATGTCTTAACAAAGATGCTTTCGAAAGCATCCAACCACGGGCTTATCAGTGGTTTGGGAGTGGAGTTTATCCCTGGTGGGGTGATCAGCATGCAGTATGCTGATGATGCCATTCTTATCCTAGAGAATTACATAAACAAAGACATCACCATGAAGATGTTAGCATGCAGTATGTTTGTATTCAAGTTGGTGTGATCAAGCATGAGGTTGATGAAGATGATGATGGCTATGACACAGAGGAACCAACTGGATGGTTTACCTCGTGGAAGAAGTAGCTTAATTAAAGATATCCTGATCCAACATTTCAATTCGTATTTCCCTTTGGAGATTTTTAATTATTTTCCTAGATATATATTATTCCATTAATAGTTTGTTTATACTAACAATTCTAAACATACAAAAGAACATAATCCTCACATGTTCTACAAATTATGTTTTTTGTAAATACATTTTAATTTTTGACTAAAAATATATATTTCACAGGTCACCATATATTTCGAGAGATTTTATGACAACTGCCAAACCTTAGTGATGAGAAATTTGATGATTGGTTGCTTTCATCAAAAATTAAGTAGATCGCAATGTAGTTGCACTAGCCAAATGACAAAAACAACTAGTTCTTTTATAACATCTTTTTTAGACATGTTGACTTTTTTTATGTAGCGATGATATTTTTGTTAAAATAATTTTTTATCTAGAACCATCATGTAAAAGAAATGTATTTTTATTATATTATATTATTTATCTATTTGATCTCAATGATATTCTAAAAGTATTATTCACAAAGTAGAAAGTTTTAGAGGTAAAACAACATATTATGTTAAAGCGATACTTTAGAAAAATGAAACTAAATATTTATATCGGATTCAGATCACTGATCTTCGCCGCACGTCCAGCCCTTGTTTCCATCCATTGGTGTTGTCTTCGCCATGCACCGCATGTGCTTGTTTGTGGTGCCTCGTGCGCATCGTCTCGTCGCGGCTGCCCATGCTCGTCTCGAGCGCTCATTCCTACTTCGTTCACGCCCATGGCTTATTGATGTGCGGCAACATGCTACTGCGGAAGTGTCTGTGCGGACACCTCTGACGACAGCGACAGGACGGAGCACGCGGGAGACGGGCATGAGAAGCGACAGGACAATAGGGTCCCATCACAACGAACGGGTGCCACCAGGGGTCGGACGAGCATCCCTGGGGTCGGCACTTCCACCCTTCTCTCTATCTCCATTCCATGTACCCCGGCTCCCCCTTGGTCTACAAAAGGGAAGGTAGGACCCATTCGAGAGGATCGACTCTCTAGCTTCATACGGGCACACTTGTTCCATCCGCAAACATCCAGAGATTTGGGAGCTCTCCCTGTCTCGCCTTGTAACCATACTACAACAGATGCAAGTAACACAAGTAACTTGAGACTAGACAGAAGAAAATCTGGTGCGCGCGGGGCGCACAGCGCTCGGCGTGCGCACCCCCTCGTGGCGATGCGGGATTGGGTAGGAGTCCCGCGGGTCCCGCGTGCTGCTGGCCCCTCTCCCTCGTGCCCTCGAGGCTCGACCGGCTCACGCTGCCTCGCACCCGCGCGGGTCGTCTGCTGCTCGGCTCGGTCGCTCGGCTTGGACGAACTGAAAGGCACAGCCATTCAGAGTTTCGTCAGTTAACATTGACAAAGTTCGAATTTTACTTTTCGATTAAAATTAGTAACCATCTTTTACTAATCCAAGCAATTGAACCATGGTAAATCTTGACTTTCAAACCTTATTTATCATCAACAAAACTTGCTATCATACAAAGCAATTTTTTCGCAAAATAAATCCAAACTTCCTTGAGTATCACTGTGGTTAGGCAGCCTAGACTTAGAATTTTCCAAAGTCTGGCGCCCAGGGTGTGCAGTGCTGAAATTATTTTTCTGGAGCTCTCTTAAAATTACTTAACTCCAGCATCTAACTCAACAAATGAGAATACAAGTTCACCAATGTTCAGAGATCCTATTTTGCTACTGTGGAGGCAAAGCTTAGATGCAAAGTTCCTTAGAAATAAATTTTTAAAACAGGTAACTGATATTGTTTCAGACTTTACTATTCTCTGAATTTTCAGATTGTGAATAGTAACCTCTACCCATCAAATTTGAAGATTTAATTGAGGTGCTTAGGTACTGAGTTTAACTTCAAAAGCACTACCACTAAGTTCTGAATGCTCAAAACCCCACATCCCATATTTTGCACAAATTTTTCGGAATTTGAAACTTCAAATGTTGACTTTGGTCAAATTTTACCCAAATTTGACCTTTACTCATTATGATCATTACAATATCACATAAATCACAAAAAAATGATAGCCATCATAAATTAATGTTTGACAAAACAAATATCCAAAATGTTTACTCTCATGATAGCAAAATAAATTCATGTTTACAAAACAATAGGTATTGTACATCTCATGAGCCTTTTCCTCACAGTCAAAAGACATTCCAACTTTAGGTGCCATCTCAGCATATTTATCAACCACATCCTGTGGAAATAACTAACTACTGTCAATTAATGTTATACTATAACAAAAAAAATTATTAGATATAGTCTGTCAAGTTGGTGCACTTTTTTTTACTTCATTAGGTACTTCGATCTCCACCGATCCAATATGTGTTATTTGTTGTTACTGATCTTCTCCACGGACGGAAGCAACATCATCATTCACAGAAGGAGTATGCAATCTACATCATAGGCGGAAGCGATCATGAGGTCTACTAAGAAACAAGAACGAGCAATCAGAGAGATCGACAACGACGGACGGGGATGATATGAATATATAATGAAGTGAGGAACAAACACATCAGTTACCGCCTTACCGGTACGTGGTGATGTTCATTGCCGATGACTTCGTGCGGGAGCCGAGCAGCAGACGAGCCGCGCGAAGGGTTGCGTGCGGGAGCAGACGGTGCGAGGCAGCGCAAGCTGGTCGAGCCTCGAGCGCGCGAGACTCCTACCCAATCCTGCATCACCACGAAGGGGTGCGTACGCCGAGCGCTGTGCGCCCCGCGCGCATCGGATTTTCTTCCGACTCGACATAGATTATGTCCCCTCTCGCGTAACCATCCGAACCCGACACATAATCAAATACACTAGTCGGCGGTTCAAAAACCGACACGAAGGGAGCCTCTTGTGGACATGAGGTCTTAAGTACAGCCTGCAACTGGTCCCTTCTCCCTTCCCCTGCGGTCACTCCAGCTCCCGCTCACACGGTCCTGTCCGTATATGGCGTAATAGCCAAAATCGTCCCTTAACTATGCTGTTGGACTCAATTTGGTCCCTAAACTATGAAAACGTTCAATTTAGCCCCTGAACTGCTACAGTATCGACACTGCCCCTTTCTTCTCCTCGCTGCCATGAGTGCTGCCGGGGATGAATGTGACCCGATTAGCATAGTTCAGGAACTAAATTGGACATTTTCATTGTTTAGCGATCAAATTGATCCCACAACATAGTTGAGGGATGATTTTGGCTACTACGCCTTCGTATATATCCGTATAATGTCCGTATATAATGTTCCGTTCCGGTCCATTCCTCGGAAAGTGCACGAACGGGAGGAGCCCGGCAGTCAGTCACACGGAGTGTCAGCCAGAGCAATGGCCGCCGGTCTCTCAGGCGCCGCGCCAGCAACTTCGCCGCCAAGAACCCTGCGCTGCTCGCCGGCACGCGCCGCAGTAGGGGGGCGCCTCCCCTCGCAGGGCGGACGCTGCCGTTCTCAGCGTTCACCACCGCCAGCTGGTCCCCGCGCCGCCGCGGGCTCGGGACTGTTGTTACACGCTTCGTGCCGCAGGACACGGAGGTCGGCCAGGCGGCGACGGTCCCCGCCGCCCCCGTGCCGGTGCCAGAGACGACGGTGACGGCGCTGGAGGAGGAGGCCAGGGCCGCGGCGGCGCGGCGCGTGGCGGAGAGGAAGGCGCGGAAGCGGTCCGAGCGGCGGACATACCTGGTCGCTGCCGTCATGTCCAGCCTCGGCGTCGCGTCCATGGCCATCGCCGCCGTCTACTACCGGTTCAGCTTGCAAACGCAGGGCGGTGAGGTGGCGCCGGTCACCGAGATGCTGGGCACGTTCGCACTCTCCGTGGGCGCGGCGGTTGGCATGGAGTTCTGGGCGCGGTGGGCGCACCGGGCGCTGTGGCACGCCTCCCTGTGGCACATGCACGACTCGCACCACCGGCCGCGGGAGGGGCCATTCAAGCTCAACGACGTGTTCGCCATCATCAACGCCGCGTCGGCCATCGCCCTCGTCGCCTACGGCTTCTTCCACCGCGGCTTCTAACATTGTCGTCTAAACACCTCTTTAGCTAGATTTAGTTTAAGGTTAGTCATGAGCTGGAAACTAACTCTAACCTCTAGTAAAGTTAGAGCATCCCAACAGTGCCATTGATGTGAATAATTTTTACTTCTACTGGTGCCACATGGCCTATCAAATGGAAATTCAAGCGGCAACGATTATCGCTTCAGCCGCATCCTCAGAGGCTAGCTTCCATAGTAAGTTTAAATTATGTTGTGAAAAACTTGGTTAAACTAACAAATTAAACTCATGAGGTTCCCAAAGAGGAGATAACCGATGAAAATGACAATTGCCTCTTTTACCATCCGCACGAGAGAGACAACACGAAACTCCACTAGTTCATGTCTACGCCGGTGTTCCTAGGTAGCTTCTTCTCGCATCCCTACATACACGCACGAGGAGATTATTGGCACTGCACCGCCGTCGAGCGGCACGCGAGGAATGTCATCGGATGTGTGCTGAAGAGAAGGTGAATTAAACTACCCATCTTCCGCATTCTATTTAACCTAGTAGTGGATGTCTTAACAAAGATGCTTTCGAAAGTATCCAACCACGGGCTTATCAGTGGTTTGGGAGTGGAGTTTATCCCTGGTGGGGTGATCAGCATGCAGTATGCTGATGATGCCATTCTTATCCTAGAGAATTACATAAACAAAGACATCACCATGAAGATATTCCTTACCTGCTTTGAACTAATGTCAGTCATGAAAATTAACTATAGCAAAAGAGAAATCATATATATTAAGATGTTAGCATGCAGTATGTTTGTATTCAAGTTGGTGTGATCAGGCATGAGGTTGATGAAGATGATGACGGCTATGACACATAGGAACCAACTGGATGGTTTACCTCATGGAAGAAGTGGCTTAATTCAAGATATCTCGATCCAACATTTCAACTCGTATTTCCCTTTGGAGATTTTTAATTATTTTCCTAGATATATATTATTCCATTACATATTTTTTTAGTTTGTTTATACTAACAATTCTAAACATACAAAAGAACATAATCTTCACATGTTCTGCAAATTATGTTTTTTGTAAATACATTTTAATTTTTGACTAAAAATATATTTCACAGGTCACCATATATTTCGAGAGAGATTTTATGACAACTCCCAAACCTTAGTGATGAAAAATTTGATGATTGATTGCTTTCATCAAAAATTAAGTAGATCGCAATGTAGTTGCACTAGCCAAATGACAAAAAACAACTAGTTCTTTTATAACATCTTATTTAGACATGTTGACTTTTTTTTATGTAGCGATGATATTTTTGTCAAAATAATTTTTTTATCTAGAACCATCATTTAAAAGAAATGTATTTTTATTATATTATATTATTTATCTATTTGATTTCAATGATATTCTAAAAGTATTATTCACAAAGTAGAAAGTTTTAGAGGTAAAACAACATATTATGTTAAAGTGATACTTTAGAAAAATGAAACTAAATATTTATATCGGATTCAGATCACTGATCTTCGCCGCACGTCCAGCCCTTGTTTCCATCCATTGGTGTTGTCTTCACCATGCACCGCATGTGCTTGTTTGTGGTGCCTCGTGCGCATCGTCTCGTCGCTGCTGCCCATGCTCGTCTCGAGCGCTCATTCCTACTTCATTCACGCCCGTGGCTTATTGATGTTGTCTATTTCCGCAACATGCTATGGTGGCAGTGTCTGTGCGGACACCTCCGACGACAGCCACAGGACGGAGCACGTGGGAGACGGACATGAGAAGCGACAGGACAATAGGGTCCCATCATAACGAACGGGTGCCACCAGGGGTCGGACGAGCATCCCTGGGGTCGGCACTTCCACCCTTCTCTTCCATGTACCCCGCCTCCCCCTTTGTCTATAAAAGGGGAGGTAAGACCCATTCGAGAGGATCGACTCTCTAGCTTCATATGCGCACACTCCTTCCATCCGCAAACATCCAGAGATTTGGGAGCTCTTCCCGTCTCGCCTTGTAACCCGTACTACAACTCATGCGAGTAACACGAGTAACTTGAGACTAGACGTAGAGTATGTCCTCTCTCACGTAACCATCCGAACCCGACACACAATCAAATACACTAGTCGGCGGTTCAAAAACCGACACGAAGGGAGCCTCTTGTGGACATGAGGTCTTAAGTACAGTCTGCAACTGGTCCCTTCTCCCTTCCCCTGCGGTCACACTCCCGCTCCCGCTCACACGGTCCTGTCCGTATATGGCGTAATAGCCAAAATCGTCTTTTAACTATGCTGTTGGACTCAGTTTGGTCCCTGAACTATGAAAACATTCAATTTAGTCCCCGAACTGCTACAGTACTGACACCGCCCCTTTCTTCTCCTCGCTGCCATGAGTGCTGCCGGGGACGAATGTGACCCGATTAGCATAGTTCAGGAACTAAATTGGACGTTTTCATAGTTTAGCGATCAAATTGACCCCACAACATAGTTGAGGAATGATTTTCGCTATTACACCTTCGTATATATCCATATAATGTCCGTATATAATGTTCTGTTCCGGTCCATTCCTCGGAAAGTGCACGAACGGGAGGAGCCCGGCAGTCAGTCACACGGAGTGTCAGCCAGAGCCATGGCCGCCGGTCTCTCAGGCGCCGCGCTGACCAGCAACTTCGCCGCTAAGAACCCCGCGCTGCTCGCCGCCGCGCGCCGCAGTAGGGGGCGCCTCCCCTCGCCGGGCGGGCGCTGCCGTTCTCACCGCTCACCACCGCCAGCAGGTCCCCGCGCCGCCGCGGGCTCGGGACCGTCGTCACGTGCTTCGTGCCGCAGGACACGGAGGTCGGCCAGGCGGCGACGGTCCCCGCCGCCCCCGTGCCGATGCTAGAGACGACGGCGACGACGCTGGCGGAGGAGGCCAGGGCCGCGGCGGCGCGGCGTGTGGCAGAGAGGAAGGCGCGGAAGCGGTCCGAGCGGCGGACGTACCTGGTCGCTGCCGTCATGTCCAGCCTCGGCGTCACGTCCATGGCCGTCGCCGCCGTCTACTACCGATTCAGCTGGCAAACGCAGGCCAGCGAGGTGGCGCCGGTGACCGAGATGCTGGGCACGTTCGCGCTCTCTGTGGGCGCGGCGGTGGGCATGGAGTTCTGGGCGCGGTGGGCGCACCGGGCGCTGTGGCACGCCTCCCTGTGGCACATGCACGAGTCGCACCACCGGCCGCGGGAGGGGCCCTTCGAGCTCAACGACGTGTTCGCCATCATCAACACCGCGCCGGCCATCGCCCTCCTCGCGTACGGCTTCTTCCACCGCGGCCTCGTGCCCGGCCTCTGCTTCGGAGCGGTAAGCCGCCGCCACCGGTGACCACTCGTCTTGCATTGTGTGTCCCTCGCTGGTCAGCCCAACCTGTCAGCCGAAGCCACGGTGGCTGGCCTAACCCTCCACGTGTGTTGCTCCAACAGGGCCTCGGGATTACGCTGTTCGGAATGGCCTACATGTTCGTCCACGACGGCCTGGTCCACCGCCGCTTCCCCGTCGGCCCCATCGCCGACGTGCCCTACTTCCGGCGAGTCGCTGCCGCTCACAAGGTACTCCGACGGCGACCATCTTCACTTTCTAGTTCTTGATGCGCTAGCTCTTTCACTTTCTACAGTACCTCGGGGTTCACCATTTCGCGGTATACCGGCCGGTATACCGCGATTTTGGGGGTTACCGGGCCGGTCCGGTAGCTAAACCGGTCGGTATACCACTCGCTTACCAAACCTGATAAAAACCTCCTATCGGTATACCGGTCGGTTTGACCGGTATACCGGTCCGGTTTTTCCGGTTCAAGAAACCGACCGGTTCACGGTTTGGTGAACCCTGCCTCGTAGCTCCAGTAGCAGTATACCGACTGTAACTGGCGAATTGTTCGAAAAAAAAACCATACTACTACAATTTCTTATTGGAATTTGGAAAAAATCTGTCATTGAGGAGTGCACTTTTGGTCATTATTGTTTTCTTAAAATCTGTCACTGCTCGCTAAAAAAAAATCTAATTTACTAGTGCTACCATCTTGTGCTGTAAACCAATCATCTCATACATTGTCAAACGATATACTACTCCAATGGAATTTGAATAAAAAATGAAAGTGCACGTTTGGCCATTATTGTTTTCTTAAAATCTATTACTGCTAGCTAAAAAATATCTAATTTCCATTAGAAAAAATATACAAAACATGAATACATGCATTTTTTTTGACGAAAACCACTTTATATATTAAGCAACCATATTACAAAACGAACCTTCAAAGAAAGTCGTATTACAAATAGGTCCTTGGACCTGAGCAACATGGAAACCACCTAGAATCAGCCGGTGAAGAAGACGCCGGCGGAGAGCTGAGATATCGCCTATGGCGAAAACAGTAGGGTGGGATGACCGCGCCTTGCGTCGGTTGAAGAGGGGCCGACCGAGTTGTTGAGGAAGACCGGTACATGCATTGATATAGCATTTATACACTCCTGACTTGTGCATGGGTTAGGACCGGGCATATTTTTCTTAATTTTTCTTCTCCATTTGACCCTCGCAGCCATCTAACCTTGGAAAACACCTGATTTTTTGGTACAAAATTCCAGTCGTCCTAGATATTCTTTTTCCTACTAAACAACCAAAGTCTACTCCATTCGTTCCAAATTACAGTTCGTTTGACTTTTTTAACCCAAGTTCGACCACTCATCTTATTAAAAAATTGTACAAATATCATATTTTTGCGGTGGCTTGCTTTACTAATAAAAATTCTTCAAAAATGATTTAAATTTGACTACATACAATTTTTTTGAATAAGACAGACGGTTAAACAAGTCGTTAAGGACAACAACACGATCTCCAAGTACAACTTTGACTTCTTATTTTTACAAAAATATTTATTAAAAACTAACATATGTATACTTTTATGAAAGTATTTTGCAAGACAAATATATTCATGTAGTTTTCACATTTTCAAACACAATAATTTAAAAGTTATTCATGATTTATATTTCCAATGTTTGACTGAAATTTTGTCTAAAACGACTTGATTTATGAGTATGAAGGGAGTATGTAGGAATACCAAACACTCTACTCGTCTTTATTCCGTGTGTGGCAACCAACAAACATTCTCCTCATTGCACTGCACGCACTAGCTAGTGTCATATGTAGGCATGTTCGCTTCACTTTAATTCCACTCTAATTCACTATTCATCTCATCATATCTCTACCACTTTCACACATCTAAACATCTATCCACTATTGTCCATCATTTCACTCATCACATCCTCATATCTTCTCTCATCTTTACTATACTCATCACATCCATCACATCTTCTCTCACAAAAAACATTATTTCATTACCATTCATACACAATTTTCACCCATCTAAACACATTCACATCCAATTTTCACTATTTTTCCATCACATTTCCACCATTTTTTCCAACTAAACACCTCTCCAATTTCTACAATTCATCCACTATTCATCCTACCTCCTTTCACCCATCTAAACGGGTCATATGCTCTGAAGTTCGAACGACTAAGCCGGTGGGTTAAGACCACGCCAAGATTTTCATTAAGGGAAGGGACCAAATCCCGACTTAGAAAATCGTCGAATTGCGGCTTCGCCGACGAGGGGGATTTTTTTCAAACCAATCCCGTAAATTCGCTCTAACGAGGAATCGAACCCGGATCTCCTAATTGCGACTATACTTCAGCCTCTTTTAACTTTTTTTTTGAGAATTACACAGTACAGCGCAGACGCTCACAACACGCACGCACACTCACCCCTATGAATACACGTACGCAAATCCTACCCCTATGACACCATTGGCGTCGACCTCTAACGAGGAATCGAACCCGGATCTCCTAATTGCGACTATACTTCAGCCTCTTTTAACTTTTTTTTAGAATTACACAGTACAACGCAGACGCTCACAACACGCACGCACACTCACCCCTATGAATACACGTACGCAAACCCTACCCCTATGACACCATTGGCGTCCCTATGACACCATTGGCGTCGACCTCTAACGAGGAATCGAACCCGGATCTCCTAATTGCGACTATACTTCAGCCTCTTTTAACTTTTTTTTTTGAGAATTACACAGTACAACGCAGACGCTCACAACACATACACACACTCACCCCTATGAATACACGTACGCAAACCCTACCCCTATGAGCACATCCGAATGACTGAGCACCTCCGAATGACTGAGCACCGGCAAATCTGGAGATTCCCGAAGTCACCATTGGCGTCTCGTCGTCGACGGGAACGTCGCTTACCACTTAACGCATAACGCCGATAAATCCTGGAAAATCTAGGAAAAGGTGCGAGCACCAGGATTTGAACCCTGGTGGGTAGCGTCCCACTGGACCGTCCTACCATTGGACTACAAGCCTGATCACTTCAGCCTCTTTTAAGTTTCATTAACTAAGTAAGGTAGAGGACCTTTGATTCTGAAGTCCGAACGACGACGGACAGTCCGGCTCAAGGGCCGGTAGTACGCCACTTACTCCGAAAGAGTTGAGGAGAGGATGACGGAGGGCGACTCAGAGAGCGACGCCGGGGACACGGCCCTCGGCAACGGGCAACTGGCAGCGGCGGCCACTAAGATCGCCGGCCAGGGTTGGGGAGCGCTGGCCTGGGAGCCTGTTCCACCACGCCGACGGACCCTCACAAGAAACTGGCGGCCTCCACCTCGTCGTGTCGTCGTCGCGCAGGCGGACGATCTCCGGCGGCGAACAACGAAATGTCTTCGCAAGACAGACAAGGTAAGTGAACAGGTGAGTACTGTTGTTGGATCCAAAGGAAAAGAAAAGCCGGAGGATGACGATGGTTGGCAAACCATTGGAGACTGGGGTGCACGGCCGTTGGCCGATCCCTCAGCTGACCTCCGACCTGTTGGATCACGTTCAAAATTCTGGGCACTCGTTGATGAGGAGGAAGAGGATTTGGAAGTGGCTTCCTCATCACCCTTGACACCTGATCTGGTGCGGCAAGCAGCCGTACATGGTTTTACAAAACAAGATTTGCGTGAGGCTGAGGAAGCTCTCGAGGATGCTTCTGTTCGGAGACGCATCATGGCATCGGCATCGCCTGGGTCAGAAGATAGACCAGTGAAACTAGTTAGAAACATTATTCGGTCATTGGTTGATATCCGAGACTCGTCGAGCAGGCCATGGAAGGGGCGACTGCCTTCACCGCGAGTGTCGCCACCGGTGACGCTGGGGGACTGCAGAGTCAAGGATGCTCGTTCCAGTGGGATGTCGAAGGCGGGCAACTTCCAAGAGGCCTTGCACTGGACGCCGACGTGCTATGGTTTGCCGGAGCTGTTGGCGATGGCGACATCCCCGCCGGAGCAGAGCTTGAATTCGAATTTGTTTCAAAAGTCTGATCCGAATAATCAGCAAACAGATCGCTTGGTGGGCCTAAAAGGTAGACCAGGGATGGGTCCACGCCCAGCAAGGAGGGGAACGCTGGCATATCGCTTCCTATCTGGACGTCACGACGTTGAAGCTGCAAACAAATTAACCCTAGCCGCCAACCCTTCCTCTTGCGTTCCTTCGTTTTGTGACATTGTGCGCAGATCAATGGCCGCCAACATGGGAGACGGACGTCCTACTGGGGGTACCGGACAGGCACCAGTCCAGGGAGGAGGCGCAGGTGATCATGGTGGGCGCGGGCAAGGGTATGGCCGCGGCGGCAGCCGGGCAAATGGCGGCGCTCGAGGCAATGGCGGCCGTCACGGACAGGGCGGCGGTGGGTACAACAGCTACAATAACTACAATCACTTCAGGGATGGATCGGCATTCCAGGGGCCAGGGTTCAACCCAAACCTTGATCAGCACCCACCACACTATGCTCCAGGGTGGGGTGGTCAGCGCAATCAGCGATTTGGCGGTGGACGGGGGGGCTATCACGGAGTTTGGGGAAGGAACCAGAACTTCCGTCCGTCGTATCAAGCCATGCAGGTCAAGAGATCGCAGCAACAAGTGCCCTTGACGACAGGACCTCAGGTGCCTCTTCCGAAGATGTCTGGTGGGGAGACGACCAAGGTGCTGCAACAAACAACACAACAGCAAGGATCTATGTCAACAAATACCTCAACACCTGAGGTAACCAATGTTGGTGTGGAACAGCTAGGGACCAAAGCTACAGATAAATCTTTTGATGGGCAGGAGACTGCACCAGCGGCAGTAGTGCAGATGGATGTGGACAGGATAGCAAACAAGGCTAAGATGACAGAGAATGACGTGGTTTTGCATGGATCATCATCGACAACTGCTGATAAGGATTTACAGATGGAGAATAGTAAGGTAGAGGTAATGAACAATACAAACACGGGAGGTGACAAGTCACTGCCAACAGCCAAGACTTGCAGGAGGTGTGGTCTCAAAGGTCATCTGTTGTTTGAATGTACTACAGAGGTATTTTGTGACATTTGCAGGAATGGTGACCATGCCATGTGTCGATGCCCGGTTACAAGACAGCCCAAGCCGGTGGTTCAGCTGGTCGGACAGGCGGTGGATGCCTTAGCCGCTTTTCATATTCCTCATGCACCAATCCAACCTGTCAAGGACACGAGGTATGCGAAGGTGACAGTGAATGGAAAGGCTATGACTGAAGAACAATTAGCGGAGGCATTGAGGTTGTCGATAAAGGACCATTATGCTTGGGAGGTGCAGAAAAAAGAGGATAATGTGTTTAAGGTACTTTTCCCATCAAGAACTGATCTGACACGGGCTACCAGGTTCAACATTGGACTTGAAAATGGAGCAACTCTGAAATTTGAGGAATACATCGAAGATGCAGAATACTTCGGGCATGCTTTGCCAGTGGTCTGGATGCGAGTTATGAATTTGCCTTCTATTTTGAGAGAATATTTAGTTTTATGGGCTATAGGAACATTGTTTGGAGTCACACAGGAAGTAGACATCATTACAACAAATGCGAACAATTTTGGGAGGTTTGCTGTTGCGGTGTTGGAACCAGAGGCGATTCCGACTCGGCTAGATGTCATCATTGGGAACCAGTATTTTCAGCTAGTTTTTGAAGTGGAGCCTTTTCAGCCAAATATAGGCTTGCAAGGTTTGAGACACTCTGAAAATGGAAACCAGGATGACAAGGGAAATGAAGCAAAGAAAGATGCAGCCATGAAAGATAAGGATAATTCTACACAAGGATCAGTTGAAAAAAATTCAGGTGAGGCAAATTCAATTGTTAAGACCGGAAATTCTTCATCCAGAACTGTCCAGGAAACTGATATGGAAGTGGACTGGGAGCAAGATGACCTTCTTGATCAGGAACATGAGCTCAGTGAGGCGGCTTCTACCTTCCTCGGTGTAAAACAAGGAGAACAACCTGTTGTGGTCAGGGCATCGGTGCTACCTACCATGGGTGCTCCAAGTGCTGCGGTGAAGATGGCTGCTCATCATGCTAGGGATGAGCCAATGTTGGTGGATGGTTGTAAGCAGAATGATGCAAGAACAAAAGACAATTATGTTGGTCAGATGGACCAACAAAAAAATAAGGGGCAGCACAAGGAGATGGTAGTGGACAGCAATGCAGCGGCACAACAAGAAGTTTCACAATTTGTGTTTGCCAATGAACCGGTACTTAGTGCCCCATTTTCAGCCAATTCACTGCAGGGGACGACAACGGTTGAGCCTGGATCAGAGGTTCCAATAACTGAGCAATTAGCATTGGTTCAGCCTACAACGTTGCCTAAAGAAATAGCTGCAGCAAAGGATTCAATTACATCTGATGCAGGAGCAAAAAATCAGATCAAGGCAGCAGCAAGCAAGGGGACAAATCAGTTGCAAACAAGCAAAAAAGCCACTTTTATTGGAAAGGGTGCTAGCAGCAAGGAGGGTGACAAGTTAGTTGTGACAGCCGATGGTTCTTTCAACAGCAGCCTTGGTAGTAGGACTGTCATGGCTATGTTATCTCCGGACAGTGGTGGACAACTCACGCCGCTTCGCCGTAGCATCAGAACAGCGGGGGATGCGGATGTGGACTCTGTTGAGAAGGCCGGGATTAGAGTTGCCATCAAGAATCTCGACAAACCCCAAGGTATGAATTCTGAGATTTCGTTTTGTTCCTTTTCTAATGAACATATTAAGAGGAAGCTAGGGAATCTTGGCATTGGGCTGGGGGAACAAAATAAAACAATTGAGTCGGCTGTTTCCTTACTTAGAGATGCTGAAAAACAAAGAGCTGAAAAATCTTATTCAGTTAAAATTAATGAGGATGTTAGTGATGAGGATGAGGAGGACATCGTTCCGGATTACTCAACCTTAAGTCGATTGTGTGGCGGCTTAACGGAAGAGGTTATGGACGGTGATGGTGCTGACCATGACAGAGTCTTAATTGATATCCCAGTTAGGTTAGCAAAGGGAAGAGGGGAAAAGAGGGTTCATAAAAGCGGGAATGTTACCGCGAAGAAAAAAATAGTTTTCCAATGAAAGGAATATTTTGGAATTGTAGGGGTCTTCGAGACCTAGCAAAGCATTCATTTTTACATAATATTGCAAGTGAGAAGCAACTTGACTTCATAGCACTGTCAGAAACAAATAGAGATGATTTTTCAACAACATGTTTAGAGATTTTTGCTGCTGGAGCTGAATTTATTTGGCATTGGCGTCCACCTCGAGGGATGTCAGGTGGTCTTTTGTTAGGAGTGAAGCAATCTTCTTTTATTATTGATAAAATAGAAGAAGGGGATTATCATATTCGTTTTTTCTTGAAAAATAGGGTAGATGGGTTCCGGTGGGTTCTTCTGTCAGTATATGGGGCTGCACAAGAGGAACACAAGGATTCCTTTCTATCAGAGTTAGTGCGGGCATGTACTAATTATGATGGTTTACCGGTCATGGCGGGAGGAGACTTTAACATTATCCGAAATCCATCGGAAAAAAATAACTCCCGATACAATGAAAAATGGCCGATGTTGTTTAATGCTATTATCGAAACTCTTAATTTGAGAGAAATAGAGATGTCTGGTCGCAAATTTACATGGGCTAATTATGCTGAGGTTCCCACATATGAGAAACTAGATAGAGTCTTGGTTTCCACGGAATGGGAATTGAAATACCCATTGGCGACAGTGTGTGCACTTACTCGAGAAATCTCAGATCATACTCCTTTACTGTTAAGTTCTGGTGAACCATCCCATAGAGGTAACTCTAGGAATTTCAAATTTGAGCTAGGGTGGCTTACAAAAGATGGTTTCTACGAGATGGTTAGGGAGCTGTGGGAATATGAAAATAAGGGGCGCACACCTATGGAGAGGTGGCAAAATAAGATTAGACGTTTGAGACGTTATTTAAGGGGATGGTTGAGAAATATAGTGTCTCAAGATAGAAAAAAGAAATATGAGTTGTTAAATAAGATTGATACTCTGGATATAAAAGCTGAGACTGTGTTGTTGCTACCACATGAGGTTGAACTTAGAAACCAACTTAGAGGGCAATTAACTAGATTGCTTAGAGAGGAGGAGATTTATTGGCTCCAACAATCGAAAGCAACCAAGTTATTGCAAGGAGATGCTAACACTAAGTACTTTCAACTTGTGGCTAATGGACGACATAGGAAAAATAAGATTGTACAACTAGAGCAGGATGAAGGAACGATTGTAGGAGATGATAACCTTAAAACATATATTACAGAGTTTTATAAAGGGTTGTTTAGACCTCATGATTCAAATACCTTCACCATGGACGAAACAATGAGGGATGATATACCTCAAGTTTCGAGGGAGGAAAATGAGATCTTGATGGCACCATTCACCGAACAAGAGATTAGATCCGCAGTCTTTCAGATGGAGCATAATAAAGCGCCAGGTCCGGATGGCTTCCCAGCAGAATTTTACCAATTTTTTTGGGAAGTAGTGAAGCCAGATCTATTGGCTCTTTTTCATGAGTTTCATGAAGGAAGGCTGCCTTTACATAGTCTAAATTTCGGAGTGATCACTTTGTTACCGAAAAAGGAGGAAGCAACCAAAATTCAGCAATATCGGCCAATATGCCTTCTTAATGTTAGTTTCAAGATATTCACAAAAGTAATTAATAACAGAATTTTGTTACTTGCTAACAAGCTTGTTAGTCCCTCTCAAACAGCTTTCATCCCCGGTAGATATATCATGGAGGGGGTAGTTGTTCTGCATGAGACAATTCATGAAATGCACAGGAAGAAAAAGGATGGTGTAATTTTAAAACTAGACTTTGAGAAAGCATATGATAAGCTAAAGTGGCCTTTTGTGCAGCAAGTCCTCAGAATGAAAGGATTCTCACCCACCTGGTGTGAGTGGATTCAAAGTATCATGAATAGAGGAAGTGTTGCTATAAAGGTCAATGATAACATTGGACACTATTTCCAAACAAAGAAAGGGGTTAGGCAGGGGGATCCTTTATCACCAATCCTTTTTAATATAGTTGTTGACATGTTGGCGGTGTTAATTAATCGAGCTAAAAATGAGGATCAAGTTAGAGGGGTTGTTCCACATTTGGTAGATGATGGGTTGTCGATCCTACAATATGCGGATGATACTATTATATTTATGGATAATGATCTTGAGAGGGCTAAAAACATGAAGCTTTTGCTTTCTGCTTTTGAGCAGTTGTCGGGGCTTAAGATTAATTTCCATAAGAGCGAGTTGTTCTGCTATGGAGCTGCAAAGGAGTGGGAACTCGAATATTCTGAAATTTTTGGATGTGATATTGGCGCACTACCTTTCCGATACTTGGGAATACCTATGCATCACCGTAAAATCCGCAACAGTGATTGGAGACATGTCGAAGAGAGGTTTCAGAAACGGTTGAGTTGCTGGTGCAGTAAAGTACTTTCTGTGGGTGGACGTTTAATTTTGATTAATTCAGTCCTTAGTAGTTTGCCTATGTTTATGTTATCTTTTTTTGAGGTACCGAGAGGTGTTCTAGAGAAACTAGATTTTTATAAATCTAGATTTTTTTGGCAAAATGATGAGCATAAAAAGAAATATAGGCTAACTAAATGGAGTGTGGTTTGTACTCCGAAAGATCAAGGAGGGCTGGGGATTTTAAATTTAAATGTTCACAATCGATGTTTGCTTAGCAAGTGGCTCTACAAATTAATTAATGAGGATGGGGTCTGGCGGAATTTATTAAGAAGAAAATATTTAAAGGATAGAACCATCACACAGGTGCAACACATGCCTGGAGACTCACAGTTTTGGGCTGGCCTTATGAAGGTCAGAGATGAGTTCCTTAGTATGGGAAGTTTCTCACTAGGTGATGGGTCACAAATACGGTTCTGGGAGGACTCTTGGGTTAGATCTCATCCATTAAAAGTTTTATATCCCTCGTTATACAATATTGTTAGAAAAAGGAGTGCTACGGTACAATCTGTGTTGTCCACAACACCGATGAACGTAGCATTTAGACGGTCTCTCACAGGTAGTAACTTGCAGGCCTGGCATCAAGTAGTGGTCATGGTAATTAATGTTCAGTTATCTAATCAGAGGGACCGGTTTATTTGGGGTCTACATCAAAATGGAAGACTTACTGTTCACTCTATGTACAGTTCTCTATTATTAACTCAAGCCTTGCCTTTTAATAATGTGATTTGGAAGCTGAAAATCCCCCTTAAAATAAAAGTGTTTGCGTGGTACTTGATTAAAGGGGTAGTGCTAACAAAAGATAATCTGGCTCGCAAGCAATGGCATGGAAATATGTCTTGCTCTTTTTGCGCATGTAGTGAGACCATTCAACATTTGTTCTTTGATTGTGATCTTGCTAAGTTCATCTGGAGATTAGTTCAAGTTTCCTTCAATTTATCACCGTCAACTAGTATGCATCACTTGTTTAATGACTGGTTGGGTGGGGTAAATAGAAAACTGAAGCGTCAGATACTAGCAGGAGCAATTGCTATGTGTTGGGCAATTTGGATATCCAGAAATGATATTGTTTTTGACAAGGGCATAGTGCCTTCATATTTACAGGTACTCTTCAGGGGGACACACTGGATTCGGTTCTGGTCACTGCTTCATAAGGAGCAAGATCGTCCGTCATTCAAGGAGGGTTGTAGACTGCTTGAGTCTATCGCCATGGAGGTCTTTGCCGCTCATGGATGGAGTTTCAGAAACAGAATTGCCTTTTGATTTGCCTTTTTAGTGAAGATGGAGAGTTTTATTTATTTGCAACCCAACTCTTTGTGTTTTTTCTTCCCGTGGATTTGTTTGTTTAAGATTGTAATAAGAAACAGCTATATGCATTGGTCGATGCAGAGGCTGGGATATTAATATATATTCTCTTTTCTAAAAAAAATTGCATGAGCTCACGAGACGAGCTTGGAGTTGGAGAGAAGCATGCATGCGCGGCTGCGAGGACATCAAGCTAGCTTTTAGTAATGTACACACGCTCTGATGCTTGCCGTTGTCGATTAGATTGTGCGGGATCGATCGAGAGCGGAAGGTGATCCATCGCCGCGTCATCAGAAAACCAAACCTGCGCAACTTCTGCTGGGAAAACACACCTGTCACTTTCACCAGCGGTAGTTTGCTATTTGGTCATGGTGGAATGGGGCTCGTACTTATCAGCACTTGAAGCGGCTGTTATTGCAAGGAACCAACACCAGCAACATCGTCTGATAAAACTGTTGCTCTTTTGAATTGTTGCCTGTCATAGTCTTCCCATTTACAAGCAGAAAGAAAATAGGTCTTCTCGAGTGGAGATTAAAAACAGGTTCCACTTTCCAGGTCAGTCAACAATTCGGCGCCATCACGAGTAAAAGCACATAAGCACTAAGCAGATGGCAGTCGCCGTCTCGCCAATTAATGACTTTGATCGTTTCAAATGCCAAGTCCCCTGCTGTCTTCCTCCCCAGAGCCAGATCCACATCTTTCGCTATTTCGATCTGAAGGGGAGCAGTGTTGCATGCACTTTGCGTTGCGTGAGAGCATGGCTGCTCTAGGCTTTTATATCCTCTTCTCTTGGTCGTCTTCACCATCGCCTGCCTCCCCCAGTGCCCCGTTTTCCTCTCCAGACGCAGCATCTTTCTTTTCTCAAGAGTCAAGAGGAGCCTAGATCGATTTGCACCTTGCATGATCGAGAGCATGGCTACTCTAAGCTTTCACCTCTTCGTCTTCACCAGCGCCTGCCTAGCTCTCCGAACCTGCTGCCAAGTCCCAACTGCAAAGCTGTCCACCGTTTGGACCAACCAACTATCCCAGAGCGATGATTCGTTTCAGGAGGCCGCTGTTCTAGTCCGCCCCCTGGAATTCCCGGATGACAACTCTGGGGAATCCAACTCTGGGCCTTTGTCCTTCTGCGCGGGTTTCTACTGTGTTTCTCCGTGCAGCACCGGAGCCACCTTTGGGGTTTACGCCATTTCCGCAGGGCTCGGTTTTAGTCAGTACCGCGACTCGATGCTCGTTGCCTGGTCCGCAACACATCAGGTCCAGCAGAATGCGACCCTCAGCTTCACCGGCGACGGTGATCTAGTTCTCCGGGATGCCGATGGCAGCTACGTCTGGTCCAGCAACACATCAGGCCGGTCTGTCGTTGGGATGGACATGACAGAGTCCGGTAACTTGGTGCTCTTCGACCACAACAACAAGACAGTGTGGCAGTCCTTTGACCATCCAGTGGATGTTCTGCTCCCCGGCCAACGATTACTCGCCGGCAAAAGCCTCACTCCCCGTACGTCTCCTAACAATTTTACTACTAGCAATCAGTTCAACTTCGCCATTCGTAGTGATGGGGTCTATGCTTTTGCTGGACATCAAGAGCCACAGCTCTACTACAGAAATGCAACTGTTCATGTCAGATACGGATATTTTATTGGATACGGATATGTTGGGAGAAATATTAACCTGACGTGTATGATTCTCGTGAACGGGAGCTTGGATGCGACTGTTTATAATGTTTTCTATAATAATACATTTACATCTTCAATGTATACCTTGCCACCTTCTCGTTCGCTTCAACACTTGAGGTTCGAGTCCGATGGGCATCTGAAGCTATATGAGTGGAACAGCACTCAGTGGAACGTAGTGCAGGACATTATGGATCTAGACCAGTGCAATTACCCATCCGCTTGTGGAGATTACGGTATCTGTTCTGCAGGCCAATGTTCCTGCCCCATGGCAAGCAGTGGCGCTTACTTCAGGCAACTAGATGATCGACTTCCCAATCTTGGGTGCATGCTCGACACCCCAATATCTTGTCGATCTATAAAAAGTCATCAACTAATAGAGGTTCGGAATGTTTCTTATTTCAATTACATCGATCAAAATGCTAGAGTGCTCACTGATGAAGAGAATTGCAAGATGGCCTGCTTGGAAAATTGCTCTTGCCATGCTGCTCTGTTTCAGTACGATAAAGGCACTTCAAATGGCTCATGCCTACTGGTATCAGAAGTCCTTTCATTGGTGGGATCTTCACCCGGCACAGCATTCCTGAAGGTACAGATGGTGAAGAGACGTGCCCGACTTCTACCTTACATACTTGGGGGGGTCACTGCTGGACTTGTAATGTTTGCAGCTGTATTTGCTATCTTAAGACGGAGGAGAAGTAAAGCGGAAGCTGATGATGATGAGTTTGGTGAGCTACCTGGAATGCCGACAAAGTTCAGTTTTCAATCACTCAAAGTAGCAACCAAAGATTTCAACAGTAAGATTGGGGAAGGAGGATTCGGTTCAGTCTTCAAGGGGGAGTTAGGTGACGAGTTGGTTGCGGTAAAGCATTTGCATCGAGCTTCTCAAGGAACAAAAGACTTCCTCGCTGAAATCCAGACAATTGGCAACCTTCATCACATCAATCTGGTAAGGCTAATCGGTTTCTGCACTGAGAAATTGCACATGCTACTAGTCTATGAGTACATGTCAAGAGGATCTCTAGACAAGTGGATCTACTATGAAGATAACAAAGCTCGACTTGATTGGCATACACGGCGCAAGATTATAACTGACATTGCCAAGGGCTTGTCTTATCTTCATGAGGACTGTAGGCAGAGAATTGCTCATCTTGATATCAAACCACAAAATATCCTCTTAGATGACAACTTTGATGCTAAAGTTGCCGACTTTGGGTTATCTAAGCTGATAGACAGGGACCAGAGTCGTGTGGTAACCAGAATGAGGGGTACACCTGGATATATGGCGCCTGAGTGGCTGACATCACAAATCACCGAGAAGGTTGATGTCTATAGCTTTGGTGTGGTGGTCATTGAGATCATCTGCGGGAGGAAAAACCTAGATTATTCCCAACCTGAAAGTAGCATTCATCTCATTAGCTTGCTGCAGGAGAAGGCAAATAATGGCAAGTTGGAGGATTTGATTGACAGGAGCTGTGAAAACATGCACATACACAAGGAAGATGTGATTGGGATGATGAATCTTGCAGTTTGGTGCCTACAGAGTGATGCTAGTAGAAGGCCTGCCATGTCTTTGGTGGTGAAGGTAATGGAAGGAGAAAGGGAAGTGAAACCAAACTTAGAGTACAACTTCTTTGATCTAAGTGCTTTGGATGATGTTCCAGTTGGAGAGGCCAATTTGTCAACTCTACCTATAGCATCAGCACTCTCTTCCCCAAGGTGAAAATAAGAAAAAAAATATTGGCAAAAGTTCATTAAGCCTGCAATAAGACTCGTCTATGTTGTAGAAAGTCATTGGTAGTGTCTTACTCTATGTTTTTTTATACTGCAAATATCGTTTTGCCATAGCGTAGTGGTATATGAGTGTTATCCTAAACGGCCTAAACGGGCGGTTTAAACAGGTCTAAACGCTAAACGGGTTACCACCGTCTATGTCGTTTAGCTCGTTTAAACACCGTTTATCCCGTTTAAACGTCATTTAACCCCGTTTAAACATGTGTTTAAATAGATTAAACGCTAAACGATGGTCGACCGACTTGTCTACCGTTTCCGTCTAGGAAAACACTTATGATTGTTTACAACCTGATTGCACGTTTACATAAATACGATCTCTTGTTTTAAAGTGTGCAGGTCTGTATGTATGTAAATTCGAACCGAACAAAGAAATAATGATGATTTATGCATGAACTATTCATGGTACTAGCATCGTCCCCTTTTATATATGTATACGACTTGTTTACATGCCTTTTATGTACGACTTGTTTACATGCAGTATGCAAGGGGAAGCGAGAGAGAGTATATATGTACGACTGTTCGTGCTGCTGAATGGCAGGGCCATGGCATACTACTTTTGCCTGCTATGCTTGTGTGCCCTCGCATTTCCAGGGCGAAAAGACTCGCTGCAGTATTTCGCCGAACGCGTGGTGCGAGTAGTGGTGAGTGCGCGCTGACGAAAGCGTGCGGAGGCGGAAGGCGGTGGCCGGCGGCCGGCTCAATTGCGCAGCGACGGAGAGAGTGCGCCAGCATCATCCTCGTGGCAAAAAAGCAGGAACTCTAGTCGAAAATGAGCTGCACACAAAGAGTAGAGCATATTTCTCAGAGTGGCCACCCGGATGTCCAATGAGTCTTGACTGCTGATGAGTCATGAGCTCTCGTATCTCTACTCCTAATAAACGGGTAAGGGCAACGTCGACAGGCCCTGGTTCTGCCCCTCGCGTGGCCCAAGCCGGTGCACTACGAGAAATCATGTTTTTGCTGAGAGTTTTTCTTGACCGTAGGCAAAATAGAGGTTTGCCGAGAGCTTTCCTTGTCCGTTGGCGAAATATGGGTTTGCATAGAGTTTTTTTCCGTGGCTCTCGTCAAACAGAGTTTTTTCCCCTCGCTCTCGGCAAACAGCATGTGGTGGTACATGTTAAATTTTGGTTAATTTTGAATTAGTTTTCTATATTTAACTAATTAATTGCATTCAAGTATTTTTTTCGAGTCAAGTCAAATTTGAATTGCAAGTGATTCAAATAACAGAAGAAAATAAGTGGGAAAATTATATTCATTTTATTTAACCAAATTTGAGACGTTATGCATAAAATCAAAAGAAATTTCGAATATCTTGTTCAGGAAACAGGATACGCGCGTTTCAATGATTTTAAAATTCTAGAAAATCCAAATAAAGTCTAAAAATCATGAAATTTGTCAGTATCTCAGGATATCATACACAACGGCTGTGGTAAAAACTTAAGTGAGTTTTGCACATTTTATCATGCACGATGTTTAGAAACCCAAACATCTCCATAGAAGTTTCATAGAGTTATAAAGGAAACAGATAGGTTTGTAGGCAAAGTGATGTTCAAATTGGAATTTGAATTCAAAACTTTTTCTACTCTTCACATACAACATGTAGAACTCCATGTTAAAATTTGACACATTTTTGCATTTGTTTGCTATATTTAACTAATTAAATGTATTAAACGTAATTATTTTCAAAAATCCCTTTGCCGGGAGCGGGCTCACGACTAGGGTGATAAAGGGCTCTCCAATTTAGCCTAGTAAATTTAAGAATCGGGCCATATAAGGACCGGGTCATAATAATTTACAATTTTGAGCTAAAAAGTAGTAGGGTTTAGTTGGATTGTAAAGAATGCATTAGGGACATGGCCCATTACCACTCCTACTCGCGACAAAGCTTCATGGGCAACACCCTCCCCGGTCGGCCCACTCCCACCCCGTCGACCCATTCCTCCCACCCCACAAACCCTACCTATTTAACCCACCCCAACCCCGGCCGCCTCCCTCACCCCACTCCCCACCGATGCTGACCTCCTCGCTCCCTCCGTGCCGCGCCATGTAGCCTCCTAGCCCCCTCCGCGCCGTCGCCCGTCTTCCGCCGCGGCATCACCACCCCCCTCCGCTCGCCCCTCATGTCATGGCGAGGAGCAGCGGCGGGGTGAGGAGCGGTGGCGGCGACCATGGCAGCCCCAGATCTGCATCGTTGGCGGCGGCGGCGGAGCTCCTCGAACCTTGACCTTCCTCCCCGACGCGGCTCACGACCTCCCTCCACGACGCAGACCTCCCTCTCCGGTGCGGCCGAGTGTGTCGGGCAGTAGTGGCGGACGGTGCCCTCAGATCTGCCACCCACCTCTCCATTCGCACGGACACTCTCTCCTCCCCCCTCACATCCGGCGCCTCTACTTACCGGCGGTGCGGGCGGCGGTCGCGGCACCCAGGTTTTTCTCCCCCTCGCTCGCTCTCTTTCTCTCCCCCTTCTCATCTTCGGCATGGTGGAGCTCCTCTCCGAGCGGGAGCGACGAGGGGGCGTCCTGGTGTTAGCATGCGGCCACCTCCTTCCTCTCCTCTGGCATTGTGGTGGTGGTGGTGACGGCGGTGGGGTTTCCTCCCCACAACGGCGACCACACATCTACTCCGCGCGCGGCGAGTACGACCTTCTCTCCTCGCTGGCTTCCTCCTCGCGCCCATGAGGTGGTGCGGCGCCCTAGTCCTAGTCGTGGAGGTGGCTGTGGCGGTTCGACCGCTGCGGGGAGGTGGCGGCGGCGGTGGGGTGGGGCCGCGGCAGCCGACCTGTGGGGACGGGGTGCCCGGCCTGTGGGGCCGTGGTGCCTTGTCGATTTGGTTTTTTTATTCTTTTCAAAATTGTTTGTCAAGGGCTGACCCTAGCCTACGCCACACCTTTGCCGTGAGCTAGAGGTGCGGCTCTCGGCAAAAGGGTCTTTTACCGAGAGACCGAGAGAATCTCTGCCGAGAGGGGTTTGCCAAGAGCTACTCTCGGCAAACCCTTTGCCGAGAGGAAACCGCTCTTTGCTGAGTGTATCGAGCACTCGGCAAAGGCGCGCTCTCCCGTAGTAGTGGGGCTAGGCCGACGCGCTCGCGGACACACACTTGTGCCGCCGCTCCTTCTACGGGTAAGAGGTAAGGATAAGATTTTTTTTTTTTGAAAACACCCCGGGAAACAAATAAATACGACACAAAAATCATGTGTCTTGACAAACTTACACAAAACACGCCGTCAACATCATCATCTTGGTAATTTCGAAGATATAGCCCCAAAGTTTTGCCTATTCGCGTCAATTATTCACTGAGTCTAGAAAAATTTGTCAATCAGCCCCTAAGATTCAAAAATAATTTCTTATAAATTCTTGCATCTTTTAACCCTTCACTGTTTCTCATTTTAATTCCAAATCGAGTGATTCTTTTTAAAAAATATCTAAAATAATGCTTCATCAATTAGCGATCTTGTTTTCGCTTGTTGGCCACTTTGACCAGTGTTGTGTACAGGGCATGCTTACGTTACAAACCCTACCGTCTCTACATATTTTGTGCGCCAGACGCCTCGACGCCTGTCCGCCCGAGGGCGACTCCGCCGCCGCCGCAGTTTGCGGCCCCCGTTCCCTCGCCTCCGGCCTCGCCGCCGGTGGTGATGAGGAGCGGGGGTCCGTCTCTTCAACAGATCTGCTGTCTTTGTAGGGTCTTAGTCAAGTCCAACTAGGTCTAGGGTTTGCTCGCCGCCGATGCTCGGTGGTGGAGTTAGGTTTTGCCGGAGGAGCGTGGCTCCTCTGCGGCTTGGTTTTCCTGGCGGTGTCGGCGATGCGGAAGCGACGGCGCTGCAGAGGAATAATTTCTCCCAGCTTCTTCCGTTATCCGATGGCGATCTACTCCGATGTCAACTGAGAGGCTGTGGAGACCTGTCCAGGAGTCGAGGGCCGGCGCATCGTCGTCTTGTTCAGGTGATGATGTTGCTGACCCTGTTAATCTCAAGGAAGATGATCTTTGGAGGAAATCTGAGCATTGCTCAGGTTGCCGGCGATGGAAACGAAGGATTCGTCGTGGGTACTGGAGTTGGCTGATGCGCCTGGGAGGCAGCGTACTCGGCTGATTCGCCTAGCAGTAAGCCCTCCTCTGCGGCCTCCACTTTGTGGAGTTTGGCTCTGGTGCCCGGCGACGAGTGGGAAGCGGTTTCGACGGCGGTGACGAACGGATCGCTGAAGGCTTCGAGGAAGATGAACAGGAGTTTTGAACTTCTTTGTAATTTTTATTTTCTTTCAGATCCTGTTTGTAAACGGACCGGTGTAATGCGTTGAGATCAATACATGTTCCTTCTATAAAAAAAAGGGCATGCTTACATTCGGTGAAACAAACGTTGAGCCATTCGCAGTTGAAAGTTACCGAATATGATAGTATTATTGAATATATTAATATAATCTCACTAAGCTTGTGTTAGAATTATCAAGATGTAGTGCTTGTAGTGTTAATTCATCATATATTATTTTACAAAATTTTGTTTTAAGAATAGTAATTGATTCGTTCAAATTTTGTGAGCTCGTAGCAACGCACGGGCTATGACCTATTGACCTAGTATATGTTAGAACAGGAAAGTAGCTAGACCCAAAGCATCCAGTCAGTCAGCATCACTGAGCTCCTCAAATCCACCAATCTGTTCGTGTTCTGCAATCTGGAAAGCATCAAACTCTCAGTTAATAACAGCACCGACAAAATGTTTCTTAGGTAGTGCAGATGTAATGGTTATTGATGCTTGTTGTTGAGTGTTGACAATTAACTTGAGACACTTATCTAAGAAGCTCGAAATTTTCCTCAATGTTCGCACAGAATGTAGGGCAACAATCATATCATTCAAAACACGTCTATTAGAATACCAAGACATTTGATAGATACGCTAGCAGCATTTCAATGCCACTTCCCAGAATTGGAGTGCTTCAAAACGGCTGCCTCAAAAGACCGGAAAGTTTGTAGTTGTCACTAGCTACATCAAAAGACCGAAAAGGATGTAGTTGTCACTGACATCCACAAGCAGCACCCTAGAGCTCCAAACACGCAACAGAGGAAGAGTGCACGCATAGCTGACAAAGCGAAGAATAATGCAGGCTTGGATAGCATCCAGCTTGCCCAACAAGTTCTAGTTAAAAAGTTGGGCGAATTGATCCCTGATGCACAACAAAAAACTGATTGCAGTCTTGTCTCTTTGGTGCAGCAGCTTCCACGCCCATTCAGCAAGTCCACCATGGAGGCCCTGCAGATCCTGGTGGAGGAGGGCAACAAGGCCAAGAACAGGAAGAAGACCAAGGTGGCCCCTGCACCCCCCACGGACCAGTCACTGTCAGTGGCGTAGAGGACATCACACCGACTTCAGGGCGACAGTAGTTTAAGTTGTTTTCTTTTTCAAAATGTTGTGCAAGAAACCTTGGAACTTGTTTGGGTATGTAATCTCTATTGGGCCAGCAATTTCGGCCCGCAGCTTCAGCGATGGGCTGGGTACAGCCCAACCAGCGACGTCCACGAAGGTCGCCATTGTGTCGTCGCCCGGTCAGTCGTTCGTAGCCCGCTTGATGGTGCAGCTACCCTCAAAATGTCACAGGCCTGCTTTGTATGGGACTTATGCGCCAAGCACGCTCGATTTCTTCCAACTAATATAAGTCGTGAGGTTTTTATGAGTTGCATGCTGGGTCTCCATGTCTCAAAAAAAATGTAACATTCTCTGTTGGAACGTACGTGGGCTTAATGCAAAAGCTACACGAGATAGTGTTAGAAATGCAGTGTTTACAGCCGGAGCAACAATCGTCTGCCTACAAGAAACTAAAATCGCAAACTGGACTCCCAGTCTTGTCAGGGATACACTAGGACCAAACTTTGCAAACTCTTTCACGACTCTGCCTGCCACTGGAGTTCGTGGTGGCATCCTCCTGGCAGCAAATGAACAATTTTTCTCATTGCAAAATTACCACACCACGACACATTCAGTGTCGGCAGATGTAGTCATGCACGCAAACAATACAACCTAGACTATAACGAGCGTCTATGGGCCACAAGACAATAACGAAAAAGAGGTCTTCCTCGATGAGATAAAGGACATAAAAGCCAGAGCAAAGAATGAATGGCTCATACTGGGAGATTTTAATCTCATCTATAAAGCAGAGGACAAGAGCAACAATAGGCTAAACCGACGCTTGATGACAAGATTTAAGGACACATTAGATGAGGCCCAGCTGATGGAAGTTGACCTTCGAGGCCGCACTTACACGTGGAGTAATGAGCAAAATGACCCCACTTTTACAAGAATTGACTGGGTTTTCGGATCGCCGGAGTGGCACCTCCTGCAGGTCCTCTCCACACTCGGCTCCGATCACACCCCACTCTTGCTCACGGGCGACGTTACACGACAGAACTATTCAGGATTCCGGTTTGAATCATATTGGGTCAACATGCCTGCTTTTTACGATACGGTTCAAGCGGCTTGGGCACAACCGGTCAACACTCGGGATCCGATTTTATGAATGCATGTTAAACTTATACGCACGGCCAAGGCGCTAAAATTATGGCAGCGACAAAACTTAGGGAATCTCCCCTTGCACCTAGAGATTGCAAAGCACCTCCTCCTTGTTATGGACGTGGAACAGGAAAAGCGAATGCTGTCACAAGATGAGTTGGTTTTCCGACGCTACATAAAAGCTAAAACAGTGAATCTGGCTGCCATTCAACGTTCTAGAGCTAGACAACACTCCAGATTAATTTGGATTCGGAATGGGGATGCCTGCACCAAACTATTCATGCTTCATGCCAGCAGTAGACGACGGAAATTGTTCATCCCATCACTTAAACTGAACACAGGGGTGGCGATCAGCCAACAGCGCAAAGAAGAGACAGTGTATGATCACTTCGTCAACCTACTTGGACAGACGCAATCACGTACTGCTAGCTTAAACTGGACACACCTAGGCTATGAGCAACACGATCTGCAAGAACTGGAAGATCCCTTTGAAGAAGAGGAGATTAAGAAAGTCATTATGCATCTACCAAATGAGAAAGCGCCTGGACCCGATGGTTTCATTGGACTATTTTACAAAAAGTGCTGGGCTATCATTAACGTTGATTTGTTGGCAGCGCTGCGAGCATTCCACTCACTGAGAACACAAAAGTTGGAGTTGATTAATGAGGTGCATGTGGTGTTACTCCCAAAAACAAATGACGCCACAAGTGTTACTGATTTCCGGCCAATTAGCCTCATTAATAGTCTCGCAAAAATAATTACTAAGGTCCTTGCAGACTGACTAGCGCCAAGACTCCATGAACTCGTGTCAGGATGCCAAAACGACTTCATAAAAAAGAGATGCATCCATGATAACTTTTTATACGTTCAGAATGTGATCAAAGCCCTACATAAGGCCAAGCGTCCATCCCTCTTCATCAAGCTCGATATATCCAAGGCGTTTGATTCGGTGAGCTGGGTGTTCTTACTAGAGACGATGCAAGCGCTAGGTTTTGGACAGCAATGGAGGGACTGGATTGCCACCTTACTTGCTTCATCTTCCTCCAGGATCCTTCTTAATGGCATCCCAGGCCGACGCATAAAGCATGCCAGGGGCTTACGACAGGGCGACCCGCTATCGCCTATGCTCTTCATCATAGCCATTGATCCGTTACACCGGTTAATTGAACTAGCGGCTACCAGAGGCCTGTTGCACCCTATACTACCTAGAGCGGCATCACTACGTTGCTCCCTGTATGCGGATGACGCGGCAATTTTTGCCAATCCAGATAGGACTGAGCTGCACCACATCACTCACGTGCTAAACCTTTTCGGCAATTGCTCAGGACTCAAAGTCAACCTGAATAAAACAGAAATTTTTCCAATAAGATGTGATGAAGCACTAGTATCGGAGACACTTGTTGACTTCCCAGGTAAAATTGGAAAATTCCCCGGTAAATACCTGGGCCTCCCGCTACATACACGCAAACTACGACGTGTGGACGTTTAACCTTTCCTCGACAAGATTGGTGGCCGGATCCCCGGGTGGAAGGGCAAACTTCTATCAATGGCTGGAAGAGAGACATTGGTGAAAAGTGTGCTTACGTCGCAAACAATATACCACCTAACTGTTTTTCCTACGCAAAAGTGGATGTTGCGACAAATTGACAAGATGCGACGAAGTTTCCTATGGAAAGGAGAGGAACCGGAAAAGTTTAGCGAGGGCCATTGCCTGGTCAATTGGCCGACGACCTGTGTGCCAAGGGATCTAGGGGGACTAGGCATTCTGGACCTAGAGAGATTTGCAGGTGCATTGAGATTACGATGGCTTTGGATCAGTTGGCAGCATGCTGATTGGCCTTGGGCGGACTTAGATATTCCCTGCGACAGTATAGACAAGGATCTTTTTAATGCTTCGACAATCGTCACTGTCGGCAGAGGCGACAAGGCCACTTTTTGGCACTCTAGTTGGATTAATGGGCAGGCGCTACATCGCCCCTACGTTGTTCCAAAAAACAAAGAGGAAAAACATTACAGTAAATAAGGCCATGGTGCAAAACAAATAGGTTTCACATATATCCCCCGTCCAGTCGATCGAGGAGCTGCATGAGTTTGTTGAGTTGTGGGAATGGGTGAACACAGTAAGCAGGAGGGAGGATTCCGAAGATGAGATTAGGTGGAGATGGACTCCGTATGGACAATACACCACACAAAGCGCCTATCGAATACAATTTTTGGGACGACGCAAGAAACCGACTCTAACCCCCTATTTGGAAAGCAAAAGCCGAGCCTAAATATCGGATTTTTACATGGATCCTCCTCCAACACAAAATCCTCACGGCCAACAACCTAGCCAAACGGAACTGGCCGCATGATCCGATGTGCAAATTATGTAATGTGGCGCCAGAAACACCCACACATCTATGTCTACATTGCCCGTTCACTCAGAACGTATGGACTCTTTTGACCTCGGAGCTTGGAAGGCAGGACCTGCAAACATCATCCTCAAATACCATTAGTGGCTGGTGGAGACGGATGCGACGATCTTGTGACAGGAAGCAGGAACCTGCGTTTGATGGACTCATGCTATATTTCTGGTGGAATATTTGGAAGGAACGCAACCGAATGATCTTTCAGCAAAACTTCTTGGAAGAGACCGAGGTGGCACAAATGATTGTGAATGACACCAAGTTATATCAGGAAGCAAGGAAAGACACACGAACAGGACCACGACAAACAAATCACTGAGTAGCCGTGTCCAAGGGTCTCCGAGAGTCGTATTTTCTTTCCTTTTATCTGTCCTTTGGCAGTTGTAAGCTTTGATAGAGTTGGTTTTTTGGGGTTGGAGTTGGAGCTGGTAGTTGTCGCTCCTCCACACACCCCTGTTTTTTTGCTCTTTTTTGTTTTTTCCCTCTTTTTTGATCATCTTCTAATAAAAATTACGGCAACTCTCTTGCCGTTCCTTTCAAAAAAAAAAGAAAAGGATGCCAGCAGTTGTCACTGGCTACATGAGAAATGAAAACAAGGGGCAGAGTCGATGGATATACAGAGGAAATGAAAAGGCGAAATTGTAGTATTTTGTTCCCAAAAGTTGATGATCCAACCGATCCAACCACAAATGTTATTACTTGCTCCACACCGTGTAGATACCAGTGTGGAATTTCTTTTTGAAAATGGGACAGCACCAAAAAGAGGAAATAAAGAAATACAGGAGCTAGTAAGACACCGGGAGGTTGTTATAAACAGGAAAAGGTTAACAAAAGAAACACCATAGAAAAAAACATCACCCGTGTATCAACCACAACCGTCGTGCTGGTTGTCATCAACAATAGAGCAGCTGGTTGCAACAACACAGCAGCTGTACTGGTTAGAGACATCGGCCCTGTTTGGGACCGCGTTCCTGGAACTCGATTATAAGCCAAGCAGACTTATCTGATACGCCGCGATCGGGAGAATCTGCTGTCCAAATAAGCAAGGTGTTTGGCTGTTCTGATTATTTCTGAGAGATTATCTATTCTAGGTGTAAAATGTCTGGTATACCCCTAAGTTTTAGAGCAAAACATTTATGCAACAGGAACCCTATAGGTATCACAAATCAACCAAGTCCAGATCTGAGAAAGTTTCTCTCTAGCACTTTTGCATCAGGAACCAAGAAAGAGCTTCTAATTTAATTTTTGTTCTTGTCTTCTTCCTCCTCACCGAGATGGCGCACAGGACGTCACGGGGACGAGGCTGACTCCGGTAACCGGGGACGGGGGCGTGCTCCACGCAACGGGGACCGGACGGAGGCGGCTCCACGCAGCGCGGCCGGGCGCGGCAGGCCGAGGGAGGCGGCGGCGTCGCGGTTAGGGACGGTGGCGGGCGGGGCCGCGCGGGGACGGCCGATCACCGGGAGGAGGCCGCGTGGGGATGGGACCGGGGCGGCTCCACGTAGAGCGGCCGGGCGCGGGCTCGGCAGGCCGAGGGAGGCGGCGGCATCGCGGACAGGGACAGGCGCGGCCGCGCGTGGACGGCCGGTCACCGGGAGGAGGCCGCGCGGGAACGGGCACCAGGCACCGCGACAGACGAGTGGAAATCGGGAGGAGAGAGGGTAGGTGCGGGAATCTGTTCGCGTTTTCGCAAAAGCGGGGTGGGAGTCGATTATCCTACCGCAATGTTGGAGCCGATTATCCCGCGGTCGCGTCAGAGCGTCACGAGTTGAGAAGCAAAGTGTTTGGCGGGTTTATTTTGATTATCTGGCTTATAATCTAAATTAAGCGGTCCCAAACAGGTCTTTAAGATGTGAGAATAACATCAGTAGCAAGGTACTCATGACAATTGTCAGGTTGGAGACATAAACAGTAGCTCGTTTAAACCACATCTGAATCGAGTTCTAGGAAACATATATCAACTCTTAAGTTTTAACATGTGAGAATAAAATCAGTACCAAGGTACTCATATGACAATGACACCAGGGTGAACGAGATGCTGCTAGGTCACACAAAAGATAGCACTTTTACAACATAAATACTACTGGTGCAAGCTAACAAAGCAGAATATCTCTCTGAAACAAGCAAAGGTTCACTTATACTAAAATTATTATTATGCTAGGCAGCCTTAACTTGTCACCACACCAACCACACATAATGACAATAGTGCCACACTAAGTTGTGGTCATTTGTCTTCGTCATCACTGACCTCCACCTGGTACTCGGCATACCCCCTGGTGACGAACTGGCGTCGCAAGTAGTCATGGAACTCACATTCAACCTTATATCGGTCGATTTCACTAGCAAATATGTATTTCATCACGGGATCGCAGGTAGGGTAGGTGTAAGGCTTGATAGGGGGATGACTCTTCAAAAAATCAATGGACTTCTTGTCCAACCTCAAAGTCAGCATCTTAGTCTTCCCATTTCCACTGGCCGATTCACTGACCAACATCTCCGCATCCTCCTGTGATTTGGTGTGCTCCGTCTGTGCCTCCTTCGATTCGCTGCCCTCCATCTGTCAGTTAATAATTTCAATTTCATTAAGAAAACAAACTAAATAAATGAAGTTATAATTTGATAGAATTCCTTTTACTCTTCTTAGAATAAAAAACTCTTTTTTATACATAGGACATTGATTTGCAATTGGAAAAAGGGCTGCATGCGCTTCTAGTAAATAGTTCAAGCTATATTATCGATAAGTGTTCTGTATCAGAGAAATTTTACACAAGCTATTTCCGTTAAAAGCATGAGCTGTAGAAAGAGTGCCACAAAGGAAAGCAATTGTGAAAATAAAAAAAAACCTCGCTCGATCTCTTAGCCTTCTTCTTTGATCCGCTGCCCTCCTTCGCCTTTTTCTTCTTCTTCAATCCGCTGCTAGATCTCTTGCCCTCGTCCCTAGATCGCTTCGACTTCTTTACCGATCTGTGGTTCGCCACCATCGCCTCGTCCTCCACCGCAATCTTCTCCCTCGAGCTCTTCTTCTCCTTCGATCCGGCCGCCTTGTCCTCCCCAGTGGCGGAGCCAAGATTCTGGAGTTGGGTATTCCCATCTCCTAACAAAGGTTTCCAGTTGAACAATAAAATAAAGTTCACAATACATCGATACTGATAATAATTCACTAATTCCTTCCTGTCTTTGCCGCTCTTTGCCACGCTGTCTTCAAATTAATTGGCTTGTTCTTCATTTTGCAAAGCTGTTGCGGGAATACACACTAATTAACTAATACATCAACTGTGCTAAATCTGCTTTAGTTTGGGCGTCAACCCTGTCAACAGCAAGCCAGCATCTCCCTAGGGCCTAGGCAACTCCCCGTCCAGGACTCCGGGCGTGAGGCAGGCAATCAGGCATCCCCATCTTGCTCGCCTACTTCTGCTAGATGCTGATACCCGCCACCACAGCAACATGTGCACAACGTGCCTGCGGCTGCCTAATTTGTGACTACGGTTCATACACTATGGATTTCAGAGAACAAACATTGATTGGGAAAGAGAGGAATTACGAGAGGAGGGGGTTGAGAGAGGCGGCGGTAGTGACGCTGCGTGCTTGCAGTGGGAGTCAAAAATGGAGGTGCAGTGAGAGTTGTTTTGGGCCTTGAGCTTTTGACCTATGGGCCGGAGCTAGCCTGGTGAAAAAAGGACCGTGTGTTTTGTTGCTTGGGTCGAAGAGGTTGTTTGGGCTGAAGTTTAAGACGAGAAATAAAGATTGTGGCCCAATATTGCATGTATATAAGTATATACTTGATGTATACCTGACCTTCTCAAAACAAAGTTGGGTATTCCTGGGAATACCCAGGAATCCAGTTGGCTCCGCCAGTGGTCCTCCCGGTCCTCCTCATCAAGGGGCCCGGGCTTCTCTGACAGTGAACGGGAGCAAGCCGGGCACCTCTTAGTCTCCATCATAATCAGCCTCCTCTTCCGCAGAACCAGCCACTGCTTCTTGTTTGCCTCCGCCGGCTCCTCCTGCAAGGGCCCGTCACGAGAGATCGCGTACATCAAGTCCCGCATCTTCTCGGCTTCAGTCACGACCTCCACCACTTCCTCGTCAGAATATTTGGCTGTGCGCTTCATCATCCTCAACATAAAACCGGAGCAAGTGGAACACATGACAAGCTCCCGCCTCCTCTCACCCCCGTTCTCCATCGCGCTCCTAACCTCCGGCGGCGGTCAGCTCTTATTCAGACGTGGATGGCGAGGTTGCGGCGGCGGCAGATTATTGGTCCCCAGATTATTAGTGCGAGGAGAAGAGGACGGGGGCAAATGGGCCAACAGGCCGAGCCGGTAGCAGGGCCCTGTTTCGTTTAGGCCTTCTCCAACGGAGCGCTTTTGGATTTTTTTTTAATCTGCCAACAGTAGCAAAACGACGCTAGCGGCTCTCCCCGCAATAGCTCGCACAAACAATCGAGGCTCTCCTTCCCACTCTGCAGAATGACTTTGCATCAATATTGTATTATTTTTTACTGTGGCCACACGCCATCACCTGCCGCTTATTGTTGGAGAGGGCCTTAGGCTATATCCGTACTTGTCGTAATCCATTTTCATAACTAAAACTCAATATTGTTTAGATTCTTCAATTCAGTACCAGTTTTTCTGCACCCGTCATCCTCTGTATCTCATACTCCATACCAACTACCCTTTGTAGGACCCACGTGTCATACTCTTTTCTTTCTCTCTCCCTCCACTCTCCCTCTCCTTCCCTACCTATCGGGCACCATCCCTCCCATTCATTCTCTCTCTCTCCTCCATCCCTACCTCCTTGCTCCCTCCGCCACCTCCACCTTCCCGTCCCCTGCTCCCTCCCCACCACCGGCGGCGGAAGACGGCGCAGGCGCGCCGGCCCATGGCGCCTCCCTTCCCCATCTCTCTCTCTCCCCGGTGCCCTTCCTTCCCCGTCGCGGCGAGCCGGCGAGCAGGGTCTCCACTGACCTCAAGCTCTGCCCCTGTGCAACCGGAGCAGCAGCGGCATTTAGATCCGGTGTCGGCAAGCCCGGCCACGGCTCCAGCACGCTCTCTAGCGCCGGCGTCCCTGAAGACGGCGAGGTGGAGCTTGGAGGGACGGTGGCGGCCCTCGCAGCGGTCTCGGACGGCGGCGGTGGAGCTCGAACGACAGCGGAGAGGGGAGGCAGGGCACGGGCCGGCGGACAGCGACGGCGGGTTGGTGGACCGGAGGGGCGCGACGCTTCCCCTGCTTCGTCACGGGACGTCCTCCTTCCCGGGTTGATGCTGGGGAGGAGGGAACGGAGGCGCGAGTGCAAGACGAGCCGTGGCGGCGCCACCTCCACACCACCGGTCGCCTATCTCCCATCCCCACCCCGATGTGTCGTGACGTCGCCACGAGCTCCTCCTCCCTCTCCGCCCTGAAGCTCCCCCAGATCCGTCGGCACGATGTGCAAGTCGATTAGTCGAGTACGGGAGTGGGCGACGGAGGAGCAGGAGCCCATGGCTGGCTTGAGCAAGGTGGCGCGGAGAAGGTCGCGACTTCCTCCGGTGCGAAGCTCCGATGGGCGGGCGTGGGTGAGCTCCCTGCCCTTTCCGCGGCGTGGGTTGTGCCCCTGCCCTCGGCGGCGGAGCTCCGTGCGCACGTCCTCTTCTCCTCGACGGCACGACCCTCCGCCTTCTATCTCCTCCCAGTGGCTCCCCTACCTCCGGACCACCACCGGTGAGGCGTCGCCCCCAGCGTGCTGTGGCTGCTCCCCTGCCTCCGGCTTCATGCGCGCAGCCGTTGCTCCGAAAGCGAGGTAGGGCCGATGCGGGGCGTAACGCACACCCGGAACAACACTGGATTTAGCGAACTGCAGCGCGGAACGAGACATCCCGTATGGGTTCCCGTCCCCCGCTGTGTGGGGGAATAAACAGGAAACCCATACAGGGTGTCCCGTACTGTGCGTGGTAGCGCACCCAGTGCGGACAACCTTAGGCCTTCTCCAAAATTGGAGTCAACACAGTGCATGAGAATAGTATTTCAGGTAAATTGACTTGTAGTCCAAAGGTAGGACGGTGCAGTGGGACGCTATCCACTAGGGTTCAAATCCTGGTACACGCACTTTTTCTTGAGATTTTCTCAAGATTTATTGGTGTTATGCGTTAAGTTGTAAGCAGTGTTCCCATCGACAACGAGACGCTAATGATAATTTCGGGAATCGTGTTAAGTGGTAAGTGGCGTTTCCGTCGACAACGAGACGCTAATGGTAACTTCGGGAATCTCCAGATCTACCGAGTGCTCAGTCCTACAGAGGTGCTCATAAAGATCCATTCACACACCAACCATTGAATAGAAAATTTAAGAGATGGCTTATAAGACAGCAGTCGGAGAAGGCCTTAGTTCGGTGAGAAACTTAAACAATTTAAGGTATTAATTGTAAATTGAAGATTATGAGGATTAAACATAATTTAATTATAAAATTAATTATTTTTCTATTGTTTCTTGTAGCATGATATTGTCTAAACATGATCTAATTAGACTCAATAGATTCTTCTCGCAATTTAATAGTTCTAATTAGTGTCCGTAAAATATGATAGTTGAATAGTGAAATTTTTTTGAACTATTAGCAAGGTCTTATATGGCCTACAAAGTCCTACCAAAATTTGTGTATACAAAGTTTTTTGACCGAATCGGCTGGGCAGTTTCCTAATTACTAGTCGCAAATGAATCCATCACCGTGCAAGAAACTGTAACCTCAACGGCTTCCGCAGCTTCTGCTGGGAAAACACCCTGATCTGGATCAAGGTATCTGCAAGCGTGGCGACAAGCAACAAGAGGCTCGCTGCTGGCATTGTTGATGAAGCAAGTCATGTACCTTCTGCCTCCGCATCTTTACAAGACCTAAAACGGGAGGAAATTTTGCCCCACCATTGCGCCACATCATCAGGAAATCCACGGCCGTCGGATCACGCGTTGATGGCTCGGATCATCCACAGATACTTCATGCGGGACCCAGTCTGTTTAGGTGGGACCCACGTGCGGGACCCACATGGATTCAAGTGATATTCGCGTGGAACCCACATTAGGTGGGACCCACATATATTAGTTTGTGGGATCCACAATTCTATTGAGTGAGATTCATGATTAAAAATTTATGTTTTTCTCATTCCGTAAGCGGAAAAGACCTGCAGTCCAGTCCTCACTCAGGTAATTTTACAAAGACCCCCTTGAACTTTGCAAAAATAGTATTTGCTCAAAACACCTCTTAGGTTTCTTTAAAAGAACTAAAGTGGAGAGCATTTTTGCCACCCCATTGAGCCACACCATCAAGAAAAGGAGAGTCATCCGATCGCACATGGATGGCTCAGATCATCCATCATCCATGAGGCTCGGCGGTACCACTCGTACGTTGTTGAAATTAATATGTAGTTCATCCCTCACTCACGTAATTTTACAAAGACCCTCTCGAACTTTGCAGAAATAGTATTTGCTCAAACCACCTCTTAGGTTTTGTGGAATGCCGAGACGGCAGCCAATTTTACAAAATCTCTCTCAAATTTTATCAAAATTAATATGTAGTCCAACCCACAGAGATAATTTCATGGAAACCCCCTCAAACTTTGCAAAAATATAATTTTATTCCAGCCACTTCTTAGACAACTTTACAAAAAAACCCTCGAGCTTTGAATGAATGCCAAGAGGGCTGCCAATTATATAAAAACCCTCTCAAGCTTTATCAAAAATAAATAGTAGCCCAACCACTGCTTATACATTTTAATGAAGCCCCCTCAAGCTTTACAAAACTACCATTTACATAAGCCACCTCTTAGACAATTTGACGACATCAACCTCGATCGAGCCACCTCTCATGTAATTTTATTATAATAATAATCAACCCACGATCCATGCATCTCCCACAATACATGGTCCAAAGACTTCTACAGAAAAAGACTCTAAACTTTATGCAAATCTACTCACAACTCAAAATTTTGCGAAAAAGTCTCCTAACTCTACCACAATGAATTCACGGTCCATGCTTTTTAACTAAGAAATACTCTAAAGTCTTATGGAATTAATCCGCCACCTAAAATCTCCAAAATATCTCCAACCTTCCTACCCATCACTAGGCTACATGTCATGGCACGGTAATGTCGCGCTAGTCTTTCTAGTGCGTCCCAAAGCCTGAGCTGCGGGTTTTTTTTTCCAGTTTCACCAGCGGTAGTTTGCTATTTAATTTGGTCATGGCGGAATGGGCCTCATTACCAGGCACTTGAAGCGATTGTTATTTCAAGGAACCAACACCAGCAACATCTGATAAAACCGTTGCTCTTTTGAATTGTTGCCTGTCATATAATAGGTCTTTGCTTCTATAAGTAGAAAATTCCAGTTTCCATGCAAGCAGCGGTGCCGTGCAAGGTTCAGAATAACGAAACCCCGCGGTGATCACCACCATCTCAGATTCAGTTTGTCTGATAGGAGGGAGAGTGGAGAGTAACAACAGGATCCACTTTCCAGGTCAGTCAATAATTTGGTCGCCGTGAAAATGAATGGAATGGGCCGTGTATAGCAGGGCATCAGCACGATAATTCTGATCCAATTGGTTAGCTGGGCACTATAAAAGCATAAGCACTAAGCAGATGGCAGTCGCCGTCTCGCCGATGACTTTGATCGTTTCAAATGGCAAGTCCCATATCTTCCTCCCCAGATGCTCATCTTTCTATTATGAAGGGGAGCAGAGTTGCTCTTTGGGTTGCGTGAGAGCATGGCTGCCCTAGGATTTATCCTCTTCATCTTCACCAGCGCCTGCCTAGCCTTCCAGGCCTACTGCGATGACTACCCCTACCCCTTGGCAAGCTTGTCCACCGTTTGGGCCAGCAGAGTACCCGACCCCATCCTCGGTGGTTACATACAAGCGATCGACCCTTGCCTGCTCCGCATCCTCCCTGAAGATGGCCCGGACTACCCTCACTGGTACATCTTAGGTGCCGGTTTCTACTGTGTTTTCCCATGCAACACCTTCATCTTTGGGGTCTATGCCATTGCTTCAATCACAGACTATACCTTCTCTAAGCCCCAACTATAAGGAGAAGGATACTCAGTGCTCATCGTCTGGTCTGCCAACCGTGACCGCCAGGTCCGGCAGAATGCGACCCTCAGTCTCACAGGCAACGGTGATCTAGTCCTCCACGATGCCGATGGCAGCCCTGTCTGGTCCAGCAACACATCAGGCAAGTCTGTCGTCGGGATGAACATGACGGAGTCCGGTAACCTGGTGCTCTTCAACCACAACAACGTGACGGTATGGCAGTCCTTTGATTATCCAGCGGATGCTCTGCTTCCCAACCAACGATTACTCTCTGGCAAAAGCCTCACTCCCAGTATGTCTTTCAACAATTTGACTACTAGCAATCAGTTCAACTTCACCGTTCGTCCTGATGGAGTCTATGCTTTTGCTGGGTATCAAGAGCCACAACTCTACCACATAGACACAAATCCATATTCTGGCTCGGGGAGAAATAGACAGACATATGTGGTTCTCACAAATGGGAGCTTGAATTTGGGTGTTTCTGCACCCAGACCCAGAGATGAGGTAGAATATGTAATGTATTCCTTACAAATCTCTCTGTCACTTCAGTGCATTAGGTTTGAGTCGGACGGGCATCTCAGACTGTATGAGTGGATCAACAATAAATGGAGTGTACTACAGGACATTCTGGATCTAGACCAATGCAATTACCCAAACATTTGTGGAGACTACGGTATCTGCTCCGGTGGACAATGCTCCTGCCCGATGGCAGGCAGTACAAGTGGCACTTACTTCAGGCAAATTGATGACCAGAGACCCAATCTTGGGTGCATCCTCGACACCCCGATATCTTGCCAATCCATGGAAGATCATCAACTGACAGAAGTCCATAATGTTTCTTACTTCAACTACATCGATCAGAATGCTGGAGTGCTCACTGATGAAGACAGTTGCAAGAAGGCCTGTTTAGGAAATTGCTCTTGCAAGGCTGCTCTGTTTCAGCGCGACAAAGATGCTTCAAATGGTTTGTGCCTACTGGTATCAGAAGTACTCTCATTGGTGGGGTCTTCACCAGGCACAGCATTCATGAAAGTACAGACCACAAAGCCACCACAACGGGTGAAGAATCGGCATGTTCTTCTATCTTATACGCTTGGAGGGGGCACCGCTGCCTTTGTACTACTTGCAATTGGCTTTGCGATCATAACATGGAGGAGAAGTGTAGAGGAAGCTGATGAGGATGAGTTTGGTGAGCTACCTGGAATGCCGACAAAGTTCAGTTTTCAATCACTCAAAGTAGCAACCAAAGATTTCAGCAGTAAGATTGGGGAAGGAGGATTCGGTTCAGTCTTCAAGGGGGAGTTAGGTGGCGAGTTGGTTGCGGTAAAGCATTTGCTTCGAGCTTCTCAAGGAACAAAAGACTTCCTTGCTGAAGTCCAGACAATTGGCAACCTTCATCACATCAATCTGGTGAGGCTAATTGGTTTCTGCACTGAAAAAGCACACAGGTTATTAGTCTATGAGTACATGTCAAGAGGTTCTCTAGATAAGTGGATCTACTATGCAGATAACAAAGCTCCACTTGATTGGCATACACGACGCAAGATTATAACTGACATTGCCAAGGGCCTGTCTTATCTTCATGAGGACTGTAGGCAGAGAATTGCTCATCTTGATATAAAACCACAAAATATCCTGTTAGATGAAAACTTTGATGCTAAAGTTGCTGACTTTGGGTTATCTAAGCTGATAGACAGGGACCAGAGTCGTGTGGTTACTAGAATGAGAGGCACACCTGGCTACATGGCACCTGAATGGCTAACGTCACAGATCACCGAGAAGGTTGATGTATATAGCTTTGGTGTGCTGGTCATGGAGATCATCTGTGGAAGAAAAAACTTTGATTATTCCCAACCAGTAGGTAGCATTCATCTCATTAGCTTACTGCAGGAGAAGGCAAAGAATGACAAGTTGGAGGATATGATTGACAGGAACTGTGAAGACATGCACATACACAAGGAAGATGTGATTGGGATGACGAATCTTGCAATTTGGTGTCTACAGAGTGATGCTAGTAGAAGGCCTGCCATGTCATTGGTGGTGAAGGTCATGGAAGGAGAAAGGGAAGTGGAACCGTACTTGGAGTATAACTTCTTTGATCTAAGTGCTTTGAATGCTGTTCCAGTTGGAGAGACCAATTTGTCAACTCTACCTATAGCATCAGCACTCACTTCCCCAAGGTGAAAATATGATACTATTGGCAAAGAGTCATTAATCCGGCAATGAGACTCGTCTATGTTGTATAGAAATTCATCGATGGTGCCTTATGTCTTTTATACTGCAAATATCAGCTTGCCATAGCGTTAGCGAAGTGGTATGATCGTTTACAACTTGATTGCACGTTTACATAAATATTGCATCTTGAAGTTGAAGGTGTGCATGTATTGATTACCCTTATTTGCGAGACCTGGCACCTCTGCTACATATATGTAAATTCGAAATGAGTCGAGAATTTAACAGAGAAATAATGATGATTTATGCTTGAACTATTCATCATGGTACTAGCAGTCTAGCACCGTCTCCTTTTCTGCACGACTTGTTTACATGCAGCATGCAGGGGGAAGCGAGAGAGAGAGAGAGTATACGTACGACTGTTTGTGCTGTTGAATGGAAGGGCCATGGAAGACTCCTCCAAGCAAATCATGGCATACTTTTGCCTGCTCTGCTTGTGTGCCCTCGCATTTCCAGAGCGAAAAGACTCGCTGCAGCATTTCGCCGAACATGTGGGCGGCGCGCCCATTGCAACGGGTTGGGAAGCGGAGCTCGTCGGGGGAAACCGCGTGGGGTGCGAGTAGTGGTGAGTGCGCGCTGACGAAAGAGTGCGGAGGCGGAAGGCGGCGAGGGACTGGCCGGCGGCCGGCTCAATCGCGCAGAGACGGAGAGAGCGCCAGAGCCTGGCTTGGCTGCGGCGAGCCCGCCCGCCCATGCCGAGTGATCCGGGTAAAAAAAACAAATTGTCACGTTGGTCTAATAGACGCGGTGGGCGTTGCAGTCAAATTAACATAAGTGGATGAAATATCAGAAAGAAAATAAAAATGATGACCTGAGTCACATGTAATAGGAATTGAAATTTAAAAAATATATAAATCATAAACCGAGCATCAAAATTAAATTTTGATTGAACCAGTGAAAATCTGACGATAAAAACTTCGAAACAAAATCTCACTTGACTATATTTTGGCAAACTTTTTTATTCGTATTTTTTAATTAAAATTATATGAATACATAATCGTATAACAAAATTTACAAAGTTCCAGAACAAAATATTTGTATGTACCGAACAAATTATATGAACTACCAGAATAAATATGTATACGTCTTGAAACAAATTCTACAAACTATCAAAACAAAACATTTGCACGTACCGAACAAATTATATGAACTACCGGAACAAATATGTATAGTGTCGAAAAAATTCTTTAAACTACCAGAACAAAACACTTGTATGTACCGAACAAATTATATGAACTGCCATAATAAATATGTATATGTGTCGAACAAATTCCACAAACTACCAAAATAAAACATTTCTACGTACCGAACAAATTATATGAAATGCCGGAACAAATACGCATATGTGTCGAACAAATTCTACAAACTACTAGAACAAAATATTTGTATGTACCGAACAAATTATGTGAAATGACTGTCGGAAGAAATTTAACAAACTACCAGAACAAAACATTTGTAAAGTCTGTTCCATAAGTATATGTCGCACAAAAATTGCTGACGTCAGCCACATGCAAAATTAGTTGAAACTTAAAAAATACAAATCATAAACTAAGCATCAATATTCACTGAAGAGGAACAAATATTCAATGAAAATAGACAAACATTCACTGAAATGGAACAACCTAAGGTGGGAAAAAATTCACTAAGGTGGATGAAATATTCACTTAAAGAAAAAGAATAAAATAATGAAACAAAAGGAAAAATTGTAAACATTTGTAAGTATAAAAAGAAATACATGAAAGAGAAAGAGAAGAAAAGAATCAAAAAGAAAGAAAGTTAAATTCATAAAAGAAAAAATGGAAGAAAAATAATAAAGAAAAATAAAATAAAAGACAAAAAAGAAAATAAAAAATCAGTAAAAAATGAAGAGGAAAATAACAAATATATAAAAGAGAAACAAAAAATAGAAAATAGAAATAAAGAAAAAAGAAAGAAGAAAAAAGAAAAAGATTCAAAAAAATGAGTTACGTACCTGCCTGCCTGCCTATGTAGAGGTGGAAACGGCGTGATGGTTGGTGGAACCGTCACTTCGGCGGCGGAGTGATCCGGTGTCTTCCCTTATGCCTGTTGTTGGGGGAGGATACGGATATACCCGCTCCTGTCCAGATTCATACCCAGATATTCTCTGCTCACCATGCACCCTCCCCATACTTATCCAAATTCATTTCCTCCACACCCGCGGGTAATGCCGTGATGAATGCAAATCTTAGCTAGCCCCACATCAACCTTCACTGAATATTTTTATTGTGCATCGCTCACCGCATTCACACCTAGCTACTTTATATATTACAATGATATTTCTTAATCGGTCCTCAAGAAATTAAAATTACACCATGACAAGCAAAACTACTTGTATATTACAATGATATTTCTTAAGTTTAAACTAATTTAAAATCATGAGAAAGATCTACTATCGTAGGGGGGAACATCACGATTTCATCATTTTTCTTGAACATTTGCCGAATTGATGGAGGGGCCTTGACTCTGTACTGCCTCAATCACCCATAGCTTGGAAAAAGACCATAGTCCTATACAGATTAAATTTTTCAGGCACATGAAAAAGGAAGGCAAAAAAAAAGTAAAATATTGATATATGATAACCAAGAAAATCACCTTTTCTACACCAGAATAACTTGGATGTGGATTTATAGATGACAAAGTTTCAACAAGAATAATATCATCTGTTGTCCTTGACTTAACTATTTCAAACACAATATATGAGTAAGCCAATAAAAAATAATGCATTATAATTTCTTTCAAAATGAGTAAATATTACAGTACACTTGAGTGAAATTTTATACCTAGGATGGCATCTCGTAACCAATCTTGTGTACACATTAACGCTTCGACAGTTTTTTGTAGCAAGCTACAACGATTTTTATCAACAACCATTCCTGCTAAACTAAAAGCATATTCTGAAGCCACAATGGACACTGGAACACTTAAGATGTCTCGTGCCATGAGAGATTATAGGATACTTTGGACCATGTAACTTCCACCATGCAATGATGTTAAATGAAACATTGTCCGATTCAGGGTGGGAAGGGTCATCAAGATTCACTTCCAGTTCTGACCTCTTGTGTTTGCTTGAGTAACTCTCGTGAATAAACCTTGATAAACCTTGTTTGGTAGCAGATAAGCTCATGGAGGACTCTTCGGAATCAACTTCAACATCAAAACTTCTCGGTGGGTTGACAGTAGGTGAAGAATGTGTTACTTGACTTGCATACTCATCAAACAAATCACCAAAACTTTTCTTAATACCTTCAACCTTCACTTCAGATAGAAACTCACCATATATTAATCTGTAGTAATATTCAATGGACTTCAGTTTGTACCGAGGATCTAAGATGGTAGCAAATGTTAATAGCTTGTTCGCAATTCCCCAGTATTTCTCAAACTTTTCCAGCATTGGCTTTGCCATTTCAGCAACAAAGTTGTTCTCGTTGTGCTCCTATTTCCTCAAAAGAAGATAAATACCACAAAAATCATTGAAATAAAGACTCGTTGTTGGATATTTTGTGCCAGACACTCTCTTTGTGACGTCATAAAAGACTTTCAAGCATTGTCTCACAATGCTTACATTGCTCCAATCATCATCAGAGGGTGGAAGATTGTACGCGACATCACTTTCTTGCATTCTGTTAAAAGCTTCACAAAAATTTTCAACAGTTTCAAGCATGTTGTAGGTCGAGGAGGTTTTATATTACCCAAAAAAGGCAAGAAGAAAAGAAAGTAAAGGAGGAAAGAAAATTGATGGAGAAAGTAACAATGATGACCACCTAATTCTGATCGATGAGGAGCAGTGGCGGAGCCACCTATCTGGCAAGGTCTGGCTGCCGCCACACCTAGACCTTTGCAAGAACCAGGTTGATAGACACAACGGTTCAAGAGCAAAGTCCACATAATAAGCTGATTTAGCGATAAAAGGTCATCTGATATACGCATATTGATATCAAAGTTCACATAAGCTGATTTAGCCTCACAAATCAAGGATAAGATTAGTTAGAGTGAGTGAACAAATCAAGGATAAGACTGACTTTGTCCTCTGATTTTCAAAGCACATTGGCCCAATAGGAAATTATAAATGCAAACCGACGTAGCTTATCAGATGACCCTATATCTTTAGTTAGTAGTAGTAACTTCGCCATAGGTAGATTTTGATTCTGGCTCTACCACTGACGAGGAGCACTCAGACGTCAGAGTTTTAGATTCGAGGTTTAGGGTTAAGTTTGAAGTTACATGCTGCCGGACCTAGAGGGAGCTTTGGGAGCGAGATCACCAATCCGGTGGAGACGGATGGTGGGCGGTGAGGCACGATGGTGGGGACTGCACGGGTTTGACATTGAGACTCAAATGCTTTCCCTTTGCCTTGGTGCATTAGAATTACGACGAAGAGAATCCGCCAAATGCTTTGCACCGTTTGTTTCCTCTTATAACCGGTTTGGTGAAAATAGCGAGAATATGTCAATTGCTTTGCTTATTTTCACATATTCTCGCTTATGTAGTAAGCCATGCATTTTATAAATTTGAACTACGAGAAGTGAAAAAAATCTTTGTTTAGATTATAATAAAGTGCGGCTAGAAGAAGCGTCATCTCTCCTTCCCTACAACGAGTTATCACCAACAGCCTATCACTATCGGTTTTAAGTGAATCGGTGATATGGTTTTATCGCTAGTTCTAAAGCATGCAGGGGCTAATGAACACGTTAGAATCATCACTACTGAAAGTCTGAAACGCAGAGGCAGAGCACTGGAGCAGAGGGTGTGGCTGAGTGTGTTGCCTAACCGCACACGTTTTGGGCCAGCACAACGAAACCGGCTTCGAGTCCCTTCCGCCAGCCTGCAGCGTCCGCGTTCCAAACGGTCAGGCCGTCCAGCAGCCAGCAAGAAAGAGAGAGACATATATATACGAGTCGGACCCGAAGAACAACTAACCCTTCTTCTCGTACAATACAATCGGGGTCGTCGTAGGCCGGCCGAGCATAGAGAAGAGGAGGGAGTCGTGATTAGAGAACACATCAACTAAAACCCTCATCGATCAGTGCGTGGTTTCTGGCGATATCGTCATATCCGAGCGACCGAGCGCAAGAGCTCGAGGAGACAACGACGAGAGAGATCGATCGAGGAGGACGAAGAATCTAATTAAGCTCGAGAGATGGCGGAGAAAGCAGCGACGACGGCAGGGAGTAGGGTCCGGACGCTGGAGGAGATCGCCCGTGAGACCCATGAGATGGTGCGCCGCCAAGGTGAAGAAGTGCGGGCGTGGAAGCAGGAGCGCGACTGGCGGGATCAGGAGCGCGGCCGGAAGATAGGCAACCTGCAAACTGGAGTCGTGATATTGTTTGCCGCTTTGTTTGTTTCAGGCATCGTAGTGTGAAATCCTTTTACTGTAATAACATACTCCGGGTCTTATTATATATTGTCCAAAAGTCTCCAAGAAGTTGTATACTAGTGGTAGCAACGCTGACGGTCAACGACGACCGAATTAGGATGCAATATATGCACTAGGCTTTTTCACGAGATGAATATATTAAGTCTAAATAATCTAAAATTATCATATATTTATTGTAGCATCACATTGGCTAATTATGATCTATTTAGGCTTAATAGATTCGTCTCGCGAGAAGATCTAGGACTTGTGGATTTCGCGAAAAGATCTAGGACTTGTGGATTTCGTTTTGTTATTGTCTATGTTTAATACTTTCAATTAGAATGATAGAATCCACAATGTGACGGTCGAGACTTATAAAAAGCCGGACAATGTGAGGGCTCAAATCCTACGAGTTTAAATAAATTTAGAAAAATATTAGAGCACTTAGAAAAATTGCACGAAGATGGATCCGCCCCCATCCTCCTCTTCCGACGGTGAAGAAGGCTTGGGGGCCCCGGCGGAGAAGGCCGGCACGGAGCTCAGGTCCTCCGGCGGTGGAGGTCGGACGAGCCGCTGCGAGGAGGAGGGGGACGCAGATGAGGCCACCGCCGCAGGGAGGAGATGGGGCCGCGGGCATGGGGAGGGAGGAAGGGCCGGGCCGCCAGAGAGGAATGTTGTGGGGGGAGAGAGAGGAGGTTGGGTGGATCACGGTTGGATAGTAGGCAGAGGAAATAAAAATGAGGGGATAGTAGGCATGGGCCGCACGAGCGCGTGGGCTGCGAGCCTAAAGCAGCAACTCCTCTGCCGTTGCTGGGCAATTGACTAGGGCCAGTCCGAGGCAAAACAAAAGACTGGGCCAGGAAAACTAAAGAGACTATAAGGGGACTTCTGAGCTACGCCAGGGCCATGGCCTTACTGGCCTTAGGCCCAGCTCCGCCCCTGGTTGGCATCATGATATCGGAGCTCCACACTCTGGGTGGCCTATGTAGTACTCCCTCCGTTTCAAAATACTTGTCGCTGTTGATTTTTTTTTGCAACTTTGACCATTCGTCTTATTCAAAAAATTATCGCAAACATGTAAAACGATAAGTCAAGCTTAAAATACATACAACATTAAAACATATAGCAAACAAAATAAGTTGTACTTGCACAATTTTTTGAATAAGACGAATGGTCAAAGTTGCAGAAAAAAGTCAATGACGACAAGTATTTTGAAACGGAGGGAGTATGATTATTAGGTTCGGGATTATGTGTCCTGCAAAATTTAGGAATTGCTTGCTTTGGAAGAAGAAGATCAGTTCCCTTGTCATCTGCTCATTCCCTTCTTCAATTTGACGGGAAATCTAAAATGAGAGAGCGCTTGTTCTAGCCTTGTAGCCAAACGCGAGAACCCTACTCGAAAGGCAAAGCTCGCAAAAAAAAGAAAAAAAGAAAGAGAAGTGAAAGAAAAGCAAGAAAATTGATGGAGAAAGTAACAATGGGTGACCACATCTGATTCTTGTCGACGAGTGGCGCAACAACATCGGGATTTAGGGTTTGAAGTTACATACTGCCAGACCTAGAGGGAGCTTCGGGGAGGTCACCGGTCTAGTGATGGCCGGTGACGGGCGGTGAGGCACGTCGATGACGGTGTTGCCAGCCGAGACGGCGGGTGACAACCCGTGGGTGTTGCTGGGGTGGGGGCGCCATGGTGACATCCCTGACGGAGCCGGGTTAGCGCGACAGTAGTTCCACCACCAGTGACAGAGCAGAAGGGCAAGGCGGGGGCACTCGTCAGGGAAGAAGATGGGGACGAGGTTGAAGGACTTACCAGAGAGAGAAAAATGGTGAAGATGAGGGAGGCACTATGGACTCCTCAGATGAGGGGAAGGTGAATGGGAAGGAAGAGTAGTTTAGCTAGGTTGTGCCTTATTACGTGCAGCTGGTGAGCGTCAACCACGTGCAGTGTCCATGATGAACGTATCGGACAGGAGTATGTGGTGGTTGACACGGCGGTGACGGTGACACGAGCGCCGGCGGCCTATCGGGCCACGTACAGCATGGAGAATTCGTCTAGGAGGAGACCGAGAAAGACGGTATACTATACGACTCCAACCCCAATCAGAATCGTTCTCGATCGATGTAAACCGGACCGCACAGGCCGGGCCCCATATATACTCGTGGAGGAGGGGGGTCGTCAACTCGTGAACAAGGCAACCAAGAACATCTCGATTTTTCTCGGTGGTGGCATCTGAGCGTAAAATTAAAGCAGCGGGAGAAGCCGCCGGTGGCAATGGGGGCAGGCAGTTCGGGCAAGCGGGACCGGGCCGCGCAGCAGACCGCCGCCGTTGGCCGCGAATCCCCGCCGCCAGCTCGCCCTCATCCTCAGGCACAGGCGGCGAGCGCGCGCCGCCCGCTGGACCCGGTGGCGGAGTACCAGCGGGAGATGGAGCGGGCACTACAGCACAGCAGAGATTTAAAGGCGTTTTGGCAGAGGTGTTCTTGTAAAGCGCCTTCCTATCTATTCTATAGAGGCGTTTTATAGAAAACGCCAAGAAATGATTTCCTTCAAAGGCGAATTACTGAAAACGCCGCGCCTGACCTCCTATTACGAGGCATTTTGGAGAAAACGCCGTAGTCAAATACAAGGCGTTTCAGCAAAAACGCCTCCAAAGCTTGGAAGATATGCAGATAGAGCCTTGTACTATCTGAACATCTCTAGAACCCCCACCGCTCTACTTTTAATCCTGTCCGTGTAAAAAAATTCCCCACCGTCCACCGAGACCAACGATGACTCTCCCAAATGCCGCCGCCGCATCAGTCTCGCCGCTGCATCGGCCTCCGCCGCCGCCGCTGCCACTGCTACTGCCGCCCTCCAGCTCGTCTTTGTCATTGCGCTCCTCTTCCTCCTCCCCGCGCAGATCCTTCTCCGAGATAAGCCACCGAGTTCCACTACTGCTCCCAGATCTCAGGTGTCCTTGACTCCTCGTTGCAGAGCCCTGCCGCCTGGTTCCTCGCAGCGATGGGGACAACCGACGAGCAGTGCCTTCACGATGAGGTAATCCCATCCATGCGCCTCCTCACCCGGCTAGTCACATATCCTCTCCTTGGACCGAACTTCCCCCTAACCCTAGCTACTCTGCATCCCCTCCGAATCCATCCACTGGCTCACGAGTTCTCGATTTTGTTGTGAGAGTTGTGGCGACTGACATGGTGTGGTTGCGTGTAGAATTTTGTGAGTAGCTTGTCACCTTTTTGTATGAAATTGATCTAGATAATTGTCTTATTTCTCTACTGATTTAAATGTTAATTCAGTTTTGAGGGAGTGTTCCGATTAGAATAGTGGCTTGTTTACTGACTAGGCAGGTATTATGCGTCACCTCGTCTCTAATTCCGTTGGATTGCTTGGTCACATGCCAATCTGATGCAGTGATGCGGTTTTGAATATTGGATTAGCATACAGTCAGTAGACATTTATTACTTTGAGTGCAGTTTATATTACTTTGAGTTAAGTTAAGATGCCTTTTTACTATTCAGTTATTATTTGTGGTACCTCAAGATTTTCCTTTATGCTTTTGGTTTCTGCAGACTGAAATCAGAGATTCCAAGTACAAACTTAAGTGTGAGAGGTATCATAACAAATGCAATGGTATGAACCTGATTATTACTAAGATTTTTAAGAGGCAATATATGACTTGTGTTTGACATAATGTGAATTTGATCTAGGAAATGACAATTATTGGGTCTCTAATTTTTCTGCTGTGTAAGTGTAAGTTCAATATTGATTTTTTATTCTTATAATGGAAATGCATATTTTCCTCTGCACTGTTACTACACTCTTGACTTAACCTTACTGCTGACTCATTTGCAGGGGATGAAAAAATGTGGTGAAGTCAAGTAAGGTGAACTCTATTGATATATCATTAACAGCTTCACAATGTCGACTTGTACAAGTGTAAGTTGTTCTTCTTTGAATTGTAATACACAGTTTTCCTTGGAATTGGAATAATTTGTTATTATCAATTTTCTGTGCAGCTCTTCTACAAAGGTGGTAATAACATGTTCTGTGCATCAGAATCCCTGAATTCCTGCTTAAACTGAATTTTGTGTTTATTGATTTACCAGATGTTCATGGATACCTGCATTCCTGTACGGCTGTATGTTAGTATACTTGAGTAACATAGAGGCCTGTATGGCTGTATATATGCCCACAGCTATTCATTGCTCCTTATTGAGAAATGAGATTTCATATTCATATGCCATGTGCACCCCATCTTAATCATATTAATGATTAGAATGCAGAAAGGATTTTGATTTTCTTAACTCACTCAAAATTGACAATGAAAGATTGTGATGAATAAATGGAATCCTGAGCCCCTATCACAAAAAGTTAAAAAATACATGATTTCCTTTTCTCTATAACTTTTTACATGATAAAGCAGCGTGAAAAGTTAAAACTGATAAATGCTCTTTGTTTCAGGTACTATGTTGACACAATGACAGTCATCAAAAGTATGGAGTGCATCACCAAGACGTTGGGAGGTTGGAGATTGTATTGGGATGCAGAATCGGAATTCTTGAACTCAAACATATCTCACTGTTTGGTTGTTCCATTTGCATTAGCAATTGTCACTGTCAGCAGGTCACAATGAATTTAAATCTCTGATGATTTAATTTTAGGTGCTTGGCTCAGGAAGAAAAGGAGCAACTGAACACAGGTGGCCGGCAGTTGAAGTGTTTTTCCAGGTTGCAGGAGGGAGGTGCACCTACGGTTTGCCTTAGGGCCTACTCCGTAGAGGAGATCTCGTTTTGTTAGTCAATTGTTTGATTGGATTGAAGGTTCATTTGCACTAAGATCATTTGCTTGGATTGAAAGTTCATTTGACGGTTCTGATGTGCAGTATGTTACAGGCGTCTGCTAAATAGCGATTCATTTGTTTGTGGTGTAAAAATTAGTGGTTGTAATCTCTTGTGAAGGATTATTCCAAAACACCTCAAATGGTACATGGAGGTGCTTCTGAAATGCCTAGATACGTCTTTTGAGGCGTTTTAAATACGGGTTATTTGGTTCTAAGCCATTACAATTTTCCGGAGTTGGAGAAACGTCATTACTATTCGTCTATTTTGAAATTTGTCACTACAATTCTTCTTCTACCCGATTCTTGCCATTTTCTACGTCTTCCAACCGTCGGGTCCCATTGTCAGAACGTATTTGTACACACATGTTTCGTATCGTTCCCTCTTCACTCGCTGACATGTGGGCCCCACATGTCAGCTTCTTCCTCAACCTCCAGTCATCCAGGGGTAGTCCGTGGGCAGCGGACCACGACCGGCGGAGACGGCGCCGCCTCCTCGTCTTCCTCTCCGTCGTGGGCTTGTGGCCGGTCTTGTCCGCCGCTGCGTCCATGGAGGAGAAGGAGCAGGGGTGCAACAGCCGCTGCCGGAGATCTGCCGAGGGCGAAGTGGCCGGCTGGTGGCGTCCTCTGGCGCGCGGAGGCCGCATCCTCGCCCCTCCCTTCTCCCAGCTGCGGCGGCCGCATCCATAGCTAGGGTGAAAATCCGCTCAAATCCCCGGGCGATTCGGCTGCGTGCTGGTCAGGCTGGCCGCCTCCTCGCCCTTCCCCTGCTCCACGCGCCTCTGTAGCGGGCGCGAGGTGCGGCGTGGTAGCGGATGGAGCGCGGTGCCGACGGCATCCTGCTTCTCTCTATCTCTGTGCAGGCCGGAGCTCCGCTGCTCCGCTCTTCTCCTCCCCGCTATGCCGACCACCGGGACCTCCACGAACGAGGAGGCGGCGAGGAAGACAAGGAGGCGGCCTCCGCCGCGGAGGGAGGCCGGCCGCCATGGAGCGCGGTGCCTCGCCGCGCCGCTCACCGGCGGAGGAAGGGGCCGCCGCGGCCTGAGCCCCACCCCACCCCCGGACCGCTTCGAGATGGATGGAGGTTGAGGAAGAAGCTGACCTGTGGGGCCCACATGTCAGCGAGTGGAGAGGAAACCATACGAAACATGTGTACACAAATACGGTCTGACACTGGGGCCCAACGTTTGGAAGACGTAGAAAATGGCGAGAATCAGGTAGAAGAAGAATTGCAGTGGCAAATTTCGAAATAGACGAATAGTAATAGCGTTTCTCCAACTCTGGAAATTTGTAATGGCTTAGAACCAAATAACCCTTTAAATACTGCCTGGACAAGTCTGCACAGGCATCTTAAAAGACGCCATTAATGTGTTTGGAAAGACTTTTCCCTTCGCCACTTCTTATAGCGTTATCCAAAACGCCTTTTAAAATCTTTGAAGGCGTTCTCTCGACAATTCAAGCCATTTTAAAATGCCTTGGAATGCCAGCTGTCCTGTAGTGGGGAGCGCAGGCGTCTCCTTTTTGGTGTTTACCTATTGTTCCTTGCAGCAGTGTGGTAGTGGTACCTATGACTACGAGAGGAGATCAGTCGTAGAGATAGGAATAAGGGTTCGAATAGTCCCATTGTTTTAGGGTTTTGTTCAGGTCATCACGGCAGTCTTGATTAGGTCCAATCTAATCTGTCTCGATGTACTTATATATTTTGTAAAAAAAAACATGTTTCTCAATGTAAGCTCAAGGTCGTGTCTCGATGTACTTATATATTTTGTAAAAAAACATATATTTCTCAATGTAAGCTCAAGGTCGTGCCTTTGGGTGCAATCCATCTCGATTTGGAGAATTCCTCTCCGAAGGAGTCCTTACAAATCTGAAATTGTGAAAGGTTGATCCTCAAAAATATAACAATTTTTTGTTGTCTATGTGCTCGAGGACATGATGATTATCACCTCCATGAAGAAAGGTTGACCTAGCTGGAGTTTGAAACTTTCCAGTGTCGATACCCAATCATATTATTATCAACACCAATCAAATTCCAACACTGTTTGGGGCACAACAAAAAAAAAAGATGTGTGGCAAACACTTCTATATTATTTTGACATAAAACAAATGAACAACATGTCAGTTCTATTGTTTTTATTCTGAGAGTAACTCCAAGAGCCTAGTTATAATCCTAGCTAAATTTAGAGGTTTAAAGAACTGTAAAAAATAAAAATCTTCATAATTGGTGGGTTAAACCAAGAGACTCGCTAAATTCTAGCATCTGACTCAAAGGTCCCACCCACGCACGCACACATCTCAGCCTCATCTTCCGTAATTTCTCTGTCTGCTTTGCTCGGGTAACAGCACTGTCAAATTTCGTCACCGCCAGTCTACAGTTGGCACCAAAACTAAGTAAAATCGATTGCTCAATGCCAACTCTTCTCTCCTGTGTTCTCAATTCTGTTGGCGATGGCTTATTTTTCGTTGATTGCTGTTGTTTCTTAAGTTGCTCAATTCAGACCTCCAATGGCGGATGTGCAGAGGCAGAGAGGAGGTGGAGCTGGAGGTCTGCGCCAGGTCCTACAGGTCACCGGTAGGGACGAGCGCGCCTGCTTGGTCCCTTTCCGTCGCTGCATGCTGGTTCGAAAGCGTGTGCCTCCACCGCACGATGGGAGGGTGGCTTCCTGGGAGCTGCTCCGCCGCAGCCGCGTAGGCTCGGAGGGCTGACCGCGTGCGAGGGTTGCCGCACGCTCCCCCGTCACCGCCGCGTTTGCTCGGAGGGCCGGTAATGGGTGCCTCCGCCGCCGCACGCGGGCTGCAAGGGGTGGCCTGGGAAGGGGGGCGCTGCCGCGCGGGGATGGAGCGGAGGGGCGGGAGGTCGCGGGAAAGGAGGAGCGCGCGAGCGAGGCCGGTAGCGAGCTGGTGCGCTCGGTAAAGAAAGAGAGCCAGAGGAGCAGTATTGCGAGCGACTGGGCCAGTTTAGTTCCCAAAATATTCGCCAACTACCCGTCATATCAATCTTCTTTCCACTAATTCGGAGTATTAAATGTAGATTAATGACAAAACTCATTCCACGACCCCTACCTTAATTTTCGAGACGAATCTAACGAGCCTAATCATATCATGACTAGACAACGTCGTGCTACAGTAAACAATCTCTAATGACAGATTAATTATGTTTAATGGATTCATCTCGCACTTTCCGGTCCATTCGTGTAATTATTTTTGTAAATAATCTACGTTTAATACTCCTAATAGACCTTGAAAGGGGACCTAAAAGTTTCACTTCGCAAACTAAACGGGCCCTAGCAAGCCAACAGAGATCTTCTAAAAAAGAAGCGAGCCAACAGAGATCTTCTAAAAAAGAAGCGAGCCAACAGAGATTGTGAGTCTGTTGGAAGTTGATTTTTTTCCTTTTTTTTTACCGATCCAAATCAAGTTTAGCTAGTTTCTTGGAGTTTCTTTGAGAGGTAGTTCCTTGTATTTAGTTTGTCCTTCAAAAGAAGCCAAAAAAGACCTTGTGCTTAACTAGGCAACTGCAATTCCATAGCCATAGGCCTGCAAAGAGGCCGGATGGGAGCGCCCGTGAACATGACCCTGTTTGTGTAGAGTGAGGGTCAGGAATCGACCCGCGGCCTGTTAAATTGGCTGGTGTCTGGTGCTGATTTATTCTGAGAGAAAAGTACTGTTGGCTGGTTGCTGGTGGCTGGTTCATTCTGAGAGAAAAGTACTGCTGACTGGTGGCTGATAAGCCAAACGAACAGAGCGCCGCTCCTTGTTTTTCTCTAGTGGACCCGCGTGGACCGAACCTCATGTAGCCTGCTACTGGTAGCTTCTGGAGCCCATGCGTGCATGAGCATGATGCGCTGGCACTATTAATCCGTTTGTTACTTATGGACGCATGCACAAGCATGATACTACGATAATGCAAAGGCAACAAAAATTACTTATGTATGTTGTACGCATGCGCAAGCATGTGTCACGGGTTGGAGAGCTTCTGCAAGACTACAAAGTCATGTTCGCTTGGCTTATCAGTCACCAGCCAGCAGTATTTTTCTCTCAGAACAAACCAGTTACTAACAACCAGCCAACAGTACTTTTCTCTCAGAACAAACCAGCACCAGCCACCAGCCAAACGAACAGGCTCTGATGCGAGGTTCGACCGGTGGGCCACCGCGGGTCGGAAAGATCACGAACCTTTTTGCTCCTCTTCGTTTTAGGATCACCCTGCTCTGATCCATGGCCTGATTTAAGCGGCGGAGCAATGTCGCGAAAGGATGGACCCGAACCCCTTACAGGCCTACATAGCCATTTATAAGCCTGGCGAATTTTGCATGTGACCTTTCATTGATTTGTATGCTTTGCTTGGGATATATGTGTTGGCGTGTTAATCCCCATATGTATGACCGTCTTTTGTATCAATACTGAATATTTGGTGAACCGGATTGTGTAATCGTTTGCAAAAAAAATGGAGCTGTAGGAACATTAGCTTTATTTGGTACTGTGTCAGACCACAGGTCATCCCAAAGAGATTAATTTGCCATTACCAGGACTATGGATAGCTATGCCTTTAATTTGTACCGATTTAATAACTTTATGAAGTCTCTCCACACACAAAAAAAAAACTCTCTTGTTTGTTCATGTCAACTGACCATTGTCATGATTCAAGAATTTGTGCAAGAATTTAACTATTACAGAGTTTCATTTTGCACTTGTAGATCAATTACTCCCAAACCTCCTTCCTCCTTTGGTGGCCAAGCAGCTTTTGGTGATTTTCGATCTGACCCCCTCCAAAAAAGATGCTTTCTATACTTGTCAAGTAGTTTCAAAACTATTTTGTGAAGCTTCATGGAACATATTAGGAAAGTTGGAAAGGGGATAAAAACAAAATTTACCAAAAATAGTTTACCTCCCTAATCAAGCAGATTTGAATTAATGAAAAATATGTTTTCACATTTTTGTGACTAAAGGCATTATCTCTTTGACTAAGGGTCTAGTGTTTCCTAGAGGCATGGTCCTCGTGATGAAAGCACGCCCAACGCCCAGTGCCTCTAATTTGCTCTAGTGGTTGATGCCCAGACCATAACCAAAATATAGGAGGTGAAAAAAATACAAGGATGAATCACTATATAAAAAAATGTAGTGGTTAATCCCGAGATCATACAAGGAGAAAATAAGTCTTCTTCCCCCTACCTCCACAGATTCTTGTACTAGCTAGATACAGTGTCATCTTGTTCTTCGGCGAGCTGATATGATCGGGGATTTGAGGTTTGGGTTCGGGAATAGGGGTTAGAGAATTGGACGTTGTTGGCTTAGAGCCTGGAGGGATGGCTAAGGAAGTGGTAATCCGGCGGTGGTGGTGGCGCGTTGATCGTGGCAACTGCCGGATGGTGGGGAACTCGTCTGCTAGGCATACGACTCGGATTCCAAGCAAAATCCTTCTCCGAACCGAACCGCAGATACGACCCCATATACAAGCCTCTCGGCTAGTTGTGCTTTCGGTAATGCTTAGGAATGGGCGTCCGATGCGTCGGACGACTCCCACCAAGCGTCCTTATCTCTCCCAACTGCTCACTCCCGTGACTCCCACGCCACCTCTTTCCCTCACCCTCTCTCTCTCTCTCGTTCTCATCTGCGGCGGCGCTTCAGGGAGCGGCGGTGCACGGCGCCGGCGCGCTGGCGCGAGGGGGAGCGGCTCCGCGGGCGGATCCAGCAGCAGGGCGCACCGGCGGGGCGCGACGGGCGCCGACGGGACCGGAGCAAGGCGCCGTCGGGGTCCGCGCGCAGGGAAGAGGAGCTGTTGGAATGGCCCTCATCCGAGGAGCTGCTCCGTCAGCGCCGGCGGTCAGGGGCGAGGCTCGCCGGCGGCCAGGCGTCGAGCTCCCCCGCGGCCGGAGCTCCCCGCGCTTCGGCTCCTCCCCAAGTGTCGCCACGAATTTAGGATCTCGACGCCAGGCGGGTCGCCCCTATCTCGCGGCGGTCGGCCGACGGCGGCGTGGTCGTGGGGTGCTTCGGCGGCGCGAAGGTGCGCAAGGATCGGGTGCTGCTGGTGGAGCCGGCGGCCATGGTGGCGGAGCCGGATCTGGAGGCGTTCGACCGGCGGTTCAGCCACCACATCCTAGTGAGCAATGCCGGCCAGGGGGGCTCGCGTTGGCCAGGGGCCGAGCTCGCCATCGGCCATGCGCTGAGCTTATGGAGGCGGCGAGCTCGGAGCTGACGCGGGAGGTGGAAGAAGACCGGGCGTTTCATGTGATGTTGCAAATGTGTTCTCGACATGTTTCGTAGTGTTTCATGTGATGTTGCACTAGTGTTCTTGGTATGTTGTAATTGGTCGCCTTCATGACGTAATCGTTTGTCTTTCATGTTGCAATCGGTCTGAACATGTTGCATCTGTGTTCTTATATGTTGCGAGTGGTACACTTGAATGTTTCAAAATTAGATCTAAATAATTTCGGTGTTGCAAGCATTAATTTTGAATGTTGCGGATGTTGAGTTTCGATATTGCAGATATGTGATGTTGAGTGTTGTATCGAGGAGGAGAGCCCTTGATGTTGGGTGTTGCAAACATTAAATTTTAATGTTGCGGATGTCGAGTTTCGATGTTGCAGACATGTGAGTTGGGATTTGTGTCGATGGGGAGGGGGGAGAGCTCCTGATGTTGAATGTTGCACGTAACACGGGTCGCAACATGGTCGCAATATAGTCGCAACAAGGTCACAACATGGGGGGAGGAGAGAAGAAAAGACTCCTGATGTTGGATGTTGCACGTAACCGCGTTCGCAACATGCTCGCAACACGTTCGCAACACACTCGCAACATGTACTCATTGAATGTTGGAAGCATGACGGTTCGCAACACGGGAAAAGGTGTTCGCAACATGGGAAAAGTTGTTCGCAACACGATCCGACGGCTGATACGTTTCCTGATTCGAATCGTGTGGCCGCGAACCCGTCCGATGCTAGCGCCCGGATCGGACGTCCGGGCGCTAGCAGCTCCGGATGACGGATGATCGTGGCAACTGCCGGATGGTGGGGAACTCGTCTGCTAGGCATACGACTCGGATTCCAAGCAAAATCCTTCTCCGAACCGAACCGCAGATACGACCCCAGATACAAGCCTCTCGGCTAGTTGTGCTTTGTTCCGTTACTTTGCCGTAGCAGTAGTAGCTCATATATAGCTAGAAAAAAATTATAGCAATTTGTTGATGTTTTTACTGGTCAACACACGAACACGCTAGATCTCGCAGCAGTCGAAACTCCGAACTCACCGAAGTCTCTGTTTCTAACCGGTCTGACCGGTCAGGGGCACCAGTCTGATCGGTGAGCGTAGGGACGCCAGGGAAAACCTGCAAACACCACTTCGGGAGGGACCCCATCGGAGATGGCGTGCCTTGGAGATGGTTGCTCTGAGGTCGGCAGGCCATTCAGAACATCTTTGAACATCGTCGAGACAAGAAGGAAAGCAAAGGGGTTGGAAAAGCTAGGATTTAGACATAAAAGTTGCAAAAAAGTATTTGATCGATTGGGTGATATCCTCAACCGGTCGTGACCCTTAATATTTATAAGGTGAGGAGGTATTGTCCCACAAGGAAATCTTTTACAACTCGAAAAACACCAGGACTCCTTGATTCTACTCGGACTCGGGGGTGACCGGTCAGACCGGTTTGGCCCACCGGTCAGACCGGTGTGACCGTTGCCGGATCGGCTACAAAATCTAACCAGTCGGACCTCCTAGGGATACCGGTCTGATCGATCACGCCCAGCCTGATCAGCTTGGTGCCATTTTTGGGTGTCAACACATGTCTCCTTATTTTTAGTAAAGCTTGTTGTTTAAAAATTAATTCTAAGGTCGATGTGAATATTTTATCGACCTTTTTTCTCTAAGGGCGATTTCTACTTTAAATCGGTCTATCCTATCAAGCGTCTTGCCAAACACTTGGATAATTGGAGGGTGAATCTTATCAACAAAATCCAGTCCATATCCTATAAAAGGTCAAGGCTTCATAATTGGATGCATCAACGCAGCAGGCACCAACTGAACATCTCTATACTTTTGAAACTCTTCATCTCCATGCTTTTGAAACTCTAAACATCCTTTATAGTATTGAAAACAATCAGCTATCATAGTAGGCCAATAAAAACAAACTCGCCTGAGGAGCTACTTCATCTTGGGAGCCGATTGATGAGTACCACAAATTCCTTCATGAACCTCTGCCATAGCCAACCTAGCGTTATCAGGACCAAACATTTAAAAAGCAAATCATCAGCGGTCCGACGATATAATTCACCATTGTCAAGAACAAATTTGAGAGCCCAACATTGAACTTTTCTATCAATTGAACAACTAGAGGATCTTGCAAATAATTAATTAGAAGCTTTCTCCAGTCACCCACTTCCTCCTTGTCACCTTTTGAATGAATAATAGCCGAAGCAAATTTTTCACCGGACGACCGGTCATCCGGGTCGGTCAGATTGGTGGCACCGGTCAGAGGAATCGGTCTGACCGGTTCCTCCATGGCGCAACACTCGGCCTCACGAAACATCGGTTTTTGTTCTTGAAAATTTTCTTTTCTGGACATTATAATCAGATGCTTACTGAGCCAAAGCATTAGCCCTTGGATTCTCCTCTCGTGGCACATAATAAATAACAAATTCATCCATACAAGACATGATGTCTAAACATTTATCAAGATAAGCATTTAGAAAACCATTTAGACATTGACATGGACATTGGCATTTATTAAGATAAGCATTTAGAAAACCATTGGTTCTGTCACGTGTCAAGCACAGAAGCACTCAACGACAGTCAACAGTCAACACTTGCCAGCGGCACTGATAGCTGTAGTAGTTTTTTTAGGAAGACAGCTGTAGTCGTGAGTAGCAGAGTAGGGAACCGACCCTTTCGTCCCACGGTTGTCTGCTCGTCTTCAACCCAAAGACCCCTCCTCTGCTCATGCACGATTCCCAAATTGCTACGCCACTAGCCCCCTCGTGCTCCATGCCTCCCTCGACCTTCCTCTGCCTGCTGCTGGCCGCCGCCGCGCATCTCCTCGTGCTGGTCGGCCGCGTCAACGCGCAGCGCGGCAGCCTCTTCCCCACGCCGGCATCCACGAACGTGTCCACAAGCTGGACCGTCAGCCTGAAATCCGACGGCCATGCCGGTGCGCAGCAGCACTTTGGCTACATGGACGGCATGTCGGTGAGCGTCTTCCTCCTCCAGTCCGTCCACAGTCTTCCTCAGGAAGGCCTCTGCTTCGCCGCGTGCTTCTACTACACCGACCCATGCGCAGATTTCTACTTTGGCATCTGCATCCTCCAAGTCGACAGCGGTGGTTTCCTCACCTGGCCGAACGCCGGCACCCTGCAGATCGTCTGGTCCGCGAACCGGGGCCGCCCCATCCGTGAGAACGCCACCCTCAGCTTCACGACCAGCGGCGACCTCCTGCTCCGGGACACCGATGGGAGCCTCGTCTGGTCCACGAACACCTCAAACCAGTCCGTTGCCGGGATGACCGTCACCGAGTCCGGCAACCTGGTGCTCTTTGACGGCAAGAACTTGCCGGTGTGGGAGTCCTTCAGCCACCCGACAGATTTTCTTCTCCCGGGCCAGCAACTGGTGGAGGGGATGAGGTTGACACCAAATGCCTCGGCGACCAACTGGACGAGCAACAGTCAGTTGTATGTTACTCTCCGTGCTGATGGTTTATATGCATTTGTTGAATCTTCGCCTCCTCAACTTTACTACCAAAAGACGGTGTCGAAATCCGGAAACAGGAAAACTTACATGACCCTGACAAATGACTCTGTGGCAATCTTTGCATCCTCCTCTTCTGACAATGTAACAACTTTAGAGGCGGGCAGCAGGATCAACATGACGGCAGGAGAATCCCCACGCAGACCCCTCTCTCGAAACCTCTCTTTCCTTCTCGGGGACTGCGGAGGCGGAGTCCAAGACAAGTGCTCTCGCCGGCGAGACCACCGTTCCTCTTCGCCTCCGGTGGCCTCGTTGGCCTCGGATGGGAGGGGAACGGCTGGTTCTCTGCCCGGCGATGTAGTTTAGGTCCCTCTAGGGTTAGGGTTTGGTGTCCCGGCGGTGCTTGCAAGGTGGAGGCGGCGCCGTCACAGTGGAATAAGGTCCTCCGGCCCTTTCTCCACTTCGTCGTCACTCGCTCCGGTGCCGGCGATGGGCTTGTGGGGTTGGTGCTCGCAGGATCTGGAGACCTAGTTGAAGCTCCAGGTCTTGACGAGGCCTTGTACAGGAGTCGTCCATCGTCCGTTGAGGACGGTTATGGTCGTCGGCCATCTTCCTTCGCCGAGGTGAGTTGGCTGTGGACCTTTTGTTCAATGGATGGAGAGGTAGCTTTGGGCCTTGTGGAAGTCACGGAGGTGGAGCGGATCTATCTTCCTCGCGACGGCGGCAGTCGTCACCGATCGATCTGTCTCCAGGGTCCTCGGAGCTTGGGGTGTGTCCCCGGCCGATGGTCCTCCAACGATGGCTTCAGCTCGCCCTTGGAGACGAGCGTCTACTGCGGCTCTTCTGAAAGCTTTGAAGCAATGGAGTTCCGGTCGACCTGTGGTTGGTGGCAGCGGTTCTGGATGAACGCCGGCGGCGGGATCCGGTGTGCAAGGGTTCCAGGGTCTTGAATGTAATTTTTGTATTTTCTAAGGACCTTTGTGCAACTAGTCTGGTGGAACAGCTGTCCTCTGGATCCATCCAGAATGTACCTGTATGTGGTCTGGTCTTTGTACGGTATCTTTGAGGTAATACAGGTATGTTTGTCAAAAAAAAACATGACGGCAGGAGAAATGGGGTACATAAGGCTTGAATCTGACGGACACCTGAAGTTGTATAAGCGTAAAGGAATAGACGGATGGATGATGGTGCAGGATATTCTCAAGGGGCAGGTAGAGGGTTGTGCTTACCCGACTGTCTGCGGTGAGTACGGCATATGCAACAATGGGCAGTGTACGTGCCCAATTGTCAACAGCTCTACATACTTCAAGCAGATTGATGACCGCAAGATCAACCTTGGATGTGCACCGGTGACTCCAATTTCTTGCACGTCGATGCAAGACCACAAACTCCTTGCTCTAAGTAATGTTTCTTACTTCAATTATGTAGATTCAAGGGTTGCTTTGCCTCAGATGGTTGATGAAGAGAGTTGCAAGAAGGCCTGCTTGTGGGACTGCTCCTGCAAGGCTGCATTCTTCCAGTACGGTGGTAATGACACTTCTCAAGGCTCATGTTACCTGCCAACACAAGTCTTTTCGCTGCAAGTAAATCAGTGGGAGGTAACTCATTATAGTTCTTCTGCATACCTTAAGGTGCAGATCACACGGCCACCGCCTAGTCCTAGTCCCTCAAAATCGAATGGCACTGCGAATAGGTCCACACCCACAGGAAAGAGAAGGATCAGTGCAGGTGCAATTGCTGGCTTGACAGTGGCAGGAGTCGTTTCTTTACTAACTGTGATAATTATTACATTAGTGGTTATTTGGAGGCGCTATCAGCTTAGAGATGATGAGGATGACTTTGGAGAAGTACCAGGTATGGCTACTAGGTTCACATTTGGCTACTAGGTGCAGCTCGGGAAAGGAGGATTTGGGTCTGTGTTTGAGGGGCAGGTAGGCGAGCAGAGAATTGCTGTTAAACAGCTGGATCGAGCCGGTCAAGGAAAGAAGGAATTCTTGGCAGAAGTTGAGACAATTGGAAACATTCATCACATAAATCTTGTGAGACTAATTGGCTTCTGCACAGAGAAATCTCAGAGACTCCTAGTGTATGAATATATGTCCAAAGGATCATTAGACCAATGGATTTATTTGCAACATGCAGATAGGTCTCTTGATTGGCATACACGATGTAGGATTGTCACCGACATCGCCAAGGGCCTAGCCTATCTTCATGAAGAGTGCAAGCAACGAATTGCTCATTTGGATATCAAACCACAAAATATCCTCTTAGATGACAACTTCAATGCAAAACTTTCTGATTTTGGACTATCTAAGATGATTGACAGGGATAAGAGCCAAGTGATTACAAGAATGAGAGGCACACCTGGATATCTGGCTCCTGAGTGGTTGACTTCACAAATCACTGAGAAAGCTGACATATATAGCTTTGGTATAGTAGTCATGGAAATTATCAGTGGGAGGAAGAATCTTGATTATTCCCAACCTGAAGAAAAAGTTCATCTCATTAGCCTATTGCAGGAGAAGGCAAGGATGGATCAGTTGGAAGATTTGATTGAAATGAATGGCGATGAAATGCAAATTCACAAAGAAGAAGTGATCCAGATGATGAAGCTTGCCATGTGGTGTTTGCAGATTGATTATAACAAGAGGCCACAAATGTCAGTTGTTGTCAAAGTATTGGAAGGAACAATGAATGTGGAAACCAATATAGAATTCAACTTTGTAGCTATGGTTCCACACCACCTTGGAAATGATGGGAAATTGGCTTCATCAGCTCCACTTCTAGCCTCACATTTATCAGGTCCTAGGTGAAATAAACCTAGTCTGAGCAAAGATCACCTAGAGAATATTTGTATACCCAGAATCAACCATGCTTCTGCTACACACAATAATTATAGAATTAATTGTAAACAATGACAACATAACATTATATGATCTTTGTTAGTGTTAGGCTTTGTGTTTCTGCTTTTCAAGAAAGATTAGTAGTTCTGATCATTAGTTGTGGTTAATTGCAAAAGAATTTAATTAAACCATTTCTCAAATTTGGAGAGTATACTTGTAGTTGGCCTTATAGCTTCAGGCTTGTTCTATTATTCTGTCTCATGACATCTTTAAAGTAAAGGAATTGCAACAGATACCTTGTGCAATATGCAAGCAGTAGGCATGTATAACCAGACAGAAAGGTAACACACAAGTGAAGTTGAAGTAGTATTATGTACTAGTATAATCAGTAGATGGCCATGCCACCTGAACAGAGAATTCTTGCTTAGATATACATTTTGGCTCCTCTGGCATGCACTTCTAGTTTGAGATGCCCTATTGCTAGTCGTCTTCATACTGTGTCATTTGTTCAGCACCAGGAATTGTAGCTTGTTTTCATTTCCCTTCCTGCTAGAGTCAATAAAACATAGAACTACATGTGGAGGCTGCTACAACTTTCCATTCCTTGATACTGCTAGGAGCTTGGAACTAGCAGTTCGCTGTTTATGTCTGTCAAAGCACCGATTACTGGCACGCTGCACCTCCAAATCCACTGAAGATTTCAAGTTGCAAGAGATGCAAACCCTCTCAACATCAAACAGTCACCATATTCCCCTCCACCAAAGATGACAAAGGAACGACCGTACCAATAGCAATGTGTCCCCTTGCTCTCCGTATCCTCAGGCACTCGGTTTGCACCATGAAACACAGAGCACATGACCGCGATCAGCACATCGTCCTTTTTGCACCCGCTCCTTTGCATTCCACAAGTACCCCAGATGCAGCACAAAGCTGAGAACTGGAGATCACCGCACTGCAGACACGGCATTGAGGTGGATCGCTCGTATACTGTAAGGGCCACGGTGGCTCCCTGGTTCGCCCACCCTGCCAGGAGAGGCAAGAGCAACACCACGCAGACCACTGAACCCACCATGACATCCACGCGAACACTCAACAGTCATGCGTCCAGGCCCTGACAACACATTCACCACAAGGTGGTTCCCAGCTAACTGCTACTGCTCTCAAACAGAAACTATAGTTGTTTTATTTACATGTTCTGAGCCCTGAGATGGCTGGATCTGCAATAGGTGCACATTCACCAACGTACCCCTGCAAGTGATCGCCACACATATTGCACTCCCAGATTGAGCACCAAGAGAAAGGAGCGGTGAAGATTCTTCAAGGATCTGCTGCTTCACGCCTTTCCTCTGCAAGATGGCGAAACAATGGATATGCATACTGGTTTTCTACCAACAAGAAGATGCTATATTTATTCAGAACAGGCACGACATACCTGCTGAAAGCCTTTCTGCCGATTCCGGCCTTTGCACTCCTCGACAATTTTTCTCGATTGATTTGATGCTCTTCTTCACTTTATCTTTTTCATCAGTGTAGGAGTACGACATGGAAGAACTTTCAGCTGCCAAGGAACGAGACCTATCGGTGGTACCCGCTTCAAAGAGTAACAATTAACAGTCACCATTGTACGGTACTAGTAGAAACCTCACGATACTGAATAGATTGTACTAACAAAAATCTAACGTAGTGCTGAATAGAGGCAAGAACTACCAGGCTCACTGATCGGACTAGCATCATGTAAAATTAAGTGAAGCAGCATAATTGACAAGTGATTTTTAAGGGGCAATAACTATGTCATTGTACGGTGCTAGTAGAAACCTCACGAAGTACTGAATAGATTGTACTAGCAGAAATCTCACGTAGTGCTGAATAGAGGCAAGAACTATGGCATTATAATGTACTATTCACTTATTCAGTGGACAATCTTGCATAAGTCTTTCAGAGACATACGCATCAGGTTTCTGAAAGATTTCATGGGCAATTTCCTTCAATTCGTTATCCAATCCAGTTTTTTCTAAGTTAAATCATGAAAAACCTATTTTCACAACAACAGCAACAGACAGAATTCATGCATGATTCATCTTCAGAATGTAGCAATTTGATCAATCAGAACTCGATGACATTAGTTATGGGAATCAGATGGATTTAACACTAGGGCAATCAAACGAACCTGAAGAAAGGGAAGACGTCGAAGCGGCGGTAAAGCGCGCCGAGCTTGGGATCGTCCGCGTAGAGCCCCGCGAGCACATCCTTGGTGCCGCTCTCGAGGTCGTACTGCATCAGGCGGTTGTCCCTCTTGACGACGATGAAGTCGCCGCTCGCTCCGGCGAAGTCCACCGGGGTCTCGTGATCGTACGCAGTCGCCTCGTACGCGCTCCCACGGCGCCGCGGCGTCGTCCATCACCCACACGCCGTGGACGCCCTCGAGCTCGTGCGGCCTGCCCATCTTCTCGTCGCGGACGTCGAACGCGCAAAGCCGGAGCCGCCCGCCGGTCGACCCCACGGACCGCCCCACGCCCCAGCTGGACCTCTCGGCCTCCGGGGGCTCAGGAACCACCGAGGCGCGGTTGCCGGCGATGTCGTAGCGGATGAGGCGGGAGCGGGACCGACTCTGCCAGTAGAAGCTCGTGGCGACGAGGATTTCCGGGGAGACGCCGCCGAGGCAGCGTGCCGCGCCCTGCGCGCCGAGTTCTTCCGTGCTCCACGCGCCGGTCTCGGACTTGAACGTGTCCACGCGCAGGCGGCGGCGCTTCATGCGGAAGAGAAGTACCACGGTGAAGGAGAGCTTCCCTGTCACCGCGTCGAGGAGCGCGCGAGGGGTCGTCGGATTTGGGTCCTTGTCGCTGAAACTGCGGCTCGCGGGGAGGTTGACGCCGAGGCTTTGGGACGGATTGGCGGCGACGAGGGTGAGGTGGGTGTAGCCGACCCTTCGCCGCGGCTGGATGATGAGGGCGTTGGGGCCGCCGTTGGGGAACGGCGGCGACCGCGGCGAGAGGTGCTTCTCCAGGAATTTGGGCTCCTTGAGGAACCGCCGCAGCTCCGAGCATACGGCCGAGAGGCGGTACGCGTCCTTGGTACAACGCATGATCATTCAAGAACTGATCCATGCTTGACAGATGGGGAGGAGAGCATGAACCAAGAATGGAGCTGACTGCGATCTGAGCACAGCCTGTTCGTTTGGCTGGTGGCTGGTGGCTGGTGCTGATTTATTCTGAGAGAAAAGTACTGTTGGCTGGTTGCTGATGGCTGATTTGTTCTGAGAGAAAAGTACTGCTGACTGGTGACTGATAAGCCAAACGAACATGGCTGACTGCTGACTGGTTGCTGAGATAAAATGGATGGTAATTATTCATGAGTTCTAAAATTAATGTAATCATGTTCTATCGGATACATATTCTATCGGATAGCAACATAATAGTATACAAAGCCACACAATAGTGTACAAAAATATGTTTGTAGTTGATCTTAACAACATGTAAAGCATTAAACAGTTTAGAGACATCTCTATCTAAGGGTTGTACGATCTGTCTGTATATCTGTCTGTATGCTAAATTCGAGGTTCTACAGACGACTATACATGCCCTAGAGCTGCTCGAGGAAGACGAGCGCGTAGGTGTACGGCATTAATTGACACGTTTGCTGCTGCCATTGCTTATTTGTTGCAGAACAGAACTCAGATCACAATCTTTTCTGCATTGTTTACTAGAGCTGCCCCATCTTTTATTTGGATTGCATATCGATATCGTAGCTGGAAATTCTAAAGTAAAATTGCATATGTCGTGGCTGTGGATTGTTTAGTGGTGGCTTATCATCAACCATCGTTGTGTAGCTAGCGGTAACTAAATGATGTCAAATAATGTTGACTTGTTCTTGATTGTTTGGTGGCTTACTGCGCTTCATGCAAATGCTGAAGTGATTGCAACAGGAGGTGTAAAAAAATCGCCACTCGTAAAAAAACTTCGTCAGAGAAAGATGGTATGCGTCTTGCAGGAATAAGAGCCGGAACCACCCGCCATCACCTCCTACCCACGCACCCGCCGACGCCCATGAGCGCGTGTCGGGAGGTTGAAGAAGACAAAAAAGACACCTTCAAAATGTTGATTCTTCTTTTAAAAAAATATTGAACCCATCTGATTGATATGTTGAAATAATCAGGAAATAATGTTGAATGCAATACTTATTCTTACAAAATGTTGAACTGTACTTTTCAAAATGTTGAATCTATTTCGTTGTAGTGTTGATTTATAATTCTACTTGAGCTTAATGGCTTTAAAGCTATGTTGTTATCCAGCTTCCATGTGATGTATAGAAGATCCCGGTGTCGCTTCCCCCACCCCGTGGACTACCCATTCGCCTTCCCCATCACCTCCCACTTCTCTCTGTTTTTTTTACGAAGACCCAGATCCTAGATCCCAATCTTGGCTATTTTGTCAGACCTCTATTTTCCAGATGGTGGTCGATTTGTTTTGATATTTTTGTACTTTTCCTTTCAAGAGCCTAGAGGGGATTTGCCTGAAAAAATCTCGCTTCTTGCGGGAGGGTCACGTTCGACTGGGGCAGAACCAGTCGAACGTGGGGGCACAACGACGGTTCGAGGCAATGATGGATCTAGTAGTGGGGCAGGGGGCTTGAGGCCCCCCCCCCCAACACACACCCCCACCTACCTAGGAACTCCATTGAAATAAGAGAGGAGGAAATAAGAGAGGAGAAAAAAAGAGAATAGGAAAAAGATGAGAATGAAGAAGAAGGGAGTCAGGAGGAAAGGGAAGGGGAATGAGCCCCCGACTCTCCCATCATGGCTCTGTCCCTGAGTCGAGGAGTTGTCCCGCAAACTGGAGAGTGGAGACTGCCTAAGTGTTGGAACTTTGCAAATGTGACCGCGCGATTCTGGACATAGAGTGGTTGACGCTGGGAGCGGAGCGGACGGCCCGAGCGCTCACTGAGGGACGCGCTCAATCCATGGGTCAACGCCTCACTGAGCTCGAAGAGAAGCTCAAGGTACCGGAGGAGGCTATGACTATTAAGTGGCTACATCCTTGTGTCTCGTCGAACTTGTTTCGTATTCTGTAGCCTCTGATTTTCATTTTGTTCGTGTTCAGAACTTTGGGAAGCAGAATGAGCTCCTGCGGGACGAGCTGCAGCGGTCGGAGGATTCTCGCCACGCTGTTGAGTGTGAGTTGGCGGCCACCAAATCATTGGCGATGTGGATGGACCGTACAAGTGCTAGCAGGCTCTATACGGGGATAGCAAGTTTACAGCCGCCCGTGAGAAAGCCTCCCTCCGGGCTATTTCGGACAGCGGCTGACAGAGTCGGAATGATGCACAACACGTGGCCACGTGCGTTGTGGTCCCTACGCCCAAAATAATAAAAACAAAACAACCCACCATAAAACAAAAATAATGAAAAACATTCAGAAATAAAGTTTCTTCAAAAAATATACACAAATTTCTAAACAGAAATGTTCATAACAAACTTTTCGAAAAACTTTTTAAAAAGATACACGAAAATTTCTAAAAAGAAACGTTCATAAGAAAATATTTGGAAAAAACTTTTCAAAAAAGATACACAAAAACTCTTTTGAACAAAACTTTTGTAGGAACATTTTGAAAAAACTCTTCAAAAAAGATACACAGAATTCTTTTGAACAAAACTTTGGAAAGAACATTTTCGATTTTTTTTCAAAAATTCAAACAGTAGGAGGAAAGGAAGAAAGAGAATGGAGAGGAGGAAAGGGGAGACTGGCTGTTGACTTGTTCTGCGTGCGGCACGAGGGGCCCACCCGTGTTCGTTGCTGCCTACCTGGGGAGTGAGTCAACGAGTCGACCGTGCGGACGGGAGCCTACGGCCGAGTGGAAACTCAACATTGCGGCTCTATACAGAGGATCAAGGTCCTTCAAGAGGACTTGGACACTGGCGGAGGATAGTACTGGCCAAGGTGGGCACATGCCCCCCCTCCCCTCCAGATATTTGTCATTTTCCTAGTTTCATTAAAGGTAGTTAACCAAGTAATTTTACCTAATGTCATTGATTACACCTAACCGGCTCCCCTAAATTTATGCTGAACCTTTGCCAATAGATTTGTAGAAGGTCGGGGAAATCTATGCCAACTGGTGGACCGACAACCAGCTCCACGAGCTTGGGCTAGGTGCCGGTCGCGATGGCGATTGCAGAGGTGATCACCAGCGGGTGAAGGCGACTCGACGTGTGAAGTGGGATGCGACCCTGAGCGGCAGGGGGCAGCAGCAAAATCCACCGGCAAAACAGTAGGCTCCCACTGTGTATGGCAATCCACCAGCTAAAAATAAATAGTTTCCCAAGTCGGAGAAATGAAAAGCTACTCCTCATTCTCGCGCTCTCCGCGTTTCACGGTAGACCTGTCGCACAGCCACGCGTTAGGCATTTTTGCGAAAACCCCCTCATATTTACCAGAAATTGTGACTCCACCGCGGTCAGATCCCACTGCAACCATGTTCGTAAGGTTTACACAAACGTCCTCTAGCTAAAGTTTTATTCTATGCGAAGAAGAGGACATAGTCATCTTGCAGGTACCCCCGAGCCACTTTTGCGAGAACCCCCTCCCACCACCCTACACCCCACCTAATACCCCCCCGCTCACCCCTCTCCCTGCCTGCTCTCCGCCGCCGCCACCTCCCTCCAACCCTAACCCTCCTCAGTCCTCTCCTCTCCGCCGCTGCGCCACACTGCCACCCTCGCTCTCCCCTTCTCCCTCACCACATCCCCTTCTACCGCCGCCGCCGCCCCGCCCACTCGGACGGGATCCAGAATTCCAGATCCGGTGCGCGGGAGCGACAAGGATGGAGGAGGTACCTTGCGGCGGCCGGCCATCGAGCGGCGCGGAAGTGCGACGGTGGGAGGCGAGATGGAGCCGAGCGCGCAGGGACAGAGTCGACGCGGGTCAACGGCGACGGCGGCCATGGAGGACTCCTGCGACTCGCGACGACGGCTCCCTCCACCACCACCTCCTCCTCTCCTGCTCCAGCGACGGCGACGGGCGAACCAGCATAGCAACGCCTCTATGATCCTCGCCTGGTGCGCCTGCCCTCCTTTCCACCATCTCGCGCGTGTGCTCTTTCTGGCTTCCAGGGAACCGTATCTCCCGTCTCGCGATGCGTCCATTCCTGATTTCTCTCTCCTTTACGGTTCGTGTGCTTGCAGGGGTGCGAGAAGGATGGGCAGCTAGGCATGGCCGGGAACGAGGAGAAGGAATCCCAACTGATGCACTCACGGACAGCTGCCAAGCTCGAAGCTGCAGCGGGCCTGCGCCCACACGAAAGGGGACGACAGCAGCCGGAAACCAAGGGCAACGGACCTTGCGGTCTCCATTCCCCATCCTGGCCCCTGTGCTCCCTGATGTTGGCGCCATTGACCTCAACTCTGGTGCTGATGCCTCCATGTGTTCGATCAAATGGGCATAAAGGTTTATATATTTTATCTTTTATACCCTTTGATTTTGCTTGCACATCTCTTATTAATTGTGCTTTCCTCATTCAGAGTTCTGGGTTAGCAGAGATTGACAAGTTCATTGGTTTCAGGATAATTGCAAAACACTGCCTTGGTAATTCCATATCTGCTCCATCTTTTCTTTTACTTCATCATCCAATGTTCATTTGACTATGAGGATTTCTGATAGTTTGTTTGAACAATTGAGAAGAGGATAGCCGATTACACCACCTGTAGGATGCTATGTGATATAAGATTGACATCTCATCACTGAGCAAATTATGTCTGGTTTCTCAAATGTCAATGCAGAGAATTTCACTTCTTTCAATTACCAACCTATGAATTCTAGGCCGTGGTTAACTTTCAAGTTGGCTGAATTTCTTTCTTCCGTTTATCCATGTAATTTGGCCATAAACGTTGAGCTGGACTATACACTGATTAAGGTCATTAATTAGCCAACATACTGTCAATGAATTAAAATTGATTTGCATTAGGAGTATGTGTTTTGTGTACTTTTGATTGTGATGTTGATTAGCCACTAATGGTGTGTTGATCAGATGGCATTCTTTGAAAGAAGAGAAGAAATACATATAAAGGCATTCTGATTTTTCCTGGGACCACGCCGTGTACTCCCGCCTCGGGGGCGCCCTCGTCGCCGACAAGCCCTCCGTGGACTGCATCCTCCACTGCATCAGGGCCTCCAGCACCGACTATTTCCCCGATGAGACCATTGAGAACACGCTCCAGCCGCAGGAGCGTGTCGACCACAGCCCGTCCTACTGGTCCAACGGCGGCGAGGTTGACCCTGACGTGCCAGAGAGCCTCACCTACAGGCTAAACTCTAATCTCTGCATCATTGATGAGGTCAGGGTACGACCCTTCAAAGGTAGGTAGCCTTGTGTCCTCGTGTTTCATATGCCTACAATTAGATATTAGTATTTGCCTTCCCCGGAGACTGATCCTGTGAATTACTTCTTTTTTTGGCACGCGCAGAAGTATGATCCTGATTCTGATGCTGCTGATAGCGGTAACAAGAGCTATGCAACAGCAGCTGCGGCTACCAAAATGCTCAAAACACCCTGGTATATATGTCGCTTTGCTCATACAACAATTGCCTGCATTATAGCTCTGTGAGATTTAATTGTAAATTTCATTTGATCAGTGGTGAAATATGTGTAGGAGGCTAGAACTCTTGTGCTTTTTACATGTAACTGAAGAGTGCAAAGTGAAGATAGTGTCGATCTGATTTGATGCAGTTGGGTAATCATGAATCGGTCTACATTTTCTTATCTTGCAAAGACTATCCTTTCTAATATTTTTCAAATGATGCATTTAAGATGTCCTTTGTTTACTTTGATTGGGGGAAGAAAGGCTAAATATGAACCTATTGGTTCATGAGGTCTATCAGGCATGACATGGTTTACATTTCATAATATTATCTCTATTTTCCCCGAGTAACTGGACCATTCCTGACTGCTTAATAACATTTAATTGTGGAAACTAGATCACCAGAATGTTACCAGCTATATACTTTTGATACAGAGAATGGAAGGGCAGTAGCTTCACACAAATGAGAGGACTTCCAAGTCAGGATAGGCAGGGGCATTGGTTTGACATAGATTACTCCTAGATTGGATCACAATTTGAAGATCAGCCTATCCTGACAATGGACTTTGGTTGTTTTGATTGCAATTTGAAGAGGCATGTTTAGAACAAGATGTCTCTTTATATTGTTTCACCATGCGAACTACATCTTTTCTTTTTTGTGTTATGCTATTACATAAAGCCATTATGAAAAACACTTCGTAACAATTTTCCCACTCATTTTAAACAGTACAACTTTTTCATAGTTTACCTTATATCGCAGTTGTTTTTTTGCCCCACTTAAAGAAATCGGTTGTACACACTTTTGCTTTCTCAAATCCCAAACTTTGTACTTCCTATGTCTGCAAAAGACAGATAGATACTCTTTTTGTAGTCAAAGTACACATCTAGGTGGAAGCTACTTGATTAATGCTTTCCCAAAAAAATGATGCGGGTGCCGAATTCCACCGCTGTAATTTTGTTATGCATACTATATATTCTATGACATGCATGGTTAAGGGCCAGTGTTCTGATCGAGTTTTTTTTTTCCTTAGATGTGAAGTCAAAACATGGAATACTACTACCGGGAACGAAAGACGGTCTGGTCTTCCGTTTGTGTTTTTAGATGGTTTCTTTAACATGCATGTTGGAGTTTAGAAGATAGAAATTGGCAACCTGTTCTTACAGTGGAAATTGGCAACATGTTTTCCACATAATTAATTTGTTGATTTCCATGATTGTGGTAGGCATATGTCTAGACATACAACATCTTTATATAAGCAGATCCCCAAATATGTTGTCCAATAGAGTTTATGTTGAATACTGAGATGTCCGTTCCATAGATTCATGTAATAAGTTGTGTCAATAGTTTTTTCCCCTCTTTTTAACAATGGTAAACTGTACCACACATTTAATGGATCATTTTTTTTTTGTCTTTTATCCTACTGCAGATCTTCCACAAGAAGATTGGTTGATTGCATCACCCGCGGTGTTGAAGTTTTCAATGCTTAAAATGAATTGACTCATGAGTGTGAAGATACATTGAAGGACAAACAAACTCAGTAGAGCCGTGGTTTATTAGAATTCAAACTTGATGTATTAGGAATGCTTGGTGTTAGTTTTTGTACGTATTAATGTGTTAGGAATACTTGATATTAGTTTTTTACGTGTTAATGAATTAGGAATACATCGTCTTGATCATAATGGAGTGCCTTTTGATAGGGCGCGCATCGCGCGCCGGATTGTTCTAGTGATAGGAGAAACCGAAACGCGATGCCGATCGGATAGGATGGATGCCCGAGTTATTATTCCACCACTCGTTCACCCACTTCCTACCCCGGTCAATGCCGTCGGACTTGTGTTGTGTGTAGTAGTGCACTAGCGCACAAAGATACAAAATTCTTTGCGTATTTTTCAGAAGACCAACTTGTGCTTGTGCTGGTGCTATACGTGCAACATTATGAAGCGTGACGCGATCGTTAGGTACGTGACGACGGGGCGTGTGTCAGCAGCGGCAACTTTTGATACCGGGGCGGCCCGGCGGTGTGCGCGTGATCGTACCTGACCTAAGGCCGCTTATCTTGGTCGATCGATCCAAATCCAAATGCGTTCGGCCGGATGACGAAACATCCACGAGCCGGTGCGCGTAGTCTTTTCGAATTCAAGCAGGAGCAGCACGGCAAATGCGTGCGTGTGTGCGTTTTTATTTTTTAACACACGAATTCGCGTCGATTTTGGTAGTGGAGAGTGCACCGGAAAACTTTGCACTTTTCCGAAGGCAACAAGCAGACAGAGGTTGGTTCCGCCACCACCGTGCACCATCCATCGATCGACAGCCGCATCTCATCGTGGCGGCGGGGCGGCTGACGCCTGAAATCCTGATGGGGCTCGAACGAAGCTCGATCGATATGATAGATCGAAACGACGATGCCCACCCGACCTAACTGCTCAGCACACAACCGTCAGGATAAGCATATATCCTGACCTGCTCCTCCACTATCTAACCTAGTTTAGTTGAGGACTGAATATGATTGAGCTAATAATATCAGTGTGTCATATGACTGAGCTGTAGTATCAGTTTCGGATCGCAAAAATTTCATTTAGAAAACATTCAGACAGACCGGATCTGTGCAATTTCTAAACAGGCTAATCATGATATATTTACACAAAATCCATCCAAGAAATGATCCGGCCAAACACAATACATCTCTAGCAAAAGAATGATATTAAGTTTGACTTTGAGAAGCACCAGGTAAACAATGCTTCAAAGCACGTTAGCATACCTGTTGCTCCGCCTGCGTAGTGGAAAATAACTTTTTTTTACATGAAACTGGACTATATTACTGAAGGTCTAGGCAAATCGCCCATAATCCTAGTACCATGAGGACGTGCCCTCCTCGATAACACCATACTGTCCAAGCAAATGAGCAACTATATTACACTCACGCTTAACGAATTGCACTACACACTGATTAAATGAGAGCGACATGTGGTGAAAAATGATTTTAGCGCCACTGGAATGGGCACATTAGCACTCCATGGCTTCGCGAGACGAGGGATGTGTGGCTGACGAGTGGGCCGCCTACGACAATCGCCTTGTATCATGTAGCCATCCGCTTCCAAGGCGGACAAGCGCATGCGTCTCCGAATGACAAGAGTGGCCCACTTGTCACGCAAATGAACGGCGCCTACGTGGGCAGTCCGGCCATACCCTATGTAAGACCGTCTCCAGCCGTCACCGCAGCGAGTCTGCATCTGCAAAAGGAGCAACGAAATAGTACTGTAGCGGCTCCGGCAGCAGCTAAAACCGGTTCTGCAAAATGCGATTGCAGGCTCCCACGTTTGCATTCCTGGGGTCTCTCCCCCTCACTGCATTCCAGCCGTTGTGGGCCCGCCTTGTCCTCTTCCCCTCCCACTCTCCCTTTCTCTTTCCTCCTACCTTCCCATCTACCGATGACCTCCGCTCCCTCCCTTACGCCAGCGGTCTCTCCCCACGACCCTCTTCCACTCCCGCCGCCGACCCTCCACCCACGCCGTGTCGGCCTCATGCTCTGCCTCGAGCTCGAGCGGAAGAGCAGCCCAGGCGCGGCAGCCTCGAGTATGCGCCTCGAGGGCCTCGATCTGCGCCGTGGCGGCGGCAGCAGGTGTCTTCCCTGCACCCGTCGGCTCCTCCACGCGCTCCTCCTCCCCACGCCTGAGGAGCAGCGTGATGGCGGCGTGTGCGACGACGGAGGCGCATGGCAGCGCGTTGACCTTTGGGAGGCGGCCTCCACGGCGGCCTGCGCCTCCTCCTCCACCTTCGCGTCGTCGTGTCCACCGCCGCCTCCTCCACCTCCGCGCCGCCGTCTCCACCGCGTCGCCTCCTCCACCTCCGCGCCGTCGAGCCAGAGGTCCTGCGGCGGCCTCCTCGCCGTTGAGTTCGATTCGCAGTCTCCTCACCGCCGAATCTACTCTGGAAGGCGGCGGCGCTCGACCCCGCGGCCTCCTCCTCCCTACCTCGACGACTGTTGGGGTTTGATACCGCCGGCAAATAATTTTTGGTATGTTCGTGCATCGGATCCAGACGGTTGGGACTAGAGACACAAGGATTATACAGGTTCAGGCACCGCGGGGGGCCCTACGTCCAGTCGGGGGAGTGTTCTATATGCCCAAGGGGCTTGTAGTAGGGGATACAAGCTTAGGTCGAGAGAGAGCAGGTCCCAGGTCTCTTGAGGTGGTGGTGTTCGTGGTGTGATCGCCTGATCATTCTGGTTGTGAGTTGTTTTTTCGGTTGTCTGTTGTCCGATGTCGTCTATCTTTTCGTTCTCCCATTCACGGTATCGGCTTCCCCTTTTGTAGTTCAAGGGGTGCCGGTGTACAAGGGGTAAGATGGTAAAACGTGTCCTGCTACAGTGCTGTAACAGTGTTGGAATAGTCGTCAGAACAGTTCCGCGGTGTGGACCTCCGTCTTCGGTTGGCGCCGTACGCCTGGCTAGACACGGTAGTCTCCGTAGGGCGGCGTAGGCGGCGGCCCCTGCTCCAAGGCAGCTGCTCCTCGACTTATGGTTTTGCATGGTTGGTAGGTCGGAGGCTTCCGGCGCAAGGCCCGACCTTGTCTCTGATAGTTGGTTGGTCGGTCAGAACGCGCCGTCCGATGACTTATACGCGAAGGATTCGCCCGTCCTTCGCCACTGTATCACATTTAGGTGATGGGACGTCCTTGCAGCGGCCCTCCCACACCGGAAAAATCCCATCATGGCCTGACAGCATGGATTCTCCTGCTCTGCAGCTCTAGCACACCCCCGGGCGCCGCGGAGCCGTTCCTGCCACGTCGCGGCTCCCGTCGGGGGGGGGGGGGGTAGGGGCGTCGTTGGGTTGTGGGTGGCAGGGCCTTAGGTCGTGCGAGGCGGAGCTCTCTCCCGAGGTAGCCGTTGAGCTGGGGCCCCTTCTAACTCGCGTAGGCGAACGCTTAAGTCGGAGCCGAGCCTTCGAGGCGATACGAGACCGGTGCCTGCTGGAGATGATGGGCCCGCATTGCTGGAGTTGATGTCAGACCGTTTCGGCCGTGGGCCGTCTTAGTTCTCGTGGACTGGGGATTAGGGGCTAAGTTGATTCCCCCTATTTATCCCCTCTTCAGCGACCTCGCTGCCTCCTTCCCCGGCGAGGCGAGGCGAGGTAGGGCCCGCGGTGGTCGGATCCTCCATCCCCGTCGTCCGCCTCCTCCTCTATCGCTGCCATCGCCACCTCCATTCCTGCCGTCCGCCTCCTCCACCCTCTGCCGGCTTCTCCACACCCGCGGCCGCCTGCCCTCGACGTGGCGGAATCCAAGGCGCGCGAGAGGCAATTGTCAGAACGGGATGCAGAAGGAGATTCGCATGCTGCTGGACTGGTACTGTTTTCTTCTCTCCTCTCAAAACTCGACTTTGCAGATGGGGTGCGTTTTGCTACCGGAGAAGGTCCAACTCTGACATGTAGACCCGGTTATTTCATCGTGGTCCGTGTTGTCAGTGACCCGCGCGCGCCAGAACGCGGGGGCGGTGGACGAGGGGAATCCGGTTGATGCCTCCTCTGGCGCCAAGAAATTAGAGAGGCGGGAAACCGCCGCTGGTGGCCTCTGTTCCAATCCAATCACACCCCGCGCGCGGCGGCGCCCCTCCCTCCTCTCGGCTCCTCTTCTTCCCCCGATTCGAAAACCCTAGGTTCCGAGGGTCCTAGAACCTTCATCTCCCCCCCGATTCGGAGAACCCTAGCCGCGGGAAGGGTTCCAGAATCTTCTGGCGCGGGGGTGATGGCGGGAGGGGCCATGGACCAGTCGCTGCTCGACCTGCTGCCCCAGATCCACGCCCTCTTCTCCGACCCGCTTCGCGTGGTAATGATGGAATCGACCCCTTGCTCTGAATTCTCCCATCGATTTCGCGGCGCGTGTCTGAGCTGTTCCGTAGATTCCTACGATTGGGGGTTAGATGTTTGTCGGTTTTGTTGCTCATTTTGGCGTGGTTAGCGCCCTGTTCGTCTGGCTTATCAGCCACCAGCCAGCAGTACTTTTCTCTCAGAAAAAACCAGCCACCAGCAACCAGTCAGCAGTACTTTTCTTTCAGAACAAATCAGCACCAGCCACCAGCAACCAGCCAAGCGAACAGGCCGTAGGGCGAGGTCAAACTTTCTGATGTTTGTTGCTGATGCTTGTTACTATTATGGTTTGTTCCGGTTACCACTGTCTGACTGTGTGAGGAAATAGCGCAAAATTGCATTGCTTCCTGCATATTTGTTGATGCACTGCATTCTCCGTTCTTAGAATAAAAATCAAAGAATGAAGAGAAAACATGACATGGGTTTCATTTGTGCATTGTGCTTAGCTCCTGTGGATTACTAGGTAATTTGATTCTTTTAAGAAAACATGACATGGGTTTCATTTGTGCATTGTGCTTAGCTCCTGTGGATTACTAGGTAATTTGATTCTTTTAAGACTAAGATATGATCTACTGCAACTCATAGCCCAAACCTGGGGATGCGATTTGCTGAGTTGTCATGTTATATTGGTTTTTTTATTTGTCTAATTTTGTTCAGGGTGTCATCTCACAAATGATGAAAAAGAGTATCTATTTTTGAAGAGTTTGTCCACAGTTAGGAATGATTAAAGCACATTGTGTTACTTGAACTGAATATGATGAAGCAGTGACATGCCTTTGCTGCTTGGGATTGTTGCTCAATCCTCTAGTTTTCCTCCATTGTCTGTCATTTGTTTTTGGAATACTTTCCGGGTGCCAATGTTCCAACATTTTCTTTGTGCTTATGTAACAGATTTCGTATAAATGGCTTAGCAGGAACTTCTCTGTATCATCAAATGATGCCAAGAGGTGACATTTCAGCCTTATAACATTTTCCCTGGAAAACTCTAATATCATGAGTATGACTTATGTAATTTCCAAATCTCATTCAGGTTGCTTCAGGAGTTTGTCGACAAAAATGGAGCCGACCTCCAAGTGATTTACAGTGTGTCGGGGTGGCTGAAGAATAATCCCCAAAATTATTGTGTAAAACTCACTTCAGGCCCAAAACTTGAAGGTGATGCATGAATTTCTCTTCTTACTTATGGTATATTTTCCCAAAATTAAAGGTTCCCCTCTAAGATAAATATCTTGAAAATTGGATCTGAAATGTTTCTTTTTCTTCATTCCCCAAGGATATGCTGTTTTGTAGTGCAAAACTTCTTATCTGAATAGTTAATATCTTTGTTCCATGCAGAAGCAAGACAAGCATTCAAAGATTCTTGTTCAGTTCAGGCCTACAGTGTCCAGGCTTGTATTCCAAAAGATACTGCAGTACTTTGGAATCCTGAATTTGTTCAGGCAGAAGAGCTTTTCAACCAACCTTTTGATGAAGATAACTGTTTGAGAGATAATAGGTATTGTTCTCTTAGGCCCCTTGGTTTTCCTCCCAAATGTCCAGTAGGTATACCTAGGAAGGAATTGTAAGTGAAGGCATAACCAGATGAAAATGCAATACTAAACACACAGAGATGGAGATAGAGTAATATATAAAAATAGCTAAATTTCAATGGTAACACCCTGATGCAAACCTTGTGTTTATTAACATGTGATGTATGTTACTTTTATCCCTAATCATCATTCCCAATTATGCTCAGGTTTTGTGGTGTTTTCAATTCTTTTGTCAAGCGAACATCCAATGGGAAGCATGTGAGTTCATTGCCACCAAAGCCTGTCAATAGTGCTGCGGCAGCCACACAATCAAAACCTAGTGTCACTCCAAAGGAGCAGTCTGTTACTGCTCGGAAGCAAGATTTGCCTGGAGTGACTAGTCTAAAGCAGGGAGCAGGCAATAAGTCTGAGAAGGATAATTCCACAGTAGTAGATAAAGCTGCCAATGCTCCTGTTGCCAAAGAACCATCAATTGATGCCCATGCAAACAAAAATAAAGCTCAGAATGGTAAGGCCATGCCTGGTAATGGTGGATCGCTGGCCAACATGTGGGGCCGTGCATCAGCAAAACCGAAGCCTCCAGCTACCACCAATCCTGCAGCTGTAGCAAATGTTGCAGGTATCGTCCCACAAATTTTCATGTTTCTTTACTTCCTTGTGTATAACTCTCAGCATTCTAGTATTGTATACTTCTTGTAGCTCACTACTGTCTATCTCATGCTGTTAATATTTTCAGCTACTGCTGATGCACAAATATGTGCAAAGGAAGAAGCAGATGCAGATAGCAGTGACGATGAACATGGAGTAAAGTACAAGAGGGGCTCTAGCAATGCAAATAACAGAAAGAGAAGAGCGGTATTTGATTATTCAGATGATGAGGAAGATGGCAATATTATAAGCATTGCATCTCCTGAGCTACCGAAACAGGAAGCCCCAGACCCTGTTACCGAAACTGCTGAAGACACTGAAGCGAATCAAAAGAATTTGGACAATAAAGAAGATATAGAAAGCAATGTGAAAGGTTGTTCAACGGTGTTGAATTCTGAGTTGAGTTCAGAATGTAAAACCAAAAGTGTCAATACTGCAAACCATTCTGGGATTACTGTAAAAGAAAAGAGCAGTGATCCTCCAATCAATGGCAATAAGCAGGATTCCACAGCTGCGCCTGCTTCCACCTCACCGAAGAGAAGAAAGGTCTTGAAGACACGTATAGATGAGCGGGGAAGGGAAGGTAGTTAGTTATACTGAAACTAGGCATACTCAGTCCCCCTTTTTTTTTGGCTTTACTGGCAAGCGCAAACGCATACACTGCAATAATAAAGGAAACTCCAATGCCACACATCATGATTCTGCTGACATGTGTCAAAATGTTGGCCTGGTGCAAAATAATTTTGACAATCTGCAAAAAATATGTTATGATACTGTAGTCAAATGTTGTAGTTATGAAAACACTGAACATTTTCTTTAGAATATCTGGTTACCAATCTGGTTGCCTTCATACAAAGTCCACAATTCTTTTATAGGTGCAAATGATAGATGTTGATGTCACTTATACCTTCGCTTATTACCTCTCTGATTTGGCAACATAATTGTAAACTTTGTTGAAGTTTTGCTTATAATCTTTTTCAGTTACTGAGGTTATTTGGGAATGTGAAGCTTCTGAAGGTGACAAGACAGAGAAGAATAATGCAAATACTACTGCTGTGAGCAGGTAATAGACTTGTTTTTATTTTGTAACATGCGAAATTTCATGATAATCCTGATCAATGAAATTATATTTGCATGTTTATACTTGAAACCGTATGATGGCAGTTGATTCTGGGAGTCAAGCAAACATCATTCAACTCCCTTTATCACAAACCATCATTTCTTATCTTGAAGCGTTATGTTACCTGTGAATCCTAGAAAGCTGGTCAGTGCACATCAGTTGATTACTATCATTCAGTCTTCCTCAGATACCTGACTTCTCCATTTTCTGCTTTAGTTATGGGATCGACTGTTTTTTTTTCTTTAACAAATCTGCTGAAGGATTAACCTGTGAGCCAAAAGCATCTACCAATCTGTTTTGCTTAGGTCTGTTAGCTTCTTGAAATTCCTTATATTGTTACATACAGATTTACCACTAGAGAATTAGAGATGCAGTTGAAGAGCATCACCTCCCTGACCTGATGCTCGTTTTGTGTTGATTATCATCATCATACTATGAGTAGCTTGTGCCTATGCATTCTTTCTGGTTTCACTGCATTGTCAAGTCAATACATGCTGCTGTTCCTCATTAACCTCCAATCTTCTGTCAGGGCGGCCCCTCCAAGCAAGCCACAGCCAGCAGCAAACTCTGACAAGAGCAAAGCTCCAAGCAAAGCACCGAGCAAAGCAGCAGCCAACAAGAAGCCCGCGAAGGCCAGCGGCAAGCAAGGGAGCATCATGTCATTCTTCAAGAAGGCATGAAAGTCTGCAAGGCCGCACACCCTCGCTTACCAGATGGGCTTGCTAAGCAGACTGCTGTATTTCTGCTGCACATTGGCTGGCATTCAGCCACACTACTAAACTGGGCTGAAGGCAGCAGGTGCCCGTTAGCTGTATCATTTTGCTGTAGTTGTACCAAGCGTAGTGCTTGATTGAATCAAAGCAGAGAGGACCTTTGGAATTGGAAGAGATTTGTCTTTCCGTAGATGTACATATAATTGTACCGATGGTCCGACGCGAGTCGGATGTTTGCACTGTGCACGGTGTTCTTTTGCTCTGTCTGGAAGTGGAAGGAAAAAGGCACTTGGGTATCCGACCATCTGTGGCTGGTTCGTTGGGAACAAACACTGGAAGACGCATGTGTGATGGCTCCACGGTATGGGCCTGTGGAAACTTTGGTCATGTCAGCAGGAGGTGCTCCGTGCTCGTGTGCCGGGCTGCGCTACCCCCAAGCCCCCAAGCTCCATGATGATCACTGATGAATCCCTTTGGCTTTTCCCACATGACGCGTGCCAAGTAAGCCTCTGACGGCACAAAGCGTATCCAAAGTATATCCAATCCAAACTGACCAACCACCCCTCTGAACTTTTGTTTGGGCAGTTGCTACGTGATTGCTGTGTAAAGAGAGAAGAGAATGAGGAGTAAAGGAGGAGGCGTTGCCAATGCCAATTGCCAAGAGACAAGAGAGGTAGCAGAGGAGTGAAACGCACGGAAAGCGATCGCGAGATACACACTATATATGATCATGTCGTCGTCCCGTGTTTCCGCCACCAGAGGCTCTCGAACCCCCCAGCTTTTTCGGCCGCGCGCGGCCGCCGCCCGTGCGCGCCGCCGTCGACGCCTTTCAGCCATCGTCACCGCGTTCGCATCCGCTTTAGAGCTATTACTCGCAATCTAAAAGCTCGTGGTGGCGCCAAGCCACGCTGCCGACGACGGCGGCATCGGCATGGCATGATGATTGCGCCACGCGACGTCGACGGCGACGCAGCGGCCTGTCGTTCTAGTAGTACAGGAGTAAGTGTATCCGATCGATCGATAATACTATAAAAACACAGGGCCTGCTTAGTTCTATGGTGTTAGTGTTAGTGCTAGTGTTAGTCTTTTGCACCTCTAACTAACATCTAACAAACTAACACTTTGGATGTTTGGATGCATGTGTTACTTTTACATGTAATGCTACTTTTGCAATTATTGGAGGATATAGAGGGAGAGAGAAAAAAGAGTAAAAGCGGTGAGGTCCACCAAAACTAACACCAATTACCACCTCTCAGGGATGTTGATTTTTTTGAGTGTTACTTGGAACTAACACCAAACTAACACATATACTTGGATTTTTGGTGTTAGTTTGGAGCAAACTAATACTAACACCTTCAACCAAGCATGCCCACAGGATGAGTGAGCCAATTGATCGAAAACCATGCATCATTGATGGATGGGAGGGGTGCCGTAGCATGCCAGCAATCGAGACAGCAGCGCGCCACAGGCTAGGAAAGGGAGAGGAGCTCCGATCCATATCTTCATTGCCTTGGAGGATGATCGGTGATGGCGAGGTCTCTTCAATAATTCTTCGTTACTCGCTCCGATCCTTCTCTCGATCTGGCTTTCAGACACGACGCACTGGCACTACTGCTGGTGCTGGAGTGGCTGTGGAGATCGACGGCAACGTGCCAACTCGACCGCACGCACTCTTAACCTAATCCGGCCATCACCCGTTAACAGCAGGCCAGCTAGCTGGACGTACGAGACCACCACGCTGACACGTCGATCAACGCTCCATTTAGTTCCGTGTTCACGGGCAATAGGCCTCCTGTCGATGATACGATCGATATCGAGCATTGTATGGTAGAGACGTCGTGCAGTATTATTGCGACCACGGACGAATGAGATATGATGATTGGTTGGTCCTGGTCAGGCACCATGCATGTACGTGTGTGTGCTGCAGTGAAGCGCCGCACACCTGAAAGAAACTTGCATTGAGAACCATTGCATGATGTCGGGGGGACCTGTGCACTGCACACAACACAAGCACATCCATCCCTCCATCGGATGACCTGATGCAGCAGTTCGAGTGCCACGTCAGCCTCAAGAAAATCTGCCCTTGTGCGTGTTTGTCAGATCAAATTGGAGGATTTGTTTTAACACACGTGCTTAACGCGTCACTTACAGGTAGGACTCTGCCCGACTGCCCCGGCCCCCGTATGTAAATAAAAATTAAAAAAAAGGGAAAAACAACTACCCCAACTACCAAACTGTAAAAGTAAAAAGCTACCGACCGGACCTGGGCGAGCGGCGTCCCATGGCTGGGGCCCCACGCACGGCTCATATAGGAATGGAGAACGGGCCCACTATGCACGGTGTGCCTCAACGACGAGAGTCAGACTGTGGGCCCCACACGCGCGCCGCTCCCATTCCCTGGCATCCGGGCCCCACGCCTGCTCCAATCGCTCGGTGCCGCTTCGAACTTCTTCTTCTTCCTCCCGTCGACGACGATGCCACGACGGCATCTCCAAATTACACCAAAGGAACAATACAGACTAGTTCGTCAAGACAAAAAAAAAGACAATAATACAGGCCAGTAGACTACAATAATAAGTAACTCAGTATTATTTCAGATCTACTACTACAGTAGTAGGATATAATATAATCATATCTTGCATGCTAGTGTATTTCCAAGCTAAACCGGAATGAATAGTCTGAATCTTGTGAAATGATTCCCCGGCGTCAGCGCACACCCGTCATCAACTACCACCTTTACTTATAATTATTACTGAACAAGAAAAATACAAGCCAAGTTAAGGGAAACTATAGCTGACGCAACTACATCCAGCAAAAGGGCCAAAAAAACCAATCACAGTCCAGTCCAAACTCCAACCTCTGCCTTCGTCACGACGTACTAGTACACAGCCGCTAAAGGTAGCCAACAACAAGGACGACACCAAATGTGACAAAACTGCAAACACCTTCCCTTTGCATATATGCATCATCGATCTCTCGTACCATATCATATACTACATAATAATTCCGCAACGACTTAATAATGATGATGATCGGTTGGTGGTGGTTGCTGATCGAATGAATGAATATACTAAGGACTTTGAGGCGTTCAGCAGATCACGTACCGTGCAGTCAAAGGATCGATATAGGCCAATCGATCGCTAATCCTTCTTGTCTCCTTGCTAGTGCACCAGCAGCAAATTAGCGCGGGAGGCGGCCGTCATCGATGGATAATCACGATGTCATCCACCAACCCGACCGCCGCCGGCGCTGATAATCGGCAGCTCGTTGATTAATTAATTCCTAAACTCATGCATATGTAGGGCCACGCCCACGCATGATGATCATGCATGATTCGTTAAAAAAATGATTGTTTTTTTTCTCTTGCAGTGTTTACTTATGATACATATAGGTATATTTCATCATCGTAAGCTTCATCATAATTCTGAACCATATGCATTCTGTCAGTTTATCTAGTTATTTGTGACCTGGCTTTGTAGGTTTGCGTGACAAGTCGAGTTCGCTCGATCCCGTGGGCCATATAGTTCGTATCGGCTAAATGTGCTCCATGCATATGCTGGATTCACTACGGGAGAACTAAAATTCCCCGAGTGTCCCTTGCTTCCCCGAGTGCCAAAAATCGGGCACTTCCCCGAGTGCCGTAGAGACCATGGCACTCGGGGAAGAGTGGCACTCGGGGAAGGCCCTCTTCCCCGAGTGCAACACTCGGGGAAGAGAGGCACTCGCGGACGAAAAGTGATACTTAACGGCGCGAATGGACGGAGTTATTTAAAAAACACTCTTCCCCGAGTGCCTTCACCTAGCACTCGGGAAAGCAAGCCTCTTCCCCGAGTGTCTCACCCTAGCACTCAGGGAAGCAAGCCTCTTCCCCGAGTGCCTTCACCTAGCACCCGGGGAAGGGTCTCTTCCCCGAGTGCTAGGGGAAGGCACTCGGAGAATATTTTTTTTTTAGTTTTTTTTGCCCCAAGTTTTTTGTGAGGCCATCCCACATTATTTAAAACTTCTTGTTTAAATTTGGGGTAATTTTAAATTATTTTGGTATATTTCATTAGTTTTTTTCTTTTCGTTGAATTTTTTGACATACTTCGAATTTGAACTGCAGGTGCATGAAGTAATGTAATTTCTTAAGTCAAAAAATGATATTCATTATATTTGGTGTATGTTGAGGCCGTATCTAAGAACTTACATGAAATTTCGAGCAACTTATTGTCGTATCATGACGAACAACTTGCGGGAAAAGTATTTGTAAATGATATAAAATCCGAACGAAGTCCGAAAATCATGAAACTTGTTTGGGTGTCATGTTATGGCATGTATAGGTTGTGTGTAAGAATTGAGAAGATTTCGAGCAAGTTGCGGCGTCGGATGCCTAAAATCTAGACATCTCCACATGTGATCAATGTGATAACAAACACAGAGATGTCTGGGTTTTAGGCATCCGACGTCCCAACTAGCTCGAAATCTTCTCAATTCTTGCACACAACCTATACATGTGATAACACGACGTCCCGACAAGTTTCGTGATTTTCGGACTTCGTTCGGATTTTATATAATTTAGAAACACTTATCCTGCAAGTTGTTCGTCATGTTACGGCAACAAGATGCTCGACATTTCATGTGAGTTCCTGGATAAAACCTCAATATACACCAAATATCATTTTTTGAATTAAGAAATTTCATTACTTCATGGACCTGCAGTTCAAATTCGAAGTATGTAAAAATATTCAACGAAAAGAAAAAAAACTAATGAAATATACCAAAATAATTTAAAATAACACCAAATTTGAACAAGAAGTTTGAAATAATGTGGGATGGCCTCAAAAAAATTAGGGGCAAAAACTAAAAAAAAATAATTCCCCGAGTGCTTTTGTTGGCACTCGGGGAACAGACCCTTCCCCGAGTGCTACTCCAAAGGCACTCGGGGAAGAGACCCCACGGCTCTCGGGGAAGAGAGGCCAGCAGGCCCACATCCCCACCGGCCCATTTAACCAACCCTAGACTTATTAACCCCCTACCCCCCACGCCACCCCACCCCCTCCCTCAGACGCCGCCGCCCGCAACTTCTCCCTCAGATCCACGGCTCGCTCAATGCTGCCGCTGCCTCCGCCGGCGCGCCCCGCCCCCGCCGCCGCTGCCCCGCTCCCGCAGGCGGCCGGCAAGCCCCGCCTCCGCCGTCGCTGCCCCGCCCCCGCAGGCGACCGGCGAGCCCCGCCGCGGCCGCGAGGTCCCCGGCGGCCGGCGGGCGAGCCCCGCACCGATGCGCCCCGGCGAGGTTCCCTTACCTCGAGTTCCCGGCTCCGGCGAGGTCCCCTGCCCCACCCCGCCCCGGCTGCCCCCGAGCTTCCCCGCTCCCGTCCTACCCCCGCCCCGCCGGCGCGCCCCGCTCCCGTCCTGCCCCGCCTCGCCGGCGCGCCCCGGCCCCGCCGCCGGCAGGGAAAACTCTGTAAGTTGAGACATCTGCACTACAGGAAGCATATTGTCTTGCATTTCTACAGGATGTGTTTTTTTCGTGCAAGCATAGATATGCTACCATTACTGATACATCCATCTGATTATTTCTCTTTTTCATCTAAGCATGCAAATCTTCTTCCATTTTAACTGCTATTGTATGCTGATAAATGCAGAGGATGGTATTGATGTTGCTCATTCAGCAACTAACAGGGGCACAGGTAATGGTACTTCTGCTAGTGAACTCTTGTAAAGCATCCTCATTTTATTTTGCAAGTCAATTTTTTATTGTGTGGACTACTTTGATCTCTTGACTAAGTCTCACCAAAGCAATGCTATTGTTTGATGCATAATATTACTATTTTACTAAAATTGACTTACTGAATTAACTCAGCCTTATTACTAGGCAGTAGAAATTGGTTGAGTCGTTTTAAATTGACTTACTGAATTAACTCAGCCTTATCCAGGTTTTCAGGTTTACTGAATTGTTTGACTGAACTGAATAGAAACACATGTGTGCTATGATAGACATGATGATTGTTGCCATTGCTTTTTTTTGTCACCGTTTATATCAATGTGAATGCAATTAAATAAGCAATTTCAAATTGTCTTTGACCTTTATTGATATGACCTGCCTTAATTTATTTATTCTCTGGTCAATGCACATGATAACTATTGCAGCTGCTTTCTCTGGTCAATTGTCTTAGGCCCAGAATTTCCTTTTGGCATAATTGCAGTGTGGTAGTGCATTAGGTTCGTGAGACCAAAGAGATAACAATTTCACATGATAATGAAAGGTATGGTGTGAGTTATAATTGCATTGCAAGAGTTCAGCCCATATATGAAAAATCATTTAGTTATAATTGCATTGCAAGAGTTTAGGATGTTTTGACCTGTGGTACTACATGTTATTAGTTTCACTTTAATTTTTTGGCCGACATGATACTTGACAACTGAGTTCAGACCTACTCTCCAAGCAGCCACCAACTTTTTAAACTTCTTTACACATTCAATAGCTTGTCATTTGCATAGCAATATAAATTTAAACTTGAAAATCCTAACATTGTTTCCCAATAATTCTATTGCTGGAGGTAATTTTCACATGGACAGCTTAAAGGTGCGGCGATATCTTCAGAGGAAAAATGTACGCCTCTCATTCCTCACTATTATGTTTGCATTGCTGCGGTGTATGGTTGTTTTACTTACTTTGCTCATGCTTAGTGTCAAACCTAGTGATGGCCTTCGTGCCGGATTTGTTGATGTGTCGGCCTTCATGCCGGATTTGTTGATATGTTGGGCTTCGTGCCAGAAATGTGGTTGTCGGCCTTCGTGCCGACCTTTTCCTTGCAGGTTTTGGAAATCTCCCCATGCAGGGGAGGTGCTGCCAAAATTTTGACATATAACATAGTTGTAAATAGTTGTGCAGCTGTTTGTTCCATTTATCAACCAGTGATAGCATTTTCTTGATATTTTGATACTATAATTTAAATATAGGGGCATATGGCTTATGTGACCATAGCCTGTTGTTAGTCAATAGTCTGATTTTTTTTTGTCTGAACACATGATATAATCTTGATCTCATCGTCATTGTACTCCACTTTCAGAAATGGACTATTGTAGTTGATCATTATAATTTCAATTGTAGACTAAGAGTGAACCTTGCAGTGTCTTAAAATATTCTTTTTATGAAAATCTTAAAAAACTTCTTGTGGCTGACATGTAGCTGAAAGGAAATCGGGTTCAACAAATTTATGTTTTTTGGCTGCCTCAATAATTTCTGAAAGGAATTCATACTTACCTAAAGACATACATCTCTGTTGCATCAGGTGTGGCAGGTGCAGTGGAACATTGGAGGCTTGGAGCAGTAGGTGTTGCTGCGGCCACAGGACGTAGTCGCCAAGTTCTCCTAGATAGAATAGGACTACAGTTCAAAAACTTATTTTGTTGCAAGAACTCATTGTAACTTTAGCTGATTAGGTTTAATGAGATGGAACCTTGCCCTCTGATCTTGATATGAGAATTGATGTGTATTGAAAATATTTACTTTCTGGAGTAGTACATATGATCGACGTACGTGTATATATATATGCTTTGTTGTTTACATGGAAAAGCAAAAAAAAAAAGAGGCGGCTTCCCCGAGTGCCTGGGCAGCGGCACTCGGGGAAGAGGGTTTTCATAAAAAACTACAAAATTTCTTCCCCGAGTGCCTAGGACAAGCACTCGGGGAAGAGTTTTTTTTTTTAAAGCAAATGTCTTCCCCGAGTGTTGCACTCGGGGAAGAGGTTCTTTTTTAAAAAAAAACAAATTTCTTTCCCGAGTGTTGCACTCAGGGAAGAGGATTTTTCAAAAAAAAAAGACGGACGGCGTCAAAACTTCCCCGAGTGCTAGGACGGCACTCGGGGAAGGCTTCCCCGAGTGTGCGATTTTTGGCACTCGGGAAAGACCTCTTTCCCGTGAGAGGCATCCCTGGAGGCTCTTTCACGAGTGTTGCACTCGGGAAAGGCTTCCCCGAGTGTTTTTGCCCCTTCCCCGAGTGCATTTGGCACTCGGGGAAGCCTCTGTCTCCCGTAGTGATTGTGACTCGTCTTTAAATCTTGATGCTGAGATGTTGCTCAATAATACTACTTGTTCTTTTCTAGGTCCTAATATAATGTTGTTTTTTCCCCAAAGGACATTGAAGAGGGAGAGAGCAACCAGCTGTGTGTACGTACTACAGTAGGATCGGAGTACTCGATTCGTACATCGGACACGATGGACTACTCATCAACTGAATATTGGAGAAATTAATTAATATAGGGATCTAGCGAGACTCTCTCGAACATACACTACTAGGGAAAGAGGCTTTCGTCCCAGGGCAAAAATAACATTAGTACCGGTTCAGTTTGCTCCCCCTACTAATGTTGCAAGAACCGGTACTAATGTCCCGTGCCAAAAAGGAGGCAGGCGGAGCCATCCCGTGATAAACATTAGTACCGGCTCTTATTGAGCACCGATACTAATGTCCCACATTAGTACCGGTGCTCAATAAGAGTCGGTACTAATGTGAGGACGCCACATTAGTACTGGTGCTGAATTCAACCCGGTATAAAAGGATTAGACATTTGTACCGGACCAAGAATATCCCCGGTACTAATGCTATGCCCCCAAACGGCGCCGTCAAACTCACACCACTCGCGTGGGACCCACCCACCCACCACACACCAGGCCGCACCGCGGGCACCGCCTGCTGCCTTATCTACTCGATCTGACCCTTCTCCACCACACTCCTCCTTTCTTTTTTCTCGATCTCACTCTCTTCCTCTTGGTTCTCCAGGCCGGTCGATCCAGGGCGGAGGAGGTGGCGCGGGCACGGCCGGCCGGCCGGCCGGGCGGAGGCGGCCTGCCCCGGCGGTGCAGGCGCGCGCGACCGGCCTTGGCGCGGCCTGCCGCGGCGGCGCGGGCGCGGCCAGCCGGCGGTGCGGGCGCGGGGCGCGGAGGCGGCCTGCCCGGCGGCGGAGCAAGGGCCTGTGCTGATTGATTTGGTTTTTTTTTTTTTGATGATTGTTCTGTGAGATTTGAGACAGATTGTGTTGTGAGATGTAATTTTTGTGAGATTGTCATCGTGAAATTGTATGATTGTGAGATGTGTTTGTATGAATGTGAGATGTGTTTGTATGAATGTTAGATGTGTTCATATCTGAATCTTAGAAAGAAGAAAGAAAAGAATAATAAATAAAAAGAAAAGGAGGAGACGGAGATGGAAACAGAGAGGAGCGGGACGGAGACGGAGGTAACGGGAGTTGACGGAGGAGGCACATTAGTACCGGTTGACTTCATATTAGTACCGGCAGAACAATACCGGTTTGGAAATCTGTACTAATGAAGGTTATAAACCGGTACAAATGAAGGATTCCCTAGTAGTGATACTGATGTATAGTACGCTCTATCACGCAAGTTCATTATTCATATGATGACTAATGAGTCACGTAGTACGTACATATACGTGCCGGCTGGCCTGTTATGATCTCATCGACACTCATTACTATATCGATCGATCGGTAGAACAAATTAAACTTGTTGTGTACGAGTCTTTTGATCGCAATTAGAGCCCATCATCATCATCATGGCGACACGTTAGGCGCCACATCTCTTTTGCTCTCGTACATACGTTTGCTTAATCTACCATACAACCATGCACGACTCGATCGATCGGTCATCACTACATGATCGATCTTCTTCGTTATTAATTCTTTTGGGAAATCATGCATGGTCTAGCTTCGATCATCGTTTTTCTTGGATTCTGAAAGCAAAACACGATCGATCATGCACGGGCTCCGGGAAAACTTGCACGGAAAGCCAAGGCCTCCGGCCGGGGATAGATGAGCGAAATGAGTGAGCGCGAGAGCCTACACGATCGTCCTAGCTCACATGGGGAAACTGATAAAGCCTTGCAGGGAATGATGACTGGATTCGTGTATAGATAGCTCTTCTTTTGGCGTACTACTAAGCTAGCATAGCAGCACTTGCTTTTTAAGCTAGCTAGCCGGGGCATGAGTGCTCAAAGGCAGTGTGAGGGGTATGGAGAGGGCCCACGCGAGGGTCACCAAAAGGGCAAAGTACCATGCACACACTGCTGGACTCTGGTCGTCTGGTCCCACTGCACGGTGGCTACCTTTGAGATCATATATAAATTCTCAGATATTTACTTTCAAAAAAAATTCTCAGATGCAAACTGGTCACATTGGTCATGCGATGCAAGCTTTGTGAATGAGGGAGTGAGATAGGAATGGGCCCGGTCACCGATCCATCGTACTGGAGTGCTACTGGAGGAGTGGTGGGGGGTCTGTCTGCCTTTTCGTTATCTCCGTCTTGCCACGGCTTTAGGCTTGATTGGCTACAAAGCCAAAGCCCAAAGCTTGGTTGGTAGCTAGCACAGGTGAATGAGATCGAATATGTCCTGTTATTCTCTATATGCATGGTGGCCCGGCGAGACGACGACCTAAAGATGTAGCGTAATTTGTAGTAGCTGTTGGGAGATAGGAGTATCACACATTTTGACAGGCACGTGTGTGTGGAGTACCACATGGAGTATACTGGACACTCGTCACCATGAAAGCAAGCAAAAGAGCTGCGCAGAAGCACCCTGCAGCCCGCACTGCACTGATTGCACGCGTGTGGATGTCACGCGCATGAACGTCGACACTATGCACAAAGCCTCTCGCTCGCTGCCAAAGCCGCCGCCACGCAACAAAGCGTGTGTCGTAAAGACGGAACCGTGTATGCCAATGCAAGCAACAACAGAGGAGGGACAACGACACGCACCAGGCCATGCATATCACTCGAAATATTTGTTGTCGTTGACTTTTCCTTACAACTTTGATCATTCGTCTTATTCAAAAAAGTTATGTGAGTACCACATATTTTGTTTGCTATATACTTTATTATTGTAGGTATTTTAAACTTGCATTATCCTTTTACATATTTGTAATAATTTTTTGAATAAAATGAGTAGTCAAAAGTTGTAACGAAAAGCCAATAACAACAAGTATTTTGATACGGAAGGAGTACTATACTATCATCTCTCGACCAACCAACTACAACCATTGCAACTTGCAACGACGACGAGCTACGTAAAAAGGTCGGGACAAAAAAGAAAAAAAAACAGAAGCATGTCCCCCCAACTGAGAATTTTCTGATCTGTCGATCGACCGAGAATAAATAAAGAGAAAATGGACGAGAGAAATGTTTTTTTTTGAAGTTAGAGAGAAATGTACTCTACTGTGCAGGAAGGAATCGGAGCAGTGTGGACGTGCCGGGCCGGATTCGATGTCGACGGGCAGATTCCGGCCGGCCGGGAATGACGGGCGCGACGTGACAAGGCACAGGAGAGCAACGCGCGCGGCGACGCAAAAGGCCACCGGAGACGACGATACGGCGCCCGTCCCCGTCTGTGTTGACTCGGACACGCATCGTCGCCGCCGCCGCTGTTCACCGTCGGTCTTGCAAAAGCGGCCGGCCGCCGAATCCACACCCGTATGGCCGTATAGACAAAAGTTAGGTGAGACCCTGCGCCGAGATTCGTGGGGAGACGTCGCCGCTGGTGCATCGGCCAGTGTCCATTATTTTAGTTTCTTTGATGATCCGAGAAAATAATGAATGGAAATAAAAAAAATAATAATAATAAAGGAATACACGGACAGGATTAACAAGAAGGAAGCAGGTGGGTGAGAATCTGAGATGAATGTACTATACGGTAACCTTATCGGATCTGACAGGGTGGACCGCTGACGCCGGTGGACCCGAGAATGCCGCCGGGTCAATCTCGGTCGTACCACCACCGGGTGGTGGTGCGGTGCAGGTGGATGGTGCACGGTAAAAAATTCGGTGATTCACCCCCACCCAGCCAAACACCAGCCGTTGGTGTGCGTCGTTGCTGGAGACAGTCTTACCCGACAGATCTGCCTGGTTTACACCGTGGAGCAGAAGGTACCTGACCGGGTTGACACATCTACCCGGGATATTTAACTTTTTACCATTATAACGGTTGGCGACTCTCCGATTATCACTTTAACGGTGCCAATTATTTCTTTGCCCCCGATGTTACGATTTGGATACATTTTTACCAATTTTGCTCGCGTGGCACGCCAACAGAGCAGTCCACGTCACATTCGTCGCCACGAAGGATAACAGATGACCTCATATGCCCCTGGCCGTTCTTCTTCCTCGCGCGCTACGCCGACGAGCACGGCGACGGCAGCTCCGAGTCCTCGGCCGGGGGCGCGAAGGGAGGGTGAGGCAGTGAGGGCGGTGCGCAGCTCCCCGGCCGAGCTTCCCCGCCGGCGAGAGGGCGCGGGGCGCGGCGAGCTACTGCCAGGAGCGGCGGCTCCCCGGCCGAGCTGCCCCGCCGGCGAGCGGGCGCTGGCGCGGCCAGCTCTTGCCGGGAGCGGCGGCGTGCGACTCCCCCGACCGAGCTTCCCCACCGGCGAGAGGGCGCGGGGCGCGGCGAGCTACTGCCAGGAGCGGCGGCGCGCGGCTCCCCGGCCGAGCTGCCCCGCCGGCGAGCGGGCGCTGGCGCGGCCAGCTCTTGCCGGGAGCGGCGGCGTGCGACTCCCCCGGCTGAGCTTCACCGCCGGGTGCAGGCCACGACGAGCTCTTGCAGGAAGCGGCGGCGCGCGGCTCCGGTCGAGCTTCCCCGGCGGGAGCAGGCGCGGCTGTGCGGGTCACGCCGCGGCGGACGACTCCTCCTGGCCCTCCCTTCTGTCCTTCCCCTTCTCTCTGGTGTGGATGAAGGTTGAAGATGAGTCTGACCTACGGGGCCCACAAGTCAGTGACATGAGAAGAGAGAAAGGGAGAGCGTATGGTGGAGAGAGAGGGGCAGGCAGGTCATTTTGCACCCTCGCCTGGCCGCGATCCATCGTGGAAGGCTAACGTGGCGTGCCAGCGCAGCAGAAGTGGTAAAATTGTATCAACATCGCAACATCGAGGGCAAAGAAATATTTGTCACCGTTAGAATGCTAAACAAAGAGTGGCTATCCGTTATAATGACAAAAAGTTAAATATCCCCATCTACCCCGCCGTGGGAGGACTGCCTTTTTTTTTTACTATACTTCACGTCGGTGCACATGGAAAATAAAAACTACGTGTTTTTCTCATAGTTTCATCATCACAAACGAAAAGAGCAGACAATTAAGTGCATGCTTACACAACACTGGTCGTCTAAACAAGAAAAAGCAAGGTGGGAAAAAAAAGAGCAGGAAGGAAATTAAATAAAGGCAAAAGGATATCAGGAAGGGAAAATGGAGGGCGTACCACTAATCCGTGCATCCTACTACGGAGGAGTAGTCTAATACCGTGGCGGTGTTTCGTCGAACCCACGCAGATACGTACGTGTCCTTACCACTCACGAAAGGACCTCTAGCTGATTTCTTTTTTCAATTACACGTTACATCCAAGACGCGTGCGCGCAAACCTTACTTCTAGGAGTATCTTCGAAGACTGAACCGGTAAATCCTCAAGATTGACGAAGTCACCACAGGCTCCTAGGAGCATTTTCGAAGACTGGACCGGCAAATCCTCAAGATTGACGAAGTCAGCACATATGCATCGCTGTCAACAGGAACGTCGCCTACCACTTACTCCCTCCGCCGCGATTTGATGGTCGTTCTAGCAACAATTCCGTGTCCCAATTTATGTGTCGTCCAGGGTAATACAGATGCCTCCCACACCTACTCTCTAGGCTTGAATTCAGCCTTTTTCTGTCACCACTAGGTCACCCCCATCCACATGGGCTAATCCCAGCCACATGTTCTCATCTGCTTGCCCATGTCCTGGGAAATTTCAGTGAACAACAGAGGGGAGAGAGATGTCCAGGGTCCCTTAGTCTTGGTGCATGGATTCAAACGACAGTCATAAAGGGACAGAGAGAGTAAAGCACAAATATCGTTAAATCTTGAGAATTTCGCACCCAAGGGAAGTCGAACCCAGAACCTACCGTGGCTATTGTAACCACTAAGCTGACATTCACCGTATCTATTTTTTTTTTTAAAGATACGATCAACGCATGTGAACGTGGAGGATTATTTTCCCCGCACACACAGACAGATTATTTGGTCCAGTGGGGCCTGCGTGCAGCCGACCAGTAGTCCAGTACCGCGCGCCTACCATCTTCGAAGCGACTGGTAAGGTGAGATGCACAATTGCAATGCAACTAAGGCCCTGTTTAGTTGGTTAAAAATTTACCAAATTTTCAATTTTTCTCCATCACATCACATTAAATACACCAAAAGACATATATTCGGAACAGTAAATATAGGTAAAAAAATTAACTAATCACACAGTTCTGTTGTACATCACGAGACGAATCTTTTGAGCCTAGTTAGTCCATAATTGAACAATATTTACCACAAACAAACGAAACATGCTACAGTGTGCTACAGGAGTTTCAGAAGTTACTTTTGCTAAAAATTTGCCATCTAAACAGGCCCTAAAATTGATCGATCGCAAGCATTTCCAAGCACACGCACAAGCCCAAAAAAAAAATGTAGTCGTAGGTGAACGTGTTAAGAAATGTCATCTTCGTCCACGATCCAACCAGCGGGGCCCTTGTTCTTTTTTTCGTTTAGAAAAACCGGGAGAAATCTCGAATCGTTGCGGTGCCCAGAAATCGGACGGGGAGAGCGACGCCGATCCGCCACGTGGTCGTATCGGATAGGGGCTGCGCCTGGAACGCGTGGTGGGGAGGCGGTAGGTGCTACTAGCACACGTGGACCTGAATTCTTAAAATGGACCTCCTGGGCCTGGGGGCTGGGCCTGGACCAGAATAGTAATAAATAGCGGGGCGGGGAAACGAAAAACGAAATGCTGCTCATCACGACTCTCCCTCCCTCCCTCTGCTTAGAAAAACGTTCGATCGGCGGGCAATCGATCCCATCGCGGACGGCGCGTTGCTTCGTCTCGGCTTCGCGCCTTGAGCGGAGTGGGACGGCGGCAGGTCGGCGTCGAGGAGGGGCCGAGGCCGGTGGCGTGCCCCGCGGTGCCGACCACGTACGCCTACGCGGCGCCTCAAGAGGAGGAGGAGCGCCTGCCGCGCGCGCGTTCCATCATCCATCCCCCAAGGTTTGACGCTAACTGCTGGAAGCCGCGGCGCGAGCGACGGAAGCAAGGAAGGCCCCGCTTGCTTGGGAGGAGTCGAATCAACTTGAGCTTTCAGGAGACGGGGAAGGAGAGGAGGCCGGGGAGGAGCCGAATCAAGCTGCTGCTGCTTCTTCTCCGATCGATCAGCTGGTAACTTGGTAAGTGCTTCCACCCCTTCGCCTCCCACCAAAATCTCTTTTGCTTTTCTTCGGATGCTCTTCTCGCTTGTTTTTATTTTTCGCTCGATTTCCGTGGTGATTTTTGGTGGGAATGGCCGGGAAAGCTTCCGCCCCTACGTACGTTTTCGTGCCGTCTGCTGACCTTGTTACTTTTCTCTTTCGACAAGATTTGTCGCGTATTCTGAACTGAATCCACACCACACCCTTCAGGCCTTCACCAAAGTCTCAACTCTCAACCTAGGTAGGTAGTAGGCTTCGTAGTTCCGCTGCTGGCGGTAACCGAGCGTGCGACACCTTGCTCTGATTTTTTACTGGTGGATTTGTGCTGGAGAAGAAGAAAAGGTGGGGCAGGGTTTTCTAATTTCTTGGGCGACATATTATTTCCTCTGTGCGTGTTTTTAAAATCGTGGAGCGCGGAACGCGTGTGGCCCGCCGCGACGACGTGAGGTCATCACACCACGGCACGGCTGGATTTCGCCGGAAAGGATACGCGCACACACCACAACGAACGCATCTCAGTAGCCACAGCACACGCACGAGGAGGGGTCGAAGAAATTGCGGGGAAATCCTTTGGCTCGGGGAGCCGTCGCTATCGACCAGATACCACTGTACGTATTCGCTGCGAAAACAAAGGCCTTGTTTAGCTGGCTAAAATTTCTAACCTTTTCTCCGCTCTCTCCATCACATCACATTAAATACATCAAAAAGTACATGTTCGGAGTATTAAATATAGGTAAAGAAAATAACTAATTACACAGTTTGGATGTCCTTTGCGACACGAATCTTTTGAGCCTAGTTAGACCATGATAGGATAATATTTACCACAAACAAACGAAACGTACTACAGTGTGCTGCAGAAGTTCCAGCAGTTAAAAAGACAAATTTTTCAACCAACTAAACAATAAGGCCAAACATGCAAGAGGCCACTACTACGCACGTGGGCCCCACGCAAAAACCCCGTCACCGTCACGATATTAAAAACCTGTGATACTGCCGGTACAGTGCACGAGTACGTTTTTTTTACCGTAGTACGCTCGTGGTACAAGACCCTATCCGGAGGGAGGGTGTCGGTCGGTAGGCGTGCTCTTCTTCTAAGGACTTGCTGACTGCTCTGCTCTCGGCCTCTCGCTAGATACTACTAGTAGTGGGCGCCAGTTGTGATGTGCGAGCAGAGCAGAGCAGAGCATTTGCACGTTGTTTACTGCTGCTAATCAACAAATCTTTAATTGACGCGAGCCCTGCGGAACGCCTGCCTGCACGCACCGCGCTTGTCCTCCCGTCGTGGACCTTTGTCGCCGTCCGTGGTCCCCATCCCCACACACACTTGACACTACAGTGCTACTTGTTCTCTTCGACCTGTTCAGGCTTTGCCACTGCTATAGTACTAGCAGTCTTGGCATTTTTGGTTGGGCAGGATCGAGTCCGTGGCGCTTGATTTTAACCAGATCGTGTCGCCGGCGCCAACACGAGTTGGCGCGCATCATTCCGCTGCATGTGCCGCCGCCGCACCGCGCTGCCACGTCATTCACCTGCATGTGCCGCCGCCGCCGCATCACGCTGCCATGTCACCACCAACAGCAAGTAGTCGCCGCGCCGGAGGGGAGCATCGGGCAACATTCCTGATTTGTTGCCCGGGGTCGATTATGGTATAACTTGCCCCGCTTTTCTTGTGAGCAAATTCTCTATAGTATGTGTCTGGAAAATATAATTCATCATTTATCTGCTATTGAAAATTATAGGATGAGCTAATTTCTAATAACACGTAAGAGATGAGGTATATATATTTCGTAGTGGCATATAGAGAATAAGCTTCTTTCTTTTCCCTTTTATTACCGCTCCTACCCTTGTTCAGTTTGGTGTGAAAGTTGCGAAAATTTTGCAGTACCAATTGTAAACCAAAGATTAATATGATCAAATATTATCTAATTATAAAATTAAATTACACATATGGGTGGAAAATCGCGAGACGAACCTAATTAATTCGTCATTAGAAATTGCACAACGATATTGTCTAATCATAACCTAATTGTACACGATATATCTCGCAATTTTACTCGAGATTATTATGAAATGAACTTTATTATTAACTTATATTCAATATTTTTAATTAATGTTAGTAGATTAAATGTGACGGATAAACAAGGCCGACTTCACCTATAGGGTAAAGTAAAAGTTACCGTGGTCGCTTCTTGTGTTTGTGGGGTGGTGGTTCCGGATGGAGACGAAGAAGAAGGTCGCACGTGACCAGCTACTGCCGGTCGGTCTTCTGGGGAATAACAGTGCTATTACTATTTAGCCCCCGTAGTCTATGGGTAGGTACCCTTTTTGTACCATTCGGGATTTCTTTATCTCCTCCATCCTCGGTGCACAACTTTCACCTAAACCCCCCCTTTTCTGCGAGTCAGTAGTCGAGTAGTACGCAGCGCTCGTTTCCATTTTCCCTTTTCTGCGAGGTGGAATGTGCGTTATCACGTGACCGTTTCTGTCGCGCTCGTCCTCTTTTTTTTTTCCATCAGAGTTTCACCAGCACTCCCATGTTTCCAAAACCACTATAAAATTTCTCTCTTGGCCAAGCAAGAACCAAGATATCGGCCGAGGCACGTGACATAATGTTCACCTACTACGCGTGCACAAATCACCATCGATCCACAAGAGAGGGTGTCAGTGTTACAAGTAAGTTTGCACCACCACTAACAAGCGGCCTAAGTGGCGGAAATCATTACTACAAAAAACGTAAAGCAAAGCCTGCTGTTAGTGCTACAGCGCGACAGAACCCGGCACCGGCGGTGCGCTGTGAAATCCCCTTTTTCCTTCGTGGCGAGTGGGCCGGCGTAGCCATCAGAACGTGTGTTTTGACGCGCACATGCTCAACCTCCCTTGGTTTTTTTCATATACTGAGTTTAATCCTGCAGCAGAGAATTAGTAGTAGCTAGAGATGGAGGTGTGGACAACACACGGGCAGTTACAACTTGCAACAGGAAGGAAGGTAGATTAATTGGGCGGTGAGCCGGGAGAGATTACTCTATTTTTTCAGAGTTCATCTGTGCTCGGATTCCGCCGCGGTTATGAATGAATAAACTAGTGTTAAGACGCTAGAGCAGGACATTCATTTGTCAGATACTACGTGTACTACGAGTAGTTTAGTTTGCCAACCAAGTTGAGTTGAGGGAACAACTTAACATTGGATATGGAGCAAATAAACTATGCAATGTTGCAAATTAAAGGACCCCGTTGGACAGTCGAGGCCTCGAGGGACATGGGCTCTCGGGGTCCTCTAGGGTTGCTTGATATCGAACCCCATTGATTGATTGATTTCGCACAATCTCATCAATCTCGACCCCCATTTTATTCCTGATTTGAGATACAAATTTATGTTAAGTATTTAAATAACCACCCAAATTGGGTCCAAACATGATACATTACCAACTCTCGATATGTTAGTCCTGCAACAAAGACTTTCCATTTTTTTAAATACTATATATATATAGCTCTTGACTGGAGCAGACCTAAGGCCAGTCTCAATGGAGGAGGTCATCACACAGTTATCAAGACTGGAACCTTAAGAACCGTGCCAGTGGAGGGTCACGGTGGTGACACTCCTCTCTCATTCCATAACATTGCCCATTCTCTCTCCTCATAAATTTGCTGATGTGGTAGAAAATTTAATGCTCATAACCCTCTCATGACACTTCCCACTGAGACTGGCCTAACCATACCTGTAACCTCCTCACATCCCACGGATGGTGCTGCTGCTGCTGCTGCTGATGTGTTCAGTGGCAAAACTCCAAGGCAAACTGTTGCTATCAACGGAAAGCTCCCTCCTTTACTCTACGGACCCCATGTGTGAGACTGTGAGCCCTCAAGAGACCGTCATCACCCACGCGCGCGCGTCTCGTTTTTCTGCATGTGGAGCGGTCGTACTCGTACCAGTGTACCAGGCACAGGCAGGTCTCATCTGGGGGTTTGGTTGCCGGTGTCGCGCACCGCATCGTGTCCACGATGCCACACTGACGACGAACACCCTGCACACACGGGCGGTAGCTCGCCACCTACTTAACGTAAAGCCCTGCGGTTTCCGGTGAGGCCGCGACCTTGACCTGCGTGCGTGGTCGGTGTGGTGGCCGGCGCGCCTGTTCCGGCCGGCTTCTGGCCGTGTCACCGCCAAGTCACTGTGACATGGACGACGAGGCCACGCACGGCACGGGGGTAGACGACGACGACGACCTGTGAAGCGTGTCTCCGTCTCCATGTGGTGAAAGTGAATTTCTCCCGGTGGTCGGGCGGGCGGGCCGAGCGCGGCGCACGGTGGGTTGGGTACGCTGGCGCAGCGGGATTTATTGCGCTGGTCGCACAGGGTCACTCACGCTCTCTATTTTGTTGCGGCATGCTTCAGCACTTGCGGGCTGCGGCTGGATTCAAACCACCCGGGGCACCCGGCCGGGGCGTCAACGTTAGAGCTTACCGGAGTTTGTCCGTCTTCAATGCCTTTTAACTCGCTCGCAGCCGTTTCCGTCCGTTTCTGATCCTGTGGATGCAGGTGCAGCCCCCCTTTTTGGCTTGTAGCGTCCAGTTCGCTTGGCTTATCAGCCATCAGCCAGCAGTACTTTTCTCTCAGAACAAACCAGCCACCAGCAACCAGCCAGCAGTACTTTTCTCTCAGAACAAATCAGCACCAGCCACCAGCCGCCAACTAAACGAACAGGCGGTAGATTTAAAAGTTTTTTTAAAAAAAAGACTTGAAACATTTTTTATTTCGGAGATGGACGTTTTGATAGTTTCAGATATCTGAATACTGACATGACACAATAGTTAATCGTGATAATTGAAATATGATCCCTCGCTCTCTCTTTTTTTTTATCGGTTGATAGTTCTGCGGTTTTTCCATAACGATATCAATTTTCCCCACCTTTAAACCTAGTCTCAAGTTCTAGTTTTATTGGACGAGGAAAGACGTTAGCGGTAGTTCATACATTACGTTTGTACGTAGCATCTCCCTTGTCATGTGCGAATTTCATTTGATGATAAACCGTTGCGATCGCAAGAGGTTACATAACTAGCGTTACTGTGCTTCTCTTGATGTCATTTCACTCGTCACAATACATAGCTGCCACGGACTGCACGACACGATAGTTGATCGTAACCGTCGAATTGCCCCTCCCGCTCCTTTCTAGCTCGCACGTTACATTTGTCGCTAGTAGCCACTATGCCGACTTCAACTTCTAGTGGGTAGAGACAAGGAGATCCGTTGCGCGAATGGAAACTTCAATTCCTGTTGGACGAGGTGAGATGAGGCGTTACACATTGGTGACATGACAGCAACGTTACTGTTACGACACATTGATCAATTTTCCCGCCTTAAATCTCCCGTGTGAAGTTCAAATTTCATTGGAAGAGGAAAGACGTTATCGTTGGCTCATATGTTACCTTTGTATATAGCATCTCCCCCCTTTTGGGATGCAAACCTTATTGGACGTGGAACGTCGTTGCGATGTGGATGACATGAATAAGCGTTATCATGCTTCTCCTGGTGTCATTCACCCATCACGACGCAACATACCCGGGAATGGACAAACGACAAGATAGTTGATCGTAGCGGTCAAATTGCCACTCATGCTCCTTTCTAGTTCGTATGTTACATTTGTCGATAGTAGCCACTATGCCAGCTTCAATTTTTATTGGGCGAGACAAGGAGAGCCGTTACGCGTATGGCAACTTCAAACCCTATTGGATGAGGTGAGATGAGCGTTACACATTGTTGTAGCATGGTAGTAGCGTTATCGTTGTGATGCCAACATTGTACATTGTTAGTTCGTTACGACATGTGCATACACTATGTTTAGGTTTTATGTTAGATGAGGAAGCACTAACATGTAATTTCTTAAATAAAAAGTTAAAACTATGAAATAATTGATGAGATTTTAATGCAATAAAATCACAAATTAGCTATTGTCTCACTAATAATGTTATAACAATTAGATGACATGAAAATCCTACGATATATCTACAAGAATTCTCTAGAAAACCGTCCAATTCGCTCGTGGTGCCGTGCTTCAGAAACTTTTGCTCCCTTGCCCCTCGAGGTTTCCAAAAATTAGACTCACCACCGTCTGTATCCATCGGTAGGCGAACCACGCAGGCACGCGCACACACAGTATACGCGTAGGCTCAGCCCTGCCGCTTGCTGCTGCAGGCCCTTTTACTTTACAGTAACCCCCAAATATTCCTTGAAAAATTAATCCCACCCCGCGTTTCCCCCTACCCACACAGTCACACAGAGCCCCAGCCAGACCCGGACGGACGCCACAAGAGGGAGAGGAGGGGGAGCCGGCGGTGAGAGCGCAACCCGGCTCCAATGGAGGCGCAAGTGGCGGCTCCGCACCACCACCACCACCAGCAGAAGGCGGCCAACCTGGCGCGCACCTTCACCAAGCTTCTCCGCCGGAAGCGCTCCGACGCGGCGGCGCAGGGCGTCCCCGAGGCGCCGGCGTCCGTGGTCGGGGCCGACGACTACGAGGAGGAGCGGGCGGAGCCGCCTGTGGTTCCGTCCCTCAGCAAGCTCAAGCTGTCGGGGAACCTCGCCGCGGCCTACTCCTTCGACGCCTTCTTCCGCAACGCGGCCGAGAAGAAGGCGGCCGCCGCGGCGGCGGGAGGTGGAGGGGGAGTGGGAGTGGGCCGGGCGCCGCCGGGGGATGTGACGCCTGAGGCAGCCGCGGATTCCCTCCTCGCGACCCTCTTCGCGGGGGTCTCGGCGGTGAAGGCGGCGTACGCGCAGCTGCAGCTCGCGCAGTTCCCCTACGACGCGGAGGCGATCCAATCCGCGGATGCGGCCGTCGTCGCCGAGCTCACCAGGCTGTCCGACACCAAGCGCAGGTACCTCAGGGACCCCGCCGCCGCGGCCGGGGGCGCGGCGGCGGCGGGCCACACCGCCCTCGCCGCGCACGCCGAGGAGCAGCGCCACCTCCTCAAGACGTACCAGATCACGGCGCGGAAGCTGGAGTCGGAGCTCCGCGCCAAGGACGCCGAGGCCGACCGCATCAGGAGCTCCCTCACCGCCGAGCTCCGCGCCGAGCGCGCCCTGGAGGCGCGGCTCCACCCGGGCCGGACCCTCGCGTCGCTCGACGACCTCCACCTCTCCGGCCTCAACCCGACGCACTTCCTCACCGCGCTCCGCCACACCGTCAAGTCGATCCGGTCCTTCTCCAAGTCGATGCTCAACTCGATGCAGTCCGCCGGGTGGGATCTGGCGGCCGCCGCCGCCGCCGTCCACCCGGGCGTCCCGCTCCGCCGCGCCGGCGACGCCAAGTTCGTCTTCGAATCCTACGTCGCCATGAAGATGTTCGCCAACTTCCACCGCCGCGACTTCAACTTCAGCTTCCTGGACGAGCGGGAGTTCTACGACCGGCGGCTGTTCTTCGAGGAGTTCACGGAGCTGAAGGGGGAGCCGGCGAGCGCGTTCCTGGACGTGAGGAACCCGCGGTGGGGAGGGTTCGGCAAGTTCCTGCGCGCCAAGTACCTGTCGCTGGTGCACGCGCGGATGGAGACGGCCTTCTTCGGCCGCCTGGAGCAACGCGGCATCGTCAGCGCCGGCCCCGGTTTCCCGGAGAGCTCGTGGTTCGCGGAGTTCGCCGAGATGGCCCGCCGCGTCTGGCTGCTCCACTGCCTCTTCTTCGCGTTCGACGGCGGCGCCGAGGAGGACGGCGCCTCCATCTTCCAGGTGCGCACGGGGGCGCGGTTCTCGGAGGTGTACATGGAGAGCGTCAGCGACGGGCGCGCCGACGACGCCGCTGCGGCCGCCGCAGACGACCGCGTGGTCGGGTTCACCGTGCTGCCGGGGTTCAGGGTCGGCCGGACGCTGATCCAATGCCGGGTCTACCTGTCCCGGCCGGTGCGGCGTCCGTGAATGGCGCTCGTGGCCACTGCCCAGGAAAAGGTCGTGCTTGCTCGCGGCGTCCGGCGGATGATGGGGGAAGAATGCCCATTTTGGGTCGGCCGTCGAGGTCTCCCGCCGGCTGGGGCGGTGGCGATGATGATGACCGGTGGTCTTATGTAAATCTAGTAGCAATGTAATCGTAATATAAATGGTACTTGGAGTTCGAAATGTTGCATCCGTGCATTGCGCCATTGCCGTAATTGTTCTTGCTCCTCCCTGCCATTGCCATGCTGAATGCAATCTGAATGCCATGTTTGCTGGTGGATCTGTGGGTCATCCGATCCAGTTCATCAGGTTGTTCTTGTTAATGCAGGAACCGGGAGATCCTAAAGATAGCTCTAATCTTGTGGTGGATGCGAATCTGACCACGGATTGCATCCCCCGCATTGCATGCCCGCCGATCTGATTGATACTGGCTTGGCTTGTTCACCGGGGAGGAAGAATTGAAGTGAGGAGAGGAACAAACAATAATGGTTTCTTTTTGGACGTTTGTCGATACGGTTTTGGTGTGTTGGAACTTGTGATTTGCCGTTTTGCAGTTGGTTGGCTCCTTTTGGTGGTTTGTGATCAAGCGCTAAAAGTGTGTGATTTGCACTAGTTAAACTCGACTGTCGCTCCATTATTAAGCCACCTGGTTGACACTGGAAAGGACAAGCTTGAGGCCACCGCATGCGTCTGGGCGTGGCCATTGGAACTCTGAAGCAGTTGCATTCTGTCCAAGCTTTGCTTGCAATCGGCCTGTTCGCTTGGCTGGTGGTTGGTGCTGGTTTGTTCTGAGAGAAAAGTATTGCTGGCTGGTTGCTGGTGGTTGGTTTTTTCTGAGAGAAAAGTACTGCTGGCTGGTGGCTGATAAGCCAGACGAACAGGGCGAAAACTTACAGAACCATGGTTCTCATAGTTTTATCTTCTAATACTCTACTTTTAAAACATTGTAAAGCCTCCCAGAAGTTTAGATTTAACATCAGAAAATACTCAGGAAACGTGCTTTTTTTTATTTCGCGGATGAAAAGTTTGTTGAGATGTAGAAAAAGAGGAGATGCGCAAGAACAAAGACTAGAGTTTCTTTCTACCAGGCCTTTTCCGCCTCTTCCTGTTGTCTCCTGCCAGGTGGATTTTCGGCTTTCATAATTGCCATCTGCTTTGGTTTTGAATTATTGGCTGGCAACGTGATACGCATTTTTCATAATCAATGTAATATGGACGGGAAAGATACAGCTAAATGGCACTAAGCAGCTGCAAAGAAAAAAAGGATTAGTAACGAGGCAAATGCAGGGCGCCTTTAATTTTTCCTTCTTTTGTGGTGTATCCCAACTGTCCCTTCCTTGTCCTGTTGCTGACTCGCTGGTGCTTCTGTTTGGAGCTGAACATGACAGTGTTTGATTCCTTTGTTGTGGTCGTGTTGATGGTGATGGAGACGGACCCTTTTGGTCCCAGATTGCTTGATACATGTACATATTTGGCCGTTGGTTTCGACTCTGGTGAAATCCTTTCTGATGAAAACATCGGCTGTGCAAAAGCAGTCAGCAAAATGCCTGTGTAGTACTTCGTTATGCTCCCTTCGCTATTTTTGCTGCTCCTTCATTTTTTTCATCGGTGACGACGTGAGGTCACGCATTTCGTCGAACACACACACCACCTTCGACGCCACGCGCGCGCATTGCGCAACCAATTTGGCCCAGGCCACAGCAGCATTTAGTGGGCCCAGGCCAAGATTGCGCAACCCATTTGGCCCAGAACGCAGTGCTGTTAATGGGCCAGACAAACAGAGTATGATATAGCACAGCTGAATTTTTTATATATATATATTTTAATCATTTTGTAAAATTATACGACCGTTTCAAAATTTATCAGTTTTGACAGCCAACCGCTGTGGCCCACGACGGCCCACGGGCGTGAAGGTCAGCCGCCGTGGCCCACGGCGATTGAGGCCTATTCGTCGTGCGCTACGGCAGCAGGTCCAACCGCCGTAGCCCACGGCGGTAGGGGCTGCGCAGCCGCCGTGGCTTACGGCGGCAGATCTCCTCTCCTCTATAAAAGTCGAAAATTAGTCCGGAAATGTCATAAAAATTCGGAAAAAAAGAAAGAGATGGTTGGGAAGGAGAAGAGAGTGAGGGGGCGGAGCAGCGAAGCTCTACCGGTTCTTCGCTTCATTAGTAAGTATTTCGTCGATTTCAACCCTTTTAACACCTATACTTAGAAAAAGCGTAATTAGTGATTCAATGCGTTTCTTTATATCTGTAGTATTAAAAAAATCCTGTTTGTAGGGTTAGGGTTGAGAAGGAGAAGAGGGGAGGTGGAGGGTGCGGAGCAGTGAAGCTCTGCTGCTTCTTCGCTTCATTGCAGGTATTTCACTGATTTCACTAATTACTATTTCGGTGTACTGTAGATTTCTGTAGATTTATGTATGGTATAGATTTCTGGAGTATAGATCTGTAGTTGTAGTTTATATTACGTAACATATTTACTGTTAAGTGTGTAGATCGTGGCTGATTAGTTTGCTAATTTAGTTTAGATATAAGTCTATTTGTTTCTTAGTCCCTGGATGTAGTATTTGATAGCAGTTATTGCTTTTTATTATGAATCAGACATGTCGAAGACAGTCACAATCAAATTATATTATGGACTTGGAGAAATTATATATGGTCCACAAGGAGTTGACTTGTCAAATTATAGTTCAATTGAGAAAAATGTTAAAAGAGCAGGAGAAAGAACTTGGGAGGCTATAACCAACTGGCTGGTCAAGGCATTTGCAGTAGATTTAGAGCACCAATGCCTGTCGGTGATGGCACTAATCAACAGAAGTGCACAAGTGTATTGGGAGCTCGTGCCACTTGAAGGGACTCCACGATGGAGGAGTTTTATCAGAAATGCATGCCGAGTTGGTTTGCCTGTGATTTTGTTTGTCCAAGTTTACCAGAAGGGTGGGTCTAGCAGTCAAGTGCATGAGGAAGCTGAGGATGTGGACGAGGGGGGAGGTGGTGAAGAAGGGGAAGGTGCTGAAGAAGGGGAAGATGCTGAAGAAGGTGAACAACAAGAGGAGGAAGAAGGGGATTCTGAGGGTGAGCAGACATCTAGAGGTTATGTTGTCACTGGTGTTATTGATGAGGGAGAAGGAAACCCAGAGGTGATGAGACAATATCAGAGAGAGTTGGAAGCTGATGAACGTGCATTGGAAGAGGACTCTTCAGATGATGATTATGATGATGATGATGATGATGATGAGTCTGAGGATCATGTGTCTGGCATTGGCAGAACTATGATTTCTCACAGTGTACTGTTAATAGTGGTGAGAATGTGCCATGGGAGTACACGGAGAATGAGGTTTGTGAAGGCGTTATGTACCCCAGTACTGCACATCTGAAGGATGCAGTGAAGCAGTGGTCCACCTTGACTCTACACAGGGAGTTCAGGGTAGTCAAGAGCTCTCCGAGGATATATGATGTGTGTTGCAAGAAGGAGAATTGTTTTTTTCGAGTGTATGCATATATGGGGAAGTGGGATAATTACTTACAGGTGAAAGAAGGGAAGGGTCACACTTGTACCCTTGATCGTATTGATGCAAGGCACCGAAACATTTCAGCCGATTTTGTTGCAAGCCACATGTACCCTCACATAGTGAAACGCCCTGATTATGAGCCGAAGGCAATTATCGGTGCAATTGAGGAAAAATTTGGGTACACCATCAGTTACGGCAAGGCATACCAAGCAAAGAAGAAGGTGTTGGAGCATAGGTAGGGTGCTTATGAAGCATCCTACCACAATTTACCTAGCTTGTTACACACAATAGTTCAGATGAATCCTGGCAGCTACTATGATATCAAGGACTATCCTTATGAGGAGAAACCAGGTAAGCTTGTGCTTCAGCGGGCATTCTTGGTATTGGGTGCCTGCATTGAGGCTTTCAAAGTGTGTCGACCGGTCATTTGCATAGATGGCACTTTTCTCATAGGCAAATACAAAGAAACAATCCTGACAGCTGTGGCAGCTGATAGTAACAATCAGTTGCTTCCTTTGGCCATTGCATTTGCGGAGGGGGAGAACGGTGACAGTTGGTACTGGTTCTTTGAGAGGTTGAAGAACATGGTGGTCCAGGATGTGTGTGTGATACACGATAGGCACAAAGGTATTTTGCAAGCAATCAATGACATGAAAGAGGGCAGCCAAGAGCGATACAGAGTTCCATTGTGGCCAGATGTTAAGAGCAGGTGGTGCACTAGGCACATGAAAGCAAATTTCCACAGCCAGTTCAAGAACAAGACCCTGTCTAAATTGTTTGAGTGGTTGTGTGAGCAGACTCAGCAGAAGAAGTTTGATGCCATCTGGAAGAAATTAGATGATCTGACAAAGAAGGCATTAGAGGAGATAGCAAAGAGGCCAGTGAATCCCGAACCTGGAGAGGAGCCAATTTCTCTCGAGGATGTGGGATTAGATGGCCCTCAAGTCAGGCGCAGAAGAGGGCGTGCTGTGAAGACCTTCAGCCAGTGGATTCAGAATGAGCCTAAGGAAAAGTAGTGTCTCATGTTTGACGAGAGCGGAGCAAGACATGGGATAAAGACCACTAATTTTGCTGATGTATACAACTGTGTGCTCCGCGGTTCAAGACCTCTTCCTCTAGTTGGCATCACTGAGTTCTTTATGTATCGTACAATGTTGTATTTTCACACAAGGAGCAAGATAGCGGATGAGGTTCTGAGGAACACTCAAATGAGATACTGCACAAGAATGACTGAGTATCTGACCAAGACTCAGGATAAAGCACTTAAACACAAGGTCACAACGCAGCTTTGGCACCAGTCTGATGACAATGAAATTCATATTCTGTAATTCAAGAGTTTAGACATGATTTTAGACACTGTATTTGATACTGAGGATGAACAGGGAGTTTGTTGGCACAAGGAATATGATAATGGAGAAATACAATCTTAGAGAGAATGAGTGGTTAATTAAGCTTTTTGAAGATCGGGAAAATTGGGCCATGCTCCAAGCTGAAAATGTTGGCACTAGGCTCAAAGAGTACTTGGACAGTGATACAGATCTATCCCCTTTTCTGAACTTTTGACTTATACTATTTAGAAAGGAATGTGAACTAAGTATGGACTCTGTGGCCTATGGTTGTGGCCTTGTCGGGAGTTTGGCTCTCTTTCTGAACACAGGCCATTGTCATGAACAAAAACTAAGGACCAGCATGTACTTGTAAAAAGTTTGAAAATACTGGACTGTTATGCTGCCATATAAAGAGATTTCCCCACGGTACTTTCTGAAGAGGTGGAGGAAAGATGCAAAGTTGGTGACAATGGATGAAGCTGATGGGTTTAGTTTTGACAGTGACACAAACTCTTGCGTTCCAGGATGTTATGCTGAGCAATTAACTCACATGGCCCGGAATGATTAATAGTAGCCATGATATGAAACTCTAGGTTCTACTGGAAAGAAGAAGTGTGAACTGTGAAGTTGCTCGCCGTAGAAATGATTGGAAACCAATAAACGAAAGAAAGTGAGAAAATGTGTGTGTATACGTATTCATTATGGATCTTTGCCTTTTATGTTCTGGATGTAAACCTGAGCATTCTAAACATCAGGAAACATACAGACAGAACCAAGGAATACTTCAAGCCAGTTCATTCCAGATCAATTTAATGCAGGTGAATCCTTAAGTAGGGTGCTAAGTGTTACCATACGCCCCTTGTTGCTCCGGAAAAATAGCACATCGACTGATTTTCCAGAAGCTGATTTTGAAACAACTTACTGATAACGATAAAAGGTGATCAAGGCCACTTCCATCACTCCCTGCAAATTTTTATGATGCTAGGGGATTCAGCATTGTGTATTTATAGTTTCATGAGCACAGCAAACTGCAGGGATACTACATAGAATCCTACAAATGCTGAATCAAGTTCCATCATGGTACATGGTAGTGCCTTTGCCTGAAACCTGCTGGTTTAGGCTAAGGCTGCTGTTTCAGTTTGCTGAACCGCTGAACCACAGGAGATCTTCCGACTACTTCTGGTTTCTGAATGTAGGGATGCGGAAATGAGCCCTTCACTTCTCCAGGTCGAGATCGGCCTCTGTGTCAGTGCGTAGCCACTTGGGCTCCCGTTCGCCTAGGTGCAGTGACATGGCGAGTTCTTCCTCCGATGGGTTGTTCAGGTTGGCGATTTGTCTCGGAGCATCCTGGTCTCGGTGCACGGGGGACATGCCGACGAAATTTGAGATGAACTGGCGCTCTTCCACTTCCCCGTGGGTCACACCTGCATCCCCCGCTTCGGTTCCATAGGCCGGAACATCATTTCGAGGCAGCTGCTCAATTTTAATCCCCAGAGGCTTGAACATCATCTCCACCTTTTCTTCTGGGACAGGAGGGGCTACTGTGGAAGACTCCCCGATGGCAGAGTTGGCTGCAGCAACCAGCGCGAGCATTTGCTGCTGCGCAGCTTTTTTATTTGGGATAAATTCTGTCAGTCGCGTCATGGAAAAAAACACAGATATGAAAGTGAGGAAAATACAAACCTTGGAGTGATTCATCGGTTATGATAAGATCAAGTTCAAGACGGTCCAGAAGGCGGCCAAGATCAACACCGCTGGTCCAATTTTCAGGGCCATGGTCACATGTAAGCTTTAGCCTCCCACGGTTTGCTGTGCCACCCCAGATTATCCCAATAGGACGTGGTTTCTCATCATCCTGGCCAGTCAGGATAATAAGGCTTCCACTATCACCTTCCAAGTCGAATGTTTGGTGATTCTCACCAACAACAAGGAGGTCAGTGAAGAAGCTTATTCCTTTCTCATCATTGTATTCAAGGGCATAAGCCATCACAGTTCCAGTTGTGTGACCAGAACTTCTGCCGATTTTGCATACTTGCCTCCCTATGAGTCTATTAAGTGGACACTGCAGATCTATAACCTTAACATCCCCGATGTCACCAACACCCCTAACCGTAGTTGTGACAGTATTGATGTCGAAGTCATGAGCAAATGGGATGAATGCCCCGTCAGCCCGTACAAACGTCTCTGCAGGTTCATTAGAACATGGCATGTATGTTTGGGAATTAGAAAGTTATGTACATCATTTGAAATCATCAGAAAAAAGGTAGATGTGCTGCTTGGGTAGCATGACGGAAAATAGGCTTTATTTCATTTGTTCAGAAAAAAGGCCAACCTATATATTTTTTTAAAGTAAAACCAACGCTGCTTTGTTTGCAAGTAGTAACCAGAAGATAAAGTTGATGTTAATTTGACTGACAAAGTTCAACAGGATCACAAATGTCAAACCATGCTTGATAAGAATAGATTAGATTAATAAATAATGTCATCTTGTGAAATTTTAAATAGACACAAAATTAACCAAGCAATTAAAGCCGTAAGTAATATTTTATTCCCTACATTAACCAGCTAATTTGTAACTGCTCTACCTGGGTTTGTTCCGGCATAAATTCCATACCAAACATCATCTGCGACGAAAGATGTTGCCCTTTCGACAGCTCCAATATAAATACCAGGCCCAAGATTGGGTGGCAACGGGTGATACATCTTCTGGTTTGGGTAATCCAAGTCAACTGCAACATGTCGGTTGGTGAGGAAGCCTATCTGCTTGTTGCCAGTTCGCCGTTTTACAATGGCACCCAAAGTTCCAAAAGTGTCCTGACTTGCAACCTGAAACAATGAAATGATACTGTAAGGAGGAAGTTTTCAGAAGCATGCCCTCATGAATCATGCATTGCATCATCACAAAGTATTATCAGCTACTTTTTAACTCCTAGAGTAAGCAGTTCAAGTCTAATATGCCGAAACAAAATGTGACAGAAACACTGTCAGTTTGTTTCAAAGAGAATCAATGACTAAGGTAATTTAGGTGATAGAAGGAAAGTTTAGTTGCATTGTCTCAGATGATATGTTAGCCACTATAGAATAGATTTTACAAAGGGACCTAGTTCTGATAGCTTATCAGAACATCCAACTGGATGAACTGAACATTTGCAGCATTCATAGTACCTCCTTTAACCAGACATCTTGAATGATTGGACTAGCTGAAAAAGTAACCGGTTGTCCTTAGTACAATCTTATGCATGCCGTACAATTTTTTCCCCTTGATACTGGGAAAATCTTGAGAAGAATTTTGACAAAATAAATGGTCCCCTTACAAACCAGTAGTAGAATTTTGTAGTACATGGTTTTGTACAATGCAATCATTGTGCGCAACTGCACAAGTGCACACTACAGTAGCAGGATCTAATTAATCCACATGACATATGGTTTGAAAATCAATCAATGCAGAAAAGAACAAAGGTCTACCTGAGAGCCCGACCCAATACATTCATCACTGCCGCACAACCTATTAACAAGCTCAGTGAACATTTGCTCTTTTGGAGTTTGAGCTGGTGCGCCATAGTACGAGAACTCAACAACGTCAACATCACACCAGATACCTCCTGGACCCTGTCAATGATCCAACTAAGTGAAAGCTATTCAGACCTCGACAAACCAATACAAAGTGCAAGAGAACAAGCTAGTCCAATAATCAAAATACATATGAAAGAAGTTTCCCAACCGCAAGAAGTTCAGGAAGGCAGTGGGTCGGTTTAAGCCACTTCTTGTGAACTTTGCGAGCAACAAAGACAAGAATCGCAGGGATATCTGTCAGAACCCCTTTGGTGATGCGGAATCCCACTGCCGTCCCAAGGCTAAAGCATCGCAATACCTTGCTATGGAAAGCTCTTATAGTCATCAAGTCAAGTAAGCTATTTGCTCGCTGACCCTCAGGAAACTTGCACTTGGTGAGAAGTCCTTTAGAAAGGTTGACAAAGTAGTTTGCACGCCCCTCAGCCACACAATGCTGTAGGTTTGATGTTGGCCACAAGAAGTATGCTGCAGTGTTCTCAATGTGTGTGCACCCAGAAGCAATTGGTTGCATTGATGGATAACAAGGAAATGACTGTTGATGGTAGCAATGCCCCTCCCCGTCAACTGTAGATTCTTCCGATTGTGCAAAGCCTGAGAGATGCGGCCTCTCGTCTGAAGGCCCCATTTTTGCTAAACAGATTGCCAAGCTACAACAGGTAGGAGAAGTTAAAACGAGAAGCAACAAGTCAGAAAACATAATATTCAAGGCTAATAACCTAATCCCTAAGGTAGGAAAAAATGTCAGGAAAGACTCAAATCACCATTGCATTTAGACAGCAACGGGGGCGGAGGCCAGAGCCATCCATCTGTGCGCAACTTTGCATCATACATGTTCCTAATTACAACTTTTATAGCAAGGCGCAGTATGACAAGGAATCGGTGCAGTAGGAAGCAAACATTTCTCACAATGTGCAGTTGTGCACTGTGACAAGGAATAAGTGGTTGCCTCGATGTGGTTTTGTCTTGCTGGAGTTGTACGCAAGTTGTATAGCGATGGGCTTTAGGTTGCCGATGTCGAGGAGTATGCCGGTTGCCGGAGCTGCCAAAGTTTCATTGGTGTCCCTAAAAAATATCCGAAAGTTCAAAAATTTGGTAGGCTCGATCGTCAGATTGAAAAATCAGGCAGGCACATCACATCAACCGGCCCTGCCTTTACAAATACCAAATCTAGTTTCGTTAAATCAATTTGAAGGTGACCAAAAGTAACTACTTGTAGTCCAAAATTATTGCCTGAAACGTCAAATAAAACGGACCGGAGGTAGTATAATACTTGTCTGCTAGTGGTTGTGAAAAATTGCACACAGTGACACAGATTCCACAGCGCAATCTGTGTGCCTAGGACGAGAAGCTTGGAGATGGAAAAGAGGATAGATGCTCACCCTTGCGAGGCAGCTCGATCCGATTGAGCACCGGGCGGAGGTGCTGCGGGTGCGATCGGGCCGGGGAGTCCGACGACAGCTGAGCTGAATGGAGGAGCTGAATGCCACCAGCAAGCACCGACCTCCCAGTAGGCGGGGAGGCGCCGGGCGACTAGCGGCCACCAAACCCTAGTTGTACAGAATCGCTCCCCCTCGACTCGCACCTCTGCTCGCTTTGGCGAATGGATGCACGGAGCGGTGCCACATATCGTCACTACCACGGATCGGAGGAGCAGAAGGAGGAGGTGGACAGCAGACCAGAGACGAAGATTGCACCTTTGACTGGCCCGCTGCTGTCTCTCTCTCTCATCCATCTTGAACACTGGCCCGGGCCCACCGCTTGGTCCTCATCAGCAGCCACTGTGGGCCCGCTCGAGACAGGGGGTATCCGGAAACAGTTAACCCTATCCCGACCTCTTCCAGCCCCGCCGCTTTCTTCTGTCTCTCGAATCCCGCGGTAACTTTCACACGAGCCGAGCGCGGGAGATAAAACTACACGCGGTGAAAAACGAAAACACTGAGCTACTAGTATTTATAAAGTTGTCATCAGGTAATCTATATATAGAGTAATTTAGTTCTATGTTAGTAAAAAATATACTAAAACATAGTACTGTAATATATGTTTACTGTGTAGATATACTTATTTGGAGTCCAACACAATTGAATTTTCATTTTATGATTTTTCTGTAATTTACTACGCATTTTCAAAACTACTTTAGAGTGTTATTTGATCTGCTTTTGGAAAGTTCATGATACATGTCGTTTCATAGGTTGGAGGTATACCTGAGCATTTTTAGTCCGACCCGACCTGGCCTGCTCGCTCGGCCCGAACCCGGCCCGCCCACGGACCTTAGGCCCCTTTAGTTCCCAAAATTTCACCAACTACCCATCACATCAATCTCTGGACACTAATTAGGAGTATTAAATGTGGATTAATGACAAAACCCATTCCACAACTCCTACCTTAAATTTCGAGACGAATCTAACGAGCCTAATTATGCTATGATTAGACAACATCGTGCTACAGTACCAATCTCTGATGGCGGATTAATTAGACTTAATGGATTCGTCTCGCAATTTCTGGTCCATTCGTGTAATTATTTTTGTAACTAGTCTACGTTCAATACTCCTAATAGACCTTGAAAACTAACCTAAAATTTTCACCTCACGAACTAAACGGGGCCTTACTGGACGGGCCTGGACACCGACCTTGCAGCCCGCAAAAAAAATCTTGACCCGAGCCCGACCCGAAATGCTATTTTTAGTTATTTTAAACTATAAAACGCATGGGCGGCCCGCCCCGAGCTTGAGCCCGGCCCGAGCCCGAGTCCGGCCCCTCATTGAGGCCCGACGTGTCCGGTGGGACGGTCATGGGCAGGATTTTCTCGACCCGAAATAACTGGATTTTTTCGGCTCGACCCGAACCCGGCCCGACCCGAAAAATGCTCAAGTATAGTTGGAGGTTATGTAGTTCAACCCTCGTATGTGGGGTGATTTAGACTTTTTCCTTCGTTCTATATACTCGTCGTTTTGGTTTTTTAGTATGTATATCTGGACATGATATATATCTAAGTGCATAATAAAAAATTATATAGAAAAAGTCAAAATGACAAGTAATTTGAGACGGAGGGAGTATTTACAAAATTAAAATTTTCTTCTCATAATTCTATTTAAGTTGTCATCAGGTAATCTATATAATCTGTGTAGAAACACTTCACTAGCAATTATTAATTATACATCTCTTAACATGCAAACTATACACATCATCATACACTAAGACCACTTATTGATGTCTTCTACCGATACGTTGTGACTAAATACATAAAGGACCAATTGTTAAAAACATGTTCTCTCTCAGATAATGAACATGTTTTCATATAATGTTGGGTTTATAGTTTATTGAAAAACTCTCTCAAATTCCACAGCAGCGTGAAGAATCACCATTAACATATATAGTTGTTCCATTCTCATGACATTGGTACAATATATAGTACATGATAACGAAGAGTATATGCTGACATTATTAAAGTAGGGTTCATTATTCTTCTTGTCATTATTATACTAAGTTGAAATGGGTGTGTCAAAAGAGAATGGACGAAGTACTTTCCATTGAGGCCTCATTCGTTTCCCCCGGATTGGATTCCGACCGGAATTGATAAATGTAACAAGAAAGTCATGATAGCTACTATAATATCCGGATTTATTCCGAGTCGAAAATTAATTTACTCATGATAGCTACATCAAGAGACTCGGAATCGATCCACTAGTCAAGAGGTGTGGAATCAATCCGGCTCTTCGGTCTCTTTGTTCTACTTATCATGATGAGTAAGTTAAATCTTATCCAGAATAAATCCGAGTCTCTATTATAATTTTCTTGATGTATCTATTATTCCGACCGGATTGAATCTGATGGAAGCGAACAAGCCCTGAGAGTGATCCCAACCTGATGAAAAAAACTAATATCTGTATTTCAGTCATTGATTGTCAACGGTTAAAAAGAAATTAGTCTGAAACAAACCTACAACTACTATATTTTTGACCGGATGGTGCAGTATGTAGTTCTGCAGTTTTTTTTTAAAAAAAGGAGACCAATCATCGGGGACTAGAGGGATTGTGGGCAAGTTTTTGGGGGCGGATGTTTCGTCTTTGGAAGAATGTGCTGATGCTGCTGCTTCTTGATCGATGCCATTTCGCTTGCCCATTCGTGTGAGGCAGCTGCCGGCGACAACATATTACTAGGGGTGGCATGCCCCACGTTTAGATAGGTGGAAACTCACTCTAATCACTGTTCATCTTATCACATCTCCACCACATTTCACCTATCTAAACACCTTCGTATGCCTACCACAGCATCTCATCTTACAGATACAGCTAAACCTAGGCAGCTAATTTCCCACTAGGCTTAAACAATGGCATCCAAATACCACCTTTTTTCCCTTCTTTTGCCACCATGTTCCCACCACTTTCATGTCTCCCCTTTTTTCCCTCTCAAGAAAGTTCGTCTGGGGATCGCTAGCAAGTATCTGATCATCAAGTGGACAAAAGTTTCTTATCGCTTTGGCCTTTGACATTCCTTTTCAGCTTAAGCTTTTGGCTTCTTCAGTGTGCTGGTGACGAGGAACAAGGCATATGGTGGTTATGATGACTGTGTCCTATGTCATTGACATTCGTTCGATCGGTGCAAAGTGGTCAGGGATAAGGAGGACATTTCCCATTAGCTCTGACTGTGTCGCTAGTAACACGATCACAATTCACACCACAGGGCTGCGAGTGGAATCTCTCTCTCTTCGGACGTGCAAGTTGCAACAACGCAAGGTGCCAGCAAAGTGTGGATGGCGATCCGTAACGGCATCCCGTGTACGGTAGTAAGCCATACAGTCGTCGTTGCTACTGCTCTTGTCTATTTTTTTTTCGAAAGGAAGATATATTAAGCATCAAGCAGTACATCCTCCCCTATTACAAACTGAACTTCAAAGAAAAAGAAAATTACAATTGAGTCCTCAAGATCCAATCCCATCTTCTTCATCTCCGATCTCCAGTTCGCCATTGCCGCCACCACGACGATCCACATCCACCTTTCCTTCCGCCAAGGGACACCAAACATTGGAACAGCCGCATCATCCATCGCCCAGAACACCAAGCGAATCGATTTCGTTGAAAGAAAATCGGCCAGTCCCTTGGCAGGAGGAAAGAGGAAAAGAAAATCCGCTGCCGCCGGCCCGAGGACCGACGACCGGAAAAAACGTCCTCCGCCGCCAGGAGACCCAGCAACGAGGAAGAACCACAAACCCACGAGGATGACCGAAGAGCTCACATACTTGACGCCGATTGTTCGCCGGCACAGAAGCACGCAGCACCCGCCGGTACCCGGGAACTTTATTTGCCTGACCGGTGGCAACACCACCGTCGGAAACCTAAACTCCATCGCCGACGACATCGCTCGAGCTGACAGTGATATCTGCTGTTTTTCTGCTGCAGTGAAATTTCAGTGTGAAGGCCGGCGACGGTGGGGACGACGATGGATGGCGATCGTTGGAATAATTAGTGTTGGGATCGAGCTGAAAGGCAAGCGATCGATCTGCAGTGAAACGGAATGTGATTGATGGATCGATTAGGCTCGGCATTAGTGGCGACCTGTCACTAATCCAGTAATCAATCGCTCCCTTCCTCTTCATCAGGCTCCTCTTTTGCCTCGCCCAAAGTGGCAGCAACCAAGAAGCTATACTAGCGGCCATGCATGGTCGGTCTGGAGCTTCTCCTGGATTTGCCAGTGATGGCGTGCAATGCGGGACTGAAGACTGAACATTGACGGTCGTCCTTGCTGCTGATGGCCGGAGGGCAACGGCTGGCTTCCTGTAGACGGACAGCTAGCGCCGCGACGCTCGCTGCAGTGGGACTCACACTCACCTCCGGCGTGTGCGGCCACCCTGAAGCCACGCCGGCCCGGCCGGCTTCCTCTCTCAAGCTCCACCCTAGTACTAGCTATCTTCAGAGACGGCCTCTGACCGGCGGGCCTGCACACACACACTCTCTCTCTCTTATCATGGACGCTAGCCCGGGCCCACCGCTTGGTGGCGCCACCGCCGGAGAGAGGAGCATCCCAAGGCCCCACTGCTCCAGCACCAGCAGTGCTGCGGGCGCCTCGTCTCGCTGGAATTTTCTCCAATAATGGAACCTACCGTACGGTCGTGGCCGGTGGCCCCCGTCCACACCCCTGATGTCGTTGTCTCGCCGGACAACCGCCGCGACCCGGCCGACTTCGCGCGCTCGCCTGTCACCTTCCACGTACGAGAGGGCGGAGGCCTCATGGCGGTCTGGTCGCCCGCCGGAGAAACGGAACCGGCGCGGGGGAGGCCCTCTCCGCCGTCGCCGCAAGCTCTGGCCAGCCCGAGATGCATGCCCGCGACGCCGCTGGGTCGTGTTGGTCTGATTCGATTCCAGTGGTGGTGCCGACGGCGGTGAGGCGTTCACTAGACGACTGCAGCATTCTTGGGCGGTGCCGGCGTGCCGGGGGGCGTGGGTCGCCGGGAGCTCAGCGCGGCGTCAAGGGCAACACCGCAACAGCTAGGTCGAGCGAGGGAGACAGAGGAGAAAAGTCTGCCCTTCCCGCAAGCAGATCCAAGCCGCAGGTGTCCGATCCAACAGCTACTGGGACTCTGCTGGGCGGCGCCGCTGTCGCGGTCTCGCCGGAGCACACCGCCGTATCACAGTCTTTCCACGCGTGCTCCTGCTCCAGATCGTTCGTCCTGCCGGACGATGTCCCGATTGCGCCCCTCCGTGCGTCATCGCCGGCACTAGGAACCCGATCGATCGAGGGCCCTGGAGGACTGGTGGTGTGTGGGATTTGCTCGAGTTGCCGATGGGGTCGTCTGTACCTGAACGCCGAGAAGAGAACGTTGTCGCTCGTGGATTGGAACAGAGAAGGCCGAAGAAGAGCTTCCTCTTCCATGTTGTGTCTACTGCTTGGAGTTGGTGGATCTGCTGAATCCATGCTATTTGTAACTACTGATCATTCACTTAGCCCATGGGCTAATGCTTTGGACAAATGTATCCTCTGGGCTATGCTTTGTTCTGGCCCAAATTATCTTTGTTTGCATCAAATATACTCCATGCAAAACAGTTAAATATGGTATCAAGCCAATTTTCCAGTCTAGAAAGATGGCAACTTCCGAAAAATACCAACGAAAATTCTTCTCCCGGTACCTTCAAAAGCTGCATGCATGATGTACGTTGTTGTTGGTTCATCAATTTTCACTGCAATTCAAGCTAAGTTGATGTATATATGTGCTACATAAAACCAGCCGTGTCATCAACTCATCATAATTAAGCAGGAATTCTTGTACCAAACGCCGGCCGGTCCAAGCACGCACGTGTTGGGTAGAGCTAGCAGCCATTACTGACGACAAAGGCCAACAGAAATGCCAACATGTCACGTGGAGATATGCAAACCTACTATAGGTTCAGCAGAGATACGCTCGCTCCACACGTCTTCCTTCGGCCAGTGGTGAGGGGCCATGGAGCCATAATACATTAGCTAGAATGAGTGCGACATCTGATTGAGCGCATACAGTGACACACACACAAAAAAAGAGGAAGACCAGATCAGCAAGTGCATGCATATATGGGCTTGATTTTCGAGTGCATTTAACGTCTCCAGCTTATATATATTCCTATGAAGGTTTAGTTTCTTTTCTTTGCCTTTGCCGTATTGTATGGCTTCAAACTATAGTTTGTTGTAATATTATGACTTATAATTTTTGTTTTAAAGTAAAAGGTACTCGCTACGTCCCATGATGGTCGTCGTTGGTTTTTGTGTGTAAAAAGTTGAACCGAATTCGTAGAAAATACGTGCAATATTTTTATCTTCAAATAAATTTATTAAAAACAAGATTCAAATATCCATCTAATGATATTAATTTTGTACCATAAATATTAATATATTTTTATATATATTAAGTCAAAGTTGTTTCTCGAGAAGTGAAAACGACAATCATTTTGGGACGGAGGAAGTACTACAAAGAATTTACCCAAAATGGCAAAATGTGATACTAGTATAGCAGGTGCCCGCTATGCGAGTTCTTGCCTTTACAAATGGCAGGGGTGTAGCACCGGTGTAGTCTTTAGGATGTTCCTTGACGATCTGAATATAAGACTTCAAAAATATGAACACTCATATGGACAAATGAACTTCAAAAGTTTAAGAATACTACTACACTGCAATTGGTGAAGTTTATTTCTAAGGACTACTCCCTCCTATCCAAATTCTAGATCGTTTGTCTTTTTTTATCTTAAATTTGACCACCCGTCTTATTAAAAAATTATGTAAATATAGTCAAATTTAAGTCTTTCTTGAAGAACTTTTATAATAAAGCAAGCCACAACAAAAAAAATGTGATATTTTGCACAATTTTTTAAATAAGATGAGTGATCAAACTTGGGTAAAAAAGTCAAACGACCTAAAATTTTGGAGGGAGAGATAATCTAAATATCTTTTGACCGTCAGATATGCAACAATTTAGATTCATCCATGTGCTACAGAAAAATGATATATATAGTGTCAAAATGTTATTTTCTACTTATTATTTCTTACACTCGGGCATTGCAAATGTAAACTTTTTTGTTTAAAAATCTAACACCTCTGATTTTTTAAAATAAATTCTCCTCCTAGACTATTTTATTTCATGGGCAAATATTTTTTTACATTACCCTAGAACATTGCAACTCTGGCAGATTTTTTGTCAATAAATTTGTTAGAACAGATAAATAACGTTTCTCATATTTCCACATCGCCATGATTCTAGAAATATTGCAGTTGGGCAGAGTTTGCAAGGTCTACGTCGTCTACAGTTGTGACGCCGGCCTCTCACCCTCCCTACATGAAAAACCCTATCATATGAAAACCAGATTCCTATCAGAGATGTCGCTGACATGCATAACCATGCAACCCCTACCATCCTAAGAGCAAGTACATTGGTACATGTCAGCAGTCCCATAGGTCGTCCCATGCAGTGCCACATAGGATTTTTGATGATGTGGAGGAGAGAGAGCAAGGAGAGAGAAAGAGGTCGTTGCCTCGCGAAACAACCACCTCATGAACGAAACAACTACCTCATAAGACAACTCCACAACCATTGTATGAGTTGTTGTTGTCATGCAACTCATAATATTCCTTTTTTATGTGCACAAATTAAGGAATTATATAGATCCACCAGACGACTTACCAGACAACTCATTGTATAGGTTGTTTGTTGAGTCGACCAAAGATTACGTGTAAATGCATGGGACAACCTATCAGACCACACCAATGTACTTGCCCTAACAACGCATGCGATGCCTACACAAACCTGCCAAATAAAGAGTCCATGGAGAGATCTAGAGATAGAGACGCGGTGCTAGCACGTACCAAACACCCCCCCCCCCCCTCTTTCAAATCATATATATTCCAGCTCATCACACGCATGTCGACTTTGAATAAATTCAGAAGCACAGGCGTGCGCAGACATACCAATCTGCAGGCCGGGCCGCCATTGCATCATCGACCATCGATCGTCCAGCTGAGCGCCTGAGCCACGATGCCGCCTCCTCCTCCTTCAGCTTCTCGGCGGCGGCTTTTCAAGATGACGACGACCATGTCGCTAGGGTTCATCCTAGTACTAGCGCTTGCGTCGCCGTCGTCCGCGGCAAGGGTTGCGCCATGGCCATGGAGCAGCGGCGGCGGGCACCACCACTCGGCCGCTGTCCTCCTCGTGGCGCCAGCAGGCGGCCGTGCCGCTTCTTCGCCGGCGGCCGTGCCACCAACGGGCGACGGCGGCGTGCTAGTAGCTCCGCCACCGGCGGCGCCGGATACGCTGTCGACCGGTTACGGTGCGCCGCCGCCGACGGGCTGCGTGGCGGCGAAGCCCCGGCGGTTGAAGCCGCTGCCGCCGTCCGGCCCGAGCGTCAGGGGCCACATGTAGCGCGCGGCGAGTGCCTCCTTCTCCGCAGGCGTTCGCAGCGGGCGGCATGCGTGTATTGACAGGTCGTTGATCGTTTATGTGTCTGGTATCAGATCGTCACGTACGAGTGTATCTACATAATCCATATACTGAACATTGTTTATCTTTGATTTACTAGATGGTATTATATTATATTATATATATAACGTTGAAGTTCTTCTGTAATAGTTGCTAATATACGATCATGTAAGTTTTTTTAGAAGAAGCGATCATGTAAGTGCGTTATATCAGTGTGTTTGTAGATCAAAATCGGTTTCTCTGTTTTTTGTGTTTCTTCTTCCTTTCGCTGTAGTATGAGCGCAGTAAAACTTCGACGCTGATTTGTGTTGGACCGAAGAGAAAAGGTGCTAACTTGTGTAAAAAAAAAGAGCACGAATCCAAACATTCAGTTTATGGGCCTTATTTTATGGGAAGAAGACCATGTTGGGCTCGGCCCATGTTTATGGGCCAGCATCTGACAAATAACATGTAGTTTGATTTTAAGACGGCCGCCTTGGGTGCTGCTAAGCGACAGAATGGATTTTTATATAAATTCATTTTGCAAAATTATGCGACTGTTTGAAAATTGATCAGATTTGACCTCCAAACGCCGTGGCGCATGGCAGCCGCCGTGGCCCACGGCGGTTGTAGGTCCAACCGCCGTGCGCTACGGCGGTTGGGCCAAACCCCGCGGGCCCAACGGGCGGGAAGGCCAGCCGCCGTGGGCCACGACGGTTGAGTTCTATTCGCCGTGCGCTACGGCGGCAGGCCCAACCGTCGTGGGCCACGGCGGTAGGGATTTGCAACTGCCGTGGCCCACGACAGCAGGTCACCAGACCTCTATAAGAGTCGAAAATTAGCCCAGAAATATCATAATAATTCGGAAAAAAAGAAAGAGAGGGTTTGGAAGGAGAAGAGAGTGAGGGGGCGGAGCAGCGAAGCTCTGCCGGTTCTTCGCTTCATTGTAAGTATATTTCGTTGATTTCAACCCTTTTAGCACCTAAACTGAGATGTAATGAAAGCGTAATTAGTATAGATTCACTGTATTTATTTAGATCTGTAGTATGAAATAGTTCCTGTTTGTAGGGTTTAGGGTTGAGAAGGAGAAGAGAGGGAGGTGGAGGGGGCGAAGCAGCGAAGCTCTGCTGCTTCTTCGCTTCATTGCAGGTATTTCGCTAATTTGAACTCTTTTAGTAATTTTACTTAGATATGATTACTATTAATTCTGTAGATTTTTGTATGGTATAGATTTCTGGAGTATAGATCTGTAGTTGTAGTTTATATTACGTAATATATTTACTGTTAACTGTGTAGATTCCGGCGGATTAGTTTGCAATTTTAGTTTAGATATTAGTCTATTTGTTTCTTAGTCCCTGGATGTAGTATTTGATAGCAGTTATTGCTTTTTATTATGAATCAGACATGTCGGAGACAGTCACAGTCCAATTGTATTATGGATCTGGAGAAATTATATATGGTCCACATGGAGAAATTATATATGGTCCACAAGGAGTTGACTTGTCAAATTTTAGTTCAATTGAGAAAAATGTTAAAAGAGCAACAGAAAGAACTTGGGAGGGTATAACCAACTGGCTGGTCAAGACATTTGCAGTAGATTTAGAGCACCAATGCTTGTCGGTGATGGCACTAATCAACAGAAGTGAACATGTGTATTGGGAGCTCGTGCCACTTGAAGGGACTCCACAATGGAGGAGTTTTATCAGAAATGCATGCCGAGTTGGTTTGCCCGTGATTTTGTTTGTCCAAGTTTTCCAGAAAGGTGGGTCTAGCAGTCAAGTGCATGAGGAAGCTGAGGATGTGCACGAGAGGGAAGATGGTGAAGAAGGGGAACAACAAGAGGAGGAAGAAGGGGATTCTGAGGGTGAGCAGACATCTAGAGGTTATGTAGTCACTGGTTTTATTGATGAGGGAGAAGGAAACCCAGAGGTGATGAGACATTATCAGAGAGAGTTAGGAGCTGATGAACGTGCATTGGAAGAGGACTCTTCAGATGATGATTATGATGATGATGATGATTATGATCAGTCTAAGGATCATGTGCCCTGGGATTGGCAGGACTACGATTTCTCACAGTGTACTGTTAATCGTGGTGAGAATGTGCCCTGTGAGTACACGGAGAATGAGGTTACAATAGGCGTCATGTACCCCAGTACTGCACATGTGAAGGATGCAGTCAATCAGTGGTCCACCTTGACTCTGCATAGGGAGTTCAGGGTAGTGAAGAGCTCTCCGAGGATATATGATGTGCGTTGCAAGAAGGAGGATTGTTCTTTTCGAGTGTATGCATATAAGGGGAAGTGGGATCATTACTTAGAGGTGAAAGAAGTGATGGGTCACAGTTGTACCCTTGATCGGATTGATGCAAGGCACCGAAACATTTCAGGCGATTTTGTTGCAAGCAACATGTACCCTACCATTGTGAAATGTACTTCTTATGAGCCGAAGGCCATTATCAGTGCAATTGAGGAAAAATTCGGGTACACCATCAGTTATGGCAAGGCATACCAAGCAAAGAAGAAGGTATTGGAGCATAGGTGAGGTACTTATGAAGCATCCTACCTCAATTTTCCTAACTTGCTGCACACAATAGTTCAGATGAATCCTGGCAGCTTCTATGATATCAAGGACTATCCTTGTGAGGAGCAACCAGGCAAGCTTGTGCTTCAGCGGTCATTCTTGGTATTGGGTGCCTGCATCGAGGCTTTCAAACTGTGTCGACCGGTCATTTGCATAGATGGCACTTTTCTCACAGGTAAATACAAAGGAACAATCTTGACAGTTGTGGCAGCTGATAGTAACAATCGGTTGCTTCCTTTGGCCATTGTATTTGCGGAGGGGGAGAACGGTGACAGTTGGTACTGGTTCCTTGAGAGGTTGAAGAACATGGTGGTGCAGGATATGTGTGTCATACACGATAGGCACAAAAGTCTTTTGCTAGCAATGAATAACATGAAAGATGGCAGCCAAGAGCGATACAGAGTTCCATTGTGGCCAGATGTTAAGAGCAGGTGGTGCACTAGGCACATGAAAGCAAACTTCCACAGCCAGTTCAAGAATAAGGCCCTGTCTAAATTGTTTGAGCGGTTGTGTGAGCAGACTCAGCAGAAGAAGTTTGATGCCATCTGGAAGAAATTAGATGACCTGACAAAGAAGGCATCAGAGGAGATAGCAAAGAGGCCAGTGAATCCCGAACCTGGAGAGGAGCCAATTTATCTCGAGGATGTGGGATTAGATGACCCTCAAGTTAGGCGCAGAAGAGGGCGTGCTGTGAAGACCTTCAGCCAGTGGATTCAGAATGAGCCTAAGGAAAAGTGGTGTCTCATGTTTGACGAGGGCGGAGCAAGGCATGGGATAAAGATCACTAATTTTGCTGAGGTCTACAACTGTGTGCTTCGCGTTTCAAGACCTCTTCCTTTAGTTGGCATCATTGAGTTCTTTATGTATCGTACAATGCAATATTTTTACCAAAGGAGCAAGCTAGCAGATGAGGTTCTGAGGAACACTCAAATGGTATACTGCACCAGAATGACTGAGTATTTGGACAAGGCTCAGGGAAAAGCACTTCTTCACAAGGTCACAGTGCAGCCTTTGTACCAGTCTGCTGAGAATGAAATTATGTGGAGATATGAGGTTGAGTGCAAAGGGAAAACACGCCTAGGCCCATCGCATGAAAAGACACAACAAGTTGCTGAACTTGGCAACCAAATATGCAGATGTTCATGCCGGAAGCCGCAGCTACTACACACCCCTTGCACACATGTGATTGCCGTATGTTATGAACCTCAAAGTTTCACCTATCGTAGGTACGTGTCATGGTACTACGACAAGGAAACTGTTCGGAACACTTGGAACCGAACAATTCAGAGCTACCTCGTGCAGGGTACTTTTACTGAGAACCCTAAAGAAAATGTTGTGCACATACCAAATCCAGACCCTGAGATGTGCCAAGGTGTTGGAAGACGAAAGAAGAAGAGGATTAGGAACAACATAGACGAAGCAGAAGCTGGACCTGCAGTAGTGATGTGCTACAAGTGCCACAACATGGGCCACACATACAAGAGGTGCACAGCTCCAAATTATGCTTGCAACGCACCAACTACGGCCAATGTGGGCTCATCAACACCTTCAGGACTCTCCCAACCCCCATCCGGACGTGGACGTGGGCGTAGCAACAATGCAGGATTCAGATGATCACAGTTGCTTGTAATGTTAGGACATTTAATTCCAGAATTTGTAATATTTGAACTAATATTTCCTGTACGAACTTATGCATGGTATTGTATTGTAATAATTGAACTGCTATTTCATGTTGTCTTAATTATGCTGATTCATTTGTATTATTTTGCCTATGATTGTTCTAATCTTGTTTTGCAGGTTTGCAATGGCCTCCTCAAGTCCTGAGTTGGACTTGAAGTTCCTCACGAAGAGGAAGGACAATGTCGAGGTGCCAAATGGGATCGACACTCCTATGTGCTTCTGCGGTGACAATTGCAAGCTTGTCTGGTGCAAGGTTCTGGGGTACGCCTACGGGATGAGGTTCTTCATGTGCGCCAACTATGTGCACGACCTGATCCAACCATTCGACCGCAACCTTAGAGCCAAAGTAAGGACTTACTACATTTCTCGATTATTCATTTGTCATTTGTGTTTTATTATTTGCTGACTTGTCTTTGAAAAAAGACTCCACCTCCTCTTTGTGATTTCATGCAGTGGCTAGATACCGAGCAGTCTGACTTCGACAAGAGCTACGTTGAGGGAGAAGCCCGTGATGCAAGGGAGATGTGGTTGTGCATGGTTGAGTGGGAAAAGAGAGAGGGAAAAAAGGAGGAGGAGCAGAAGGAAATGCGCAATCGCCAGGAGATGAGAGAACGTGAAGCGACCCAGGCCCGTGAAGCCGATAGAGAGAGGAAGAGGGAGAGGGCTCGTCGGGCCAAGGAAGCTGGGCCGGATGCCATCAGGAAGGGGAAATACCCCCGTTGTACTCATGTTGACGGTTCAAAACCGTGTTGAAGTTCACCGCAAGCGTACGGGTGACTTGGTGCCTTTTTCACCAAGGAGGGTCCCCAAGGTTTGTCAATCCAAGGATCGGAAGCAAACCACTAAGGTTCTCTATCTAACCTACCGGTCTAACCCTATGTGAAGCATTGATTGCATAAAGGTTAAACATACATGAAAGGATGTATGGATCACATCCACCTAGCCATAAAGGTAAACATCAAAAGGTAACCCTAGCCTATCGTCTTCTTGTTGCCGTTCCGGCCACGGTGACAAACCAATCTAATCCTACAACATGAGAATGAGTCTTCGACTCAACATTACACGTTCGCTCGCCGCTTTCTCCTCCACCGTACTGTCACTACGCAAGGATATTCATCACGAACGATAAACCTCGGTCCGTGCACTACTACGATGTATCCGCAAGAGATAGACTAACCACCATGATTACTCTATTCCTACTAAGGGCATATGCTAGCTACACATATGAATAAACATGCATCGAAGTAACTCAAAATAAGGAAAAGACATGATTTATATCACCATCGAATGTCCAGTGTACAATTGCCTTGATGGAATCAAGGCATGGGCTCCGGAACTCCACCATGGCTTCACCACGCAGGGCCAATCATGGCGGTTAGGGCATGGCCTAGGCCATCTCCAAGGCAACTCGAGGACTTGCGGCGGCTGTCGGCTTCCTCCCGGTGCTTGTCCTTCGTGTCGGCGGCTCTCTGATGAATGGATTGATCGGCGGCCGACGGAGGCAGAGGCAATGTATCGAGGAGCACCTAGGTCAAAGGAGAGCACGAGCCGGGCTCAGATGAGGCTAGGCCGATCGGCCCAGGCCCGGTTCGGCCCCGTCTCGCTCCCCGATGCTTCTCGGTCAATTGTTGACTTGCCCCCTTCTGCATGTGGGCCCTTGACGTCGTCTTCTCCACGGTTTAGATAGAGCTCCTTGTCACGCAAGCTTCAGCATCTTCTGTTTAGGTTCCTGGAGTTTTACGGTTTCATGCTTCAGTCCCTGGGCCATTTGGAGTAATGTTCATCACGTGTCTTGACTTGTGCCGGGCTTCATGATCTTCTCTTGAAGTGCTTGATGAACTTATCCCGAAAGTCTCCTCTTTAACGTTAGTTTCCTACGTAAATAATAAATTCCAAAATCGACATGCAAGAGTGAACTTGATACCTCCGGGAGGTTAGTACCATTAGTTAGAATATCAAATATGTGCAAATGTTGACGGTAAACTCATAGCTAGGTGTACCAAAATCGACCGTCAACAACTCAGTAGACCTAGAGTATTAGTCGGACTTTATCAAATAATTCCGGATTTCATGACATCGTCAACTAGGGTCCTCGGTTTGTATCCTTAAGAACTTTAATCGAACTACATTAGAGTGTGTTTTATACGTTACGTGTGTTTCGTTAGAGTGATTGTCGTATGCAGAGTCGTTGTGTTTCCTCCGAGTCACTGACGCGTTCCCCTCCCACGGATCGACTGGCCCACAATGCGACAGTGCCCTAGTACTAGGTGTATTTTCTCCGAGTTGCTGCTTCGTTTCCCTTCCCACGGATCGAAGGGCCCACCACCCAGCCAGCCTCCTTCTTCTGCCTATATGTAGCACCATTCACTCTATTGCCTTCATCTCACAGCATTCAACAATGTCTTCCTGGAGTGGGGATGAACACGGTTTCGGTCCTGAGTTGTGGCATCAACAATCTCAAGATTTTGAAGCCCATTTCCCACTGAAAGGCAAGAGTGATTTCACATCGACGCGTGAAGTTAGAAGCTACGCACCGAAGCGAACGGTTCTGTGGCCTAGGTGTTCACACGGTGAGTTTTGCGTGATGCAAGTGTACGAGGGATGGAACAACTCCAGTCGTCGCTTCTGGCACTGCCCATATGCATGGGTAAGCAATGTCCACAAATTTGTTCATCATGTTTCTTTGGTTTGCTAACGTTTTCTTGCCTTTTGCAGTACTCCACCCAAACAGATAACTGTGGTTTCTCGCAATGGGTGGATCCACTAGCTATTGATCCCTATCAACAGTACATCGACTACCTCGAGGACGTCGTCATCTACAACCTGAAGCGGGAGCTGTCGAAGGCATTGGCTTCCCCAGATCCATCATCTAGCGCTGGAGACGGTCGATGCTGCAAATGTTCGACCTGCACTTGTGGATGCCACAAGAAGAACAGCTCCCCCCGAAAGATTGGTCCCCTGTACCTTCACCACCTCAATCCCCACCTGGGTACTACTACATGTCGTCGCAACACTCCAGTGGCTCTATGCTCTCCGAGCAGTTCTCGTACAACTAGATTAATTAGAAATGTTGTAATCAAATTTCTAAATTCCCTAAGGCATGTTATCAGTACATTAGGTGCTTTGTTAGGGTTGTACAAGCGCTGTACATGCCATTGCAAATGTGTGTGTTTTCTCTTCTAAATATTTTTTAAAAAACCAACCGTCGTGGCCCACGGCGGTTGGGCTCATGCAACCGCCGTGGGCCACAATGGTTGCATGCCCGCTGCCTGGCAGCTTGCAACCGCTGTCCCCAACCGCCGTGGCCCACGGCGGTTAGGCTAACCGCCGTGGGCTACTGTGACGCCCCAGGTTTTTATTTAGCGTCATTAATGCTAATGACCGAAGCAGCTGAGTCAAACCTGCTGACATTGGTCAAACCATGGTCAACCTGGGTCATCACCTCGAAAACTGAGCCGACAATCCCTAATGACCTTCTTGATCAAGTCTACACACACTTGTGGTCAAAGTTTGGTCAAAAACCTAGTCAAACCCTATGTCAACCCTAATGTCCTTGAGCACCCTCCGGAACTTTTGCCGCGTTCTCCAAATTTCACTTAAACACTCCAAAATCTTCCAATATAAAAGTTGTCCAGTTTTTCGAGGGACACAACTTTCCTGTTGGATGGCATTTGAAATTTGGAGTAGAAAATAGTGTAAAACCCTGGTCAACACCAGCAGTTCCTGTTCACCGGCGCCAAGAAAAACCCCAAGTTGGCAAGCCGTTTCTGCAAAAACCGTTGATCAAAACACCTGTCGGCCTTTGTAAAAGTTGTAGAGGGTTAGTAGATCTGCAACTTTGCTTATTACACCTCGGAGCACTTTAGTTGCAAAAATTGGAGTAAAACACGTTCAAACAGGGGCAAACCGAAACATTGTCGCGCGGGAATGCGAACGCCGCGCGCGACGTCGCCCTGGCGCGCCACGTCGGCTCTGCCGCCGTACGCCGCCGTACGCACGCCGAGGCGGGCTCGCGACCATCGGTCCGTGCGCCGCGCCCCGCGTGACGTCTCCCCCTGCCACGCGCCGCGCTCTCCCTCGTCGGCCGGACAGCCCCGCCGTCGCCCCGCCGGTCCGTCCGCGCCCCCCTGTCACACGCGCGCCTGCCGAGGTACGGCCGCCGTACCGCAGCATTGACGTCGGGGCATCCTTCGCGGCGAAGGCAAGGTCCCTCTCGCCCCGCGCGCTTGCCTATTTAAGGAGCCGCGCCTTCTCTCGCGCGTGCCAGAGCTCACCGCCGGCCCGCCATAGCCGCCGCCGCCGTGGAACTCCTTCCTGTGTACCCTTCCACGGCCGCCCAAGCTGCTCCACACCTCTCTTGGCCCCCACTGAAGCTCACCCGACCGCCCTTAGCCACGGTCGTGCCTCCACCTCGCCGGAGCAGCCGCTCCCGCGGCTGGCACCGTGCGACGCCGCGGAGCACCGTCGCCGGCCGCCCTTCCTTCGCAACCAAACACGGGAACCGTACCCTGGTGAGCCACTATAGCTTCCCCATCCTTTTCCCGGCCAAGGACGCCACCGGACTGGCCGGATTTTGGCTGGACCGCCGCGGGCCATGGCCAGGGACTCAATTGCGAGGCAAGGTTTTTGCCCAGGGGCCTTTGTGTGAAGTAGGGGTATATCTGTGAGAGCTAAGGCTTTTCCAGGGACCGGTCTGCAAGTTGAATCTTGATTAGTGTTCAGTGTTTTGCTGAAACTTGTAAAATGTGTAGAAAATCATAGAAAAATCATAAAAATGCAAACCTAATTTTTTTGGATTTCTTGTAAAAAACCCTACAACTTTTGTAAAGCATGACCATAGTTTTTCCTGATAATTTTTGCATGAAAAATAGGAAACTGAAAAACCTAGATCAGTTGTATCTCAAAATCTACATGTCCTCTGTAGCTGAATTTTGGATATGTTGTGTGTCATGAGATGCCTAGATCCTGTACCACAAATTGCACAAAGTTATGTTGTATATATTTTATTATGATTTGTTTTCTATTTATGCAGAATCTGTCTAAATGATTTTTGTAGCTAAAAATAATTAGATTTATGTGCTCAACTTCTGCATGTGATCTTTTTATGCCAAAATTCACCTCTGGTGAATTAATAGCAATTTTATAATGGTCAGAAATATTTATTCTTGAAATATGCTTGATTTTCTTTGTAATTGCATAACCCAAAATATATAGTAGCTCTAGGTGTAGATGTTGCATGCCTAGCTTTGTTTTGGACCAGAGACCATGTGTGAGAAAGTTGGAATCATTTTGATGTGTATTTATTTTGTTATGCATTTATCTTGCTTTGATAGCTAGCTTTTGTTCTTTTCGGTACATTTAATTCCATAGCTCTCATAAGTGTGCATGTGTGTGCAGTAGCTTTGTGTAGGTTTGTAGTGCTTCATAACACACCTCATTGAATTTTATTAATTTATGTTATGAATAAAGGCTATGGAAGCAAATTAAAGCTTAATATTAAAGTAAATGAGAAATCACCAACCACACCCCTAATAACCATATGTGTATGATGTAAATCATTTTAAAAAGATCAAGGCCAACCCATTGCTGTCTTGTGGAATTTAAATTAAATTATTTACATAAATATGTACACAGTCACTATCAAAAAGATTAATAATAAAGAACCGCATATTGTTTCTTTTTGGAAGAGTATGCTGAATGTATTTCTTATCTAGGTGAATGTGGTCAACCATGCACCCCATGGTTGTCATTTGTTGACTGTAACTGATTAAATTAAAAATCGTCAATTGAATCTTGCATTTGCATCTTCGTGTAGATCTTCCCGACGGTAGATTTACGCTCGTACCGGAAGGAGGAGACGGAGGTGCTGACGAAGAGCTGCCGCACGTGTTTGTAGCTCAAGACCTGGACCCAAGTCCAGAAGGGCCCAAGGCCAACCTTGCCAGCGAAGGCAAGCCCCGGAACATTAACCCCGTCTTTTAAAATTATACATTTACCTTTGCTATGTTTGTGCATTTACGTTTCAGGAGTTGATTTGAAACCCTAGATGCATGATCCCTAGGTACCTATGCTCTATCACTAGTATGTTAGGTCGGTAGCTGATATGCTATAGGACCGTTACAAGTCGAGTGATGCTTGTCACTCGCGAGAATAGGTTCTTATGTTGGAATCATAAGATCTCCTTAAATGGATTGCTCATGTGGTAAGAGCATGGGATGTGGGCTCCGGTCCAATGGCTTTCGTGGGTTAAGTGTTTGAATGTACTAAACACTTGTCGGAAATGGGTACGGTAAGCCTAGTACCTAAAGGAGGCGGTGCGGGAACTTTGCGCTACTAATCTTAGGGTTGCGGCCCCGGGCTCGCCACCTGAGTACATGTGTGAAGCTAGGTGACCTTGGTGGCGTAGCCTAGCAAGCCTTGTACTTAAGACTGTAACATCTGATCCCAATCCGAAGATTTTTGGGAACCGCCTGGTGGTTGTCCTCGCGGGGGCACCCTACCGTGTGCTTAGGTCTACCTTGCAAGGTTTAAATCAATCGATTGTCGGCCTCTCACCGTTATCTGAGACTACTTGTCCTGCTGGCCATGAGATCCCTAATGATGGAAGTTGATGAATATTATGCTGGATTAATTGTTTGCACAACTTATGCTTGCACTAGCTTGCTAATTTAGAAAGGAATAATCAACTAGAACTTGTGCTAAAATATTGAAAGTAAGGACATACTCTTTGTTGCTTTTCAGCAAAAGAAACCCTATTGGCCAAAAAACCTTTTATGTCTAGAGTTGGTGATGTAGTTGTCACCGACGGGTAAGTCTTGCTGAGTATTAGTATACTCAGCCTTGCTATAATCTGTTGCTCCAGGTAATGCCTTTGCTGATGTGTGGCCTGGAGAGATCCCGCCTGGCTGGGAGCTAGAGTGGGTGGAAGACGATGAATGAAGGCATCATGGCAGGCCTCCCGTGATGTTTCCTCGTGCCGTTTAGTTTAATTCCGCTGTTTTCAAAACTCTGAACTCCGTGATCATGTCAAAAACTTCGGTTTGTAATAATTAAGCCCTTCAGGGTAAATTTGGATGTTAATCATATGTTGTTCTCTGGACTCGCATTCGCGTGAGTTTTAATGCATATATGTCGATCCTTGTTGCTTTGTAAGTGATTTACCGGGCGTTAACCCGGCAACTAACTACAGGATGATACTTTATTATTGCTTAATGACCAAAGTGGATTGGTTTAGGCGATAGTACGGTATTTTCCTGGGCGGGTTGTCACAGCTACGCTGTAGCGCACGGCGGTTGGACCTGCAACCGCCGTGGGCCACGGTGACCGCCGTGCGCCACGGCGTTTGGAGGTCAAATCTGATAAATTTTTAAACGATCGTATAATTTTGCAAAATAAATAAAAATATATATATAAAAATTCGACAGAATGCAAACTGTCACACTGCTCACCAGCAGACGTGGTTGCTACTTGCTAGCTAGTGTACATGGGTGGTATGCGTGGGGCCCTTGTCATCTGCATGCAACCCATGTGATTTCCCAGCAGTGATGACGTGAGCTTAGAATTGAAATAAAAAAATCAATAATTCACAAACCAAACATTAAAACTAATTCTGATTGCACCATTGGATGTCTGATAATAAAAACTTCGAAATAAGATCTCACTTGACTATATTTCGGCAAACTTTTTTATTTGTATTTTTTTAATTAAGGTTATATATTTTGTGTAATACATAACCTTAGAACAAAATTTACAAACTAACAGAACAAAATTTACAAACTAAAAGAACAAAATATTTGTACGTACCGAACAAGTCATTGTTATATGCAGAACAAGTTTGCATATCATTTCGAACAAAAAAAGTTAAGGGTTAGAACATATCAGATTAACATGCATAACAACTTATTATTATATCTAGAACAACTTTGTATGTCATCTCGAACAAACAAATGAAGTATCAGAACAAATGAGAACAACTGTCAGAACAAGATCCTATTATAGCCAGAACACGTTTGTATACCATCTCGAACAAACAAATAAAGTGTGGTTGGCACATTTTATCTATAAATATTTCCCCTCACATTTACTGGAAAAAGGACTAAGATATAATTAGATCACCTTATTAGGGTTTATATTGACAATTTCCACGAGTTTTGGTGAATCTATGAATTTACAGGGACTATTCAGAAAATATGCAAAGAAACCACTCTAGAAGACTCCAGAAGGCTCCGGAACTCAACGTGACTTAGCACCTAAGAAAGAAGCATCTAGAAGGATCAAGGACCCACCTGGCCGAAGTGGACCCCGAGGGGGGCCCACCCCAGCCCGATCGGCCTGGTGGTGGGGCCGGTCGGACCCCCTGGCGCCAAATGGGCCCAGCTTCCGGAATGTTCTTCCACCGCCTATGAGGATCAATCTAAACCACAAGTTAAGGTCGGTTTGATCGTACGGTGCACGTCATCTCCTCCGGGCTATATAAGCAGACCCCCTGACCCCAGGGCAGACAACAATTCATTCTATCAGATCCTCCATGCCTATCTGAGATTAGAGCTCTAGATTAGAATTAGAGTTGGAGAGTTAGTATCAAGTTGAGAGATTAGAGCCACGATCTATTTAGATCTAGCTAATCTTGTTCGAGAGGATTAGAGAGCGGTAGAGGCGAAGCTGAAGGAAGGCCCGGACCTGTCGGTGTCTCCTCTTCATCTTCTACCTCTGGGATCAACTCCATTGGATCCTGATCCTGAGACCTTGTGGAAAGATTGACTTCTTATTCAAGTGAGTAACATTGTTTTTATTGTTCTTACGGTTCATAACTCTTTGAGTACTTTAATTCCTGTCGCTCTTGAGTTAAAGTTGCATGTTTAGTGTAAGCGTGGTGCTTAGACTAGCTAGCTTATGAATGCCTTCTATATTCCGGATCGTGTGGTAGAAGCGGGAAGTGACCTTGTTCTCGTCTGTCCTTTGCAGTCCACCTCCCGTCTATAGAAACCGTAGGACTCCCCCCATAGATTCTCGGGAGGTTCCCTTTCCTAAGTGTGCCTTCAGACAATCACCCCATAAGAACAATATAGACATAGCTTGTGAGAATAAGAACCAGACATCCTTAAGTTTTCCTTATCTCTCTTTCTGTCAAGTCCTTGATAGCTACTCAGTGATTAGTTATATACCTCAGATACTCTCTTTACCATTCCCCTTGTGGATTCGATATTTAAAACCCTCTCCCGGGTGGAATGCTCACCGGTATCCGTGCGCTTACGGATTATCCATCATAATATTTTTGTAGGCTTAACAAATACCAACAAGCATTTCTGGCGCTGTTGCCGGGGAGAACGGTTAAGAGAAAACTCTTCGAGTATAACTAATCTTGTATCTTTCTTTTTAGTTTTAGATTACCTACTGTCCTTATGGACACTACCCTCATTAAAGACTTTTCGGCACCCTCAGAGCTCAGCCTTAGGCCTATGCCATCATCGAAACCAATCCTATCTGATGCCTATGAGCTGCGCCCACGGTTAATAGAGATGGTCCAAACCAACACTTTCTTAGGAATAGAAGACGAAGACCCTTATCATCATCTCCAGCAGTTTGAGCAAACTTGTGACTGCCTGCACATTGAGGGTATGTCAGACGAGACTATCCGTTGGAAGCTTTTTCCATTCACTCTGAAAGGAAAAGCTCGCCAATGGTACGACCGGACCAAAGAGAAGATGAAAGGCGATTGGGGAACTCTCCGTGCAGATTTTTGCATGGATTTTTATCCCTTATCTAAAGTAGTCGACCTCAGAATCAAGATCATATCCTTCAAACAGGGGGATAATGAGTCTATGAGTTCATCCTGGGAACGTTTTGAACTTCTTTGCAAATCCGGACCAGATCTAAGCCTTCAAGACCATATTCTCCTTCAACATTTCTATATTGGTCTTAATAAGGAATCTAGAGCCTATTTGAATGTCTCCTCTCATGGATCATTCATACACCTTACATCTAGTGAAGCTAGAACTATCCTAGACAACATTCTAGCCAGCACTAATGATGGTCCTTTAGAAGAGAAAACTTTAGAAGAAGAGATTCCAGAGATAGCTACACCAGAACCTATGCCAGAAACATCTCAACCTATAGCTATCCAACATATAGAATCACCACAGGAAGAAATTCCTCTACCTGATTTTATAAATGATATCGAGGATGATTTATTTTCTGATTATGGAAACATCTCGAAATATCATAAAGAGAAGAGGCCTCAAAAGCACACATCTTCTTCACATGAGAAGATAGACCCTTTTGAGCAAACCTTCTCAAGAGAACACACTGTGGAGCTTGCATCCATCATGAGTGGAGAATGGTTAGAAGAGTCAGAGCTTTCCTCTGATGTAGTCCATTTGGATTCACCTTCTATACCAATTCAATGTACAATCAATGGAACCCCCTTTGATGCCCTTTATAATCCAGTTGTGGGAATCAATATAATGGCCTTATCCTTTTTCCATCAGTTTATTAAAAACAAGCCATTATCTCCCACAACGAAATTATTAAAGTGCTCCTCAGGACAAATTATTCAAAGTTCGGGAATTCTCTATGTCTTACCTGTTTCAGTTTACGACATGTCAATTCACCTGAGCTTTCACATTTGTGATATTAAGGAGTTTGATCTTTTAATAGGCTATCCTTTAGAAAAACTCCTTAAGGAAGGACACACAGGGAAACTTGATGTTTGCCTAGGCAAAACCATTAAAGTTCCCTTACACTTCTCACATTCAATCCATACTAAGACCGAACCCAGTCCTGAACCTGACCCAATGGAAGAGGTGAATGAAGCATCTCTGGAACATTTCGTAGAATCCAATCAAGAAGATGTCACTGAATTCTTCATCGAGGAGGAAGAAGAAAATCCTACAGAATCTGAGCCCCTCGATGAAACCGAGGAACCCTCGAGACCTCCCATTGAGCTTAAACCTTTACCACCTGGTCTTAGATATGCCTTTTTGCACAATGATTCTGAGTCTCCTGTGATCATTAATGACCAACTCACTCAGGAAGAGACTCATAGGCTGATAACCATCTTAGAACAACATCGCTCAGCCTTTGGCTACTCGCTCCAAGACCTTAAGGGCATCAGTCCTGCCCTTTGCACTCATCGCATTCCTACAGACCCTGATGTTCTACCATCTAGAGAGCCACAACGAAGACTCAACAATGCGATGAGAGAGGTAGTGAAGAAAGAAGTTCTGAAACTCTTACACGCCGGGATTATATATCCTGTGCCACATAGTGAGTGTGTGAGCCTCATGCAAGTTGTGCCTAAAAAGGGAGGCATGACAGTTGTGAAAAATGAGAGGAATGAATTAATTCCTCAGAGAACCGTCACTGGTTGGCGTATGTGCATAGATTATAGAAAACTCAACAAAGCCACAAGGAAAGATCACTTTCCACTGCCCTTCATTGATGAAATGTTAGAGCGGTTGGCAAATCACTCTTTCTTTTGCTTTCTTGATGGATATTCTGGATATCACCAAATCCCAATCCATCCCAGTGACCAGAGCAAAACCACTTTTACATGTCCTTATGGAACTTATGCTTATCGTAGAATGTCTTTTGGGCTATGTAATGCTCCAGCTTCTTTTCAAAGATGTATGATGTCTATATTCTCTGATATGATTGAAGAGATCATGGAAGTTTTCATGGATGATTTTTCTGTTTATGGAAAAACCTTTGATGATTGTCTAGAAAACTTGGATAAGGTTTTGCAAAGATGTGAAGAAAAGCACTTAGTCCTTAATTGGGAAAATGTCATTTCATGGTTAGAGAAGGAATAGTGCTAGGCCATCTAATTTCTGAAAGAGGAATTGAGGTAGATAGAGCTAAAATAGAAGTAATTGAACAACTACCTCCACCTGTTAATGTCAAGGGAATCAGAAGTTTTCTTGGCCATGCTGGTTTCTATAGAAGGTTTATAAAAGATTTTTCTCATATTGCTAGACCTCTTACAAACTTGCTTGCCAAAGATGTTCCTTTTGACTTTGATGATGCTTGTCTTAAATCTTTTGAAACTCTAAAAAATGCTCTTATTTCTGCACCTATTATACAACCCCCTGATTGGTCTTTACCTTTTGAAATTATGTGTGATGCAAGTGATTATGCTGTGGGGGCTGTTTTGGGGCAAACAAAGGACAAGAAACATCATGCCATTGCTTATGCTAGTAAATCTTTGACAGGACCTCAACTCAATTATGCCACAACTGAAAAAGAACTGCTAGCTGTTGTTTATGCCATTGACAAGTTTAGATCTTACTTAGTAGGAGCAAAAGTTATTGTTTACACTGATCATGCTGCTTTAAAATATTTGCTCACTAAGAAAGATGCTAAACCTAGATTAATAAGATGGATTCTGCTTCTCCAAGAATTTGAATTAGAAATAAAAGATAAGAAGGGAGTAGAAAATTCTGTTGCCGATCATTTGTCTAGAATGTATTTTGAGAAACCACAGGAACTACCCATCAATGACGCAATGAGGGACGACATGCTCTATCGGATCGCCCGGTCAGACCCCTGGTACGCAGATATTGTTAATTTTATGGTTGCAGGGTATGTACGACCAGGAGCCGACAAGAAAAAGCTTATTTACGAGAGTCGCCATCACCTGTGGGATGAACCATACCTTTTTCGAGTATGCTCTGACGGGTTACTCAGGAGGTGTGTACCGGCAGAAGAAGGAATGAAGATCATTGAGAAGTGCCACTCATCACCATATGGAGGTCATTATGGAGCTTTCCGCACACATGCAAAGATCTGGCAAAGCGGATTTTTCTGGCCAACCATGTATCAAGACACAAAAGATTTCGTACGATGGTGCAACTCCTGTCAGAGGCACGGAAACATCAATTCTAGAAATGCCATGCCACTGACAACCAACCTTCAGATCGAGCTCTTTGATGTCTGGGGAATTGACTACATGGGACCATTCCCAAAATCCGGAAAATTCGAGTACATCTTAGTGGCAGTTGACTATGTCTCCAAATGGGTTGAAGCCCTGCCATGCAGATCTGCTGACCACAAAAGCTCAATAAGAATGTTTGAAGAGACAATATTTCCGAGATTCGGTACGCCAAGGTTAGTGATAAGTGATGGAGGATCCCATTTCATCGACAAGCGCTTCGAGAAATACCTCATGAACCATGGGATCCAGCACAATGTCGCTACTCCTTACCACCCGCAAACAAGTGGTCAAGCAGAGACGTCCAATAAGCAGATCAAGAACATTCTACAGAAGACGGTGGACCAAATGGGGATAAAATGGAAAGACAAGCTACCCGAAGCACTTTGGGCTTATCGGACAGCTTATAAAACCCCCATTGGAATGTCTCCCTACCAACTGGTCTACGGGAAGACATGTCACTTGCCGGTTGAGCTAGAATTCAAGGCTCATTGGGCAATAAAGAGATGAAACATGGACTTTGAAGCAGCCGGAACAAATCGGAAAATGCAACTGTCCGAGCTAGAAGAATGGAGAAAGAAGGCGTATCACAGTGCCAAGATCTACAAGGAAAGAACTAAGAGATGGCACGACAAGAGAATCATAAAGAAAGAATTCAACCCAGGCGATCAGGTATTACTTTTTAACTCCAGGGTATGACTCTTTGGGCACGGGAAGCTACGAAGCAAGTGGGACGGACCATACAAGGTGGTGAATTCATCATCACACGGAGCCGTCACTCTTCAAGACGACGAAGGTACGTTATTCAAGGTAAATGGTCAACGTCTTAAAATATTTTTAGAGCCCAATAAAGAGTCTGAGGATTTAGATGAAATAGATTTCTTTTGTTTTCCCACGAATATTAATTTTAGGCCGTAATGGGCCGTCTTAGGGTTTTTAAGGATCAGCACACGGTTAGAGCACCCCGCGCCGAAGATCGTCCGAGACGACGTGGTGGGGGGGCCGACCGGCCTACTCACTGGGCCGATCGGGCCCTGCCCGCCGCCTCGCGCCGCCAGCTTTCGCCCACGCTATCTCTAAGGTGCTCAGTTTTGGAAAAACTTGTTCGGGGATCTTTTACGAGATATCCCGTAGCTTTTCCAAGCTAGGTCAACCCCCTCTGCAAGTCCATGACCGATATTTAAGCAGGGGTAGACCTCCACCTTTTTCTCATCCCAAAGCCTCCAAGTAGCAGCAATGGCCGACAAGCAGCTTATCCCCTTTAGCTTTGAAGCCAAGGCGGTTGTTCCTTTCGAGAAGGAAGCAAAGCCGCTAGCCTCCTTGCCTCCTGATCACATCCCTCTCTCTCTGTTCCCGCCTAGTCGTCCACATTCGCCGCCACCGCCTAAAGAAAGCAAGCAGGCGATGTACGCTCAGCCGTACGATCGCCGTCGTGAAGCAGCTCAGAAGAAGCCGATCCGTGTTCCTAGCTACATGGATCTGAAGAAACCAAGGGATGGTGAGCGACTCGCTGACGTACGCATGGACAAGCATGGCAACACAAGGGTGCATAAGTACACTACCTCCTCAAGCCGTGTTACCATCGACGGAGTTCGTGCCAAAGAACCTCAAATCAAGAGAATTCCGGTCATCGAAGCCAGCCAGCGGATGCCGCAGAAACAGAAGACCCGGAAGACCGTAGCTGAGCTAGCGCAGGAAGTAGCAAGCCTGGCAGAAACTTGCAAAGAGATCCACCGCGTCAACACTTCCCTCACCAAGACCGTCCTCAAACTGTTAGAATCAAAGAAGCGAAGGGACGATGAGGAAGACCATAGCCGCGACCTTAAGAAGGGCAAGCGCCCTTTGTAAACACCTTAGTTAGAGAGCACAGTAGTGATAGTTAGTTCGAGTTAGTTAGTTTGCTTTAGTTGTTAGAGTTGTTTGATAAAGTGCTCTCTCCTTTAATAAAGAAGTATTCCACAAGTTGAGCTATTTTTGCCTATATATATATTTTCTTGGTATGTTTTTGTCTCCACCATACTGTGCATGCAAGATAACAGAAAACAAGTGTGGGGGAGAAGAACAGACGACCAAACGACATCTTCCATGACCAAAATCAAGAAAAACGGGAAAAGCACAGAACAAACGACTCGCACGACGAACCACGGCAGAACCCAGTTCGGCCACGTCTCGTCCACCACTCGGTTTGCTTCCTGAATTTTTTAAATTTTTGCAATTTGCTTTCCGTTTCGAATTTAAATAAAGATGCCCTGCTAAAATGTCCTGATAACCTAAAAGATAAAGTTTCACATGTTTATGCTCTTAGAAATATTTATTGCTTTTGGGATGATCAGAATGAGGTTAGAATAATGAGAATCATCTTTCTTTTATCTTGTCTATGGAGAGTGCTTTAAAAATCATTAGCTAAGTTTCTCCTTTGTGATCAATAATATATCCCAGCAGAGCTTTCATTGAAAATAAATTTGATTAAATGCTGCTTACTTGTATTGAGCTTTGTCAAATCTAGAGCTATGTTGAAGTTTTGTCTAAGTCTATGATCAAGATCACGTACACTGCTTTCACTAAAGTATCTATACTCTAAGATTTTTGATCTCTGTCTCCCATATCATGAAAAAAGGTACAGCTAAAAAAAAGAAGAAGAGAGAAAAAGCCAAAGAAAGAAAAGAAAAAAATTATGAGTGGAGAGAAAAGTGAGAGAGAGGAGAAAATGGACAAGTGTTCTGCGGGTCAGAAGAACCCCCCTCTCAGAAAAAAAGGGCATAAAAAAGAGAAGAATAATGGACATGTGTCCGAGGGTGAGTAGGGCCCACTTCTCTAAAATAATAAGTGAGAGAGTAATAATGGACGCGTGTCCGAGGGTGAGTAGAACCCAACTCTCCACAAAAATAGCTGAATACCTTGTTCTAAAAAATGGGAAAAGATAGAAGATTCTAAAGTCAGAGCAGTGGTTTTTAAAATTTGACACACGCACATATCTTGATCTACGACCTATGACAGGCCTCTTCATGGATACAGATTTTGACCCAGCAATATATGCAAAGTAAGTCTGCTACATCTTTACATTCTAAAAACTTCACATATATTTGAGAGTATCACAAAGGAGTAAGCAAGGCTGCATTTTAAAAAAAAAACTTATTCAAACTCTCTCCATTGACTTGATTTGAGAAATAAAGGTGATCTGTTTCTAACTATGCTCAAATATCCCCTAAGTACAGATATGACTAAGGAGTATAATTATGTTGATTCTTGTCTCTACGGTTGTAAACCATCCTTTTATCGAGGACGCGTAAAAGCCTAAGTGTGGGGGAGTTTGTTGGCACATTTTATCTATAAATATTTCCCCTCACATTTACTGGAAAAAGGACTAAAATATAATTAGATCACCTTATTAGGGTTTATATTGACAATTTTCACAAGTTTTGGTGAATCTATGAATTTACAGGGACTATTCAGAAAATATGCAAAGAAACCACTCTAGAAGACTCCAGAAGGCTCCGGAACTCAACGTGACTTAGCACCTAAGAAAGAAGCATCTAGAAGGATCAAGGACCCACCTGGCCGAAGTGGACCCCGAGGGGGCCCACCCCAGCCCGATCGGCCTGGTGGTGGGGCCGGTCGGCCCCCCCTGGCGCCAAATGGGCCCAGCTTCCGGAATGTTCTTCCACCGCCTATGAGGATCAATCTAAACCACAAGTTAAGGTCGGTTTGATCGTACGGTGCACGTCATCTCCTCCGGGCTATATAAGCAGACCCCCTGACCCCAGGGCAGACAACAATTCATTCTATCAGATCCTCCATGCCTATCTGAGATTAGAGCTCTAGATTAGAATTAGAGTTGGAGAGTTAGTATCAAGTTGAGAGATTAGAGCCACGATCTATTTAGATCTAGCTAATCTTGTTCGAGAGGATTAGAGAGCGGTAGAGGCGAAGCTGAAGGAAGGCCCGGACCTGTCGGTGTCTCCTCTTCATCTTCTACCTCTGGGATCAACTCCATTGGAGCCTGATCCTGAGACCTTGTGGAAAGATCGACTTCTTATTCAAGTGAGTAACATTGTTTTTATTATTCTTACGGTTCATAACTCTTTGAGTACTTTAATTCCTATCGCTCTTGAGTTAAAGTTGCATATTTAGTGTAAGCGTGGTGCTTAGACTAGCTAGCTTATGAATGCCTTCTATATTCCGGATTGTGTGGTAGAAGCGGGAAGTGACCTTGTTCCCGTCTGTCCTTTGCAGTCCACCTCCCATCTATAGAAACCCTAGGACTCCCCCCATAGATTCTCGGGAGGTTCCCTTTCCTAAGTGTGCCTTCAGACAATCACCCCATAAGAACAATATAGACATAGCCTGTGAGAATAAGAACCAGACATCCTTAAGTTTTCCTTATCTCTCTTTCTGTCAAGTCCTTGATAGCTACTCAGTGATTAGTTATATACCTCAGATACTCTCTTTACCATTCTCCTTGTGGATTCGATATTTAAAACCCTCTCCCGGGTGGAATGCTCACCGGTATCCGTGCGCTTGCGGATTATCCATCATAATATTTCTGTAGGCTTAACAAATACCAACAAGTGTCAGAATAAATATTAACTGTAAATTTTTAAAAATCAGAACAAGTTTGTATGTCATATCGAACAAAACAAATGTAGTGTCAGAATAAATCAGAACAAGGGTCAGAACACGTTATTATTATAGACAAAACAAGTTGTTATTCTTATAGTCAAAACAATGTATTATTGTAGCCAGAACAAGTTGTTTGTCATCTCGAACAAACACAATAAAGTGTCAGAACAAATAAGAACAAATGTCAGAATAAGATGCTATTATAGCCAGAACAAGTTTATATGTCATCTTGAACAAACAAATAAAGTATCAAAATAAATATTAATTGTATTTTGTTAAAAATCAGAATAAGTCACTTTTATATGCAGAACAAATTTATATGTCATCTCAAACAAAACACCAAGAGAAAACAAAAAATTACTAACAGAAAATAAATATTCACTGAATCAGGATAAATATTTACTAAGGTAGAACAAATATTCACTAAGCGGGGGCAAATTTTCACCGAAGGGGAATACATATTCACTGAGCGAGAACAATTAGGGAGAACAAATATTTATTGAAGGGAAACAAAAATTTATCAAGGAGAACAAAAAATTCACAGAAGATAAACAAATATGTAAAAGAGAAAAATCATAAAGAATAGGAAAAAAATAACAAACATGAAAAAGATGAAGGGATGGAAATAAATAAATAAAGTGAAGAAATTAAGAATAAATTGAATAGAGAAACAATAATCAAAAAAGAGAAAACGAAAAACCAGAGAAGGAGAGAAAAAGGAATATGTGGCATAACACGAAAGAAAACAGCACAAAAAAGAAAAAATCATAAGGAATAGGGAAAAAGAAAAACTATGGAAGAAAACAATGGGAGGAAAACATAAAACCAACTAAAACATGAAAGAGGAAACAAATAATTAAAGGAAAATAAAAATAGAGAAAGAAACAAAAAAACAAAGGGACAGAATGAAAAAGAAAAATGAAATAAAAGATTAGAAAATAAAAAGGAAAAAGAGAAAGGAAACTAATTAAAAAGGAAAAAGAAAATAGAAAAGAACATACCTGTCCTTGCGTGGCGCCCCCTCCCCACGGCGCGATGGACGGAGAAATTGTCGCTGAAGCCACGTATGACTTTCTCGGCCCCGGCCCGGTGTGTGTGTGGGGGGGGCCCACCTAACTTTTCACTAAGATCAATGTCGTCGCCAAGGCGAGCCCGAAAGGATTACAGCAAGCAAGGCGCGGGAAAACTGGATCAATACTTTACTCTTTTTTTGAATGTTTTCCAATGCATCTCTCATGCGTAACACCTATTCAAGGCTGCGTACTCTCCTCCACATATGCCGACTTAGCTCGTGTGGAATATGATCTAAACAATTGAGATGAAAATACGAAAAAAGAGGTATTTTATTAGTTGTCTTATATCGATGTCATCAACACCTACAACGTCAAATTTGTTTGTTAAGATCTACCTTCACATATATATCTATATATATCTTGACATTGTTCTTTACGGATGTAAGTTGGGAAAGTTTAACTTGTGGAAAAATTAAAACATAGTAACTATTTTAGAACAGAGGGACTGGAGTGTATGGTATGCAGGCTAGGCGATAATATATTCGTGGTGCGCATCTACTACCTATTAATTGTTGATCAAAATAACAGAAAAAAAGAGGGGGGGGGTGCATGCATGCCGTCGATCCATTGTCATCTTGTCACCAATGATGAAATGCAATTCCCTAGCATCAGTACGTAGTGGACCTGTGGTCATTCCTCTAGTATATAGTGTGCAGGTGTAGCACTCATTGCACCATAAGCTTGGTCAAGGAACAGTAGCAGACACAAACTCCTCCGGGTGGCCGTGGTTACTACGCGTTATGCTGGCACCTTTGTCACTTTTCAGAGTGAGATGCACAGTGGTGGGTTTGGCTGATGCCAAACGAACCACCTTTGCTCTGGTCCAGCACACGAAAACTCAGCTCGGGACTACTTACACGCACTGACGTGAAAACCTTTCGATCGTGCATGCTTTTTTACAACATCATTTGGAGCTTGAAATCATAGCCATGCATGCATTTCTGAGGATTGCAAGTGAAACGGCACGAGAGTCGGCGTGTATAGGTCGATCTATTGCTGGCACGGGCAGCGCACTGCATGCTTGTTCTCGTTAAGTGCTGCTGGCACATCTTATCGATCCCACTCCGGCCGCCTAAAAGTCCCAACGCATGAACAAGATTCCCATCGGGTTCCAGCATGGAGATTAAGGTCAGGCTAGTCAACGACGTGTACGGTACAGTACGTCACCCGGCCGTCCGGGTGCGGTGTGCACGTACGTACAGCAGCAATTTATTGTCTCCAATAATTCGTTCCAATTTCTACGAACCGTACGTCTACGAGAGCCACCAATTTGGCAATTTGCACATGTACATAGTAGCGTACTCTCTCTGCAACCTGAATTCCTTGTCGACTGCAAAAATGAACGGCCGGCATCGGTGCGATCGAGTCAATACAGACGCTGCAGGTGCACGCACTACGTACTATTTGAAGCAATTTCATTCGTTCCAGAGAAAGACGACGTACAACGCGATCGCGATGCACTTTTGAAGAGTTGAAACTGATGCACGTTGGGTTTGGCCATTTGGTACACTCCCCTTTCTCGCCTTTCCTCGACGGTGATAGCAACTCATGAACTGATGCGTGATGCATGTGCCTCGAGCTGCCTGACGGTGATCTCAAAATATCTGATGTACGTATGGTGGGCACAACACTCTCCAAATTTTTACTATGCACAATACTGAAATAATCTGTTCGGGAGATCTTGACCGTATGTCCGTAAAAATGGGAGGTCGCGTTCGGGGGGGGGGGGGGGGGTGGCCGGGTATGGCATACACTACGGGAAACTGCGAATATGCCGTGAGCCTGATACTACCGGCAAAGGCCGAAATCCCGTCGGCAAAGAGTTTGCCGTGAGTGGTTCTCGGCAAAGCCCTCACAACAAACAGCTCTATGCCGAGAGCCGGCAAACAATTTCACGGCAAACACCTCCCCCCTCGCGTGAGCCTTCCTTACCACTACACCATACTCATATACATCTATATCTAGTTTTCATTCTCCTCATACTATGCTACACCGAGTGTAAATTGCTTTTTTAGACTTTAAACGTATTCAAATTTAAAAGTTGTCAACTACAAAGTTTCATGACTTTCTGAGATCTACAAATTTCATTTTGGGAGTTTCTACATTCGTAGTCGTTTACAAATTTTGATTTTCAAATTTGAGTGATTCAAACTTAGTCTTTCGTTGACAATATGATTTCAAATAAAAAAATTGTAAACTACAAAGTTTCATAACTTCTCAGGATCTACAACTTTTATTCTGAATGTTTCTCCATTTGAAGTCGTTTGAAAATTTAAATTTTCAAATTTCAAAACATCAAACATACTTTTCCTTGACAAAAGTGATTCAAATTAAAAAAACTTCAACTACAAAGTTGTATAACTTCTGAAGATCTACAACTTTTATTTTGATCATTTGTTCATCCGATATAATGGTGGTAACAATCTTCACAAATCCATATCTCTCTCGTATAGTTTCATGAAAGTATATAAGAGGTGTAAGTGAACAATATTACCACCACTTTGTCAAATGAATAAATGACCCAAATAAAACTTGTAGATCTTCAGAAGTTATGAAACTTTGTAGTTCAAAATTTTTTTAATTTGAATTAATTTACTACTTCAAAATTCAAAATTTGATTTGAATTTGAACTTTGCCGAGTGTTTTGCATATGCTCACAGCAAACTCGATTGCCGTCAGCCAAAAAAAGGCTCACGGCAAAATGGGTCTCTCCCAAGAGCCTTACTTAGCAAACACTTTTTTTGCTGACGGCCAGAAAAACTCACAACAAAATGGTTCTTTTGCCGAGAACGGCACTCGGCAAACACCTTTGTTTTGCTGTGAGTTTTGCAAAATGACACCGGTAAAAAGCTCACAGCAAAACGTCAGGCTTACAGCTTACTCCGGTAGTAGTAGACGGACCTTCCGGTTTCAAAAAGTCAGTATGTGAGTATGTGACCGTCACTGTTGCTGTCACAAATAAGTCCGTGGTTGATCTGTGCTAGTAATTATCTGGTGCATTGCCTTAAATCCCAAAAGTGCACAGTGCTAGTGGCCACACATTGAATCAATGGCTCTCGTGGAATTGCCACGAATTCTAGTGTCAACTCGACAAGGACATCTCTCCTCTTAGCCCCGGCATCTGCAAAAAGAAGTCATGCTGCATTTCTTGCCATGTTTATCCATTACGGATTGGACATTTCCGTGTAGAAAGTTTTGGGATGTGATGCTTCTACTCATACACAACTGCACGATTTTCACTAGTGCAACCGTTGCTATTGGCTGATGTGATGGTGATGTCCCGTGCTGCATATATTTTGTTCGGTTTGTAAATTGCCTTCTTTTTTCATGTATCTTTGAGTTCTTTTTCTTATTCTTTGTTTCCCTCGGTGCGAGGTTTGGATTCCTCCACTTCTGTGTAACCTTAGGCCGTATATATCCACTTGTGGATATAGAGGCCGGATTTAATCCTTAATCTAAAAAAAACTAAACGTAGATAATTTCTGATGTTGCCAATGCAAATGTGCCAATTATTGGTGCTAGCTCTTTGATTTGTTTGTGTCAAGCGCTCTTTCTTTTTTTTGCCCCCTTTTTGTAAATGGTTGACACACAATATATAGGATAAGATTTTTAGGTGTTGAGCTGGTTGACCAAGTGTCCATTTATATGAACGCACAAGGAGGGAACTGGCTATTTATATACTATGTATAAACATCATCATCCCTGAGATGGTGACAGTTTAATGCAATAATTGTTACATACTCCTAACACAACTGTTGGATTTTCTCTTTTTAGCAATATATAACTTTGAATTTTCGATAAACCATATGTCAATTCATTTAGGGAAAATGATTCATTATTGTTGTTAAACGTCATTTTCATTAAAAACAGAACACCTTTTGAACACATCACATCTAATTAACCCTACTCGGTTGTCATATCAGCAGAAACAAAAACACACTAATTCTCAAAAAAAAAAAAACACACACAAGCATAATCTCTCAACACTTGGGTTTTGATTTTGAAGTGTGACCAGATTAAATTTAACTGAAGAACTACTGGAATTTTGTTATTACACCATCATATAAATATCGCACCATAAAAATGTATGCAAACACAACAGAGACAAGATGTTATATTAGAAGGCTATAAAACACTTGTTTTTTGAGACATCAAAATTCATCTCCAATCAAATCAAATAACTCGTCCATAGGACCATTACGTCTCATCTGTACATCTTTCATAATTCAGAGAGATTGAAGTGATGTCTGGTGTGAAACTCAAGCGAATGAATGGCCTTAGTTTTCAGCACTCGATATATCGCCGGGGCAGATGGATTGGAAGAAGCTTCAGTGTTGCCATTGCCGGCGGATCGCCCATCTGCATGTAGCAATGCACGCAACAGGTGTTGATGCAAGGCAAGCAACCGAGAAGGGAACCCCGAGCAAGGAGACGACGGATTGCTTTGGAGCCATAGGGAGGTTTCAAACAACGCCGGCGTCCAACCATCATCAGGTCCCTTTTCGATGGATGTAACTCAAAAGGGAGCCCACGTGAAGCGTCAAAGAATTTTGATGTAATTTTTAGCAACATTCCAGTCGACCACAATCAGAAGTTCAGAACCATCCAGCAGACAGCGACATAATAAGAAACTAAAATCGAAGATAAAGAAGAAGAAGAAAAGAATTTCCGGTTTAACATATATGTATATAAACATATATAGAAGTAGACCTGATCTTTGCCTGAAACTCTGATCCACATGTATAGCATGTGGAGATCTCTCATACTGAAACTGGAACTAGGAATTAGTAAGACGCATGGTCAGTAGTATGACGCTACTGCGAAGAAGAGGCCGGGAGCATCGATCAATCGGTATCTTGAACTCTGGAACGGAGCTAGTGGCCGACGCCGGGGCTGGGCACGGAGCCGAGCAGCCGGCTGCGGGCACCTGCCGCCGCCGCAATGGTGGTGGCCGCCACCAGCGGCGGCGGCGGCGGCAGCAGCAGAAGCGACAGCGCGGGCCTCTCTTGCAAGGTCGACGGTGGCGTAGGTGCGGCCGCTGTCGTAGCGGAGCTGCTGATCGCCGTCGTCGTGGTCGTCGTCGTCGCGGAGAGCTCTTGCTGCTGTCGTCCCTGGACGTCGCCACCCGGCGTCGTCCTGGCCGCTTGCAGTTGCGGCAGAGACGGCGACGACAGGACGAGAAGGAGGACGAAGTAGGCGGCCGCGGCCGTGCGCTGCGACGACGGAGCCATGGCGGCGGCGCGCGCTGAGCTTCAATTCTTTTGGGTAGCTCTCGATCGGGTCTGCGTGTGTCGAGCTCGCTCGCTCGCTCTGTGGCTCGTGTTTGTCTGCGCGATATGCGATTTGCAGGGAGGAATGCGAGCGACGTTGCAGCGTATTTATAGGCGGCGGCAGCAGCAGCAGCAGCAGCTAGATGAGAGAGGGCTGAATCAGCTGGTGAGCTGAGAGGCTGCAAACCATTTCAGGGGAGTAGAGCCGAAGAGAGGGAGGCTGTGATGGTGAACGGGGCATGGGCAACCGGCATCTTGTTGGCTGGATCGATGCCTGGATGGTGTCTGCTCACTGGCGTAGTCAAACTGGTTCGCCAAATCAGCAGGTCGCTCGCTGTCTGCAGTCCTCACCTAGGACTAGGATGAATTGGAAGTACTAGTGTACTCGATTCACATGGCATCCTCGATTAGCTGTAAACCCTGGCCTAAATTACTCTTCGCATTGGGTGGCGATCAAATTAAGACTGGGACCGAATCCAAGTGTACGTGCGTGCGTGTGCGTGTGCAGGACAAGAAGCTGGGTGCCGCCCCGTGGAAGAAGGACAGGGTTCCCGGCTGGGTACTTGGGTCAGGTCAAACACGCACGCACGTCCTCCTACGCATGAACCAGGAATCGGTTAAAAAAATATTCGATCGGCAGCCATGGCGGCCATGCAGATGCGCGGCAGGTGGCCGCCGCCGGCGAGGCGATGCAGTCGGAAGCTTCATCCCCTGCAGGTAAAGGTTCATCATGGAGCGGGCGGCCGCCGGAGAAGTCGTGCAGTGCAGGTCAGGTCAGACGCAGCTGTGCACGTCCGCGTACATGGTGGACGCAAGAACGACGGGCGGCAAGTTGCAGCAGCTGGCCGCGTCACTACTCCTCTGCCAGCCGGAGCCGGAAGACTACTGCAGGCCGGCAAGGAGAAGTGTAATTTTCTTTTGGACCCTGAAAGCAGCTGGTGAAGTACTGAAGTGAATCGGTCCAGCTGCAGTTGTCCAGTTCACATTTTCTTTTGCCCAACGGTGATGACAACCATTTGGGAGGCAAAACCACCTGATTTACCGTGTCTCGCGTACTATCGGCACATTACTACGTCCTGTATGTATATGTATAGTACCTATGTTACACGGATACTCCTAGGGGTGGCGTATCCGTATCCGATACGTATCGGATACCAATACGCCTCGGATACGCTTTGGATACTTTTCCAGCCGTGTCCCAAAAAAGCGGATACGTATTGATTTGGATATACGTATCCGATACATTTAGTCAGCCTAATTAGTCCATACCAGCTACACCACACCCCTCCTACGTGACCTAGCAGCAGCCACGACAACGATTTTCTCTTCAAAACAAGCAAGTTTTTTCGTGAACAGCTACTCCTTGTCATGTTTTGCACCTTCTGCTCTAGTGCTCTACACTGAAGCTCCATTTTCTTCTTTCTTTTGATGTTTTGGTAGTATGAGACGGCACCGGTAGAACTAATGAGCAGAAACTGAAGAAGATTCTCTTATGAAATAACGTTCTATTTTTAGAGAAAGTTAGTTCTAAAGGTAATGTTGTGTGGCGATACAATTATTGCACGTTAGAGTATAAGGAAAGTTACTCAAGAGTCAAATCTCTCTTGCTTCGGATATATATGTAATATTTTATATATAATAATTAATTATCCTAACTGTATCTCTGTATCAGTGTTTTTTGGAAAAGTGTGTATCCGCGTATCAGATACGTATCGTATCCGATACCCGTACCGGTATCCGTGTAACATAGTATAGTACAACTCCTGACTCAAACAATGCGTCGATGCGCTAGTGGGGGGACGAAAATGTTCAGCGCACATTTCCATGAACAGTGAAGCGTTAAGCTGACAACTACAGTTCGTACGACACTGTTCCAAGGTAAACTCCTCGTCCCGTGCAGTCGTGCACGTGAGTGGGATGTGAGCTAACAAATTCCAACAAAAGTGTCATTAATCCTTCCTTGAAAAAGATCTTTTGGTTTTACACAATTGACAAATACGAGTACAAAACAATGTCTTCATCCAATTTATTAGGGTCTTGTGTGATCGGCTAGCTACTACTCCTACCTTCGTTCTTCAATATATTACACCATTGATTTTTTCGTTCGTTTGACAATTCGTCTTTTCTACAAATATCTTAGCAAACCGATAAATCACTGCTTGTTGACCCTTTTGCCCCCTTTCACCTGGGACAATGGGGCTATACTGCGATGCAAGCACTTCTTTTGGTTGGTGCACCGATATCGCCTACCGTCGGCAGCGCTTCTACACTACCAGAACATCGTCGAGTCCCCGAACTGCACCTATTGTGGACAGACGGAGACCCAGCACCACCTCTTGCTGGGATGCCCCCTCGCCGTAGCGGTCTGGTGTGTTGCTGGCTGGCCCGCCGCCCCGCACCTCACCAGCTTCCGGGACCTATGGACCATGCCAGAGGTCCCGACGACTGTCACGACCAAGGTTAATTCCACCATCGTCACTGCTCTGTTGTGGAATATTTGGAAGGCCAGGAACTCTTGGGTCTTTCATTCTTCGCGCCTCGCTCCGCCTGCTGTCATCAACAACGTGATGCTCGACCTTCAACTTTGGCTACACCGACTAGCGCCTAGAGATCGGGATGCCTTGCAAACGTGTCTCTCTCTTTTTCACGTAACTTAGCCCTTGTTGTTCTTCTTCTTTTCCACAACCCACCCAACCCACACACACACACAAAACATGTGTGCCCGAACTTGTGCAGTTAATGTAATCATTTAGGTCAGCTTCTTGCCGGTCGTAGCCCCTTATTAAAAAAAACCGATGAATCAATAAGTTAAATCTAAAGTAAATTTGGATAATAGATATAATAATATACATTTTACTTAGTTAATTAATTTGTTCAATACATATTAATGGTTAAAGTTGGAGTAAAAAAATTAACAGTGTCGTGTGACCATATTAATTCAGGGGAAAGAAGAAGCGTGGCTTTGCGCTTCCTTCCAAGGCAAAGCCTCCGTGTCTTGTCAGGATTCAGTTGCAGTGGCTTGGATGCCTGCTCCTCTGGGTTGTGCTTCAGCTGCGGCTGCACACAGCTTTGCCTGCTTGCACACTGCAATGCTGCGCACAGCTTAGACAGACAAAGCAGTGGCTTGCTGGCTGACTTGCGTACACTCTTGGAAGCAAAGCATTCTCGATATGTCTCTCCCGTAATGCATGACGCCGCATAGCGTGGTACGTGTCTCCTTCTGTCCTCTGGAAACAAATTAGAGGGCGAAGACTCACTACTGTGTTGTGCCGTGCCGACGGTGGTGTGTGTCGGGTGGGTGTCCTGTGCAGCAGAGGAAAACAGAAGGTTCCTCTCGATCGGAATGTTCGTTCCTGATCCTGGCGGTGACGAACGATCCATGGAATCGCAGCGGCGGTCGGCGTCGACGAACAAGCATCCGAAATGCATTCAACATGTGATTGTGCCGCGGCAGGTAGCAGCAAGCGCGGGGCACTGTCGATCTCACTCGGAATGCTGATTGGCTAGGAACGAAGAACCGGAGCGACGCCTTCAACGTCCAGCGACGACTCTCCTTTCAGGCTTCAGCAGCTAGCTGCCTAGCTGACCCAATCACTAGTTGATTCGGGTTTCTCAACTCCAGGTCCGCGTGCTCTTGCTTGGTCTGTCCCCATGAACTCTGCAGCTGAACGAGCAATCAATCAATTAGGGAGACAAAACGGCCTGATTTCTGCTGGGTTTTGCTTGGACGACTACACAATGGCCGGCGCAATGGCGTCGCTACGCGTTGACCTACCGACCTACAGCTAGTGCTCAGTGGCGCCTGGTTTTATTAGAATCGGAAATCACGCAGGTACGTGCGTACGGCGTGAAGCAAAGGAGCTCGTATTACGGATCGAAGCCATGTTCAGCAGACAGCAGCAGTACTACTACGTGTTTGCAGTGTTCAGCGCCGGCAACGTTCAGCAGAGAACGGAAGCAGCGTTGAACTTGCCTGGCAGCCACAGCCACATAAGAGAATATTCAGATTTCAGGACGGACTAGTAATAACAGGTCACTGTTGCGGTGTTGCCGTTGCGTTTCCTTTCATCCGAGGAGGAGATCGTTGCCGTCGGCGTTGGATGGATGCTACCTCTCTCCATCGCTGCATCAGTAGCAGCCAGCCACAGCAGGGCGCCGTCGCTCAGCTTACCTTTGCTGATGCGCTCCTCTCTCACTGGACACGCCGCTGCTGCTGCCGACACCACCTTTGGCTTGCCTAATTGCCTTGGCTTTGCAAATGCAACTCTCGTCGGTAGTGATAGCTCAGGGATATTCAGCTTGGCACGCGCGAATTCCACTGCAATTTCACGCCTCGTTCGATGCTGGTTTTCTTCAGAGAACAGAATTGCACTTGCGTTTTTCACGCTGAAGAATCCTTTGCCTTGTGCCATTTGTTGTGGCATATATGGGCCATGGCCGGCGAGTCCTTCCAAAATTTAGACGGCCCATGAGTCTCCCCGTGCCGGTCCAATCTACACCGCAAAACCCTCAATCGACGGTCGGGAGAGCATCCGCATCACGCAGATCGGATCCCCTTCTTCCCCTGTTCCCCATCTCTCCCACCACCACCAAGGCGAGCGAGCGAGGTGTGGAAAGAACCCTAAACCCATGGTGCTCCACGCCGCCCGCCGCCTCTCCTCCTCCTCCACTTCCTCCGCCACCGCCTCGCTGAAGCTCTCCGCGATCTTCCGCGACCCGAGGCCCCGTCCGCGTCCGACGCATCTCTCCTCGGTCTTCCTCGGCCGGAAACCTCGGTCGCCGCGGCCGGGCTCCGACGACGAGCCGCCGTCGCCGAGGCCCAGGCCGAAGCCGAGGCAGCCGTGGGAGGAGGAGGCGGGGGCGCTGATCCGGCGGCTCCACGAGGGGAGGTACCTGCCGGGGCCCGACCTCTCGTCCGCGCCGCGCGCCGCCTCCCCCGCCGTCGTCAAGGCCGCCGCCGAGCGGTTCGGACACGACAACCAGGTCGTCGCCAAGTGAGTGCCCGCCTCCCGTGCAGCTGTGCTACCCTTGGGCGATTGGGTCGGTTAGTTTGGTCCAACTTGCTGACGGAGCACGGCAGGAAAAGTTTGATTTGTGGGTCTGTGTAGAGAACAATCAGGTCCAATTTTCTCGAAAGAGATTTACTCCTTGTCAATCGATTGAGATTGTGCTTATCCTTCAATCGACAGGATCTGGGTTGAGGCTGGGGGGTTGGGCGTTGGGCGGGAGGTGGGGGGAGTGGCCGGCGGCGAGGTCGCCGCCGGCCGGGGTGGTGGTAGAGGTCGGCGGTGATGGTTAGTGTTCTGGGTTCCCGCGGTTTGGGGGCTCTGTCTCCATGCCCGCTGACCTTAGAGAAGAAGAGAAGAAGGTCCGGGGTGGGAGGAATCGACCGGCGGTGGGCGGCGGTGTGTGGGCGGCCGGCAAGGCGGCGGAGCGCCGCCGGCCGGGGTGGTGGTTGTTGGCGGTCGGGCCAGGTCTAGGGCGGGGGCGTCACATCAGAGGTTAGGCGAGGTGGGGATTCGGGGTTGGAGGTTACCTATCCTTGCGGTCCTAAAGGGAGCTCCGGGAGGCTCGCCGGCTGGCGGTGGAGGTGGGAGAGACGGCGGGGGCGCCGCCGGAGCCGGGCGGTGGAGGAACCCCGGTGGGCGGTGAGGGCATCAAACTCGGACGGTTCAGCGTAGGGCGGTGGAGGAGGCCGGCTGCGGAGGCCGCCGGAGCAGGACGGAGGCGGGGGCGTCGCATCGGGAGCCGCCGCTGCTTTCTATCGGGAGGAAGAAGATGATGACGCCAGGAAGTCCGGAAAATAGGATAAGAAAGAAGAGGTGCGAATTTGGATCGTTGGATCTGCATCCTACGGATGGGAGCAGCGATTGATAGAAAATAGTTATTTCAATCAACTGATGAGGAGACAAATCCTTCTCGAAATGGGTAGTTAGTTACTTTAGACGACGACGTTGGATCAGCACCTCGCGCTGTGGATCCCTTACCATCGCTAGATAATTTGAGGCGTTTAGATTTCACACCCATAGGTCTGGGATCATTGGCGCAGAATGCATCTCGCGAGTTTTAGTGTTTCTTCCAGTACTCGAAACGTCGAATTTGCTAGCATTGTCGGTTGTGCACTCCCGATGGGGGTTAGACGGTATTTTCCATTTTCGAACTGCATCATAACTTGTAATCTGCATAACAGATGGCGTGATTCTGTAATGCAATGTCTGAAGTGGATTATTTGCATGTGGCGACTTGTAGCTTAGGAGGCATCAGGCATCACTGCGAGCAGGATGCTTCATATTGCTAGTAGTTGGACTAAGGAAGTGCCATGAGACAACCAATTCAAAGGAAAATATACTTGTATGTAGTTTTGAAACTACTTACTACATGCTTGGAAGTAAATCTCTTTCAATTTTTACCCTGGAGACATTTGTGTTTCTGCTTCATAAATTGATTGCATCTGTTACCTCAATCCATCTGCTTGTAGCTTAAATGCATGTCTTATATGAGATTTGTTAAGGATGCTGTTTGCAGTGCATCAAATATAAGTGCAAACTGCCGCATTGAATTTCCATCCTTTGGATCCTGCCAAGTAAATCATTCATTGGGCTGAGACCATTTCTTTGTAAATGATAACACCCTACCTTCGATGTGATTCCTTGCTTTAGTGTTTGAAGTCTGCAATATCACTGTCCGGGTTTTGTAGTGACAAGGCCTGGATAGTTATGTTGTGGAGTGGTTAGACTATTTCGAGTCACTAAATCTATCTGTTGCTGAAGATTTTGCAAACTGCTGGCAGATGGCTGTCAGGGAGCGATCTGAAGAAGCTTGCCTTGTTTGGGTGTCCGACTGTTGAACGACGAACGGTCTTTGCATCTAAAAGATTACGAGCTTTCTTCAACATCCAGGAAGACAAAGTAAGTCGGCAGACTCAGTTGCTTCATGGGTTAGCGCTCTTAGCACATAGTACTCTGAGAATATAATGAACTGCTCTTGCACACGCAACTTTTGACATCTTGTCCTCTTTCAGATATGTGGCTCTTGTAAATTAAGAAGTTCTTGCAAGTTTGCTAACCAGGAAGTCCCTAGGCATAATAAAGTGATTCTGTCAGATACAATGAGAATTATTAGTTTGCTTGTACTGGATGCTTGCCCAAAGGAACTCCAGGTTACAGCTGAATTAAAAGCTAGTGTCTGCAAGGTTCTAAAGGACACCATAAATCTTAGCAGTTAATTGCTGAGCATCAGGACCAGAGTTCCAGACAGTTTTTCTGGTGATTCTAACACAGTACTGCCTGCATTTCCTTGGAGCAAATAGTTGAGGCTACGCTTGATGTTTCAGTCACAATCACCTCTCAAGGTTAGAGTGCTTACCTCTGTTATTCATGACATTTGTTTTTTCTTGTGTGCAATATGCAATCCTTAAGATGGTGGAAGTAGCGATGTTGATATATCCTGCCTTTTAGTTCAAGAAAAGGGTTATCCTGACTTACCTTGGTTTAACTTTCCTGAACTCGTGTGCAATCAAACAAATAATTCTTGTGTGCAATCTGCAATCCTACCAAGGTGGGAGTAGCTCTGTTGATGTATCCAACCTTTTAATTCAAGAAAAAGTTATCCTAGCTTACCTTGGTTTAACTTTCTTGAATTCTTGTTCAGTCCAACAAACAAGAGAAATATAGTGGGTAACTTCTGGCCTTTAACTTATTTGCGGCATTAAAAGCCTGTTTTTTCTTTGCTTGGGCAGCTGTCTCATCAGTGAAATTCACACCTATCAGTCCGACTCGGGGGTTCTGAGGAGTGAAGGCAAAGCTAACATCCAGCAATCTGGGATAAGCGTCAGGATTCCTGCTGATTGATGCAGCAATCTCGGATAAGCGTCAGGGCCCCTGCTGATTGATGCGTAGACAACGTTTGCTGTATTAGCTCGAATGCCTCGTGATGTGCCGGAAGGATTTTCTGGTCGTTGACAGTGATGGCGAGACGGAACAATTTGATGACATAATAGCGCATTCCCCTTAGATCCTGATGTGCACGTTTGTCAAGTTGCTTGTCTCTGAAGAACCACATGTTTGACAAACGCTCATCGGGACGATAATCCTTGTTTAAGGTTACTTTGTATTGGAAGCAACTGTGCCAATCGTAGCGTTCCAATAACCTCTGCACATACTCTGTATGACTTGGTCATCATTAGCTTGGCCAGCTGGTGACTTGGTGCTGTTCAACATAAGTCAATAATGTTTCTAGTAGTCGCCTAGTGCGTACTCCTATCTCGCTGTACGCCTGTACTCCCAAGTCCCAACATGTACAGTATGCAGCACAGAACGGCAGAAGCAATATTCTCCGGGCCTGAAGGGTAAACAGCGGTCTGTTCACCTCATCAGCAGTGTGACTTCCACGTGACGTGGTTTTTACCTGCCTGCAGGTCACTTGGACCGGACAGGGCACGATTTGACTGTCACACTACTAGACTGCTAAGATCTTTAACGGTCTGTTACCTTGACGTTTGTCATTTGTTATTTTTTTTGAAAGAAAAAAGAAACTATCATCATGCACTAACCGGCGACGCGTTTGTGGTTTGGCTGAACATTTCTAAAGAAACCGGAGGCCTCAGTGCCGTCGGTGTGCTCTGGCAGCTCCAATTGGCAGTGGCCTGTAGACGGTAGCAACTCATCAACGGGAAACACCGGCGGAAAAGCCTTTTCTTATTCCTCCAGGCTAAACGCGCCGTCACTTTCGAGCTTTATTAACCGAGATCATCACGGGTGGATGTCGTATGCGGATGCCTTTCACACCGTATCTTGTACAGTACTGCTACTCGTATCGTGGAACCGGCCCTGGATTCTGTATTAACAGTGTGCAGCAGCGTGATGTTTTGTTTTGGGTCCTCAAGTCAAGAGTCCATATTTGGCCTGTGCGTGCCCTCTGGACTCTGGGCTGGTGGAGTCTGCACCGACCGACCGGTCCGGTATGTTGCCGCCGTTGTTGAGAATTTGAGATCCGTTTCAGACTGGTCAGTTCCTTTCTGGGTCACCGGTGCGGCGCCGATGGATCGGGTTCTCCTTCCTCGATCTGTTGCGCTGAATCTTGTTGCGTTTCCCGCTTCCAGTTTTCTTCGATCGGGTTCACTCTCATGGAGCCAGCCGAGCCACCGGAGGGAAATCCTCCGGCAGGCAAGCACCAGGAACGTGTGCCTGCCTCCCCGGCGATCCGGTCAGTCCCTCGCGTAGTACTATCTGCTTCTGCTGCGGCGCCTGTGCTGCTGCTGGCTCGAAGCCAGGCCAGCGACACGACGGGCGTGACACAAACACGGCGTCACACCACACCCACTGCCGCAGGCGCAGCAGCCGAGCCGTGGCGTGCAGCAGCAGCAGCACCGCCCGCCCACAGCCCACAGCGTGCCAGTCTCTCCGGGTACGGACCGGCAGTCTCAGCCACAGCCATGTCAAGCAGTAGTACCAGTAGTCCTCTTGGCAACGCCACAGCGGACCGACCCGCAGAGGATGACGATCGAGCGAGGCGGGCCCTTCCCACAGGGACACGCGGGTCGCGCCCTCCGGTTTCCGTGATCACGTGGTGTGGTTAGCGCTGCCCGCTGCTGGCCTGCCCCCGCGCGCGGATGGAGAAAAAGGGGGCCCGCCGCTCACGTGCACGCTGCCCCCGACGGCCAGGCCCCCGTCGCCGCACCGCACGCCTCTGGTGGACTGAGTGGTGGGACCCACCGACGCCCTGACGCGAGTGGCGAGATGCCACCACCAGCAGAGTGCCGCGCTGTCCCGCGACAGTACGCCCAGGCCCAACACCACCCGCTAGGCGTACCATGGCCCTGTCCCCCCCCCCGGCCTACTACGAGCTTCGTAGCACGCCAAATTCTTTTTTAAAAAAAAAAACAACCAGCACCATGCCACCATTGTTGTCCCAAGGAAGACGTTTCAATTGGACATTTACTTCGCCAAAAAAAAGACAATATTCGTATGCTTGGTGCCTTAGTGCTCGAGTCTAAGCTAAGATTTTCTTTGGATTTATTCGCAACAGATAGAAAAACACCACCGGTCAGGTCAGGTGACCTTTACGACTGGGCGTCCCCCGCCACGGCACGCGACGGGTGCGCGTAGAGAAAACTCGCCGTCGCCCCCGCGACCCCCCGGCCCCGCGCACGCTGTCCCCGATCCGAGACGAGACGACCCTGCTCCAGTGCGGTGCACCCCCCCTCCCGCCTCCGCCGCACGCGCCCGGCGCCCCGGTCACACGTGTCGACAGCGCGAGGGGTCCTCCCCCCCCCGGCGTCTGCTGTTCGCGCGCCCGCACCGGGACTAAAATAAGACGGCAAAATGGTGTAGTATTTCCTTCGATAAAAAAAAATAAAACTGGGAACAATGGAAAAAGAAAACCAAGGCGTGATCCCTAAAGCAACGGTGGGCCCGCTCACGTGTTCCCTCCTCCCGCGGGTGGGGCCGCCGGCCCGTCGTCCTGACCCGCGGGCGGCCCGTGTGTATGCTCGCTCGGACCGGTCTCGTAGTACTCCCCCAACCCGGTCCCACCACCCCCCCACATCTCCCGGGGCATCCGGCCGCCAGGTGGGGCCCGATGCCCACTGGCGCCCACGTGCAGCGCCGCTCGACGTGGACCGAGCCGCGCCGGTCGGGGTGGTCCCCTCTCCCCCGCCCCGCGCCGCGGCGGAGACACGCTTCGTGGGCTGCCGCTGTCCAGTCTCCTGGGCTGCTGCTGCCGGTTTTTCCCGTTCTGCCCCCGAGAGCGAGACCCCCCCGCGGGGATCGCGGTGGCAGGCGCGTGGATACCCCGGAATCGAGGGGCCTTGTCGTCCGCCGCCGCGTGCCCCGGGGGTCCGTCCTTTCAAGGCTCACGCTGTCACGCACGCCCCGCCCCTGCTCCCCCCCCCCCCTCTCACCCCACCCCACCACACCCGCCCCCACGGCGTGCGTTGCCTTTCCGTGTGATATCCCTCCCTTCTCGCCTCGCCTCACGCTTTCTGCCCCCGCCCTCCTCGCTCGCTTCTCGCTAGCTCCCCGCTCCTCCCCCCTTCCTCCCTTCCTCGGCGAGCGGAGCTACCTCGGCTCGGCTCGGCTCGGCGCGGCGCGCGGCGAGGCATGGCGAGCGGCGGCGGTGGAGGAGGCGGAGGAGGGGCGCTCGGCGTGGCGGGCGCGGGCCGGATGCCCACGTGGAGGGAGCGGGAGAACAACAAGCGACGGGAGCGGCGGCGCCGCGCGATCGCCGCCAAGATCTTCTCGGGCCTCCGCGCGCACGGCGGCTACAAGCTACCCAAGCACTGCGACAACAACGAGGTGCTCAAGGCGCTCTGCAACGAGGCCGGGTGGGTCGTCGAGCCCGACGGCACCACCTACCGCAAGGTACGCTCCCTCCCCCACCTCGCCGGCAGATCTCGTCGCCACGCGCCTTCCCGACCCGCGGCTCCCGCCGATCCGCTCCCTTCCCTCTCGATCTCCCAGGCCCTCCTCCACCGATCTGCGGCGCCGCACACCCGTGGGGGGTGGTGAGGGTTGTGGCGCTCCATGTACGGTGTGAACTGTGTGCAGCTAGCTTAGCTCTAGCTAGCTTGCTGGTATTTTCCTCCATTTTTTTTTGTTCTGCCTCTCCATTTTTTTTGGTGGGGTGGGTGGGTGCTGCACGTGGCGAGGGGGGCAAAAGGTGCGGGATGCCAGTCTGGACCGCGCACGGGTGGTGTGGTGGGTGGAGTGTTGACGCGCTCGTGGAATCCCCCCTCTTCTCGCCGCTGGAAATTTTGACGGGGGTGGTGCTAGATTCTCCTCCGGGGCTTCGGTAGTGGAGTGGTCATTGGAAGGCGGACTTGGGATTGGGCATCGAATTCTGCTAGTGCTCGCACAGTTCGTGTTGCTATTGCAACATTTCGCTGTTGGTCCTGCAGTCCTGTTTTGCAGCGCTTCGGATCAGTAGACACCAGTAGTCAGCATTCTGAATCTCTGTTTCAATACACCGAATTGGTTGTTGGGGTTGAGCTAGTATAAATGTAAGAGCAAATTGACAGTTTGACACCGTGCCATTGCTTTAAAAACTAGCTCACAAGCCATATGCCACTAGGTTGTGTATGGTCTGTACTGAGGGAAATGTTGAACATTGCTTACTTGCGTCGTTGCTTGGCAATTGTGTGGTGATGCTCTTTCATCTATGGACATGTCTGCTAGTGCTTGCACAGTTCGTGTTGCTATTGCAACATTTTGCTGTTGGTCCTGCAGTCCTGTTTTGCAGCGCTTCGGATCAGTAGACACCAGTAGTCAGCATTCTGAATCTCTGTTTCAATACACCGAATTGGTTGTTGGGGTTGAGCTAGTATAAATGTAAGAGCAAATTGACAGTTTGACACCGTGCCATTGCTTTAAAAACTAGCTCACAAGCCATATGCCACTAGGTTGTGTATGGTCTGTACTGAGGGAAATGTTGAACATTGCTTACTTGCGTCGTTGCTTGGCAATTGTGTGGTGATGCTCTTTCATCTAAGGACATGTCAGCGAAGAATTTTAGCAAGCGACTATCTGCATATGTGTGTTTCAATCAAGACTGAAGAATTAGTATTTTTTTTTCAGAATCCCGTAGTGTTTACATTGCCAGACTTGCACAAGCTGTTGCATGTATGATTGTACACTGAACTGTTCTTGTCACTACTTGGTAGATAGTATTTGATCCATGGCATTTTCAACTGTGCCGTTGTGTGAACCGATTGGTGACCTATACAGACTAGGATCCTTTTGTGCCAATAATACGCAATGGGCGTGCTTGATGCTTATAAATTCGTGCTGGAAAATCGGTTCTGTTGTGATTTATTCATCTTGTATCCATTAAAACAAAGGTGAATGGTTCTAGTGTGTGGCATTATAACTGATCATGTCTCTGCTTCTTTCCACAGGGAAGCAAGCCTCAAGAACGCATGGATGCAATTGGGTGCTCCGTATCACCAAGCCCATGTTCATCCTACCAATTAAGTCCACGAGCATCATACAATGCGAGCCCTACTTCCTCTTCATTCCCCAGCGGTGCATCATCCCCCTTCCTCCCTCCTAATGAAATGGCGGCTAATGGTATGGATGGCAACCCTATCCTACCATGGCTCAAGACATTCGCCAACGGCACCCCATCAAAGAAGCACCCGCTTCTACCACCCCTGTTGATCCACGGTGGCTCCATCAGTGCTCCAGTAACTCCCCCACTAAGCTCACCTTCTGCCCGAACACCTCGTATGAAGACAGACTGGGACGAATCAGCTGTCCAGCCTCCGTGGCACGGTGCAAACAGCCCCTCGATAGTGAACTCCACCCCGCCCAGCCCGGGGCGTATGATGGCACCTGACCCGGCATGGCTTGCGGGTATCCAAATCTCATCGACCAGTCCGAATTCCCCTACTTTCAGCCTCGTATCAACCAATCCATTCAGCGTGTTCAAAGAATCCATCCCGGTCGGCGGCAACTCGTCGAGGATGTGCACGCCGGGGCAAAGCGGCACGTGCTCCCCTACGATCCCGGGCATGCCACGGCCCTCTGATGTCCACATGATGGATGTTGTCTCTGATGAGTTTGCGTTCGGAAGCAGCACAAATGGCGCGCAGCAGGCTGCTGGGCTGGTGAGGGCGTGGGAAGGCGAGCGGATCCACGAGGACTCTGGGTCGGACGACCTGGAGCTCACCCTGAAGCTCTAGGGAGGTTGCTGATGATGCCTTAACATCTCTAACTTGGAGAAATTATTGCCGTTATTTTTAGTGTATTTTTCTTATTGTTGTTCATTAGTTCGTATAATGGTGACCAATTGTGTGGTTCCATTCAGATAGCTTCACTTGCTGTTGTGGTGTTATTTATGCAAGGGGAGAGGTAGTTGCCTAGAGGTGTGAAGGGCTTTGGTTGGGGCGAAATCAGCTCAGATGTAGCCCTGGACAGCCGGTGATCTCGGTTGGGTGTGTGTTGCATAAGATAAGCTCCCCTGTGCTGTTGTCGTGACAATTGTAAATTAATGTCAGAAGTCATTCAGAATCTCAGCAACACAACCTGTTCTTGCCTGCCGTAACACGACAACAAATACCTTCGCTTCATGACAAAACGAGTGTTTTGCCAAATGCCATCACCGTGGGCGCTCGAGTCGCCCCCCCCCCCCCCCCCCCCGCGCCGCGGCGACGGCTTCGGCCCCGGCCCCGGCCCCGCCAAGGTCGGCCGCCGGTGCTGCCGCCTGTCGGCCGCGGCCGGCGCACGGTGGTGACCGGTCACTGGCGTGTCGCGGGGGTGTCTCGCTCTCGCATCTCTTCTATCTCTCCGGCCTGCCTGAGACCATTCCAACCCGCTGGTGCCGCACGCGCTGACGTCTCGCCGTCGCTCTCCGAATTAACTGACCGGATGGCACCGAGCCTGACCGACGCGGCGGCGATCGTCGCCCGGAAGGAAAACCCTGCCACTCGTGCGGCCGGAGGACCCGTTCAAGCCACCACACGACACGCACACGCTTGCTCCTGTGACTCCTGCGTTCTCCCAAGGACACAAGTGGGGTGCCGCCGATGAGGGTGAGCTGATGGCTACGTGCGGGTAAACCATGGCGCGGCGCGGATTTGTTTGACCCGATCAAATCGGGGACGAGCAAGTTTAAATTCGGGGACACGGAGTTGTTGGCCAAACTTGCGCAGGGATTTTCAGTCGGGCGTGCGTGTGGGGGTGGGTCTCTCTCGGCTGAGATGAGATGAGAGCGACGTGCGTGAATGGTGGTATATGGTGGCGACATGCTGGTCTAGACTTGCGGTGCACTACGACTACGAGCATCACCTGAGTATTCGTGAAAATCCGTTGCACGTCACTGCTTGGCCCAAGCAGAGAACGTTGATTGGCGACGCGTCAGCCTTGGTTTCCCCTTTCCCCCCACACACAACGATGCCTTTTTGTTTTTGTTTTTGGGGTATATAAGATGCCTTTTTGGTTCAGGTACTGAAAATTTGTCGCACTGACTCAAGGAAACAGCCATATCTGAAAGGCTGGATTCCTCCAAAATTTGTATTGAGTTCAGTTTGGTGGGAAGAAAAAGGCTGCCACGACGAGCTTACTCAATCCTCTTGATGAAATAAAAAATCAGGTTTAGCTGTTGTTCGTTCAGTACGGTTGTTGTTTTAGTTTCGTTCCGGCGCACGGCAAGCCTTATCTCTGCTCCTTGATGTCTTTGATGAACCCTCCTCTCTGGGGATTTTCATTAAGAAATTAAAATTTTGAAAATTTAACAATATCATAGTGGAAATTTAACATCATCTTGTTCTTTCATATCTCTCTTTGTACGTGCGATGCTTTTCTGATGTGAGAGCAAACATTCTCTCTGTTCGGCAGGATGTGTGCAGATTTGTACGGTGGATTTGTTCTAAGAGAAAAATACTGCGAGTTGATTTATATGATAGATTTGTTCTGAGAAAAGTACCGTAGAAGAAGCCGAAATAAGAGAAGCCAAATAGAGCCTAAGATCACATCCTGTGTAAACAAAAGGATTGGGCGCTTTCCACACGTTTTCACGAGTTTTTCGAACAGGACTATTTCTTCAGATAGGACTATTTCAATACTTGAGGAAGTGCATGAGAGGCATCTTCCGCCCCAGTAATGGTCAACAACAACAACAGGTCTAGGTAATTACTCTCACTCACTCACTCACCGGTGTGGGAGCCAACATTTGAAAGTCGGGTATTCCCATCTACGAAAATCATAGTAAAATCAAAATTTAAGCCCTACATAGTATGTATATGTGTATAAAGTCTAAGTATATTTGTTTTTTAAATAGTTTGATATTCTTAGGAAAACAGAGGCATCCACGTAGCTCCGCTCCCGTTTCTCTCTCACACACACACTCTCCTCTCCTCTTTGGTGTGTGTGGGTGGGGCAACGCAATGGAAATTTTATCCGGCCAATTTTCACACATTTTTTCGAGAACTAAGAGCACTATATCGATACTTGAGGAAGAACGTGAGAGGCATCTTCGGCCCCGGTGATGGTCAACAACAATCTAGGTGAGAGCAAGTATAATGAAGCTGATGAGGCGGGCGAAATGCCGGTGCACATTAGCCTGATCCAACGTGGGAGAGAGAGAAAACAGGAGAGAGAAGGAAGCTGACGATTCGCTTGACACCACCCGAAAGCAGGCGAGGTGCACTATTCATTAGGTTTCGTGTTGCTGCTAGAGTCTGCGGAGCATTGATTGATACGTGGGATCCACCACCGCCGTTCCTTGCTTGTGCATGACCTGGCGTTCTCCCAGCCAGTAGTCGGCGTTGCTTTTCTTTCGAGGTCGGGGGGGTGGGGTTGGGGGGGATGTGCCCACGATATTTAAAACAATGGAACTCTAGACGATTTTCACATGTTTTTACTGGAGGGCGTGAGAGGCATGTTACACCCATTGCCATTGATGACAGCTCTGCTCAGTCGCTAGCGTCCATCTTTGGGTGCCCCGTTGCCACTTTTTCCCCAAACATATTTGGGCCTGCCGCTCTCTGTCAACAAGCTCCGCCTCTGTGATCTCTAGCCACTGGTACGTGCCGTCACTGGTTACATCCCTGGTCAATGCCGCTCCTTGCTTCTCACGACGAGTGGCCGGGCTACACTGGTCAGTGCCGTCCTTGCTGCCCGCCCTGTCTACGTGATGTGCTCCCTTCTTCTACTTCAAGGCTCCATTAAGGATATTGATGCTCTTCGACGGGCCTTTCTCTGGACCGGTGGTGACCATTGCCACGGGGGTCAGTGTAAGGCTGCCTGGGACCTGTTGTGCTGGGACAAAGCTTGCGAAGGATTGGATATCAAGAACATTGCTGTTCAGAACCGTGGCCTGGTGGGGAAATTCCTATCGAAACTCCACCTGCCGCCCACCACCAATTGGCAGAAGTGGTTCTTGCAAAACTATGCCTTTGGGGCTGGCCGAGACTTCGGTGATGCACACCGTCTCGACACCCCCGTCTGGACTTGCCTCCTCAAGCTCCTTCCTGAGTTCAGAGCTTCCACATGTGTGCATCTTGGCGATGGCGCCCACTGCAGCTTCTGGCATGATCGCTGGTTGGGGGCACGACCTCTTGCTGAAGTTTTTCCGTCTCTGTTCTCTCACACCCGGCGCCCCAATGTGTCTGTTGCTTCCTCGTGGAACAATGGGGCCTGGTCCTTCTTCCTCCACCCTAGGTTATCAGCCGGTGCTGAGGCGGAGCTACAACTTCTTCTTCAGGCCCTCAGTGACGCCCCCCTGAGGCTGGCCTCGTGGATCACCGAGGCATGGGTGCGGATCTGCGGCCTTTCACCTCGGCTGGGTTCTATGCCTGGCACATGGAACGACGACCCCTCGACGACTTCGCGGATTCCATCTGGCACAACCTCACCACCCCGCGCTGTAAGCACTTCCTATGGCTTGTCCACCATCACCGCCTCCCCTCGGCTGCTCTTCTCCACCACCGCAACATCATTGACTCACCGGCCTGCTGCTACTGCGGAGCGCATGAAGATCAGCATCACATTCTCCTGTCATGCCCCCGGGCTGCTGCTGTCTGGCGCGCCATTGGATGGCATGTCGCGCCGCACCTCGTCTCCTTCTGTGACCTTTGGACTCTAGATGACCTGCCGCCCACCTCACCGGCGGTCCAACCAGCAATCATAACTTTAGTGCTTTGGAACATTTGGAAGGCCCGGAACAATGCGGTCTTCAACGTCAACTTCTCCCCGGCTATAGCACCATCCGGTGTGTAGCCTCCGATCTTGATCTCTGGGCTTCCAGGAGCAAGAACCCCCTAGACTCCTGTGTACTTAGGGCGTGGGCGCAGTCTGTTGTAACGTAGCCTACTCGACTTGCTCTACTTCTTTCCATTCTTTCACAAATCTTGTAAAGCATCAACCTCGCTTTATTAATATATTGTTCAAGTCGGCTCCTTGCCTGCCGTAGTTCTCCTAAAAAAAAGAGGCATGTTACACCCTGCTGATGGCCAGCAGGAGCAAATTCAGGTAATATCTCTCCTTATTTCCTCCAATATTTCAAAATTCAATGCTATTATCCGATTGCTCCAACGGTGAGGAGTAAAGACGCATTTTTGTTCAGGTAGTGAAAATCTTTCACGCTGACTGAGGAGAAACATCAGCATCTGAGAGGTTGGAAAGTCCTGTAATTTTTTGTATTGAGGTGAGTTCAGTTTGGTGGGAAAAGAAATGACTGCCACGATGAGCTTACCTAATCTTCTTCCAAAAAACAATTGAGGTTTAGCTGTTGTTAGTTCGGTCCGGTTGTTGCTTGGTTTCGTTCCGTCACACGGCACATACGTAGAGTAGGTGGTCAATCCAAGAAGATTTTGCACGAGCCAATGCTTCTATTAAAAACGGATTGCGGAGTACCGCAAGGCTGCGAGCAGAGAGGAGTAGGGTGCAGGTGCTGTGTCCGTTGTACTTGTACGCAGCAGAACGAAACTCAGGAGGGATCGCGATGAGGTAGGAAGGGAAGGGAGATGGCCGGGAGAGAGGGCGGCCGAGGAAGCACAGCCGGGGAAACCATGGAAGAAGGCCGGCAGCATGGAGAACCAGAGAGGTATCAGAGGTCAGAAGATGGAGGCTCTGGTAGCGAGAGATGCAGCGGCGGCAACGATGACATGATTTCCGTCCAGTTCATGCAGAAGGTATGGCCGATAATGATGCTACGAAGCTAATTGCTGTGCTTCCGAGCATGTCTGCTCTGCATGCTCCTGATGTTCAGTGTGTTCAGTATCATCACTCCTTCAGTGATGCTGTTTACCTTGATTGCTGGTTAGCATTAGCTGACAGTGCTACTAATCCGTACTACAGTAACAGTACTGATCTGCTTTCAAAGCTCAGCACTGCATAGTACTGTACGTACGTAGTATGGAGTAGACTGGTAGTACTACGCGTGCAACTTTTTAGTAATTAATTGTACCCAAGGCTAGACAAGTTTCCCGACAGATTTTCAGCACAATCAACACAGATCTGAAAGCACAGAGCTGTAAATACAGTAACTGCGAATTCACTCACGAACGAGAGCTTGCTGCAGATTGTGGCGGAGGTCCTGGGGACCTACTTCATGATCTTCGCGGGGTGCGGCTCCGTGGTGGTGAACCTGAGCACCGAGGGCACGGTGACGTTCCCGGGCATCTGCGCCGTGTGGGGGCTCGTGGTCATGGTCCTCGTCTACTCCGTCGGCCACGTCTCCGGCGCGCACCTCAACCCCGCCGTCACCGTCGCCTTCGCCACATGCGGACGCTTCCCCTGGAAGCAAGTGCCGTCGTACGCGGTGGCCCAGGTGCTGGGGTCCACGCTGGCCAGCCTGACGCTGCGCGTGGTGTTCGGCGGCGCCAGGGCGCACGAGCACTTCTTCTTCGGGACGGCGCCGGCGGGGTCGGACGGGCAGGCGCTGCTGCTGGAGTTCGTCATCTCCTTCTACCTCATGTTCGTCGTCTCCGGCGTCGCCACCGACAACAGAGCGGTAAACCACCGACGACGACGTCACATCATCGTCGATCTGTCTGTTTCATTTGCCTAGCTAGCTAGTTGCTATTGCTAGGCAAGTTACTTGGAGAGAGCTGATGATGCATTGGCGATCGTGCTAGCGCAGGTCGGCGAACTGGCTGGACTCGCCGTCGGCGCCACCGTCCTGCTCAACGTGCTCTTCGCAGGGTAAAGCCAGTCACCGCAATTTCTGCCACATAAAAAAAAGCCATCAATAATTTGCAAAATATAATTGGGCTGACATTCTTTGTTGGGTTTGTCGCCATGGCCCACTGGCAGGCCCATTACGGGTGCGTCGATGAATCCGGCGCGGACCTTGGGCCCTGCGATCGTGGCAGGCCGGTATAAAAGCATCTGGGTGTACATGGTTGGGCCGATGTGCGGGACGGTGGCGGGAGCGTGGGCCTACAACGTGGTCCGCTTCACCGACAAGCCGCTGCGCGAGATCCCCAAAAGCGGCTCATTCCTCAGGAGCGCGCGCATCAGCATCTAAACAGACATCAGTGTGCGCATAGCTGGCAGTGTTCCCAACGAATTTCATTTTCTCTCCAAAAAAGCAAATTTCAATGTTTTTTGAGTGAAAAATGTATTCAGAATTCATTTGTTAGCTTAAGTTGGACCGTGAGGATTTTGGATTGTGTATTTATTTTTTGCTCAGAGCAATGCATCATCATAAAGAGCGAGAAACTTTTTTCCTTTTGGGTACGCAGAAATAAGTCATCTTCAAAGACCGGGTATTCCCATAACCTGTATTATCCCTTTGCTTCATAAAATCTCATAACCAGAACTGTTGGCAGATTGAGGCTCTGTTTGGCACAGCTCAGCTTCACCAGTAGAGCTGTTTTTTAGAAAACAACTTCATGAGCAACTTCATGAGCGGGGGAGAGCTACGTTTTTGCAGCTTCACCGTGTGCTTAACTCTGTGAGAGCGAGTTTTCAGAGAAGCTGACCAGAGAGCTGGGCAGAGAGCTGGCCGTTTGGCTATTGAAGTTGTGAAACTGCTCGTGAAGCCGCTCATGAAGCTGTACCAAACGGGCTCTGAATCTTTTTGCTGATTCATAGGCAAAAGCCATGCTCGGTCTTGGACAGACCGTTGCCGGCAACGACGTGCCATGGTGCATTATTCTTCTTGAAGGCGTTAATATGAGGACCTCAACCTCCCAAGATATTTCTATGTAAAAACCGAAGAACCGTTGGTTCAGGCGGCAGTAGCGTCTTAACGTTGCTCTTCTCTTGGAGGCGTTGCTTTGGAGTCTTGGGATGGTGACACCAGACACCAGAGTGAGCTTGGAGGGATGATGGTGCCTGATTTGGTTGCCGTTTTGATGGCCCCGTTGTGAAGATGGGTGGCCCGCGTCCGCGTGCGCCGGTGTCGCAGGACCCGGAAGAAGATTTTCACCTTCTTCGGAGCGAAGCCCTTCTAGTTGATCTCACCCATAAGGGGGGGTCGACAGGGGCGGACCTAAAGAAAAATTTGAGAGAGGGCACTTCTTAAGAAAACATAGATTTGTCAAGCTTTTACGTGATGAAAATTTGCAATTAACATTTGCTTTCAAAATCTGAGTGGGGGCATGTGCCCTCACTCAGCTCTACTTGGGTCCGCCCCTGGGTGTCGACGCACCCGTGCAGAGCTCTGCAGATCGAGGCGTTGCAGATGGCCATGGATGAGGAGGCCATTCGCGATGTCGCACTCCTGGATAGACCGGAAGAGACAGAGCCGCCATGGTGTAGAGCGTCTACCCAGTCGGAACAGCGGCGTGCGAGGGTGAGCCGCCCAACGGAAGTCAGGAGCGAGTTGCGCCACCCGGGAGTGCGTGTTCACCGGGGATCTTGTCGGTGGATACACGAGGTCTGCGCCCCTGCTCCGGATTTGCCTCCCCTCCCACCCTCGATCTGGATCTGGGTCCACCTTCGCACCAGCGGCCGGCCTTCGACGTCATCGATGGGCTACTCGGGGTGGGCTTGCCCGCGCTGGCGGCCGCCCCCTCCATTGTGCTCGGTGCACACCACCTCCCCTGCCTTCGGCATCGACGGGCGTTAGGTCTCGAGCGTCTCGGCGTCGGTGCCACCCTGGCGTGGCTGCCATCATCTTCCCCCCTCTCCTCAGCGTTGGCAGGTCACGGTGGCCTCGATTATGCTCGACGGGTTCGGGCGGGTGTCGGGTTCGGCTTCCCGTCGGCCACCTCCTCAGCTCCACTGCCGCCCACCAGCGCCATCTTCGTCGCCTCCGTTCCACCGCCGGCCGCTAGCCCTGTCTTCACCGCCTCCTGTCACCACCAACCAGCGCCATCCCGACCTCACAGCCTTCCGGAGCTCCACCTTGCCGACATCCGCGGCTCCCTCCCTCAGCCGGCAGCTGCGGCTCCCTCCCCCTGGCGACAATTACATGCCCTCTTCCCCGCCGGCCGCAGCCCCTCCTTCGTGCTGGCGGCCGCGGCTCCCTCCCTCAAGCCGGCGGTCGCGGCCCCTCCTCTGAGCTAGCAGCCGCAGCCCCTCCTTCGTGTTGGCGGCCGTGGCTCCCTGTCTACAGTCGGTGGCCATGGCCCCTTCTCCGTGCCGGCAGCCGCGGCCCCTCCTCCGAGCTGGCGGTCGCGGCCCCCTCCCTTCGGCCTCCGGCCGGAGCCCCTCCTTCGTGCTGGCGGCCGCGGCTCCCTCTCTCCAGCCGGCGGCCGCGGCCCCTCCTCCGCGCCGATAGCCGCGACTCCCTCCCTCTAGCTGGTGGCCGCTGCCCCTTCTCCAAGTCGACGGCCACGACTCCCTCATCTTGTTGACGTCTGCGGTCCCGCCGGCGGTGTTTTCGAGTTCGCGGCCTCCCGCCAGGTCTCAGCGTCGTCTTCTCCGGCGTCGGGCCCTGGGGCTAGGCGTGACACCGTCGAGGCCCTGGCTGCGAGGGGTCTTAGATGTTCCTGGCACATCTTCTCCTGTTGGCGACGCTGCGGATTTCTGGGTGCCGCTGCTCCTCTCCTCTTCCCCGTCGCCGGTCTTAGCTCATGATTGGCTGTTGTGGGTCGTCGTTCGGTTGGTCGTTGGCCTGCTGCTTGTTCCTCGTTGCTCTCACGCCTGGCTGCATGCTGTCTTCCCATTGGAATGCCTATCTTCCAAGTCTCAAGGTTTGCTGCGTGGATTTGGATTTGGAGCCTGGCGAAAGCCTCGCTCCACCTTTGTCGGTGCTGACAACGGCTGTGTTCGCTAACATAATTTTTTCTTGCTGGAGGCGTTGTTGTTGCAGCTCCAAATCCATTTAGTCTGCAAGGTGAAAACCCAGTCTGCTCCTTCGTGGAAAGATGGACAATGGCGGCGTTCTCGTTGTTCCCTCCTTGGTGGCATCGTCCTGCATGACATCTTCGCTCGGTCCTCATAGACTTATGGTTTTTAGGCCTCCGGTGATGGTGCGTGGTGTTCTTGGCGTCTTTGCATTGTTGTCCAGCAGGCTAAGCTCCTATAGTCCTTCTAGGTCTTGCTTTGCATGGTGGTGGTGTGGTACTCTTCTTTTCTTTCAAGCCTTGTTTCGTCTGTTAGGTCGCTTTGTTGATCTTTGTACCTTTGTGTCTTTGTTTTGTCGCGCTTTGGGTTTCCCTGATATCGCTTCGTTGTAACTCATTACCTTCTCTCAATGAAAAACGTGCTATACACGTCTTAAAAAAAAGATACACAAGAAATACAGCAGCTAGTTACAAGTACACACTATATACAAAAGCTAGTTAGCATGTTGTCAAAAAAAAAGAGCTAGCTAGCACACCCGGGGGCGCCTTTTGATTTCTCATTGATCACAAGTTAATTAATTATGTACACAAGCCAGTTAGGGCACCAACAATGGTTATAGCAAGGTACCCTCTATAACGATGTACACGTAGGATACAGTAGGTACATGTAGATTACCTATCCAACAATCCTGCTATAGCAATTAATAGTGGGACCCACGTGTTGTAATTGTTTAATCCTCTCATCCATCCCTCCTATCTTCCTCCGTCTCAACTCTCCCTGCCGCCGCTACATGGCGTCGCGGCCTGCCGCCCGCCCCCACCCCTGTCGAGCCGCATCTCCCCGCTCCCCTGCTACCAGCGTCCTCGCCCGTCTTCCTCACGTTGGAAGCTGTGTTCGCCGCGCCGCCGCGGTCCTCCCCTGGCGAGCTCGGGTGGACACCAACGGTCGCGCCACGCTCTCCTCCCAGTCCCCACACCGGCCGTCGATGCTCCCACTTTGGCCGCCACATGCCTCCGCTTGTGCCTATCCACGAATTGGCGACGAGTTCCGTGCTCCGATGAGAACCTCAGTGGACGAGGGAGGTAGGATGAGCTCGCCGGTAGAAGCTTCAAGGCGACACCCCGCCAGCATCCGGCGTTGCTCCACGCGCCGACGTCCTCGACTCCCACCGCCCAGCTCGCCCCGTTGGTGGTCCGGCAGCCGCGGCCGCTGTGCTCCTTGCCTCTGTCGTGCCGACCGCCGCGTCTCAATTCCCATGCCGGCAGGCGGTGGCGGCGACGCGGCTGCAGCTCGCCCAGCCACCCATCTACCACTGCCGGAGCCGTCCACGCTTATCCCTGCGTGTCCGCATTATTCTATTCTATGTGGGGCCGCACGGCGTGGAACTGCGTGCTAGCGAGAGTCGCTGCATGTAGCGACAGTTTCTCTCTCTTCGGCTTTGTTTATTCGAAAATGCTGACGAGTGGTTTTGCTATAGAGAGCTTAGACCATCCACACTCGTCATCCTTTATCCCCTCCTTCAAAACGGAATATTCTTGCCTGGTCAGCGAGATTCTTCCCTTTATATTCACTTCTCCCGCATTCGTCATCCTTTATTTCTCTCCTTCATCCAAACTACCCCCACGCGAGACCCACCAGTCATTCTCTCCCCCCTCTTTTCCCCACCGACCCCCTCCCACCCGCACCCATCCCCCTTCTCTCTCTCCCGCAGTCCCACCTCGTCCTCGTCGCCGGAGGCAGGGAGATCCGGACAGGCGAATCGACGACCCCGGTGGCAGGCGGCCGGCGGCGCCGCCGCGGCGCCCTCCTCCCCCTCACGCCGGCGGCAATCCCCTGCCTCCATGAGCAGGGGCGGGCGGCGGAGTCTGCGATGCGCCTCTCCTCCCTCCCCGGAGTCCGCGACGCGAGCCCCGACGCATCTCCCTCTCCGCCGGTCGTGGGAACGACGGGCGCGGCAAGGGCGGCGGCGCGCCTCGGGGCTGTGGGGCCTTCCCCTGCTCCGGGCAAGGCCGGCGGAGCGAGGGGAGCGGCGCGGTGAAGACCGAGCAGAGCATCTCCCGTCCCCGCCGGCGCCGGATCCGTCGCCCCATCCTCCTCCGCGCGGCCATGGTGGGATCTTGGGAGGCCGGCGAGCTGGGGTCGGGCGGCGCCCCTGCTCCTAGCGCTGGTGGTACCTCCTCCTTGTGCACATGGCCCGTCGCCGCCGGTTGAGGCTGCCGCCGCGGACGTCCGGGAGTTGCTCGCGAGGACGGGCTCCTCGAGGACTCCGCCGGCGGTGGGAGCTCCCTAGTCGTCGGCGTGGCCAAGATCTGGAGCTCCCCGCTCTGCCCGGCGAGCTGGTCGAGCTCCGGGCGGCGCATGGCGGAGGCCATGGCCGCCGGACCCCTGCGGCGGAGGGAGGACGAGGGACGCGGCGGTTGGTGTACTCACGGAGAGTTTCGTCCTTCCTCATCCGCACTTTGGCGAGGTGGTGAGTGTTATCGGGGCGATTGTAGGTCGCTTGATAGTTGGTCGTGAAGAGCCGCGATAAGGTCACCCACGAGGTGATGCACTCCGCAGGGAGATTGTCGAGCCACAAGAGTGGCGCTTTGCCCATCACAAGAGGAAAGTATCCTGCCATGTGGTCTTCGTTGCCTCCAGACGCCCGGGCAGCAATGTTATACATCTTGAGTCAAATACTCGGGTCCGAGCGGCCGTCGTATTTTTCAATGGCTGGCTTGAAGTCCTTGGGGTATCTGATCGTCCTGAGACGTCGTGAGAATGCTGGAAAGTTGTTGATTGCTCCAGGACTAGATGCTGGAGCGTAGGCTGTCGGGATGACGTAGAGGTCATCAGGAGGACCGTTATCCTGGTCGTACTGGGCACGACGCAGGAGCTCTCGATCATGCATCTCTCGGAGGTTTGTGGCTTGGATGGGGTGATTGGCGTCAAGGGGATCAGGGACCCCGTTGTCGCGGTCATAGTTAGCACGACGTGCTATCTCCACTTCATATCGTATGGGTTGACGTTGATTGCTCCGAGCGCGTGTAGCTTGTGCTAGTGGAGGTTGAGCTCCCGCGTTCTGTCCTGCATTACCAGCGATGTTCTGCTGCTGGGCGCCAGCAGCATTGGCGCGTTGTTGATGGCATTGCCGGCGGCATGACCGACGGCGTTGGCAACTGGATTGGCTGCTGCATTGGCGGCAGCGTTAACTGGTTGCACGACTTCATTCTCACCACCTCCCTCTTCGGCCACCGGCGGAAAGGGAGCGTTGTCGTTGTTGTGACGACGATGGCGGGGTCGCTCCGACCTACTCCTGGAGTAGGAACTTGAGGCCGATCTGCTGTATCCTGGACCTCTTTCTTCGACCTGGGCGGTGGCAATGCGGATGTGAGCTTGTAGACGTCGAGTCGCAGGAGTGTCCGCAAGTTGTCCCAGCTCAGCAAGGGCTGCGCCTAGGTTGGCTTGAGGCGAGTTGTAGACTTCGTGGCCATCTTGCTCAAAGTCCCTCAGGAGGTCTCTGGCGCGTAAGCGGTGTCGACGAGGTTCGTTCTCCTGCTACTGAGGAGCGGCTGGGGCCGCGGGGTGTTGTCCTCCATCGACGACGTTGCCAACAGGTTGGCCGCCGGCACCTGGTACGACGTTGCCCACGGCTTGACCTGGGGCTTGGGCGGCTGCTGCTGCTGCATCTATCTCCTGCTGTCGACGTGTAGCTCGTGCGGCATTAGCGTTCTCGCGCTGTATGCACTGATCATCCGTCTCACCAGCTTGAGGAGGCACGTCGGCGGAGACCACGAGGACCTCTCGATCTGGGATCTCGAACACGTCGCCCGGATAGTTGGGAGAGATGGTCGTGCGAGCGATCTGGAACTGGAACGCGAGGCAGTCCGGGGACGGTTCACGGTTGATCTGGTGGTGATGAGCCGTGATGAGAGGTCGACGAAGCTTCTTGAGCACACAGCACTAGCGAGCCGTGTGTTTGGAGTCCTCGTGGATGGGGCAAGGGTCGTCGAGATGACCTCTGCAATTTCCACGATGTGGGATCTTTGGTCCAGATTGGATCTGGATCTTGTTCTTCATGTAGCGAGATGTTGCATGAGCTGCGTTCCGCAGGCCAAGAGGCATGCAGGGTGAAGGTGCAGGGGTCCTGCGAGGGTATTTGGCGCGCTCGCAGACCTTGATCGTGTCGGAGAGCATGTCTTCAACGCGATCGAGCCCCGCGATTAGGTCGCGAGGAGTGGGTGGGTGGGTTTCCGTCAGCAGATCGGATCTGACCTGCTGGTTGGTGGTGACCGCATTGCCCTCGATGATGAGGCAGGCGGCTGGAGTGGTGGATTCCGCCGGCATAGAGCCGAAGCGGATGTCGACGGGATTGGCAAGGAAGTCCGCCATGCTTTCCAGGAAGATGACGCCGCTTGGTGAAGCCATCGAGTTGCACGAAGAACCCTGGATTTCCCCCTACCTGGCGCGCCAACTGTCAGAGGTTTAGATCCGAACAGTCCACAGGGGGGTTAACCCCGGTGGTTTATTTGTTCGGCGGGGAGATCGGGAGCTAAGAACGCGATGGTTATGCTAACATAGCTATCGGGGTTCTCAACCGCCGAGCAGTAAATTTGTATCGGATCGTGTGTCCGACCCGGATGGTTAGCACGAGAGACGCCGGGATTTAGACTGGTTCGGGCCTCCGAGGAGTAATACCCTACGTCCAGTATCGAGCTGCCGTGTTCTTGTGCTAGGGTTGTTTGTAGTAGGGGTTACAAACTTGTCGGGAGAGGGTATCGAGCCCAAGTCCCTGGGGTGTGAGAGTTTAGTTCGTCAGCCCTTGTGACGATTGCCCTCCTCTCCCTTTTATAGACGCAAGGGGGAAGGGTAAAAAAGGGAATTCAAGTAAAAGCTACAGTCCTAGCCGCTAGGATGTCTTCTCGCACGTCGCTGTCCGTCAGGGTGCATTGAAGAGGGGCTGAACTGCGTTGTCGTCGAGGCCGCCGCGTGGCCGAGTGGGGCTGTTTACTTCGGGCACCTGGCGCTTCCTCCGAGCTCTTTGGTGCTGACTCAACCCGCCTGAGCACGGGATGAGCTCGCCACGTTAGGGCCTAATAGTAGGCCAGCGCTAATCGTAGGGGGCACTCGAGTGCCTCTGACAGAGTTGGCGTGCCGCAGGGTCGGACGGGACGGCGTGTCGGGGGCCGCGCGGCCGAACAGTGCCGCATTACGGTTCTTGTCAGAGCCGGCCGCCCGCGCGTGCCACCAGCTGGCGTATTTGCATGGCGTGGAGAACTGGCGCCCCACGCGTCGTTGCGGGGAAGCTCGTGTGTCGGGGTGGCGCCACGTTCGCTTGGACCGTGTCTTGGTCGGAGACGGAGACTACTCGTGTGAACGAGCAGGTTGTCGGAGGCGAGGCGGAGACTCCTCGTGCGAGGCGGAGACTTGTCGTGCGAGACGGAGACTGCTCGTGCGAATGAGCAGGTTGTGGGGGGCGAGGCGGAGACTCCTCGTGCGAGGCGGAAACTCCTCGTACGGGACGGAGACTTGTCAGTTTACAACAGGGAAACCTATCTCTAGTCAGTTTACAACATGGAAGGCTTATCCATGCTGCCTTAATCTGTCTGGACTTCCTTGGCTTGCACGCCAAGCTGTCTTCTCGTCTTCGGGCCCACATGTCAGGTCGGACAGGCCTACTGACAGGTCGGCGGGTCTTCTGGTGGGCCGGACCCACCTGTTGGGGACGACCATGAGCCTGGTCGGTGGGGTCCCAAGGGTACCCATGTCTCACAGTCGGATGGCGCGAGGTGCGGCAGCGGCGGGGCATGGAAGTGGTGGAGCTCGCCGGTGTCGTCCTTCCTCGGTGGCTGCAGGGACCACGGCGACGACCGTGCTCGGCGGCCACGAGGAACTCCGGGCAGAGGCGGGAGGTTGTTGGGGGGGGGCGCGGCAGGTGGGCCTGCCTCCCTCCACGAGGCCCTCCATCTACGGGAGATCTGAAGGATACTGGAGGGCTGCGCTGTTTTACCGGTGCCCTCCAGTGAACCGCTGCAGCCCCTTCTCCTTTATTTCTTTCCTCCAGGAATGTTTTACAGTCACCGGTGTGGATGGTCTTAAATAGAGTCATTGCCGGTGCCCTTACAAGTACACACTATATACAAAAGCTAGCACAACTTTCAAAAAAAAAAGGCTAGCACATGCATGCAGCTCCATGAGAAATACAGCAGGTTAACACACGAGATTCTTAGCCAATGTCGTCCTTGACGCCACGATTTCCTCACACCGCCCTGCACGTTTTCGTGCGCAGTGACGGCCATTATGCAGCTGTAGCAGCTAGCTAGCTATAGGTCGTCGGCGGCCGGAGGACGAGGCGGCGACCGCCGGTGCCGCCCTCGGGCTGGCAGGTGAAGAAGGCGGCAGCGACGGGGGCGCCGAGGCCGTGCTCGACGGCGAAGTTGCGGATGCAGAAGTTCTGGCGGAGGACCGGCGGCGGCACGACCACGGAGCCACGCACCATTTGCTGGAAGAGCACGAACACCACGCGGTGGATCCCCGCCGGCGGCCGGGGGCCCTCGTAGCACATCACCTCGCGGCCTGCGTGTGTGCAGGCATGCAATTGGAACCACAATGATCTATCCACACAAACCATCATCCATGTTGTTGGATGCTCAGATAGTAGAATACAAAACATGCAGTTCCAATTCTAAAGCTTATGTCACCTTGTGTGTTTCAAGTAAATATGAAGACAAGATGCAAAACATATAAACCGAAATCATGTACTGTACATTTTGAAAATGGACTGAACAATGTTGCACGCAATTAATTAACTAAATAAATTAAAAACCATATTTGCACATTCAATTCATCACGCCACATATTTTTTTTAGCTCATATATTTCGAGAAATATATGCTTGTATATATGTTTGAAACTCAAGAATTTAAATATTCTATATATCTCCTCAACTAGAAGAATGTTGTGCAACCAAATCCATGCAGATGCTCGAAGTGTCTTTGCTTAATATATTTTGTTAATATTTGAGTTCTGGAATTGCTACCTGCACTGTGTGGTTCTAAAATTTGTTGAGGGTACTTACTAATCAAGGTTCTAAACATATGAGATATTTGTACAAGAACATGTCTGATCCTTACCTTTTAATCTATGAATTTCAGTATTATTCTATACACATATTCTTCATATGACGACTAGTCTAAGTATCTACGCATATTCCTCATATGCAAACATAAAAAAAAATCCAGGCACATACATATGTGGAATCCACGAAAAAAAATTAAAAAAATGGATCGTAATAGATGGCGACTGTAAAGTTGCCCTTGTGTAAGCATGCATGCATTTAGTAAATATATTTAATTCAAATTATCTTTATCGGCATCGTAATGGATGGCGACTGATACTTCCTATGTTGCACTGATGACACAACAAATTTCTACCAAAATTCCACATGATGACCTTTTTTTCATCTGTCGATATGCGCCATCTTCAGGGAAAAAGCTATACAAGCAACTATTACAGAAGCTCTCTCCTTTTCATGTATTAAAATTAAAATCTAAGCAAATATGCATAATATAATATGTATCTACGAGGAATTATAAAACTGTTGTGGTTTATAATATGTAGCGTATTTAAAATAATAAATAAAAATATTCTTCTCGAAAGTATCACATCATAGGAAGCATATATGAATGCTAGTGGGAGTACGTGGCAAAAGGGAAAATACGTTGCCATCCTACATTTCTTCATAATTAGAAGATGGCATTTGTGCCATGTACATAAAGCTTCATTTTCAAAATTAGCATATTTTTTTTGCCCATTATTGGCATATGAAGATAGTTGAGCTATGAATAGCTAGGAGCTAAACCAAATAACAGAGCAAACCATTCCACTTGTATCTAATCTTAATGCTTATTTGCTTAGACTTTAAAAAATCTTGATTTGTACTCACCATAGCTAATATCAGTTGTCCCAGGAATATCTGTCACCAACCTGCGCAAACAAATGGTGAAAACCAAATTTAATCATGCATGCTGGCTGTAATTAATAATAACGTTAATTGAACGAAAGCATGCAAATTAAATCGATAGATGATCCATCACCAGTGCAAATACTCCCTCAACGTCGGATTGCTGGGGTTTGGGGCATCAGGATCCACCGTTATCTTCCGTGCAAAGGCCATGGAATAATCAAGAAATTAATTAGCAATAGAGATGGATGGATCGAGGAGCAAATAAATGTTTTGATCACTTTATTACAAGCGTGTAGGACTGCCTGAGATCGGTGCCCCCGACGTCGACGCGCGGCCTTGCTGCCACCGCCGACGGCCGGAAGTCGGCGCCGTTAATGAGGCGGTTCCCGTTGTAGGAGATCTGGAGCGCCACCGCCGGCGAGAAGTTGTCGACCACGTCGCCGATCACCCGCCCCAGCACCAGGCTGTCCCTTGACGATGTCGACATCGTTGATACGAGCAAGATACGAGCAGGTTTAGAGTTAGACGCCCAGCCTACCAGCAGCATGTCGCGCTTTATATACAGCCTGCTGCTGACGCATGCATGCGCCTCGTCAGTGTCATGCATGCTGCCGACAACGAAGAAAATTAAACGTTCAGATATTATAATGATGGGTCTCTGCTGTCTCTTCTAGTCCTAAATTAACCCTGCTTGTACAAAGATGATATAATAGCTGTTGGGCATATTGGATAGGGTAGTTTTAATTTCTTCGTCAGGTTCTTGGGGACAAGAGAATATTTCAGAAAGCTAATACTTTTGTTCACAAAGGCAGATGCATATGCTGATATGCAGGCAATTAGGCCAGGAGATATTTCATTCATGCAGCAGTGGGCCAATGTTCATATATACATGTGTTCACTAGGTATGGATACTGTTCAATATGACATTTTCAAAACTGTTACGAAAATATTTTTATGATGAACCTATACGCCTGCAAACCCCTTTTATGTCAGTATATATATTTTTTTGTTGCAAGCTAGTGGTTCGACTTAGAATACAAATTTTTCATGGCATCTCTATCTCCATTATTGACATTTAATTTGTGATCTGATAGATCGACGAGTAGTGCATACAGTCCAAATTACAGATGCTTGGGTCATCATCAGTTCTCATCGATCACACACGTCTACATGCATTGCCGATTGATCGAGAAGCGAACTCTTGTACGGGACGGGGTGTCACGAAAGAATTTCGTCTCTCCTTGCAGAAAAAGGCACATGGGCGATGACAACAATTAGAAAGGTGTGCCCTGCCTTTCCGGCCGGCGTCGTCCCCATCGGCTGCACCTCCGAATCCACTTTCGCGTTGTGCTCTAGCTAGGGCAGGTGCTGGCGCAGATACGATGCATATATGCATCTGCCAATGCATAATATAATTGGCGCCGCCAGATAACAAAGGAATATTGGGCGTCGCCACTGCCCGGAAAAGACCCTCGCATTCCTTATTCCAGCCGAAATGTGGCCTTTTTGCTGGCCACCGAACCCCAGAAGTAGCCTCAAAAGAGGCCACGTCGCACGAGCACTTCTTCGGGACGGCGCCGGCGGGGTCGGACGGGCAGGCGCTGCTGCTGGAGTTCGTCATCTCCTCCTACCTTATGTTCGTCGTCTCCGGCGCCGCCACCGACAACAGAGCGGTAAACCACCGACGACGTCACATCATCGTCGATCTGTCTGTTTCATTTTCCTTCGAGAGAGCTGATGATGCTTTGGCGATCGTGCTAGTGCAGATCGGCGAATTGGCTGGTCTCGCCACCGTCCTGCTCAACGTGCTCTTTGCCGGGTAAAGCCAACCCACCGCAATATTTGCCCACTTCAAAAAAAAAAAACATCATTGATAATTCGCAAGATAGAATTGGGCTGACGTTCTTAGTTGGGTTTTCAAAATGGCCCACTCGTAGGCCCATTATAGGTGCGTCAGTTACCCGGCGCGGACCTTGGGCCCAGCAATTGTGGTAGGTCAGTATAATTAAGAGCGTCTAGGTCTACATGGTTGGGCCGTTACGAGGGACGGTGGCGGCGGGTGCGTGGGCCTACAACCTGGTCCGCTTCACCGACAAGCCGCTGGGGGGGGGGGGTCCTTATATATTTTCTGGAAGTTATGACGTGGATTGAAATAATAACCCAACATAACCTCAATATTAACCTACTACAACCTAAATTTTTCAACCCTAACTTTTTCACCTCTGCTCCCTCCTACCTAACCCTGCCCGCCGTCGCCGCCCCCGACACGGGTCCCCATCGACTCCACCAGCAAGCCCTGACGTCACCGCCGCTGTGGCTGCTCCGACTCGAGGTCGTCGGGAGGGAGCGGGTGCCGCCGCCGGCCTCACCGCGACCGTCCCTCCCCTGCATCCCGACGTTCCTCGAGGGGCGGCCTACCACCGCAACTCCCGCGGGGCTTGCCGGCCGTTGCGCCGCCGCCGGCCATGGGCTCGCCGGCCTGACCGTGGCCGTCCCGCGTGGGCGCGTCTGGGAGGGAGCCAGGGCCGGCTGTCTCGCGTGCCCGTCCCTTCCCCTCCCCTGCATCCCGGTGTTCCTCGAGGTGTGGCCAGCCACCGTGCTGCCGCAGCCCCCCGCGGGGTTGCGCCGCCGCCGGCCATGGGCTCATCGGCCGCCGGGAAGAAAAAATGTTGGTTTTTTTAAAAACAAATATTGAAAAATGTTACCCCAACATCTATCTATCTATATACTATAAAAATCGAAAACAGTCAAAATAGTTTCTCACCCGATTCGGAGCCATAGTATCCCTCTCGCCGGATCCACCCGTCATCTAATTGAAGGACCGGATGTGGGGTAGACCCATAAAAATTGAGAGTTAAAAAATGTTTCTGCCAAAAACTCTTAAAGTTTTTTCACCACCCGCACCCTTACCCACTCACGTCAACTCTGTCGTCCCTTTCTTTCTTGATTCCCCTATATGATTTCCTTCCTTCCTGCCTTGGACACTGTCTCCCGATACTTTGCCCTGTGTCCCTGTCGATCCCGTATTGGCGATGATGGCACTCATCGCTACTACAACGACGTAGTAGTTTTTGGTACACAAGACTGCAAGAGGAGGTGAGGTGGACGGTCAACCACAACGCGTGAGCATTGGAGACTAGCCGTGCGTCGACCTTGTCCTTCCCTCTTTGGCTGGCCGTGTTGTCCTCGGAAAGCTCCCGCACGGTCTCCTCGACGCCCCCGACCGCGCGACCACGTGTTCCAACGCCGGATAGCCACCGGCCACGACGAGGCTGAGCAGCGCGGCGGCCACGTTCTCCATGGCCCTCGACGTGGTGGCGCCTCCGGATCCGCACCCCGGACACCCACCTGAAGGCCTTGAGGCTCTCGGCGCACCCGGCCACCTGCGCGAGCGCGACGACTGCGGTGGCGTCCTCGACGATCCCGTTGCGTCCGCCATCATGACGAGCACGAAGAGCGCCTGCACGGTGCCGAGGGAGACGAGCGTGGCGCGGTTGGGTCTTGGGTGGATAGAGCGCGACGGCGAAGAGCGCCTTGAGTGCGTCCTTGGTGATGCCTGTGCCGGGCGACGCGCGGAGGAGCGTGACGAGGGGTGAGGAGCGGCCGACGGGCGCCGCCGACGGTGGCGCGTGTTCTTTGCTCGATGATGGCCCTTGAAACGGCTCCCGCGACGATGGCACTCATCGAGCAGTCAGCAGCGTACATGGATAGCTGCTCGCTCAAGTTCGCCGCCGCCGGTCGACCTCGCATACGAGTTCGAAGGACTTGTGGCGACAAGCTGACGGTGAAGATCTTGCAGATTTGCCTCCAGCGCCGCCTTATGCACGTGATGTGCTCCCTTCTCCCAGCCATGGCCACACGCCCAAGTACCCAACCGGTTGCTGCTGCTGGACACCGAGTTCTTTGGCTGCCATGAAGTAGAGGTTGAGGACTTACTTAAAAGTAGGGGTGCAAGCGGCGCGGGCCACGCCGCCAGCCCGCTGGGCCAACCACCGCCTCAGGCTCCCACAAACCCACAAATCAGCCCACGTAACATTTGCAGGCCAAAGTGGGTAAACCCAATTAAGCCACCTCGCCCACATAACCCACCCGCATCTATCTCCCCTCGAGCTCGACTCCTCCCGTCCCGCAGTTGCCCCGCCGGCCGCCGCCTACATGGAGAACCCTAGCTCCGCCCCGTCCCCTGCCCCGCCGGCGTTGCCTCCTGACCCTCCCCCCATTGCAGCACCTCTATCTGCATAAAAAGGATTGGTTCGTCGCCCGCGCCCGCGACGATGACATCGCCTCCACCACCGCCAGCCGGTCATCCCCCACCATTGAGATCTGGAGTAAAATCTGTCGTCGACATCGCAACTGCACATCGGGAGGCAATTAGGGAAGGAGAGAAGAGAAAGCAAGCACAGGTTTGATTTGCTGAGGTCCTCGCCTGAATTGTACTCCTACTTGCTAGTAGTTTCTGTACCCAAAATCATATCTAGTCAAAAACCCTATCAAGCAATGCTCAAAACCTTGGCAATTACTTGTACAACACAATGCAACATTCAGATTCCAATGCGATTCAAAGAAATTTTGGTTTATTATGCCAAGAATGAATCGTCTGATCTATCACCATATGGCTCCTTTTATTTATGAGAGCTTATTTGTGTTCACCCTTCAGGGAAGGGGAGAGGCGGAGGAAGGTGCAGGGAAAGGGATTGCGGACAAGAGCTCAACTGCCACCACCGCAACTGCACAAAGGGAGGCAATTAGGAAAAGGGAGAAGAGAAAGCGAGCACAGGTAAGGTTTCTTGTCAAGAATTCCCCATAGATTTTGTTTGTTGTTGGTAGATGTGCTACCTGCAAGTACTAATCATTTGTCAAATTCTAAATGTTGTATTAATTTGCTACTACATACTGCAAAGTTAAGGAGGTTGCTGCTAGCTGCACAACGCCTAAAGAAATCAATATTATCTATGCAGGCTAATGAGGGGGGGGGGGGGATTTTGTCAACAGTGAAGCACAAGGATAAGGTCCCCAGACCAAGGGCAGCACCTGCGAAGCGGGTCAAGTCACCACTAGCATCGAAGTCAACTGGAGTCAGGATGATGTTATCCCCGAGGGTCATTTCCCCATCTACAACATTGGCAAGGTCTTCACAAGAATCACCGATGTCTCCTTTTATCAACAAAAGAGGTCATGGTATGTTCAAACCATTCAAAGCTACAATCTTATAGAGAGATTTCCGATAGGATGCAATCAGATTCTAAGAACGGCTTTGCTTTGATTCCAGTGCTAAACTGAATATCCAAGTGTAGGTAGAACATCCTGTCTGCTTTAAATTACATAAATGGTCTAGCTGCAACCTGATTTTTCATTGTATGCCTGTATTGTAATTACATAAATGGCAGATTTAATTATCTGAATTATAATCTTTTCTGAAAATATATTTTTCATGTCAACCACTAGGATCTTCGCATAGGAATAAACAACGCAAACTTACTTCACATATATGGAAAGAATTTGATCCAATATATGACAATGGAATTCTAGTAGAGGCTCAATGTATCCATTGTAATCAATTATTCAAAGCAACCAGAGACATTGGTACAAGTGCATGTGGCAGACACTTAAAGACTTGCAAAGGAAAAGCTACATTAGAGCAAATGGTCTCCCAATTGAGTTATGGTATGTCTAAGGCTGATGTGTCTTTGAATGATTGGAAGTTTAATCAAGAAGTGGCTTATGCAGAGTTAGTTAAATTTATTGTCATGCATGAATTGCCATTTAGTTTAGTTGAATATCCAAAATTTAGATCTTTTGTGGATGTCATCAACCCATGGTTTAAGCATGTGTCCAGAACCACCATAAGGTCTTACTGCATTGACTCATATGAGGAAGCAAAAGCAAAGTTAAGAAAGTTGCTTAACATGTCGAAATCTAGGATTTCTCTCACTATAGACATGTGGACCGCAAACCAAACTCTAGGTTACTTGTGTGTGACTGCTCATTACATTGATGATAAGTGGAAACTTTTTAAACAGATAATAAAGTTCACTCTGGTTGAGTCACCCCATGATGGCAGAACTATGTTCAATGCCTTGTTGAGAACACTTCAGGATTGGAATATTGAAAACAAAGTATTTGCAATTACATTGGACAATGCATTTGTAAATGATAATTTTTCAAAAACTTTGCAAGAGAATCTTGTTGATAAGGGTCAATTACCTCGGAAGGGAAAATTGTTTCATTGCCGATGTGCTGCACATGTATTAAATCTAATTGTTCAGGAGGGTTTCAAGTCAATCAGTAGTGCTACCAAGAACATTAGAGAAAGTGTAAAGTATGTTAAGAGCTCACAAGCTCGGAAGCAAAGGTTTGAAGAAATCGTAGAGCAAGTTGGTATTTCTTCTGGGAAACGACCCCCTCTTGATGTTGTCACTCGGTGGAATTCAACATTTCTAATGCTCGAGACAGCTCTGAAGTACAGAAAGGTGTATGAAGCTTTAAAGCAGGGAGACCCGCAATACATACATGAGCCTTCAACCAAGGACTGGAAGGTGGCAAAGAAATTATGTAACATGTTACAACCTTTCTATGAAGCAACCAAGATAGTGTCGGGATCAAAATATCCTACTTCAAGTCATTACTTTCATATGCTGTGGAAGGTGAAGAAAGAGTTAGACAAACTGTCTTCAATTGGTGATCCTGTGATTACAACTATGGTTCATGGGATGAGAGAAAAACTGAACACATATTGGGAGCTGTCCTATCTGAAAATCTGCATTCTAGTTATTCTTGATCCTCGATTCAAGATGCGCTTTCTTGAGTTCCGCTTGAACCAGTGGTTTCAGGAAGAAGCATTCAGATACACTTCTAAAGTGGAGAAGACATTCTGAAAGCTATTTGCTGAATATTCCGCAGAAACTAGTGACCCATTCCTTGAGAAGGCACATGTGGTTGATGAGAAAATTGATGAGAACAACCCATGGTCAGATTGGGGGCAGCATCAAAGTGCACAGCGAATAAGTACAACAAATGAGTTAGACAAGTACTTAGAAGAAGAAACACTGTCAGTAGGAGTTGATCTTGATATCTTGCAGTATTGGAAGATGACTGATCAGTAACTTTAGTAGAACTTCGATTTTTCAAGGATGTAATATATCTGACTAATCAGATAGGAGTATCTGCTCCTTTTTCCTTCCTTCAGTCAAGGCACTGATGATCTAGAATACTTGTATAATCGACTCATTGTTAATTAGGACTTGCATTGATGAGTTCGAAGTGCTCAAGAAATGATTGCTGTGATTTTGAATATATTGTATAATCGCTATAATCAGATAGAACTACTATGTTTATGTGGGTTTAAGTGGGCTGCCGCTAAAACCCGCATAATGCTTGCAGGTTAATGTGGGCTGCCGCTGAAGCCCACTTAATTTTTGTGGGTTATGCGGATATGGGGTGGGTTACCTGCGGCCGCTCCACTTGCATCGTTACTTAAAAGTGAGACAAACCAATAAATTAAGATTTGTAAACTCTCTCTCTCTCTCTCTCCGCGCATTCTTAGTCAAGATTTTGTGATGGAAATGCTCATGTGAACCTGTTATGTGGATTCATCTGTGCTCTATGTGGTTTCAACTTTCAACACTAGAGTTGACCGGTTGAGTGTAGTGGCAGAAATTGCTTGCTTTTGCTACCAATGTCAAACCATATTCCTCTGGTTCATGGCTTAGCAGACTGTAGTGTGCACTGCATTTTTGTTTCTAAGATCCAGCATGGATTGTTGACAATGTGTGGTAGAACATGGCTTTGCCATTTCTAATTTTCTTCCGTATCATTGCAGTGAGAGTAACAGGTTTAGGAACTAGCTCTATCATGTCTGTTGCAATTACCTAGCAGTGGATTCTTGATCAGATGGCACAGATAAGCTTTATCCTTTGTGCAATGTTTTCTGCGGGTTAGGATTATAAAATGAAATCTTTGGTATTTAAAAGTTTCAGAGAGATTTTTTTTTGCGAGGAAAAGAGAGATCTATTTTGATGATGATCAAATCAATTTATTGCCAAAAAGGATGCTGACATATTAGCTCATTTTACTAATAATGTAAACATGAGGTTTGGTCTACCTCTGTCATATTTCTTTTGAGAATTAAATGCATATAAAAAATGTAAATGCAAATTAATTTGTGCTGCCATTTAGCATGTTTGAATATTTCTCAGATATAGCAATAAGCATTTGTTCATATTATGGTAATTTGGATATTTGAAATCCTCAAGTGCAGATGGCTTGTCAATAGTAGTTTGTGAGATACTCCCTCCGTCCCAAAATAAATACAATTCTAAGACCGAGCACGCAAACCAATGTTAGATGTAAAATGACCAAATTACCCCTTGTCTTTTATGAGAAAGATCTAGGCATTGACATATCTTTTGTGTGAGAAGCTTCTAGAGCCTCTTGTCTTTTGTAGTTTTTTTTTTGAGAAACAACTTCTTCATTCATTCATTGTCATAATTACAATCAGCTCAACACTGGCAAGAGGAAGATAGGGCAACATTCGTCCAAACTTCAAAACCACTTACAGATGCAAATTGCGCACATACATGAGCAGCCTGGTTGGCCGATCGCCTAGCATGCACAACATAAAAGATGCAAAGGAAGAAACTAGATCCTGGACATCATTAAGGATTGGCGCGAATTGTGATCGTTGAGTCCTTCTGTTCTTCCATAAACCCACCACCTCCAGAGAGTCGGTCTCCACTAACACCGGGCAATCTGTGATTGTGTGAATCATTTGCACTCCTTCCCTTAGCGCTTCGGTCTCTGCTGCCAGAGGCGGCGCCACAACCGGAAGCTGCCTGGTCATTGCATTAGGAAATCACCCGTATCAGTCCTGGCTACAGTCTCCAGTCTTTTGTAGTTGGTTAGTCAAAGTAGCATTGTTTGTGGGACAAAATTTGAATTCTAGAATTGCATTTATTTTGAGACGCGATGATTAATTAAAACTGAAGATAAATTGTATATTCAATCCCCGTCTTGTAAAACGCACTAGACAAGCATGTATCTTGTGGGGAGTCTGATATCGCAAAGGTGCTGGAGATTGCGGGCTCATGATATGGGTGGGAGGGGATTACAGGAAGTGCAAAGAACTTTGCAAAGATACCATAACTCTGAAGTATTGTAGGAGCCCATAAAAAAACACAAGTTTCCTCATCACTATATTGGTCGTATCGATATAATACGTCTGTGTCGCACATGCATACTAGTTTTATGTAAAATGTTGAAAAAAAATGTTAGTCCAACATTTCATTAAAAATACAACGTTTCCTGAAAAATGTTGAAAATGGAGATTGAGAAATGTTGGTCCAACATTTTCTAAAAAATGTTGGTGCAACTTTTGTTGAAAAAAGTTGATTCAACATTTTCAAAAAAAATGTTAGTAAAATAATGTTGGATCAACATTCCTAAAAAAGTTTAGTTCAACATTTTCAAAAGTCCAACATTTACTGAAAAATGTTGAAAAAATATCAGTCTAGAAAATGTTGACAACATTTTTAAAAATGTTGGTAAACATTTTTTTAATTGGTTAAAAATGTTGAATGCGTTATTACTGGTTTGATTTTATTGGTGGGTTGGTAACTCTGGTGGGCTGTCTTTAGTGGGCTAAGTGGGTTTATAGTTTCAATACTTATCACTTTTACCGGTATCTAGGACCCCCCCCCCCCCGCCCCTGCGGTGAGATCATCGAGAGTGAGTTTTTTGTTTGCCTTTTGGGTACGCTGGGTATTCCCACAAACGTCATTATCCCTTTGCTTCCTAAAATCTCAGAACCATAATTGTTGACAGATTGAGAGGAGTACACAACTGAATCATTGTGTTTTTATTTTGGACTACCAAATATATGCCTGGAGATTGCTACATGTCAAAAATGCTATATCCATATATTATCACACTATAATACAAAGCATGATTCGAACGAATTACGGCTAATCCCGTCTCTGTATTGGAAGGTTAGAGGATGGCATGTGTTGGACACATTTGGGGCCTCCAATGTGGATGAGTCCATGCATATCCTTAAATGGTAATGGGTAATGGGTATGAGTGGGGAACGATAAGGGTCGTGGTGACCTTGAGACAATATAGTGTATAGGCATAGTTGACGTCTTCTTTGTGTTGACCTTGTGGCGAGATAGTGTATAGGCAGAGTTGTCGTCTTCTTTGTGTTGTAAGTCGGAATCTCATTGGGCTCTTTTTTGCATCTTGCATTGGATTTTTCAAATATTTTTTTGACCCGTCAGAACTTGCTGATTCTCTTCTTCAATCTCTAATGTAGTTTGTATTGCCTTTAACGTCAGCCTCCTACCAGCAGTACTTTTCTCGCACACCAAATCAACACCAGCTATCTGTCACCAGCCCGTCAACGGTATTTTTCTCTTACAACAAATCAACATCCAGCAGTTGAGGGTTCTTTTGCATAATTTTACTAGGAGCATATATTTTTTAAAATTCATAAAAAATAAAAATAAAAAGTATGAAATCCTCTAGCCCTCGGCACCATCGGCCAATTCGGCGTTGGACCAAGAATGGTGCTGCTGGGCATCTCGCTCATTGTTTGACGGGACTCATGCAAGGCCGGCCTAGGCAGCGGATGCAGCTGCATGCCGGGAGCGCGCGCTCACCTCCGCGGCAGCTGGTTTTTTTCACGTTGGATTCTCCTCGCCTTTTCCCCCCAACGACGTGCAAGAATAGGACAAGGAATCAAAATTGTCGTAAGAAAGAACTAAAAGGCAGAGCATACAAAGGGTTAGTTATTTACTTTAATATTAGTATATATACTCCCTCCGTCCCATTAAAAAGTGCAATCCTAGCTTTTGAAAAAAATCTCACAAAGAATGCAATCCTAGAAAATAGATCTAATTATCTTCCTAATTAAGTGGTCAGATCTAATTTGCATAGCAAAACTTACTGCATTGGCAAATGAATGAGGGTATTAGAGTCTTTACATTCCTCCACTAATCTGTCCTAAAAAACTAAAATTGCACTCTTTTATGGGACGGAGGGAGTATATATAAAGATAAAGATAAAGAAAAAGAAAAAATAAAGATTAAGATTAAGCCAAACGGACGTTTCAACTACTTTATCCAAACAAATCCCAAATTAATCTTGCTTGGATCTTAGAGTTAGAGAGCTCTGCCAACTAGGTCGGTTTGATTTAGGACAGCTTGGTGATACTTCCTCCATATCGAAATACTTGTCGTCATTGATTTTTTTACAACTTTGACCATTCGTCTTATTCGAAAAATTACACAAGTACCAAATATTTTGTTCGCTACATATTTTAGTATTGTATGTATTTTAAGCTCGACTTATCCTTTTACATTTTTGCAATAATTTTTTGAATAAGACGAATGATCAAAGTTGTAACAAAAAAGTCAACAGTGACAAATATTTCGATTCGGAGGGAGTATTAAACTAAGGCATTATCTCCTTTTGATTTCTCAACTATCTCAGGTTAATTACGTACACAAGCTAGTTACAAGTACACACACTATATACAAAAGCTAGCACATGCATATATGCAGCTCCATGAGAAATACAGCCAGCAGGTTAATACACGAGATTCTTAGCCAATGTCGTCCTTGACGCCACGTTTTCCTCACACCGCCCTGCACGTTTTCGTGCGCACTGACGGCCATTCTGCAGCAGTAGCAGCTATCTAGCTATAGGTCGTCCGCGGCGGCCGGAGGACGAGGCGGCGGCCGCCGGTGCCGCCCTCGGGCTGGCAGGTGAAGAAGGCGGCAGCGACGGGGGCGCCGAGGCCGTGCTCGACGGCGAAGTTGCGGATGCAGAAGTTCTGGCGGAGGATCGGCGGCGGCACGACCACGGAGCCACGCGCCATTTGCTGGAAGAGCACGAACACCACGCGGTGGATCCCCGCCGGCGGCCGGGGGCCCTCGTAGCACATCACCTCGCGGCCTGCGTGTGTGCAGGCATGCAATTGGAACCACAATGATCTATCCACACAAACCATCCATGTTGGATGCTCAGATAGTAGAATTCAAAACATGCAGTTTCAGTTCTTAGAGCAACTTCAGCACAGACCCCCTACTTGAGTTCTAACTCAAAAGTAAGGGTTGAACGCAAAAACAAAATTGCACTTAAGAACATGTCTGATTCTTACCTTTTAATGTATGAATTTTAGTATTCTACACACATATTCTTCATACGACGACCAGTCTGAGTATCTACGCATATTCCTCATATGCAATCATAAAAGAAATCCAGGCACATACACATGTGGAATCCACTAAAAAGTTAAAAGATGGACTGCACGACCCAATTATACTGTAAAGTTGTCGTTGTTGTGTAAGCATGCATGCATTTAGTAAATATTTTTAATCCAAATTATCTTTCTCGGCATCGTAAGTGGATGGCGACTAGTGCTTCCTATGTTACACTGATGACACAACAAATTTCTACCAAAATTCCACATGATGACTTTTCATCTGCCGTGCGCCATCTTCAGGGGAAAAGCTATACAAGAAACTATTACAGAAGGCAACTCTTTTTCATGTTTTAAAATTAAAATCTAAGCAAATATGCATAATATAATATGTATCTACGAGGAATTATAAAAGTGTTGTGGTTTATAATATGTAGCGTATCTAAAATAATAAATAAAAATATTCTTCTCGAAAATATCACATCATAGGAAGCATATATATGAATGCTAGTGGGAGTACGCGGCAAAAGGGAAAATACGTTGCCATCCTACATTTCTTCATAATTAGAAGATGTCATTTGTGCCATGTATAAAGCTTTATTTTCAAAATTAGCATATTTTTTTGCCCATTATTGACATATGAAGATAGTTGAGCTATGAATATCTAGGAGCTAAACCAAATAACAGAGCAAGCCATTCCACTTGTATCTAGTATAGCGATGAATTGGACCACTATTATTATGATATAGGTGGATATTTTTTTTAAAAAAAATCTTGATCTCTACTCACCATAGTTAATATCAGTTGTCCCAGGAATGTCAGTCACCAACCTGCGCAAACGAATTGTGAAAACCAAATTTAATTTAATCATGCATGCTAACGTAAATTAAACGACAGCTTGCAAATTTAGATGATCCATCACCAGTGCAAATACTCCCTCAACGTCGGATTGCTGGGATTTGGGGCATCAGGATCCACCATTACCTTCCATCCAAAAGCCATGGAATAATCAAGAAATTAATTACAAGCTGTGTGAAAAAGTATAGTACGTATATAACAATACAGATGGATCGCGAGGAGCAAATAAATGTTTTGAACACTTTATTACAAGCGTGTAGGACTGCCTGAGATCGGTGCCCCCGACCTCGACGCGCGGCCTTGCTACCACCGCCGACGGCCGGAAGTCGGCGCCGTTAAGGAGGCGGCGGCCGTTGTAGGAGATCTGGAGCGCCACCGCCGGCGAGAAGTGGTCAATCACGTCGCCGATCACCCGCCCTAGCACCAGGCTGTTCCTTGACGATGTCGACATCGATACAAGCAAGTTCGACAGATAGATGGTTGAGACGCCCAACCTGCTACTAGCTGCTAGCAGCCTTGGCGCGCGCTCTTTATATACACCCATGCGCCTCATCAGTGTCATGATGTCTGTCTGTCTCTCCCTATAGCCCTAAATTAACCATGAGAGAAGAATAACGATGATAAACCTCTAAAAGGCTATATATTCTATGCACTTTGGGATAGGTGACCCCACTGCACAAGATGGCTGTGCATATTGGTAGGGTAGCTTTGTCCGTCAGGTTATTGCATTGATGTGGACAAGAGAATATTTCTGAAAGCCAATAATCAAGGTATGTATATGCATATGCCTATGTACTTTACGTCGGCTAAATGCAGCCAAACATAAGTCCAGGAGATATTTCAATAAATTCATATATGCATTGCCATAATGTTTTACACATTTTTCATGGCATCTCTCTATCTCCATTAACATTTTGTGATAGAAAACTAAGCTGGTGGGGAAGGGAATCTAATCCTGACTTAAAAAATCTCTTAACCCCGACTTCACCGACGAGGGGATTTTTTTTTAAATCAGTCCCGAAAACTAAGCTGGTGGGGAAGGGAAACACCGGCTTCACCGGCGAGGGTATTTTTTAATCAATCCCGTAAATTTGTTCCAATGAAGAATCGAACTTGGGTCTTCTGGTTGCGACCATACCTCAGTCCCCTCTAACCAACTTGGCTAAAGAATCTTTGGTTTGACATTTTGTGATAGATCAAGTAGCTAGGACAGTCCAAAGTTGCTTCGGTCATCAGTCATCACACATGTCTGATCTACATGCCGACTGCCGAGCGCAACAAACACTTGTACGGCGGTGTCACGAAAGAATTTCATCTCCTTGCAGAAAAAGGCGGCACATGCTACATCGAACAATTAGAAAGGTGCCTGCCTTTCCGGCGTCGTCTCGATCGCCTGCACCTCCGAATCCACTTTCTCGCGTTGTGCTCTCTAGGTTCCATGGCGATAACGTACAGCTAGTGCTGGCACAGACACGATGCATGCATATGCATATGCCAATTGGCGCCGCCAGATAACAAAGGAATATTGGGCGTCGCCACTGCCGGGAGAAGACTCCAGGATATTTGGTTCCTTATTCCAGCCTAAATGTGGCCTTTTCGCTGGCCACATAAAATTAACCTCGGCAAAAGGATGCCCAGGCAAGTAGTCTAAAAGAGGCCACGGCGCCTCATGACTACACGTGTAGGAGGGGGTAGGGGGTACAAGCTAGCCGGTCAAATGCCTTGAAGCAAAAGAATTGAGAAATTAGTTACAGTGTTTTCTGGGTCAGCAAACAACCAACATATGCTAGGGGCCGATTAGATGAGCAAATTTGCGTGTATGAATAGTGTATTTGTAGTGTAAAGGTGCGATTGAGAGGTGTGCTGTAGTAAAAGAAGATGTGACTCGATGCGTGATGAGTGAAGTGCATCTAAAAAGCCAGACCATGCAACTATCCAACGATGCATCATTGGCCAGACACGGAATCATTCACGTGGGTTGGCAAAAACAATATAGGAGTATATATGTACGCTAGTCAAATGATGCGGACAGATAAAAAGGCAAATAATGGTCTCATTGCCAAAAGCATAAAAGCTACATAAAACTATGCATCATTGTGAAGTTTCATTCCACTGCCACGCAATGGGAAAAAAATCTAGACCAACATTATCAAGTGAAGATGCAAAAAGGCATGATTCCTCGAGTTTTAGAAAAGTTAAAAACGAACAAAAAATAGAATCCCACTACATAAATGTACCGAGGATATAAAGGAATCGAAGAGACGGTGAGAGGTAATAAGAAACAATTATACATCTGCATATATATAGGCATCTAAACTTCGCTCAGGTAGTTTTGTCGGTGAAAACATTAACAATTTGCAAGCACTCAACAACCAACATATATGTGTGTGCACCTTCAGAAGGAAGAACTTGCTTCAAAGCTATGTGATATGTATGAGACAACATGGCTAAGATAAGTTTAGCATAACAAAATTGATCAGGAGATCTGTATGTTGTGCTAGCGCTGTCTGCCTGCTGCAGGAAAAGCCTGAAAAAATTGTTTGCATAAGTAATCGGCTTCTTATAAATGTGTCTGCAAAGGAAGAAGGAGGAAACATAAGCAGTAACCTTTTTGCATGTCTCATTACTACTAATTTATTTGAGAAATTCGAGAATTGCAATTTTGGCAGTGAACAATAACAGAAGGGTCACTTCGCTCGAGAATGTCGATTACCAAGGAGGCAATATAGAGTTAATATAATATGGTCACCACCACAACAGGGAAAAAGAATATAGGATGCATACGCTCAGTGAATAAGAGGGGGATATGTTGAACTTGGGTTTTCTCAAGAAATTATTGGACATTATGAGTTAGAGGAGTGGAGGCACTAGCTTTTACAACAATAATTGATCGATAATCAAATACAAGAAGGTTTGGATCATCAATTCTAGGTGCTCCAACTACATGACCAATGCTGACAAAAAGCTAAGGGTATGGTCAACAAAAAGGGAAGGAGAGTGGTGTTAATGGCGACTCAGATTGTCAATCTATCTCTCATGTTATTGGCGATACTACTTATTACGGGTTGGTGCACCAAGCTTAGAGCTCTATAATATAGTTATTATAGTAGCACAAATACAATAATCGGGTTTGGATCGGATCACCTGAATATATAGTGTAATAACTTGTGTCCTATGTTTGATGATTTATATTGAAGGTTGCATGGAACAACTTAAGTTTTTGCAGGGGAGGTTCCTTGCCCACTTTATACAGCTTGGGGGCAAGGTTACGAGTCGGCAAGATACAATTCTTACTTGGTTGCAAGGAACAATATCTGATTGAATTATATTATGTCTCCTTGAACCTCAGTTGAGATCATATCTATCACTATCATTTGGGTACCTCGCAATATGCAATACTGCAATGACATGCTTCATATAATGTCATCCTATTGTATTCAGGTCAGCCCACCCCCTTGGGTTGCCCACTTGCATTGGACCATCTTGAGAATACCTATCCTTTAGATAACTTTAACTTGAGAAGGTTTGTAAGAGAATCCACTTTTGGTCCCTCAATCGACAGTAAAAAGGAAATATATGCTCTTCAAGTCAAAAAATTTGTAAGTAATAAGAAAGCAATTGACGTGTCCCAACACTCCTCAACAATTTGGAGTGGATAGGTGCAAGAATTTCCACCTTGCAAAAGCTTGCCGAAGTATCATCCACGCCAAGAATATACTTGGAAGATCCGGAGCTTATATGAGGAGTTGAGGACACAATGACCTATGTCTACTATGGGGCCTCAAGCCAGAGACATGGTTCATGTTACATCATGAGTCGCTAACGAAGGTGAAGTCCATGGTCAATCAGCTCAAAGTATTTGACTTTGTTTGCTATGTATTTATGCCTAATCACCCGAGGAGAAAACTAGAGGAAAATCAATTTAGTGCTATCTTTGCGATAGTCACCTCAATTATTTTCCTAGCTATGTCTCCTATGATCAACAATATGATGGTGCACGGAAAAACTGGATGCTATTATCCAACCATGGGAAAGTGCCACACCACAATCTATATGGTGTTTGATGAGCCTCTTAGAGCCGTGCCAATGGTGTTTTGATGATGGTTTATATTCTCATTAAATGATTTGCCACACAAAACAAAATGCTGCCATGGCGACGTGGTTAATTAAAAAAAGAGTGAAAATTATAGAAATGATTTTCTCATGAAGAAATCAGGTCTTCTCTTCACCCAATGCACCAAGAAACCATGAAATCGCCATTAAGGAAAAACCATATGTTTCTAGGAGGCTCCTGCCACACTTCCATTGGAGAAAGAAGATAAAGTTGGGATTACTCAAATACACTTTCATTGTGAAAGATAGTTTCTATAGATGATTTCGTGTGCTATGGCCTATGGAAACCGGGTCAATTTTTTTTCCATTGGAACTGCCTTTGGTCACTTGGATAGGTTGAGCTTAATTAATTCCAAAATCATATGGTTTGATCAGGAGTTCCAAATGAAATTGAAGAAAAAGGGAACCATCCAAGATGTCCTTGTGTTCCACCTTTCGCTAATTTGCGTTTTAAGTGCCATTTGAGCATTCTATCCCCTTTCACCTTTTGATGTTTCTTTTGCGCTTTCTAGGCACTAGTTTGGGCCTTTTGTTCACCCACCCAGTGGGCTCTGTACCACTTGTTTTCGGAGGCCCGTATTGATTTTCGTCTCGTTTCCCATCGTAATTTAATTTTTATGTGTTGCTTGATTCTTCTTGCTACAAATCCGCCCTACCTTACTCGTTTGTTTGTCGGTGCAGTGGTTTGGCAGTCAATCAACACATTATTGCGTTGTTAAGCCTCACCTAACGACAATTAATTTGAAGCTTTACGCAGCATCTCATGATTACCCTCGTGACAGCCCATCAGATTCATCTCACTTTTTGTAATTTTCCATCTTACTTTTTTTTCTGACACCTCGAGCTAACAAAAGCAACGTACATAGATAGTCACACAGAAATTAATCTTCGATCCTAAGCTAATCAGGTTCGTCGACTAGGAAGTAGGAACTACTACTAGAATTGTAGTAGTGATATCTCTGTCTGCTTCATCTTCTCCAAGCAAGCAGCCCTCACTCTCGATCATGTCCTGCCTAGCTACGCAGCAACAGCTACACTTGTCCTACGAGCTACAGACTCCATGGAAGCACATACTAATACTACATATATACACGCCGGCAAACCTTTTGCTTCTTGCAAATGCAAGCCTATACCAGTACGTGCACCACTCCTCCACTACTGAACCATGTCTTGTCACGTCAACATCTCCCGCCGGCGGCGAGGCACCGGAAGGGGTTCTCCGGGGAGGAGATGTCCGGCACGGAAACCGCGGCGGTGTCGGCGGCGGCGCCGTGGTGCGGGCCGCCTGCCTGCCAGTGGAGGCCCGAGGCTGTGGGCGGGGAGGGGAGCTCCGGCACGGACCAGTGGTGGAACTCCGGCACCTGCCCGAAGAAATCTTCCGCCGAGTCCGTCGACGACCGGCCGGTCGGCGATCCGTCGGTGCTCCCGAGCTTCCCGCTGTCAGCCTGAAAATTGATGCATGGAGCACTGTCAGCTTTGTGTTCAGGAGAAAATTCTTTACAGAGGCATCAAGATGACAATACACTCTGTAAAAGGCTTGGAATTTGACAGGATTTTTTGACAAGTTTGCTGTCGAAAATGTGTGACGAAAAATACGCAGATAAATTTGAGAAAAAAAAAATCAGTACTGACCTTGGATGTTCCATTTTCGGTGAAGCCGAGGCCGGCGTTGAACTCCGAGAAGCCGAAGAAGTCCTCGAGCGGCCAGTCCGGCATGCCCCCGGCAAGGCCGCCCTGGATGGTGAACGCCGCCGCGAGTGGCCGCCGGGGGCTCCGCTTGGACGGGTTTCTGGTCACCATCGCCTCCACCGCGGTTCTGGGCACCGAAGCGCTGAATTGCTCGTCAAAGAGCGGCCAGTCCGGCAGGTTCCCGGTGATGCCGACGTCATGGCTGCCGGCCGTCGCCCAGTCGATGTCGTCGTCGTCGCTGTAGAGAGGCGCTGGGCTGGTGCGCGCCTTCTTGGCGGGCGGCGGCGGGGGCGTTGGCAGGGGAGCTGCAGCTGGTGGTGATGCGGAGGGGGCGGCGTTCGGGGGATGCAGCGGCTCCGGGTCCTGGGCGTCGGGCTGCAGGCCGACCTGGACGCCGGTGAGGAGGAACCTGCGGTGCGCGGAGACGAAGGCGTTGGCCGTGTGCACGGCGACGTCGCAGCTCCGGCAGAGCAGCGCGCGGTCCTCGACGCAGAAGAAGTAGGCCTGGGACTCCTGGCGGGAGAGCAGAGCATGGCGCGCGTCAGTGCAGGGCCGTCGCTCCGCGGCGCGAAAGAAGTTACTACAGTGCGTACCTGGCAGATGTCGCAGGTGGGCGCGGAGACGGCGTCAGGCGGGTGGAGCGGGAGGCGGCGGTGCTTGCCGGCGAGGCGGTTGGCGGCGTGCACGTCGCGGTCGCAGCGCGCGCAGAGGGCGGCCTCGTCGGCGCAGCAGAGCACGCGCGCCTCGGCCGCCTCGCACGCGGAGCAGAGCACCTTCATCGGTCGGCCAGCCGCGGCGGCTGCGGCGAATGGAGGGAGGGGGGCGATTGGATTGGTATTGGATAGCTGCTGGCAGAGGAGAGGGTGGGTAGTTTACGGGGTGGCGGTGGTCGATCGGCTTGGATCCCGGAGCGGTCAGCGTCACGCACGCGGGCGGTTGGGAGGTGAGGTGAAGCTTCGTCCCCGGCAGCGGGGGCGGGGAGATATTATCGCGGCAAGGATGAGGGAGACGGTGGTCACTGACTCACTGGTCACTGGTGTTGGTGGCGACGTCGGCCGGCAGCCCAGGTGGGAGTGCACAGTACTTGCTGAGTTGGCTCGCCGGGGTAGGGCCAGACCCCCCTTGGTACGCACGCTGAATGCCGGCTTGGACAGGTACGTCGGCATTCCGCAGATCTCAGAAAATCGGTTGCGAAATACAAAATTTATAGTTTTTCTTTACTATACATGTGATAAGTTTATCATCTTTGGATATATTAGAAATTCCACTATATATGTATGCTGAAATAAAGAAATTTGCAAAAAAAATACGAGGATCCGAGCCAACTCAACTGGCGTCCTGTTCGCTTGCCTTATCAGTCACTAGCCAGCAGTACTTTTCTCTCAGAACAAACCGACCACCAGTAACCAGCCAGCAGTACTTTTCTCTCAGAACAAATCTGCACCAGCCACCAGCCAAACGAACAAGCTGTGCGTAGTCAAAAATTTTTTTTTGAAGGGTCATTGGGGGGAGGGCATCCCCACCTGAATTTTTCATTGGGCTTTTTTTTAAGCCAAATGAACAATTCATGCCTTTTTCTAATTTTACCAAAGGAACAAATCCAATTTCTTTTAATGACATGTTTACTATGGATTTTAAGTTGCATTCATGCCTTTTTCTGGCTATATAATCCTAGCAACGACAACAAAAAATCTACATGCATGACAGTGTGAACGGTGTGATTCTGATGTGGATTGTAGCCTACTTGTAATCAGGTGACCACATGCACCGGCCACGTTATCCAGAATCCAGAATAGAGCAGTGAGAGTGGGTCCTTTTAGCCAGCAAGCGCATGCAGCGTAGCCAGACGATTCGGTGATACAGTGGGGCGCCGTTTCCTTTATTTCTCCCTCTTGCAAACCTTTTTATTTTTTCCAATCCCAACGGCAAATGATATCCACGCATGCTTTTCGATCACTTTTTGAGTCCGTTTGGTAGGTTTTTGGCAGATTTGTTTTGAAAGAAAAGTACCACTGATTTGTTCAGTAGATTTATTCTAAGAAAAAAGTATTATGCAACAAGTCGAAATAAGACATGGCGAACGGTGTCTTTATGAAAAAGATGGCCTTAATTCGGCTTAGCTTGCCTACATACTTTTTTTTATGAAATTGCCTACTACCTCCGTCTTTAAATATATGTCGGTTAAGACAAGGTAGTTAGTTCAAAAATAAATTAATTTATTTGTCATAAACATTATATATTTAAGAACGGAGTAAGTATATACTCTAAGTGTAGTGGTTCTATGAATTGAAGTCACTCGCAATATATATAGTCAACTGATGCTTAAATTTTGATGTGCAGGCGTGCAGGAGTGTGTCGATAAACTAACAACTGATTAGATGGCGGACACATTATATATATTTATATATATATACAATATATGAGATTATAGTATGTTTGGTAGATTTTTTGCTGATTTGTATAATACAGATTTATTCTGAAATAAAAATATTATACACTAATTTGTATGATAAAATTATATTAAAAGAAAAATACTGTGTAAGGAGTTGGAAGGAAAACAAGCCGAACAACGTCATGATTGATGATGTGATGTGGTCACTCCTGAGCGACACTAGCTAGTGGGAAAGGAGTAAGAGCAAACGGATATACAGAGTGAAAATACCGGTAGCACGTCGTTCAACTGATCAAAACCTTTTTCTTTCCAAATTGAAAGATTGTATACTCCCTCCGTTCGCGAATAGATGTCGTCCCCGACCGGATCGACGAAATTAAGGAGGCTGTGAAATGACGTTTTTGCCCATCCTAATTCCACCATCGCAAAAAAAAAGAAGACCATCGACTCCTCCCGCTCGGATCCGCGAGCTCCGCCGCCGCCGGTCCTCCCGATGGCGCCGCCGGGCTCCTCCGCAAAATCTCAGCGCCTCCCCGGCGTCGCGCCCTCCGCTGCGGCCGCTTCGTCCCAGGCCCTCCCCGGCGTCGCTCCCTCTGCTGCGGCCGCTCTATACCAACTCCTCCCCAGCGTCGTTCCCCCCGCTGCATCCGCTCCATCCCATCTCCTCCCCGACGTCACTCACTCCGCTGCGGCCACTCTATCTCGGCTCCTCCCCGATGCCGCTTCCTCCTCTGCTGCGGCCCCAGTGCTGCATCTTGCCGGGACGCCGAGGTCACCACTGGCATGGGAGGGCATCTCCCTGGGTTTCTCCTCCCCTGCGTTCGTCAACAGCACCCTCAACCCTTCGGCTGAGTTGGTTGCGGGTTTGGCCTCGTCGCGCCCATCAACATCACGCCAGCATGATAGCCAAGATTTCCCTTCTCCATCCATGAGGTGTGATGCCTTTCTTGATTTGTGATCCATCTGCGAGTTCAATCTTTTGATTATGGTGATTCTAAGGTGCTATGCATTGTGACAGATAGACTGCTCTGAATTTGAAGTAAATCTGTGATTATGGTTTGTGATTTGAAGCAAATTTGCATTGTGCTGCTCTGCATTGTTGCTTGGTGCTTTGCACTGGTTAAATGCCAACATCTTTATTTTCAGAACAAATGATAAGTCAATTACTCATGCTAGGACTTGTCATGGTTGTCATCAAATTAACACTGCAAGGCAGTTTAGCATGCATATGCACATCTCATGGTGAGGCATAAATCAGAGAGTACGTTATCTCACTGAAAAATTTATAAAGCCATAATGCTGCATACTAAATTCATTTTGGTTGGTATGGTATTAGTGCAATCTGAATTGCAGTTAAGCTGATACTTTCCCAACTGATCTGGTGAAACGATCCGAGTTCCCGTTTCCAAGATTTCAAATCTCTTGCATCTAAGTGATAGCTAGTCTAGGAAGCAGTTATCATGTGCACACCTTGTCTCAGAGTGGTTCTGAGATACCAATTGTAGAGTGGTTCGTCTCTGTCCTGAGACCCGTGTTTCCATTATTGCTCCCACTCCTTGTAATCCAGTACCATACAACATCTTTCTTCCTACACAGTGATTTTTTGGCTCGAGAATTTCATGGGCTAAAACTGAAGCATCTTGTTTATATGTAGTTGAAAGATTAATGTATGAACCTACCAGGAGTGCCACTCGTGTACCATATCAACAGAGACATTACCAAACTTAATTTATACAATATTATCTCAGACTGGGTTCAAAATTAGACTGATATGCCAAAATATGAGCAGCAAGAATAGCAGTTCTTGTGCAATGACTCTGTGATTTCAGCATCATGCCTATTTCATACAATTCCTATTAAACCGATGCACACAATATATAGAATATAAAGGACTCCTTTGCATTTTGGGGAATAACAACTTTTTTGTTGGTGTGAGGGGAATCCTTTGCATTGTTTTATGGATCCAATAGCTACCCTCCTAGATGTGCTTTTTTGCCTTGCCTTGATCTGGGGAATAAGGGCATGCAGATGCAGGCAGCAAAATGCATCATTTTAAGCAAAGATGCAGAACTTCCAGTTCTCTCCCGGGCACGCTATGCTACTGGTCAACTTTCTGAATCTTTTGGTTGCTGCAATTAACCATGCTGTGCTTATCTGACAGCTTATATATATACTGCTACCATGCATCTAGTTAACTAGTAGCTCTTTCAACTCATGTTAAATTAATGCTTGTGCAGGGCTGTGGAGATTGAGATAAATGATCAAGAAATAGAAGACCAGAGGAAGAAGAAAAGAAAGTCCCCCTTAACAACCATGTTACTTTTCAGATCACCACTAAGCCGAATGCTATTGTCACCACAACTAAGGTCCCCTACAGCAAGGCATGGGAGGTCCCCACTGGCAACAATAAACTCAAGAGTAGTGAATGATATTGATTTAAATTTGGAACCAATTGAACATGCTCCGGAGAATGCACACCTAGATGTTGAAAATGGTTCTGATACAGATACAGGGGTTCCTCTACAGCCTCAAGAGACTGCACGGAGGAGAGCTGTAGTGCCAAATGAGAAAAGAAGAGCAATATTTGAATCTTTGATAGCAAAAGCTAGGAATGGAAACTTAAAAGGTCATGAAACGAGTGAAGTGTCAGAGGAATTCTCAGTACCTCTTCGAACAGTCCAACGTATCTGGAAAAAGGGAAAAACCTGCCTAGATGAAGGTATGCTAGTTGATGTTTCAAGTGGAAAGTCCAGATGTGGTCGTAAGAAAATTGAGGTGGATGTGTCAACACTCAGTGATCTTCCTATGTCTAGTCGCACAACAATACATGATGTGGCTCAGCACTTTGGTGTCAGTAAAAGCAAATTGCACGCAATGAAACGTGAAGGCATTATAAAGCTTTTGATTGTGGATCAGGCTTTTGATTGTTACTCGGTGCGTCAAGCAAACAGAATTTTCTTGACTCTCCATGGATGCATGAAGGAAGTTATGAAACTTGGTGGTGGCAATGGGTATGATGTTCCTCACATTAGGAAAGGGATTCTTGGAAGGCAAGGGCGTCTCCCTTTGCAGCTGAAGTGTGAGGCGCATGTGGTGCAACAAGCTATGGCACAAATCAGTGAATAAAGAGCAAAAATAATATGTGTAATTTATGATGTACTCAGTTTTGCATAATTTATTCTTGGGCAGTAATTTATTCTTGGTCAGTCTTTCAAAATACTCTTGATGTAAGAACTGCAATTGTGGTCAGTTTTGCATAATGGATGGAAGAATTGCTGCCAAGTTGACAGCTTGTGATGAATGTGGTCAGTTGAATTATTCTTAATGCATCTTGTGTCCAATTTCTTGGAAGATGCCTGAAAGTATCAGCAGATCGCCTAGACAATTTGCCTGATCTTTCTGAGACTTGTGAACAATTTTGTACTGATAATACTGCTTGAACAAAAAGTTTATTGGAACTTTTTGTCCCATCCAGATTCCAGTAGCTATACATGTACTTTCTCACCAAAGGTATCATTATCTAAAAAAGTATAACTAAAAAATTTTGATTGTTCATCAGCCGATTAACCAAGCCGATCACAATCACTTCAAAGGTTTGCTGAAAAGAACAATCACTTGCACTTCAAAGCCACATTATCTATTTGTCTGAAATAATGACCTTCATTGTACATGTGGCTGGAACTATTTTCAGTTCTGTCGCCTGTTTTGCCAGTTGACTGAATAGTATATCTAACACAAGTTCTGTCGCCTGTTTTGCCAGTTGAAGAATCAAAGCTTGGAACAAAGTATTCTGTGCCCCATATTGCATTCTACAAGGGACTGGTATGTGCTAGCTTGTTTTGTAGAGCTTAGTTTCACATGTATTGATGTAACTCATGATTCCTGTGGCAGTTAGAGGCAATTGTTCAGGAAGCTGGAAATGATGGGAGCATAACAAGTATTGACGCTCTCAATGTCCGGCTTGACAAACCAGGTTTGTTTTACAGTAATGATGGGAGCATAACTAAGTAGCCATGTGCTCGGTATAGCTCATAACAGTTACAAATTTACAAGCAGTTATGCATAAAATAGTTTCATATACTATTTTACAGTCACCATGTCATCAGTGGTAGCACCTTGCAGTATTTTCTGTGGCATCGCATGGCATGGCAGCACTATTATATATACTGATGGACAGACCTTAATGTTGATTGCAATATGGTGTGACGAGTTTTTGACTATTATGTTCCCAGGTCATTATTGTAGATGGTTCACAGGAAAGCCAATCTCACCTTCAGTATGTAATTCACCTGATATTCTTCAGGGGCTCATTCTCCTTTTAGGCTAATCTCAGGAGCTAATTGCATTGGGTGAAGTTGTTGGTACGGAAAGCAAAGGGCTATCTGCTGATACTATTTCTTCGCTGCCATCAGTAACTTACCATGCACAAGACAAGCAAGAAGGCAACATGGAACAGTATGTACTCCATTTTGAGTGCATAAACCAGTGGCTGCAATTAAACCAGGTATACAACCACCACCACCACAACCTTGAAGTTAAGACCTTGTATTCAATTGCCTCAAAAAGGGATGTTAATTAATATGCTCACAAAACACTCTGAAAATACTCTTCGAAATTCAAGGAGCATCTTGCAGTTCCCTCCACATTTTCTCATCCGGGCTTGGGACCGGCAAAGGCAGTGTTAAACCGCAAGTGGCAATGACAGGTTGTTCAAACTATCATTTTTCTCCATTAAAGCTGCATTATTCCTAATGACAGGTTGCCAATCTAAATTACCCTCCTTGAATTTATTGTGTGCAGTGACAGAGGAATGGTTTGTGCCAAGAAATCCTTTAGCTGTCAAGAAGAATCGCTGGACTCTTGCTGCAACTAACAAGTTCATATTGTTGCATCTTCTGCAAAATTGGAAGATTCATAGGTTCAGTCGTTCAAGCTGCAGGAACAATATGATATGAGCTTCAGCAATTCAAGCAACCGTATTTTTGCAGAGCTAGCAATCCAACATCAGTGTACAGATCAATTGGCTACAAATCGGATCGATGCAAGAGCTGCGCGGGTGGGCGGGAGTGCGGCACCTGATGGACTGCAGCTGCTGGCGGTGGCGCTCCTCCTCGGAGAGCGCGGCGGCGAAGGACGCGGCGGCGCCGTCCTTGATGGGCGTGGTTGGCGCCGACCGCTTCCGCTGCAGCGAGTGCAGCTCGTCGATGGTCTGCGCGCGCACCGGCGCCGCGCTGTCGTCATGGCACACGCCGTTCTTGTGCTTCTTCTTCTCGTGCGTCTCGATCCGCGCGAGCCCGTTCGGCGCCGCCATCTCGGCCGGTCTCGGGGCAGCCTGCAAGAATGCGGCCCGGACTCCGCGCTCCCTCTTCCTTCTGGCGCACCATCCCCTGCTCCTGCTCCGCTTCCGCCATGGCGTCGAATCAGGCATCCGCGGCCACAGCAGAAGAGCTCGCCCATGGCGGCCGCTCTCCTCCCCGCCGGCAACAACCTGCTGGCCTACAAGGCCTCCGTCGAGTCGAAGCTCGTCGTCGCCGTCGACGCTCCCCGCATCGCCGCCGGCGACGGCGCGCAAGAGGGGTATCAGGAAGATGCTACTCCTGCATCTTTACATTTTACCCCTTAACTATTATGCTATTTACATTTCAGTCCCCGAGCCCTATTTAGCCGAGGGACTCCTACTCTGGGGATATTTAACTTTTTACCATTATAACGGGTGGCGCTTCTCCAGATAGCACTTTCCCAGATGGCGCTACATCTTTACCATGCTACAGTGCCAATGACATACACATTTACCACATTTGCTGATGTGGCACGCCACATCATCTGTCCAGTGTGGATCCGAGAGAGAGATGAGAGACAGAGGTGTGTCAAATGACTCCGGTGCCCCTGTTCCTTCTCCCTCTCCATTCACTTACATGTGGGACCCGCTTGTAAGGTTACCTTCAACCTCCACCGCCCTCTGTCCCAAACCGCACCTCGCCGGCGAGATGGCAACCTCCACCCCCGCCGCTGCCGGCGCTGCAGGGCGCCATCACGGTGTTGCTCGGCCGGCTGCCGGCGCCGCAGGGCGCCATCCACGAGGTCGCGGTCACCCTACCAAGCTCGCTCGAGCGGCCACCAGCGGAGCTCCCCTCATGGCAGACCGGCGAGTCCGGCGGAGCTCCCCTCATGGCAGACTGGCGGCCACCGGCGGAGCTCGAGCGTGGTGAGCCGGATTTCTCCCCCCAATCCTCTCCGATCGATTGCTTATCGCGGCTAGCGAGCAAAGGCGGTGGCGGGGTCTCTACGCGCGGCCGGCGAGCCCAGCCACGCGCGTGCGGGGAAGGCTGGCTACCCGGAGGCCCCGACGCTGGTGATGGCGCGGCGGTGGCGCAGGACGGCGCTGCACTGGTCTTGGCCCGGGAGGGCGGCGGCGCGAGGCGCACGGGGCAGTCGTCGGCTTCGGGCTCGCCCTCGACATCGTCCCTCCACATCCGGTGGCCGGTTGTCCGCGGCGGAGCTGACCTGCGGCCGTCGCACCGTCGGGTGTGGAGCACATGCTCGCCGTCTGGTGGCTCGCTGTCTGGTGGCTCGCCCGAGCTCCGCCGGTGGCCGCCGGTCTGCCATGGGGGGAGCTCCGCCGGTGGCCGCCCAGAGAGACCGACGCCGGCCACCGCGAAGAGCAGGGGACGACATAGGAGAGCATGGGCTTGGAGATGGCGGGTCCTGCGGGTCGCCGGTGGAAGAAGCTAGGGAGAGGCTGGCCGGCGGGCGGACCTGGGGGAGAAAGAGGGGCTCGTCGGCGGACGGCCTGGGAGAGAAAGAGGGGCTCGCCGACGGCATGGAGAAGAAGAAAGAGGATAGACCAGGGGTATTGGAGGTGATTTTACACCTTTCGCTGACTGGGATCCGACGTGGACTGACTCGCTGGCGTGCCACGCGAGCAATTGTGGTAAATCTGTATACATTTTCTCTCTCATATGCTAAAAATGTATTGGCAACCGTTAAGATGCTATCTGGAGAGGCGCCACCCGTTATAATGGTAAAAAGTTAAATATCCCCCTACTCTGTAACGTTATGGATGAATGAATCGGGTATGAACCCTAGTAGTAGATAGAGTAGAGTAGTAGTAGCTGGTATTCGCCGCCATGGCACCCTGATCTGTGTTGATGAGCTCCTTCCTGGTAATCGATAGCTGCTGTTTCCCTCTGTTGACTTGGTGTTTTTCTCCTTTTCCCTCTGAATCTCGTGCTGCTCTGTTGTTCTTCCCCTTTGGTTCTTGTCAAGTCCTGACAATTGGTATACAGAGCCATCCATCCTTGGCGAGATCCACTCACTTCCAGAGCCAGAGTCCCGGATTTAGTCCGATTGGCGCAGTGTGTTGGTGGTTGCGACTCAATCGCGTGAAATCCCACCCATCCTACCCGAATCCGTGGACAAATCCCCACTTTTCCCCGCACTTTTTTTGGCCAAATCGACAGCGCCAAAGGTTGCAGGGCAGTGTTCCTGCGTAAAATTCCGTAAGCCAACATCGATTTTGAGCCAGGAGGCGTTGGAGGAGGTTGCTCTTCAGCTAGGGTTGCAAGACAAGTTCTTGTGTAAAATTCCAAGGCTGAATCCGTGACCTAGGCGGCGGTAGAAAATTCCTTGTGACTCTGATTGGGGAGAGCACTGCTCGAGCCGAATTCACAAGTGGAGATGTTGATGAAGCAGAAGGATGCGGAAGGTGCGGACCCAAGGTATGCTACCAAAGTGGAAGTAGATGACTTGAAGAGGACATTTGATGACTTCATGAAGGAACAAGAAGCTATGAACAAGTCAGTTAACTCAAAGCTCAAGAGGCTCTTGAAGTTGTTGGAAGATTCAGATACAACACTGCAAGATCCTTTTTCTGTGGACGACATGGAAAATGCAGATTGGGAAGACTGCCCCTGGTCCGCTAGTGAATTGGAAGCATATTATGAAAATGTTTATCAAGAGTTGCCTCTGGAACACATAAAACCACCACAGCCTAAACAGCCCCAACAACAGCAAAATTTCCAAACTCCACTTTCCACCACCACACCTTCGACACTAACTATGCTCGATTGTGCCATTGAGCCCATGCAGGCACTACCCTCCAGGTGCTCGGCAATAGTTCTCTACCAAGAAGTTGACTTGCTGCAGCCTGTTAATGCTGCCATTTTGATTACACTACCACCACCATTTCAATTACAGGCTGATTCATCACTAGATTCCAGCAAGAGTGGCTATTCTGCAGATAGTACAAGAAGGTATAACACTGACTCCACCATTGTTGTTATGTTGGGTGTCACTAGCACGGTGTGTGAGGTTTATAAGATGTCTGGAGAAATGTCTCATATGAATTCAGTGCTCCTAGAACATGAGCCATATATTCTGAATTTTGAGCAAGCTGCTATCTCACCCAAACCCCCATGTTTGGAATTGATGCTGTCAAGGCAACCATGGCCTCCACCTATACCATTGGAGTTCAAGGGAATCAATTTTCTGCTGAAGCGCTTTACTATTAGTTGTGTCTTTGATCGTGGGAAAAGTAGAAGTGAAAGTCAGTGTTTCTATACCAAAGATCACGCTGAACAGAATATGTTGCAGAGATTGAATGTGCTTCATCCAGTTTTGTTAGAACATCTGTATGTTGCTCTAGTTGACATTCCACTGAAGCCACCATGGTCACTATTCTCTCTAGAAGATTATATTCCTCATAGTGATTCTACTATTCAGAATGTTTGGATGATAGGCTCACATCTCCTGATGAGCAGTACCACTGTGCTTACTGATGATGCTCAGCTTAGGCCAAAACCTTGGCCATCCTTCATCAGCAACAGTAGTACAATGATATTGGGTAAATCAATTAGCAACCTCCTTGGTGATACCTGTAGATGGTCCTTACAGTGTTGGCTTGAGTCTTTTGTCAGATATTGCTGTATGCAGTGGGCCATTTCTTGGCAAGTCCCTATGGTTGTGCATCAGGAGAAGGGTCAACTGGTTATGGTTACAGTACCTGGTATGCAATGTCTCTTACAATGGAATTGTCCTTCACTGAAGAGTGTTGCTCAAGATCACACAACAAGAGTTTGCAATTTTATACAACTACACATTAGTTGTCACTATGTTGTGGTTGTCAAGGGTACACCAGAGGTACATATCTTGGGATATTGGCAAAGGTACACTGAATTCAATATACCTTGGGCACCATTCTATAGTGTGCAATATGAAATGCCTTGCAACATATTCACTCAGGCTATCAGTGCATTTAAGTATTTGCAGGACCTTTGCATTTATGCTAGGCATTTCCAGTTAATTACCCAGGGCACTGCAAATACTGAAATTGCCGCAAGCATTGGCTCACACTACTGGAAAGTGCAATGCAAATGCAAATGCATGTGCATTATGTTCAACTCAGCACACCACTCCTGTCATCTTTTAACTGTTGTGTTATAGTTGTGAAATGGGAAGGATGGCTGACAAGGATGTTGATTTATTCAACCAGCAAGTGCACTTTTAATAATGGAATCAGTCAACTGTGGGTTATGCTTAGCTACTCAGTTGAGGTGTTGCTGTCATACTATGCTACTAATTGGCTTAAGACGCAAAGATATTCCTTACTTGCTCGGTACAATGCAGCAGTTCAGATCAACCTTTCATGGTCAACTGCTGACACCTCACAGAAGGCCAAGCTAAATACTACACACTTGACCCTTACTGTCAATGTTTCGACAAGTCCTGGAAATTTTAGGCAGCTGAAGCTTAGTGGCTCCACAACACTGAAGTGTCACATTTTCAGCATTGGGATTCAACTAAATTTGCTCTCAAGTACAATACTGGTGCTCAAGTGGTCAAGGCCAAGTAGTTGGGAATGCAGCTCAAATGGCAAAGCTGGCACTGCACAGTCTCTCATGTGCGTTCATGAGCCACTGTCATTTTGTGAAATCTGGACTGTCAAGATGGCTATACTTATAATTGGTAAGAATTCTGTCATACCCTTGTACTACACACTGCCTGTTAAGCTAAATTCCTTCGGTTTTATCACTATGGAAGTATCACTAGCCCTTGTGCTTGAATGCTTATCTAGTGCATTGATCACTGATAATAAAAACATTCAGAGAAGTAAGTCGGTAATTGATGGAAAATCTGTGATTCATTTCAAGCTTGAGAAGTATATATGTGCCTGCTATTCTTGGGACATGCATTGGTTATATGCCCCTTCACAAGTGGGTAAGAGGGCTCAAGTGCTGCTACTCAATAGTTCCTCTCAGCTGAAGCAGAATGCATGGTGCACTAAGATTGAAGTTCACATAGACAATCATGACATAGTGCTTATTCCCAAGTTGTTGCCAATTGAATTGGGATGCAACTCAAATGGAAGAGCGGGTAGTGCAGAGTTCATGCTTCAATGTGACCCGATGCTGTTACAAGTGATCAAATGGCTACACTCTGAACCTGCAATCCTTGAATGGGCACAAATTCATGTGTCTCCATATTGGGTTGCCTGTACTACTTGTCAGACCAAGCCTGAAGTTTACAAGAGCTGGTGCAAATTCAGCAAGGAGATCAACACCAATTTGAGGATTCAGGAAGCATTATTCAAGACACAAGAAGTTCTACTAGGTGCTTCCCTGGTGGTGACCAAGACTCAGATGGTGACAATCACCAGATCATTGCAAGCTCCAGTTCCAAATCAGAGAGAAGTTCTGCCTTGTTTGGTCATTTTGGTACAACAACAACAGCTCAGTAATGTGTCATTCACAAGCATCATAGCGAATCAGCAAATACTAACTCTTTGGGATCCTGGTGGTGATCCATATTTCCTTACTTGCTATAAATCTCTGGATTGTCTGATAAACCTGGCTCTGATACCCCTGAGCAGTTCAACCATGAAACAGCAAGGGTTCATGATTGCAGTGAGTTTGAGTCAGTTCTATGGTGAAGGATATGATGATGAGTAGCACAACTGTGACAACCCGCCCAGGAAAATACCGTACTATCGCCCAAACCAATCCACTTTGGCCCTTAAGCGACAGTAAAGTATCATCCCGTCGTTAGTTACCGGGTTAACGCCCGGTAAATCACTTGGAAATCACACAGAGGATCGAACATATGCATTGAAACTCACACGAAGGCGAGTCCAGAGTACAAACACAAATTAAACCCCTAAGGGTTAATATTACAAACCATTATTCATGACATGATAAGTAAAAGTTCAGAGTTCGAAAACAGCGGAATAAAATAAACTAGCGCAACGATAAACATCACAGGAGGCCGTCCGTGATGCCATCACTCGTCGCCATCCACCCATTCCAGCTCCCAGCCGGGTGGAATCTCACCAGGCCAAACAACACCTGCAACAACATTTTAAAAGCAAGGCTGAGTATACTAATACTCAGCAATACTTAACCGTCGGGTGATAACTACATCACCAAACTCTAAACATGAGAGGCTTTTTGGCCGGAGGAGTTCTTTTACTGAAAAGCAACAAAGAGTATGTCCTTACTTTCAATGTTTTAGCACCAAATTCTAGTTGATTACCATTTCTAAGTGTGCCAACTAATTCAATCAAGAATTGTACAATGCAATTAATTCAAGCAGTAATATTAACAAAGTTCCATCATTAAGGGATATCATGGCCAGTTGATTAAGCAGTCTCAGATAACGGTGAGAGGCCGACAATCGATTGATTTATAACCTTGCAAGGCAGACCTAAACACACGGGAGGCGCTCTCACTACGAGCTCACCAACCAGGCGGTTCCCGTCATTCCTCGGATTGGGATCAGATGTTACAGTCTTAAGTACAAGGTTTACTGGGCTACGCCACCAAGGTCACCCAGTCTCGCGCATGTACTCAGGTGGCGAGCCCGGGGCCGCAACCCTAAGATTAGTAGCGCAAAGTTCCCGCACCGCCTCATTTAGGTACTAGGCTTACCGTACCCATTTCCGGCAAGTGTTTAGTACGTTCAAACACTTAACCTACGAAAGCCATTGGACCGGAGCCCACATCCCATGCTCTTACCACATGAGCAATCCATTTATAAAGATCTTATGATTCCAACATAAGAGCCTATTCTCGCGAGTGACAAGTATCACTCGACTTGTAACGGTCCTATAGCATAGCAGCTATCGACCTAGCATACTAGTAAAGGACACGGGTACCTAGGGATCATGCATCTAGGGTTTCATTTCAACTCCTGAAACGTAAATGCACAAACATAGCAAGGATAGTTGCATAATTTTAAAAAGAGGGTTAATGATCCGGGGCTTGCCTTCGCTGGCAAGGTTGGCCTTGGGCCCTTCTGAACCTTGGTCCAGGTCTTGCTCTACAGCGGCGTAGTGCACGTCTCCGTCAGCTCCTCCGTCTCCTCCTTCCGGCACGAGCGTACAGCTACCGTCGGGAAGATCTACACGAGGATGCAAATGCAAGATTTAATTGACGGTTTTAACTTAATTAACTACAAACAACGAATGACAACCACGGGGTGCATGGTTGACCACATTCACCTAGATAAGCACATATTCAGCATACTCTTCCAATAAAGGAACAATATGAGGTTCTTTATTATTTAATCTTTTTAATAGTGACTATGTACACATTTATGTAAATAAATTAATTTAATTTCACAAATAGCAAGGATGTAGTCTCAACCTTCTTAGAATGTTTTTCAACACATGCATAAGGTTATTAGGTGTGGCAAAGGTGATTTTCCAATTAATCTTTGTATTAAGCTTAAATGGCCTCCATAGCTTTTATTCATAAATAAATTAATAAAATTCAGTGGAAGTGTTCATGAAGCACTATAAGCCTAAACAAAGCCACTGCACACACATGCACACTCAGGAGAGCTACGAACTTAAATATACTGAAAATAACAAAAGCTAGCTACCAAAACAAGATAAATGCATATAAAAATAAATAAGCATCCAATGGACTCCAACTTTCTCACACATGATCTCTGGTCCAAAACTAAGCTAGGCAGGCAACATATACACCTAGAGCTACTATAGATCTTGAGCTATGCATTTACAAAGAAAATTAGGCATAAAACAAGATTAAATATTTATGACAGATATAAAATTATGATTAATTCACCAGAGATGCACTTAGTCATAACAAGATCACATAAAGAAGTTGAGAAAAAAAATCTAATTACTTTTAGCTACAAAAATCATTTAGACAGATTCAGTATAAACACAAAATAAATCATATTAAAATATCTACACATTAACTTTGTGCAATTTTTGGTACAGAAGCTAGGCATGGCATAACACACAACATATCGAAAAATCAGCTATAGATCACATGTAGATTTTGAGATACAACATATCTAGGTTTAACTGATTTATATTTTTAATGCAAAAACTATCACTCAAAAGTATAGTCAAGCTTTGTTCAAGTTGTAGGGTTATTCACAAGGAAACCAACAAAATTTAGTTTGCATTTTTATGATTTTTCTTTGATTTTCTACAGATTTTACAAGAATCAGCCAAAAGCATTTACTATTTGAGATTCGGTTTTACCGGCAGGTCCCTGGAAAGTTTTTAGGATTCACAACCATACCCCTGGTTCGCATAAAACTCCCTGGAAACAATTGTACCCCTGCAATTGGGTCCCTGGCCTTGGCCGGCGGCGGTTCGGCCGGAATTCCGGCGAGCCCGCCGGCGTCCCGGGCCGGGGAAGGAGTGGGGGAGGTTGAGGGCTCACTGGGGCTCAGTTTACAGCCGGCGTTGGGGCGGAGGAGCGGTCGGCAGGCTGGGGTAGCGGACCCAGGCGGCGGCCGCCGCCGGGAGTCCTGCTCCGGCGAGGTCGCGGCCCGTACCGAGCAACAAGCGGCTCCGGAGGCTAGAGTGGGCGCTAGAGGAGAAGTTAGGAGTGGCTATCGGCGCCGGAAGTGAGCGGGATAGGGAGCTCGGCGGCGGCGACGTTCATGGCGGCCACGGCGGCTGGCGTGCGCGCGCGAGAAAGGGCACGCCGGCTCTTATAGACGCGCCTCAGACGCGGGGAGGTCCAACCCTTCGCCCTGAAGGCACGAGTGCAAGGGGGGCCCGGTCGGCACGGCGACGTGCGCGGCGCAGGCACGGTAGGGGCCGGCGCGCAGCGCGGCACCGCGTGTCGCCAGGGACGTCGGGGAGAGGAGGGCCAGGGTCGGGGCGCGGCCCAGGGGACTCCCGCTCGCACACGTGTCCGCCTCGAGCCCTCGACGTCCGGGCCCCGGGGCCACTCGGCCGCGGCGCGCGCGGTGCCGGTCGGCGCGGGAGCGCTGCCCCGGCGCGCCAGAGCGCGAGCGGAGGCCGGTCAATGGTGCTTTGACTGCGTTTTCCTCCAAATTTATGAACTGTGCAAAGAAAACTCTAGATACGAAAGTTGGAGCTGAGATACTCCTCTACAAGATTTGCAAAGGCCGACATATGGTTTGGTGAATGGTTTGGCTTGGAACGCGTGACGAAGTTCAGGATTTTCATGACTCGAAATACTATTCCTCTGGCCTTTGACTGAGTTTTTGAGCTCCGAAACTTCAAAATTTGAAATGCCGCCAATTATGAAAAGTGTGTCCCTCGAAAAGATGAACAACTTTTACATTGACCGATTTTGAAGTGTTTAAAAGAAATTTGGAGAACGCGGCAAAAGTTCTGGAGGATGCTCAAGGACATTTGGGTTTACACAGGGTTTGACTAGATCTTTGACCAAGCTTTGATCAAGGGTGTGCGTTGACCTGATTAAGAGGGTCATTAGAGATTGTTGGTGAGGTTTTCGAGGTGATGACCCAAGTTGACCAAGGTTTGACTAGAGTCAACGTGTTTGACTCGGTCATTAGCACTAATGAGGCTAATTAAAAACCTGGGGCGTCACAACAACGATCTGCAGGCTGTGTTGTCTGGGGTACTGCAGGTCATCATCCAAAAATTGAGCAACACATATGCAAAGTCCATAATTGTCCACATTGCTAAACAGCTGATGGTTCTGTTTCGGTGTGTCTTTGCCTGTCACAGTTCTACTATGCATGAAGAAGCAATACTTGTAATCAGTGTTATTGCAGTATTACAGGTGCAACTGTGAACCAAATGATGAAGCATACAGCTCACTTGATATCCCAAACTCAGAACTTCCTCTCATTGATGCAAAGCAACCTATCAGGACTGTTTCAGTTGAAAAAGAGTGAGACTACATAGAAGGATGCATTCTTCGGCGAAGTTTTTTTTTTCATCTTTTCATCCTTGAGGACAAGGATGTTAAGGAGGGGCATTATCAGGAAGATGCTACTCCTGCATCTTTACATTTTACCCCTTAACTATTATGCTATTTACATTTCAGTCCCCGAGCCCTATTTAGCCGAGGGACTCCTACTCTGTAACGTTATGGATGAATGAATCGGGTATGAACCCTAGTAGTAGATAGAGTAGAGTAGCAGTAGCTGGTATTCGCCGCCATGGCACCCTGATCTGTGTTGATGAGCTCCTTCCTGGTAATCGATAGCTGCTGTTTCCCTCTGTTGACTTGGTGTTTTTCTCCTTTTCCCTCTGAATCTCGTGCTGCTCTGTTGTTCTTCCCCTTTGGTTCTTGTCAAGTCCTGACAAGGGGGAATCCTAGCGACGGCGTGCGAGAGAGAGGCGGACGGCGACGGGGCGCGGCAGGGGAAGATGAAGGGTAAAAATGGAAAAGCGCCAAGGGAGACACTACCGGCGTCATGTATTTGCATTCATTTGCAAAAGACTACCCGACGTCATATAAAAAAAACGGAGGGAGTATATCACTTTTTTTTATGAAAAAGACGATGGTCTTAAAATCCGCTTTGCGTGCTGCGTCTGGCCCGGAAATATCTTGCTGGACGCCTCGCCAGCAGAGGATCTGTAGCTAGCTGCCACTAGAAGCATCGATAGATGTTGGCAAATTAAACCATTCCAGCAGCTAGCTAGGAGGCCCGACGCCGACGCGACGATAGAGAGCGACCTGCTGTGCCGCGCGTCACCCGTGACGCGCCCTTCGCGTCGGCGTGTCTCTGTGCCTCGTGAGCGCATCTCGCTCGTCTCGCGTCGACGTACTGCTCCGAGTTTCAAGTGATACTAGAAACTTGGCGCGGCGTTGCCGCGCTTGACCTGAGACCTGATTTGTCCAGTATCTTTTGTTATAAGCTGATGTATCCATTCAATTTTCGTGTGAGATCTGGAGGTATTACAACCACAAATCTGCAAGTATGCATCATTTAGGTGATGTATTCTTTTTCTGTAACAATAACTTCTCTGTTTGTAGTGCTGTACATACAATGGGAACTAAAAGTATGTAGTCTTGGTTTTATACAGCAAGGTGGATGCAAATGCAGAGAAGAAGCAGAGTCCAATGGTGATACACTGAATGATGGAAGTGGTTCAGTTCGAATCCAAATAGACACTTAAATGCTTAGGAGAAAATCATTGGAATTTTTCTGATCTCTAAATTTGATAACCCAACATATAGCGATGATTGGATGATACAAATTCATTTAGACCTTCTTGGTGTATTCATATTATTGGAGATGGCCGCTTGTAAATGGTTGACCACTTAGCTTTAAATTCCTGTGACCACATATTAAGACTCACCAATCGCTCCTTGGCCGCATCTAAATCATTTTGTTGGATGCAAGTTGCCATCAGTTTGCAGGAGAGCTTATGCTTATGTGGCTTGTTGAGAAAATGAGTCTTGGAGCTAATGTTGTTGATGAGAAAACATCAGGCCTTGCTCATCTTCAGTGCAACAACTGCTGATGATCTTTTTGGTGCTTGAGGAACCACATGTGAAGGTCGATGTAGGGATACCAGCCACAGATCTAGCAGGGCGGGGTAGCTAAATGTAGTATGGACACATCTATAAGAGAAAATTACTTGTATAGCATCGAAAAAACTTCATCTTCCCTTTGTAGCACTACAATCTGAAAACTTCTCTATGTATGAACTAGTGAAAATTTTCTTCCCTTTGTAACACTTCTGTTACTCCCGTCACCTCTACCGTCAAAAGCAAAGCGGGCCCACCAATGAAAAGACCAAAATGCCCCTCGTGTGCCTCTGCCCTCTGCCTCCCTCTCCGCGGGTCTGGAAGACTGGAATCCTAGATCGACGGCACCGGCGGCGCGAGTGCGGAAACACTAGGTCGCGCTAGATACCATCCCCAGGCGTCGTTGCGGACGGCTAGCATAAGGCCGGTGCGGACCCCCTCGACCGGGCACTAGGCGGCGTGGGCGCGGAGCCCCTCGACGGCAGGCCCAGCCAGCGCAAACGGCCAGCACCAGGACGGCGCCGGCACGGACCCCCTCGACCGGGCACTAGGCGGCGTGGCGCGGTGCCCCTCGACGGCCAGGCTCAGGCCGGCGCGGACGGCCAGCACCAAGTGGTACTCCTCCCTCATCGTGATCCAGCCAAGGGCGGCCGCGCCCAGCGTCGACCTCGACGAGTGGATGGCGTTTACGCGCGCGTCCTTCAGTCAGCAGAAATTAATTTTTACACCCTCAGCGTCAAATTCGAGCACTTGATCAGGAATGGAATTAGCAATTGAAGGTTCCACCGCTGGCGGAGGTACGAGTACGCCGACAGAGACAACAGTGAGGTGGAGCCGGTTGACGCCGGGACAGAGCGCCGGGAGGTCCCAGTCGGACGCCGATGTCGTGGCGCGCGACGCGGACCGGTGGTGCGTCGTGCTGACGGAATACGCCCTCCGCGCGCGGCAGTAGGCGGACACGGCGTCTAGCGTCGCGGCGGCCCTGCTCCGCCTCTTCACCTGGTGCGCGGGCTGCGCCCAGGAGGACTGGTTCTCCGATGGCGCACGCGTGCGCGTTGCCGTTGACCTCCCGGACGGCGTACTCCTTCGACGAGTTCCCCGCGGCGCGACAAGGACCGTGGCCTGTGGTGCGCACTTCTACTACGCGGCGTGCTGGTTCGCTCGGGATGCAGAGGCCTAAGGGGCACTTTGGCCCTTTTTCGGTGGGCCCTTTTGTGTTCACGGTGGAGACTGACGGAAGTAACAGAAATGTTAGATAGGGAAGAAAATTTTCACTGATGCATACACGAGGAAGTTTTCTGATTTGGATGCTACAAAGGTAAGAGAGAGTTTTTTCGATGCTATACAGGGAATTTTCTCCATCTATAATGCCTCTGGTCGTTTTTACCCCGTTGATTGTTTAACTGTCACTTTCCAATAAAAATGAGGAGGTAATGTCGTGGGGCTTGTAATGGAACAACAGATCATTCACATGGAACTTGTCTTGCGATCATATTGTCCGTTCTTAGAATTTGAACATATCTGAAATTGACAAATATCATGTGAAGTGGTGCAAGCACTTGTCTGCACAGAAATAACCAAAAGAAAGATTGGAAATATATGGAAGTACTGTCTTGGGAACTCTCAAGCTGAGAAATGTTTTACGGCTATACCCATCAAATAACTTAGCTCAACTATTTTTTTTAGGATTTTGAGGTCAATCAATTTTTCCACAACATAACATAATGTGCCCTACTTGTCTTTAAAATTTTTGGTAGCAACAATGGCAGGGCAACATATAAAAACCTGATTATATATTTTGTCATCTATCCATAGTTTATTCTGACGGTAGAATTTGATCTAAAGTAAAATTCAATTTATTTCAACTTATACCTGACACAGGAATTTGATTCACCCTTCTTAATGTTTATCACCCCTCCCATACCTAGGTGGCCTCTCAGTTGTCACCAAGGCTGAAAGCAGCTCAGGATCGGCACAAGCAGGAAGAATGGAAATGTTAAACCCCTTTCGATGGTATAACCACAGCTAGTGTCAGCTCTGTGTTACTAAGCAAAAGTAAAAATGACTGCTCTACGTAAAAGGTACCTAGGAAACAACGGCTGCAGTTAGCCCTACGGACGACTACGCCATGATGATTTCGCTTGGATCCACAATGTATTAGGATATTATTCGCCACCAATGGAAGACTCTGCAGCAGGTGCTGTTGCTTTTTATCGACAAACAAGCACAGTGAGACATTTCGTCGAACACCTAAGAGACTAAGAGGCAGGCAGAGGAGGGGACAAGTACGAAAGAGAAACACGACAAGATAGAGGAGAAAGGATGATGGGAGGGACCTGGACGCACTGCATCTCGCCGGCTGTGGTAGCCCAGGGGCGTGCATCGCGTTGGGCGCCGCCACGACACGGTCCGCATGCGCCACGGGGAGGAACCTGGCCTTGCGGATCTGGCACTCGAACTTGTCTTCACGAACTCCATGACGAGGTCGCGGATGCCGAGCACGAATGGGTTGTCCTCGACCTCAACACGACGGTTACTGGAATGATCGCGAGCAGAACGACACACACCTTCGAGAATAGGCTTCTCGATGCTCTACCAGCAGCACTCGATTTGGGACGCCCGATCAAAATCGGATGGCTGTAAAAACAAGACGACGTGGCCCTATGACGTGCCTTCTTTTAGTTGTGCTTTCAAAGGGAAGAGATTTCGAGATCGGAGCTAGCCAACGCTTCCGTACCAAACGTACCACCACACAGGTATACGACGGAAATTTTCCGAGAAAAAAAACTGAGAGGAAGAAATGGACAACATGAAATTCCTGCTCTAACCTGTGGCGTGTGATTTTCAATTGAAGTGGATCGGATTAAGGGCACATTCGGATGCTTTACCCTGTGCCGAGTGCCGAACATTAATTTCGCGTTTCAAAATATAGCTACTTTGAGAGTCTTTCAGACACATGAAGGATGTTGAGTAAAAGTCTGTATTACCCTTCATTAGTTTTCGTACGCTAGTTTATACAGTAATTATACCTATCCTATTTAAGCAGTGGCACGCTTGCATGCATGGAGGGCATTTAGACATGTCAAGTAGTCAAATAACCTACTTGAGAACTCATAAATAGCTCCATCATGAGACAAAATTTGAATGCTAGAAGTAGTTATATTATGAAACAGAGGTAGTGCATGTTATGCATTTAGGTATACAAATATTTTATTTTTCTTGATAGTATTTGGGTGGACGAGGCATTTACCATGCATGCCGTCGCGATTGATTTTTGAGATCAATGGGCCGGCGACACAACATACTGTGAAGAAAATAAGAAAATGCCGGACAATGCCGACGGATTGCTCACTTCAATCATGGGCCGGCACTACTAGCCCAACCAACACAAGGAATTGGCTGTGTTTGGGCCTTCGTTGGGTCAACAATTCTATCCGTTGAATAATATTCACAAGTAACTAAGTGAGCAAGTGGTTCATTTTTTTCATCTAAGGAAACTGGGGTCTTACTAGTAATTAGATGGTCCATTTTTTTTCCCCGACGACCTAAAAAAAAAATAGCCTAGTAGGTCAAATAAAGCCCCAAGCTAGTTTCCATATATTGCTGTCTTCCTGCCGGCCGTTCATGGCCCTCACCTTTCGTCTCTATCCATTTTAATTCGTTGGTAGCTATATGTGCTAATTCAGACATTATTTGTACTAGTGTTTGGAAAATTCATTCCCTGGACGCAAAATCTGGTCTAAGCAGCTGGCGCTCCAAACTGGGGGCACTACTCTAGCTTAAAGCAAACCCAGCCAAACGTGGGATAATATATGATATATATGAGTGATTTACTCAAAATTGTTACTCGTTTTCCCTTTTTAGGATAAAAAGAAACTCAACATGTGTCGTCGTAGCATCTCTGTACGAATGCGTCGGTTTAAAATTTTATTTACGTTGCCATCGATTCTTACTTTTACCCCCGAATAAAAACAAGCGCGTCTTCTGAAGACGTGCGTCTTCTAGTGTGTGTGACTGTGTGTGTACAAAATTAGCAGCTGACTTTGATTAATAAGCAATGCAACCCGTTGATGCAATGCAACTCGATCGATCAAAGGACAGCTAACATTTTTTTTTGTTAATTACCCAAGGGCCAAGGCGATGCTATAGTTTATTAGTCCGTGTGTCTGGTCACTGCAGGGCCAGTGCATGCATGCGCCAGCATGAATCGATCTGTCCAACACACGCTCTATTTCCGTTCATCAATCATTGCGACCTGTCTTCTTTGTGTTAAAAAAGAAAAAATCATGGCGACCTGTTGGTGCTGCCGCCTGCCCCTGATGATATAATGTACTTATGCAACATGATTTTTTGAGGTGCAGGGATTGTTTGTTTGTAGTGATACTTAATTTAAATTTCTGGATTTTGTGGATTAGTGTCCCATGCACTCGTACACTTATCAGCAAGTAAAATCAATGGCAGGGTATTAGTTCAGGATATCTTCTAAAGATAGTGTGCTAGGAGTATTAATCTTTCTAATCATCATAGTATTCTACACTCAACTTTTTGTCCATTTAATTTTCACCCTCTTATATCGACACGTGAACAAGGCTCCCTTTACGAAAGGACGATATAAAAGCGGTACGGTACGGTGTACGTGTCTAATGATATCAGAAACAACATAATTTTTCGAGAAAATGATAAACAACATTAACAAATAGTTTAAGGTTCCCTCAATGACAGTCACGAGGGTTCGATCATAGTTCTTTGAGCGATACACTCATAGGAAGTATTATGAATTTTGTGATGTCATTGCATTATACTGCCGAGAGAACTACGATATAAGGGTCTGTTTGGATCCACACTAGCTACTAACCATATATTTGAGCTAACTAGATAGTTGATCCAAGATCCAACTAATTTCAACTAGCCAGCTAATGAATCATTAGCTAGCCACAGGTGGATCCAAACATATCCTTTTCTTTAAAAAAAACTCTTGTGCTAAAAATAAAGGATGTTTCTTTAATTATTAGCTTCCAGAAAGTGTATGAAAACATAGTAGATACATATAGCCACATAAGATAATCAGCATCCAAATTATGAGTGAAAAAACACCGTGATTTTAATTTTCTTAGATAATGCAAGCACGCGCTAGCTTATATTACGTGAAGTAATTGACCCTTTTTTTTCGGGGTGGTTGCTGCGGCGCGTGCAGCACCGTACATGCATGCCACAGGAACGGTACGCATGCAGCTGGTACGTTGCGTGCGTGGCGTGCGCACGTACAGCTTGGTGATGACTTTGTCGATCGCTAGCTACGACGTCGTGCAGTGCACTTTTTCAATAACTTTTTACTCTACAAATTTAGCGAACTAAACACACACGATTAACATGGACTATACGTATTCTTGTCTTCTTGTGCAGTGGTCTCATCTGATCCAGGAATTTCACTTCTAAATGCATGCTGCATGCATCTGATGATGCACGGCCGCCCAGTCCGCTGCCGAGCTGGTACATGTGATTGTTACTTTTTTGGCCAGCCGGAAAGCTCCTAGCACATATGATTTGAATGCACATAAATAAGTGCATATATATGCACATATTTTTTTTCTTTTACCTCTAAAAATCGACTAATTATTTTGTAGAGCACGCACTGCTGTAATATGCTGCCACTCGATCAAAAAGTGTTTGGTTCCCACTCAGCTAATGGAAACGGTAAAGGGAAATAGATTACGTAGTGGGATCACTGATACCTGTTTTGTTTCGATCGTTAGCACATACACGGATCCTTATGTCTATTGTAAAATGTACTTTGGATTGAACTTGTAGATTTATTAATTTGCAAAAATATTTGTAGAAAAGACAAATAGCCAAACGAATGAAAAAAAATTAATGGTGTTATATATTTAAGAACAGAGGTAGTATAAGGTACAAGTCGTTTCTGATGGTTGCAGAAGACTGTACGAGTGTCCATGTATGCGATCACACCATGTATATATATTAGAATAAATTAAAAAGAACATTGTTGTCGTCTCCCCTAATAAACAAGCAATATTATAGGGAAAAACATCTCTTGAAACCACAAGATTTCAATGATTTCTATAGTGTTTTCTACAAATAACCAACTATCAAAAATTTCTCAAGTGAACAATGCTTTTCTTAGTCTAATTGGCATATTAATATAATAACTAGGTTCAAATTCTCAACTCGGTACTGGTGCTCGCATTTTTTTCTCAATTTATTTCAGGATTTAACCGGTACTACTCTTTCAGTGGTAAGCGACATGCTAGTGGTGACTTCATCAATGTTGACGATTTGCTAGCTTGATCTTTTGGATGTGCTCATAAAAGTATGGTTGTGTGCATGTATTCGTATGGGCGAGTGTGCACATGTGCGTCTGTACTATGTGATTTGAAAAAAAAATGCAACTGATGGTTACATATCATGTGGCCAAGGGTTTTTTTTTTGGAAATGTTGGGCAGAGATTCTTAGTTGCTAATTTGATTTCTTTTCAGGAGCAAATGTCCAAATTAGCTGGACTATACGGTCACTTGACAAGAATTTTTGAAGAAGAAAAATAGCCCGCAGTCACTTGACAAGAAGTTATGGTCACTGATTAGTGCTTTCAGCCGCCTGTGCCCGTCATCAGATCTGCAGGGTGCGTCTTCGGATGAAAGTTCATGCTTAATATGTAGATTTGTCCACTAGGAGTAGAAAAAACGTGCCGTAGCAATTGCATGTCTACAAGTGGCAAACACACAGGGAGAATTTAACGTCTGCATCGGCAGTCCTTTTTCCTCATCCCACCAATGAAAAACTTGCTCTATTAATCTTTTTAAAAATCATATCCGCTTTAATAATATAGCTAAAAAATCCACATTATTTTGATGTGCACTGCAAATTAATGGATTTTCTGGAACCAAATACAGCCTATCATTGTAAGGTCTATTTCTTGAAGCTTTTTCAAAAGTTTAGCAACGATTTTATTCAGGACAGTGCGCGCCCGTGGCAACAAATTACAAGACATATCTGCTACCCACATGCATCATGCATGCATGGACCACATACATACCAAATGGACTCCAACGCGATATCAAAAGAAGAAAAAGAAATCCTCCTTCTGTCAGTACGTAATTCAATAGAAGAAAAGGTATTCACAAAAGTGATACCCAAACCATGGTCTGTTGACTGTTTTCAAATTAAAAATAACAAAAATGGGTGTGATAAGTTTCTGACTGTATGCATGGGTTTTGTTTCGGCAAGAGTATACTGATTCGGGACAAAATCATGTTAAGAAGTTGCTACCAGCTGCTCAAGATCACATAAAAATTTCAAGATAACAAACACATGTCATATCATGCATTCATAGAGTAGTGTGCTAGATTCACCTCTGCACTACACACAATAATGTTATACTCTGTCTCCTCGATCACCTCTGTGCATAGTGTCTCTCCTTTACCGTTGATCATCATTCTCGGCAAATGCCTCAAGTGAGAGGGAAGAAGACATGCGTCCAAATCCACTCCATTCACTGTTAAGACTGTGTTTAGATCCAGAGGTGAAAAACTTTGGGGGTTGTTACATCCGGTGTTTGAAGGGGTGTTCATATACTAATAAAAAATAAATTATAGAACTCATTTGAAAATCACCAGACAAATCTATTAAACCCAATTAATCTATCATTAGTTCATGTTTTCTGTAGAAGGATGTTGTCAAGTGATGAATTAATTAGGCTTAAAAATCGTCTGACGCGGTTATCGAAATCTGTGCAATTAGTTATTTTTCGTCTACATTTAATACTTCATATGCATGTCCAAATATTCAATGTGACGGGATGAAAAAATTTGCAGAAGAAACTCAATAGAGCCTTCTATGATACTCGCTGTTTGGAGCTGGGGTCAGCATGCACGGCATGCAGGGGGAGCCATGCATCAAATCCAATAGTCCAGTGCAATGACCATTGACCAATACTACCAAAAGGCGAGTCTCTCGCAAGGACAAAGGGAGGCGCTACAGTGACTGTGGAGTAGCATTGCTCCTACTACACCTGTGGGCTGTGTGAGCTTTTGCAGCAGCGAGCAGCACCAGCAGGGAAGGTGGACGGATGGCCTGCCTTGCTCTTGCTGATTGATTGATGTGATGGGAAAGTTGAAGGATTCTCCATCCCCCTGCCCTGCCGTGCAAGTGGCAAACGCCTTTTGGTGTGGGGTGCGCAGGGGCAGAGGGAGAGGCAGGGGGGCCGGGGACGTGGGCATCGCCGCATGGCATGGTCCATACCCATGGGGTCGATAGCATTCAGCTGTTTGGTTGCTTCTATATTACTGCTGCACATGCCCTGATATCTCTTCTAAATCCTGCTGATCGATCGGTCGCTCCTCCTGTCAGTAGCATGTCATTGAGAAAATTCCTTGTATGTCATAGAAAATTGTAGCTAATGTGCTATGTGCTATTGAAAATCAGAATTTGAACTCTATGCCATAAGTTGTATTTTTTGATGTGTTCTATGACATTTTTGATGGCATAGAACACATCAGAAAAATGTAATCAATGGCATAGAGCACATCAAAAAAATGCAAAAAATGGCATAGAGCACATAAAAAATACAACATATGGCATGGAGCTCAAATTCTAATTTTCAATGGCATAGAGCACATAAGCTACAATTTTCCGTGGCATACAGGGAATTTTCTCCATGTTATTAGGTTGGAACAGAACTGCCGACAAGAATCGTATAGCCACCACCCTCTCGGGAAAAAATGCGCAATTCTGACTGTATATATATATATATTTGAATAATAAGTAGTTGTTCAGATAAATAGTTAATTTGTATTCTTTTGGATGAATAGAATGTGCAGTTCTGTATATCTGGATAAGTGGTTGTGTATTTTTTTTTTGGGTGGGGGTGGGGGTGGTGTGGGGGTGGGGGGTATAGAGGAAGTAGAAGAGTAGTGTGATTACTAACAATAAAGGGGGTTTACAGGTTTCCTATATTTGAGATAATATATTTGGTGAGTAGTTCGCGGTCAAAACAATACACAATCGCACATTTTTATGTGTCGATTGCCGACATGTTCGTTAATAGACGTCGACTTCGTCAATAACAAAAATTTATCAAATCAATCTTTCGGAAGTGCTTGCTCCTAAGGGTAAGGTTGCATGCGTGTATTTGTAGAGGTGAGTGTGCATGCATATAGGTGTGTTGGTCCATCTTATCAAAAAAGAGGAAAGGAACATTTTGAAGGGAGGATGCCGTTGGTTAGAAACAATGTCTTCGGAGTTCTTCAACAAGAGTGGATGGAATGTCCGGAAGCGAATCATGGATTAGTCGCCGGTCTTCAAGTGAGAGTCTGCATTTCTAAATTATAAGCTAGCTATCCATATATATTGTTCCCGCCAATTGCACAAGTGTAAGTTGTATGTTTTCTTTGCGTGGGGTTCATCATAGTTTAAAATTTGAATATTTTTATCTCTTGAGTTCAGATATTTGAGTGAGAAAGATATATACCGGAGTATATTTATATTGGAAGTTGGTTTCTCAAAAATATTCATTTTTATATCTGTTGTCAATATACTATATATAACAGGACCTACATAGCTATGGTTAAGTATAGCAGACCATGCTAATGTCTACGTAATTTTTACTACGAGATATGTTTGGTTTCACGTTGAATCTAATAACACTCTTTAATTTTACATTGTCGATCGTTGCGACTTTATTTTTTTATACTGATGGTTTGACTTGGGATAAATTTAAAAACAATTAGTGCGTAGCAATTAGCATTTACCACAAGCTAGCTAATTAAGTTCAGAACTCACCACTGAGACTAGCCTAATCAAGACCTCATTCAAATGGTTATGATGCTATAAGAGTTCTGTAACACCCCGCCCACCAAAGCTTGGGAGGATTCGCCTTGAAGGCTTGGCTGCTAGGTCCCGTCGCCGTGGCGACACAGGCGCGGCACGGAGCGGCGCTGTGCGGCGCGTGGCGGCATGCATGGCGGCGGACGGCCAATGCAGCCCTTGGGCGCGGCGTACGCTAGGCGAGGGCGCGCAGTCGATCCGGAGCACGAGTCCACAGCGGAGGGTGCGAGGGCACCGTACACCGGAGCACTAGGCGGGCGACGCGTGGCAACGCGGAACACGGCGCGCGCGCGCGACGCAGAGCGCGGCGACGCCGGCGGCTGGCACTCGTTTTATTCCATTTAGTCAAGTTCAAAAATGCTAAACTCCAATTTCTTGAATATAACTTGAAAATCTCCAAAAACGAAAGTTGTAGAACAACTATAGGGCTACAACTTTTACAAAGGGTGACCTATGTTTTGGTGATTCGTTTGACGGAAAAAACATGACGAAGTTACAGATTTTCCACGGCTTTGATTACTATTCATAAGAGCTTCCACACTGTTTCTGGCTAATTTGCACTCAAAATTTGAATGTCCGTCAATTACGAAAAATGTGTCCCTAGAGACAACAAAAAAACTTTTATATTGGCAGAATTTGAACTTATATAGTGAAATTTGGAGAACGCGCAAGAAAACCATTTCAGCCTTCTAGAGCTCTTAGGGGTTTGACCAAGTTTTGAGATTTTTTTGACCAAGGTTCCTTTTGCAAAATTGATCAAAACTATGCTAAGCATGCTTTGGGACTAATTAATCTTGATTAACATGATTAATTAGGGTATTTAGCTTAACTAAACACCTGGGGTGTTACAAACACCCCGCCCACCAAAGCCGTAGGGGCGGGCATGAACCCATATGTCATGTCGTGTAACACCCCGCCCACCAAAGCCGCACCGCCCAACCCTTCCGTAGGGGCGGGCACGCGTACACATAGCACTCTGTTTACACTTCCGTCCTCGCTTCGTGTAAAAGGGTTAACCCGAGGGTGTTATGGCTGGTGGACAAAGGCTTATAAGTTGGCTCCACCCTTACTCAACTAGCAATGTGGCACTAAACACGCACACCTGCGCTCATGTGCCACTCATGAGCCATCCAAATTGGGTCGGGTGTGATAGATTCTTACATATAATTAAAAAAATAGTTGTTCACTAACAATGACAGATTATTGAACAAAACAGATAGCCAGCCACATCAGAGCTCATACTTCATCTCTCTCTAAATAAAATAAGTGTCGAGAAACGTGTTTGTAAAATAACACACTTCCTGAGCAACAGTTATTCAGGCAGTTATTTAGGGATGAGGGAGCAGATCTTATCGCTTGATTTACACGCGTGCAGCGCAAGTATATTATTTCAAACTAACAGTGTCGAAGTTTAAGCATGCATGTCTGGCGAAAATGGTAAGCCCAAATGAGGTAAGCAAAGCAGGATATGCCGTCGTTGTGGCGCCCCCACCACGTTTCAAATAACGCCACCATCGTCTGTGAGTGTTTTTTTTTTTGGAAAGAAACAAAGATGATGCAAATGCTTCTTAAAGCACTTTTAAGTACGCATGTAAACGTATACATATAGCAGCATAACCTTTGTTATTATTTAGATAAATAAAGATGGGGAATTTTCATCATTAGCAGCACACTTGAGCGGTGGTAGACTGGTAGTGGCAAAGCTGGAACAACCGAACAAGTTAGAGGGGCGCGTCTGTCTTATGGATGCATAGACATGAGCCTGGGGTGCATATATATGGTAAAAGAATTCGAATAATAAATGAATTTGCATTTTTGTGTGGATGCATCATATATATCTGCACCCTGCTGTGCCCAGTTCACACACACTAGAATCGCATCATCATCCCATATGCATGCTTTTATTTAACTGGCCGTGATGACTACATTTTTAATATGGTGGCAGTAGGACTATATACTTCATTTTAAAATGGACGCATTAGTAGTATTATACTTCATTTTATCCGTGCCAAATATAGTAAACTTGTTTTAGTGGTCGCCGGTCGCGTAAATCCTAGGTTTCAAGATCCATCCTGTGTAATTGAATTCAACAAACCAATTGTACTCAAACCCAGATCTTACCGGATTGTATACATAAACCATTGTCCCACATAAATCCAGGTTTCCAACACACCCAAGATTACAATTTACCGAAGTTTTAAACTCGACAATATACATGGCACACTAGAATGTTCTAGGGGTTGTTTGCTTCACAGCCACAGTTTGCCTCGCCACACGCGCCACAACCACGCCTCCTGTGGCTCACCATGCAAGTTGTGGCGGCCAAAGTCACTGCCACACACCACAGCTCGCCAAACTGCAAAACGACAAGTAGAAGAAGGAAAACGATAGGAATAAGAACTTGAGGCAGCCAGCCAATCACCGAAAAAAGTTGAACCCAACAATTGCCTTTTCTGTGGCTCGCCGAACCTTAAGCAGGCAAGGTGTGGCTGCGAAGCAAACAGCCCACTAATAACAAACAATTGATTGCTGGAAGACACTGGCTCAATTAAAATAATTATTTTCAGGCTAAAGAGGGGAGAGAATGGTGGTGCAATGTACATTTTGTCTTTTCCCCACCGGTTAGATCTTTCTTGTTCCTCCTTTCTCTTCCCCCTCGCGCCGCGACGTCCTCGACAAAAAAAAAGACATTTCATAACATTTTGTGGCATCTTCTTCCTCTTCCCCCTCGCCCCACGGCTCCCCTACAAAAAAAGGCATTTCACAACCATTTGGTAATTAAGAACACTTCAAATAATTTTATGGCACTGAGCGAGGGAAGTTTTCAAAAAAATTGTAGCACCAAGAGATTTTGCTAAAAAAAGTATGCTAAGCCCTTATTTAGTTCCACTAAAAGTACTATTCACATATCACATCCGATGTTTGGACACAAGCAACATTACATTGAGTATTAAGTTGTAGACAAAAAAATAATTAATTGCACAGATTGCAATAACTTTACGAGATGATGATTTGATAATGTCATACTACATTAACAATGTTCTAATGATGAATTATTTAAACTTAAAAGTCCGTCTCACGATTTACCGACGAGTTCTAAAATTAATTTTTTATTAATATCCGAACATCCTTCTGACATCCATGAAACATCCATGTGACATTGTAAAACTTTTCACCAATGTACTTAAAAAAATGTTTTTCACCAACGAACTAAACAAGTCCTTAAGATATACTCTTCCGTCCTTAAACAAGTGTCAGTGATGTGTTTGGTTGCTTGAATCATTTGATTTATGAATAGAATGGTTTATAATAACAATGATCTTTTTGTTTAGTTGAGTGAATTGTACAGAACTATGTAGGATGAAGTCATCCTACCTAATTAGTTATTCTTAGTGAAAGTGACCATATATGATATAAGCAAATTGATTAAATCACAGTGGATTGAACCAAATATACCCTGTAGGGTTGTTTATATTTTGTCTTGCAAGAGAATTTTTCCAAAGAGAAAGAACTACAGTTCCGCACTTCTGTTTGATGGATGTAATTGATGGATGGGGCCTGTGATCAAGTGCTCTTATTGACCGCACATCCCTTGTACGTCATTCTTACCCTACGTGTCATTCATGCATATGATTCTCTGCGGCCCTAGTATGGAGAGTGCCAGGCGATTACTACCAGTAGCTTCGTTCCTTGTTCGAGAAAAAAAGAGTAGCTTCCCTCACTGTCCAAAAAAAAGGAGTAGCTTCCCTCTGTATTGGTAGGAGTAGCTAGACCCGTTGGCCGTAGCCACCTGTGCTACCTACCCGTTGGCCGTAGCTAGTGTCCTCTTTTACTGTTTAATTACTCCATATGGTTTTAGATGTTGTTCTTGATCAGATTTTTTATTGTGAGAGAAAGAAATATTATATATAGATTTTTACGAAAGATGATTTGTTACAACAGAAAAGAATTCGAATGACAAGACGAGGTGCGCCAGCACCGGCCGCTGCCAAGCCTGCCTTGTTTAGTTTTTCCACTTTCCTCTCTATTTTTCACCTTAAGGACCTGTTCTTTTCCTTAAAAAGGAATAGTGAATATCACTATTCACCTATCATATCCATCCCATCTTCTCTCACAAGAAACACTATTCCAGTACTATTTATTTGCAACTTCACTATTCCTTTTCAACGAACAGAACAGGCCCTAACACACTATTCATCATCACATCAAGTCATATTTACTCACCATCTCAATGCACTATTCATTCGCCCCACCGTGAGATATTGGCAAATTCAAACTTTGACTGTTAAGACTTTGTTTATTAGTTCGGTAAATGGATGAATAGTGATAATTTGTTGGCAACTTGTCGTATTAAGTTGTGTGCATAGAGAGAGCAGTACGATTCAAAATTGCAATTCCATTGGCGCAAACCTTGTACAAATTGCTGGATTTCTAGACGGCTAGGTCTAAGGTCCGAAGTGTTAGATGGGGAGAGTGACACTCCTCTGGTTCTGAATTCGACTCCTCGTGGGAATAAATTTCAGGTTGAAATTAAAAAAAATCTTCTCATCTGCTCCACGCTAAAGAGGTCTAAGACTCCCCCTTTCTCACTGGTCGCGGAACCACTATGTGTAAGGGTGAGGCAGAAGTTCCATATATTTTCTCGATCTGCGTGAAATCTTCTTCAGCACAATACATCGGGATGCCATCCCCGTTGGGTCGAGTTTTTTTTATTTACGAACTACCGGTGGATCCATGTTATTGAATACTTGGTTCTTCCTTTTATTTTTATAAAGCGTGTTTTTACAAGTGCGGTGTTCACTGCCATATTTTAATCATTAATATCTTTAAGTTTATAATATGCAATCCATGACTACGAATTTGGTAGAACTTTGAAATATGAATATGATAATATTGAATTCATGACAAACTCGTTGAAGTGTTGGACAAAAATTAAAGTGGTTGGATCTTGAGTGGCGCGCCTTAAAAAGGAAAGGGATGAATACTATTATGTGCGATTATTTTAGGTAAGTTTGTACTAGCGTCATTACCAAAAACTGGTTGTTTGCCGAGTACTTGAAGGTTTGTCGTGTACTTTCTACCGGGCACGCGACAAACATGACCTTTGTCAAGTGCCTCCCAGGCTCCCACAAAACACTCATTGAAAAAAAACACTTGTCGAGTCGTTCCTTCAACTTTGTCGAGTGCTTCTCCATCCTAGCACTCGACAAAAATGACGTCATCATCTGCTCTATCCCTATGTCTCTTTTCTTTGTCATAACAAAGATGATGTCACCATCTGCTCTGTCCCCGTCTCTCTCTCTCTCTCTCTCTCTCTCTCTCGCTGAGAGTCGACTCAACACTTGGTAAAGTGTTTGTTGAGTGCTCGACAAAAAACCCTCGGCGAAGATCGAGCTCTTTGCCGAGTAATGTGTGCCTCAGCAAAGGTTTTGCCGAGTATAACTGGAGCTTTGCCGAGTGCCACACGGCAAACCTCTGTATTCCCGTAGCGTACAAGGCTGACTCGGTTAACGGGCCATTCGAGAGGGCTTCATATCCGACTCAAGATAAAGACAGTGAGTAAAAAATAGTAGCTTCATCCGACTTCTAGTTTATTTCAACTTTGAGTTTAAAAACATCTTCATGTTATAGTGTCTCGTTTTACGCATATAGGTAAAGTCAAAGTCGAAATAAGCTAGCTCTCCCAAAAGATTTCTAGTTCATTTCAACTTTAAGTTTTCAAAACATCTTCATGTTATATAGTGTCTCGTTTTACAGAAATTAGGTGAACTCAAAGCCGAAATAAGCTAGCTCTCTATCTCCCAAACGAGAAGTTTCAAACCTGAAATCCCCTTAATTCAAAATATGATAAAAGTGTTTTTCTTACTCTTCAGTGGATATAATGCGTTATCAACTTACATACACCTTTCCGTTCTATATATCTCTCTTCGCCTGGTTATATATAAATGAAGGATCATGCTTTTAAATGACACATGATGTTTTTTTCTATATATACTCCCATCCAATTGCACTTGCAAGTAAATGAAGGATCACGCTCGGACAGAAAATTGACGAGGATATAAGTATATAAGTCGACTCCCATACCCTGGACAAATCATCATGTGTCCTTTGTCTATCAGCTTGATTACAGATGAACTAAAGTTAAGATTGAAGGGTAGTGTGATCATTTCACATGCATACACGCATTCTCTTATAGTCTTACTGGCTTATTTAATACTCCATCATCCGTTCGAAATTACTTTCTATTTTGATTTTTCTTGATATATATCTTTTGATATGTATCTAGACATAATATATATCTAGATGTTTTACTAGAAATAAAAAGACTTCCAGGCACACAATATATATCCAGATGTTTTGATATATAAGACTCGGACACATCAGCACGTATTCTCTTTTTTTTTCGAGGAGAATCAGCACGTATTCTCTCACATTAATTCTATATATGCGCAACTGTTGTTGTTGCGGTCATCGAGTAACACTCTATGCATGGCATATGCATGCAGAGCAAGTAACAGTACCAGCTAGCTAGCTAGTGCGGTGGCTGCTTTCTAAAGTTTGATGATGTACACATTTGAATCTAAGTAAACTTGTTTAATTAATAAAAGTTGCACAATCAGACTCTGTAAAGTGGCAAAAAGATTCAATATAATTATATTGTATGCTCAAAGCTAGCTAGGTCACATTTTAAAGACGTTGTCGAGAGTAAAAAAATGTCAAGTAAAAGCAAAAGCGTAGGAAATTTTACAGATACACTCTCCCTCTCGTCATGAAAGTTTTAATCGTAATTAAGTATACAGATCCCTCGCCTCTGTTGGATATGTCAAAATATATACAGCTCAAAAACATGAAAAAAAAACTTATATATCTTGAAATGCCCTTAATGTTGTTAATTACGATTGAGTTGGACGTATAAGCACAATAATTCAAGAAAAGTACTTAACTAAGACGCTTTTAATATATGCTGCAGACTCTTCTTCAGTTTTGTGCCGTACGTACTATATGCAGTACTGCTACAGTAGTGACACCTGCTGTCCTCCTATACGTGCTGTAAAAATTCATCTGTGTATATATAGTCATGGTGCAGATTAATTCGTGGTGACTAATAATTATGCCTTTCTAATTAAACGTATATGTACATGAATGTTATACAAACTACTCTGCCTGTACGTACTACGTATTAAGTTGTGTGGTCCGCAGCGTCGTTACTGACATGCAGGCTGCGCTTGTACGCGCTGTCGTCTGTAGTACCATATATATACATCATACAGTTGAGTCATACAGTACAGTAGGGAAAGCAGGCTATACATATGTCCAGTTTTGTATCTTTTTTTTTTGCGAAGAAAAAGATTGTTCATTAAGCTCAAATTAGGTTTGATTACAATCTGACATCACAACATGCTGGATACAATCAGGAATTCCTACTAAACAAACTGTCGAGTTGAAAACTCGTCTAGCATGTTGTGCCAATTCATGTGCCGCCATATTTTGCTTTCTACTGATCTTGGCCAACCGAACATTTCCCAGCATTCTCATGATGTTTTTGCTATCTTCTACCAAATTGGCATGAACTGAACGATTAATCTTATTATCAGCAAGAGCAACAATACATTTAGACCAATCAGACTCTAAAATCAGTGGACCATGGCACCAATGGTGAGCCAACAATAATCCTTCCCTACATGCGAGGAGCTCTGCTTCTTCCGCTGAGGAGCATTGGAACAAATACTTCCATGCAGAGAGGATGACATGTCCCTTAAAATCCCTAATGATTATTCCTGCAGAGGCTTGGCCTGTGGTTTCACCATAACTTCCGTCAACATTAATTTTGATCCATCCCTCCTCAGGTGGTCTCCACAAGAGCTTGGGTGTTTGTGTCTCCATTTGCACTTTATGCTTTTGTTTTTCGGCAAAAACATTGAGAGGGTCTTTTCCCTTCACATCATTTACACTACTATGTTGTATTTGGAAAAGAGTACCTTGCAGAGCTCTTAAAGCCCGAGCCGATGCATCAATAGAAAGATGACCTCCTCCATGTGTCATAGAGTTACGGTCACTCCAGTTGCGCCAAAAAATTAGGATGATAGCAGAGCGCTCTCCCTCAGATAGCCGATCAAGTAAAAGTAAGAACCAATCCGGGCCAGTGAATTGAAGCTGAGAATCATCCGGCACAGGCCAATCAGCTCGCATTGTTTCCAGGAGAGCACGAGAATGAGAGCAATCAACCACTGCATGGTAAGCTGATTCAGATTGCACACCACAAATTTTACACGTGTCATCTGTCAAGATATTCCTCTCTTTCTTATTACTGTTAGTTGGGAGAGCATTTTTTGCCAGGCGCCAAGCAAAGACTCTAACTTTTGGAGGGACATGTGCTTTCCATATATGTTGCCACAACCATCTTTGATTTTTGTTTTTACTACTTGAAGCATGTTTCTCAAAAGTGCTCAGGTTCAGCGCAAGTTTATACGCACTTTTTACTGTAAATATACCAGATCGCTCATAATGCCAAGCTATGATATCTTCACTTCTAGAACATAGCTTAATTTTCAGGATCTCTTCCACATCTATTGGAGCAAAATTTTGTTGCAGTACATCCATCTTCCATTCCATTCGCTCTTCATCAATAAGATCAGCCACCCATCTAAGTCTTGAATGTCTTCTTCTTGTGACTGGTCTCAAGTAAAAATCTCTTGGAATCCAATTATCCCTCCAAATACGAATATTTGTGCCCTTCCCCACCCGCCAGATTGTGCCTTTTTTCAACAGCTCAATACCATACTCAATTGCACGCCAAGTACTGGAAGTGTTACCTGTGAAGACTGTGTCAAGCAAATTCCCTTTAGGAAAATATTTAGCTTTTAGGAGTCTGGAACAGAGACTATTCGGAAAAATTAATAACCGCCAAGCCTGTCGAGCTAACATAGCTTGGTTAAAGAGCCGAAAGTCTCTAAAACCCATACCGCCTCTGCATTTTGGTTGGACTAATTTATTCCAAGAAACCCAATGAGTCTTCCTTTTCCCCTCTTCTGCACCCCACCAATAAAGTCTAATCATTCGCATGAGATCATCACAAAGGCCCTTAGGCAGTTTAAAGACACCCATCATATATGTGGCTAAGGCTTGTGCAACTGATTTTATCAAAACCTCCTTTCCTGCCATTGATAGATTTTTATCACTCCAATCAGCCAATCTTTTGCCAAAACGTGCTCTAATCGGTTGGAACTTATCTTTCTTCATACAACCCTCCGGAGTAGGCAAACCGAGATATTTCTCCTCAAAAGCCTCTTTCTCAATTTGTAGCTCGCCTCGGACAGAGTCCTTGGCCACATCGGAGCATGAAGTCCCAAACATAATAGAGCATTTTTGGGAGTTGATTAACTGACCAGTACATCTACAATACATCTGCAGGATACTTTTTATGTGTCTTGCTTGCTCTGAATTAGCCTTAAAGAACAACAAACTGTCATCTGCAAATAAAAGGTGAGATATAGGAGGTGCTCCATGACAGATGCTTAATGCTTGTACTCGTTGAGCTTCTATTGCTTTACTTAGCAAACAAGAAAGGCCATCAGCCACAAATAAAAATAAATAGGGTGACAGAGGATCACCTTGGCGAAGGCCACGTGTTGGCTTGAAAGTTCTCTGTAAAACACCATTGACATTAACTTGATAAGTAACAGTGGTAACACATTGCATGATCCAGTTAACCCATTTATCGCAGTAGCCTAGCTTGTGCATTACTCCCTCCAAGTAACACCATTCTACTCTGTCATAAGCTTTTGAAAGATCAAGCTTATAAGCACAAAAGTTACGAGCATGATGATTACCAGATTGTAGGGCATGCAGGCACTCAAAATGTTTGAAAGATCAAGCTTGTAAGCATGATGATGCAGCACTTTGAGATGGGGAAATAATATCCTGCAAGAAAGGTCTTAGACGGTTTACCAAACATTTTGACACAATTTTATAAATGACATTACAGAGACGTCCAGTTTTGTATCTGATCTATTTACTGCTGCATCATCAAGCTAATACGCGTACTCCCTCTGGATCAGTATCAGAAGTCGTTTAAGACAATGACACTGTCACCAAAGTACAACTTTGACTTATTTTTTCTATAAAAATATTTATTCAAAGTTATATATGTATATTTTTTATGAAAGTAATTTTCAAAACAAATCTATTTATATGATTTTCACGTTTCCCAAAACTCAAAGACTTAAAAGTTATCCATGATTTATATTCTAATGTTTGACTCAAACCTTATCACTTCTAATACTAAACTATATATAAATAATACAGTAGTAATTTTCAAAACAAATCTATTTATGATTTTCATGTTTCCCAAAACTCAAAAACTTAAAAATTATTCATGATTTAATATTTGACTCAAACCTTATCAAAATGACTTATAATACTGAATTGTATATAAATACAGTAGTGATCCCAAGTACACTTGTAGTCAATCGATCTCCCAATGGTCATGAGCATTATTGAGTGGCGCATAATTCTATGGTGGCCGCGCGCATGCAGCTGCTTGCTCGGCTCGATCGTCGCTTTCCACCCCTGCTGCATGCGGGCAGGCCCGTGCGTCGGCGCAGTGATGCCTGCCTGCTGCCCTTACCACACAGTGTGCCCATCTGGGGGCAGGTGAGGTGACAATGGAAATGGCAATGGCGACGGTATTGGCGCCATGCACATACCCATCCACGATCGATTCAGGTCAGATGTCAGCCTAATCCATGGTCCCCTCCGGCCGTCCGGCGCTGCTCCCTCGGCCTGCACCACCAGAACCAACCATCGATATCCTCCCCATCTTTTTATCTCTCATTTTTCTTAAAATTGCTGTAAATTTTCTTAATATATATACGTAGTACTACCTTACTGGCATGCTGTCCGGGTAAATTTCATGTCATCTTTTTATGCTCAGGAGGCAAGTTATTTGCATTGTAAACAAATAGGATATACTCCAATCTTTTGTCGCAACTCGCAAGCATATTTGGTAGCTTAGACGCTATTATCCTGCTGATTAATTTGTCTTAATGCTGGTCCATTCCAGGTCCGCCTCTTCCAATTTGAGCCAAGCATGCCTTTTTTGTTTGGTAGGCCGGATTTAACTTGCAAAGATTGGACCTTTTAGAGTAGTGTTGCGAATACGAACAAATATGGCAGGCAAGTGCCGTTTTACATCCGAGCAAGCCAAAACTCGCTCCTAGCTAGTAATAACATAAAAAATAATTCATTTACCTCTACTAGATAGACGTGCGATTCTTGGTTCGACCCTACCTACTCCTACATCTAAATGTCCAAACATATGAGCCTATATATTTTTGGGCCCATATGGCTTTCTAATAAACGCCATGGTTGTTAAGCATTTAGAACACATGTTGTTGCTTATTGGTAGTGTCGGGCTAATCCATCTCTGATTGCCGATATATCTCGCGAGTTCAACTAGCGAATTTGTCCCGGACTCGATTAATGGACTTTTTGTTTGGTAGGATGGGTTTAATTTGTTAAGGTTCGAGTTTCTAGGATCGTGTTTGTGTTTGGTGGGATTTACATATGGTTATATGGAGGGGAAATATGAAAAATACCATTTTACAACCCAGAGCAAGTCAAACTCCAAGTAACAAAAAATGTAATTCATTTATTACTATATATAGACCCGCAAATACAGGACCAGCACTACCCCTATGTCCTGTTAATCAAACATGGGCCCATATGGCTTTCTAATAAACGCCATGGTTGTTAAGCATGTATCATATCTATAACAATTATAATCAGTACCCACTACAAGTCCTACTTCTATTTCTCTCAACCCTCAACGCGCCACGTCATCCGCTTATGTCATCTACCATCAATTTGCCCCCTCCCACACCGTGCGTGATCTTCTCTCTTCTTTAGTTCGCAAGGCAGCTCATGGGTTAGCACCACGGTAAGATGAAGAGCCCCACTAATGACGGCAACTGAAAAGCCTCATCTCTTTTTCATTGAGCACCACTCAACTCCCTCACCATCCAGCCACTCACGGTGTTGCGAGTTGTCGTCCTATTTAAATGTCCCCTTTGTTACCTCCTCCTCCGTCGTGCTCATCGACGCTGATGTCAACCGGTCGGATCCGCTTCAACGCTAGCCTCAAGTAGGTTGACCAAACGCCTATGTCATGTTGACCAAACATGCATCGCCTATGTCATGTTGACCAAACATGCATGGGTTTATATGGCTTTCTAATAAACGCCATGGCTGTTAATCATTTAGGACACATTCTGTTTCTTACTAGGTTGTCTCGTGCTAATTGTATATCTTTATTTAGAAAAGGAATATATTTCAATATTCCAGATCTACATAAAACTATGCATATAGCTGTTTCTTATTACAAACGAAAGCGTCACAAATAAAAAGAACAAAAAGGTTGGTCTCTTGAACAACCTCACACAAATCATCTAAAAGTAATTCTGTTACTAAATGACCATCCATTTGTCGCAAATATTTCCATCGACGTGGTCTCAAGCACACGACACCCTCGAATAATTTGAGATCGCTCATCCTCTTTCTGTAGCAACACCCAAAAACAGATCCGATGGGTCCCTCGGAAGATAACCTGCATATGAGTAACAGCTCGAGTAATCCCAAATCCAACTAGCAAATTTGTCTCGGACTCGATTAATGGGCTTTTGCAGTTGGTAGGATTTGTTTAATTTGGTTAAGGTCGGTTTCTAGGATCATGTTTCGTAGGCCTAATATGGGTAATATGGAGGAGAAAATATGGAAAGTGCCATTTACAACGTCGAGCAAGCCAAACTCTAAGTAAAAAAGATTAATTCATTTACTATATATATAGAGTTATAGACCCGCAAATACAGAGTCGGCCCTGTGCATGGGCCTATATATTTCATGGACATAAGGACTGCTAGCCAAACACATCCTTTTGCGGTGGTACAGTGGGGAAATAAAAAGGGAAAATATGGCAAGACATACAACCACTTATTTTATATTACTAGCAACTATGTTTGTACCTTGCACGGGAGAAAATATTTACTCGCCTAGCCGTTGTCGACACCGGTCGTGCTGTCACATCACGGCCCCTTCAGCTCTCCAGCCTCGCCGTCATCCCCGCTGCACTCGCACCATCCCAATCTCGCTCACCATTGTCCATGCCTCCAAAATATGCCAGCAAGATTTTTTACTCTACATCAAATTCTTTCGCACTCGTATTATATCCAACAATTATATTTTATTCACCCCCCTCCAACAACCATATTCATTTAAAAATTCATCCAAATGACCTATATTTGATTCAAGGACTAATTTGAAATGAAATCATTTTTTCAAGGATCAATTTGCAAAATCAAAACAATTTCTATTTAGTCTTTATTATCTGCCTAAAAGAACTCTGTACAATTTCTATCTTTATTAAAAATGAACTTGTAAAATACCAAAGATATTTCTGTGACTACCGTGAGCCCGTGCCCCTTTGTCCTCAAAGCTGAGCTTGCCCGTTGACTCGTATCAATCTCTCCCTCGCATCAATACCAGACCGGCGGAGGAGCCGTTGAGTAGGGGCAGCGGTGGCGTGCTCGGCGCTCCTCCCTACATCAAGCGTGCCCGCCTCCTCTCTTCCTCCGCCTGACTCATGTTCCTCTCCCTTCTCCCTGCCCCTCTCTTCTCTCCGGCCTGGAGCGCCGGCGACGTGTGGATGCTGGCGAGCTCTGCGCTAGCTCCCTTTCCGCCACAGATCTGTCGAAGTTCCCTACACTGGCCGCAGCGTGCCCTCCCTCTCCGTCTGGAGCAACGACTCCTTCTCTGTGGGGATTGTGGCGCGGGCACCGGAGCAGGGCGACAATGAGCGTAAGGAGCAGAGGCGGCGGTCGGAGCTGCTGAAGGCAGCCTCGACCTCGCTGGTGCCGGATCTGCTAAAGCTCGGCCTGCTCCTCCGCTCCCACCTGTGGCTCGGGTCGTCGGCGTCCCTGGAGGTTCCGGTAGAGGCGGCTCAAGCTCGAGGCAAGAAGAGCCCAGCGGCGGCGGAGGCGTCAACCTCCCCATCTCTTTGCCCCGTCGATGGGATGGCCCAGTACCCGGTGGACGGTGGCCGGTGCGGACAACCTGAGGAGCAGAGGCGTAAGCGCGGACGGTGGAGGGAGTGGGAGAGACCGAGACCGACAGGTGAGTCCCAACTGTCAGGACGGACGAAAAAAAGGCAGAAGCGGTCCTTGGTTTAATATTAGGTAGAGAAGATGTTGCGGTGCCAAGACTCAACCCAATAAGCCAGTGTAGTAAGAGTTCAGTTTTATTGTCCGGCGATACCCATATCAGGCGGAATATATGGCATGATCATTTACTGATTTATATATTCATCAATCAGACAATCACGTACTATATAGGTTCGGCGAGAGCCTGCGTTGAGGTGAGCTTGGACGCGGGGTTGCCGTAGGCATATAGCTAGCGCACTCACCAAAAACGACCTATCGCCCATTATTCTTGTGGTTTAGGTAACAATTTAAATCTACCTTAGCTTAATAGCTTCTATCATAGCTAATCAGTGGCGGACCTAGAGGTTTTGTGCAGCCTGGATGCGTAGTTTGACCCTTGTCCTTTTGCCCGGTTGCTAATGCATCACGCGCTGAAAGTATTTTTTTTGTTGGCCTAATTGTTCATTAAGTGGTCTACCGCGCAATGAGCCTGGGCAGATAGCCAGGGTGGCCGGGCCTTGGGTCCGCCACTGATAATCCTAATTGAAATACATGTGATTTTGTGAAGTGAGTGTAGCTCGGCTAGTATGGTTCTTTGTGGTGGAGCCTGCCCACCGGGGTTCGAGTCCTTGACTCGACACTGGTTCTTGCATTTCTCTGAATTTATTCTAGGATTTAATCGACGGTATTCTTTTAGTGGTAGACGACGTGTCGTGCATGTGAATGTCTGCGTCTGTACTATGTGTATCTGAAAAAACACATGCAATTTGCCGTGCATGTGAACGTCTGCGTCTGTACTATGTGTATCTGAAAAAACACATGCAATTTTCGTAGAATGCCTGCTATCTCATATATATAAGCATATATAGGGTCAAAGGGAAAAAACAAAGGAATAAAGCGTCGAACCATAGACAATCAGAACGCACTTCATTTTGCTCACAAAATAACCACCCATATGCATATGGGAGTTCGTCATATACCTCGCTCGATCATTTTCGTCTCAACAGAGTACGTCAAGACGTCCATTAGTGAACAACACGAAACGCACGATAATACTGCTATAGATTAACTAAGAGCAATACCCATATGTGGGGCACGTGGAATTATAGTTAATTATGTTATAATGATGAAATAAACATAAAAAAAGCCCGGTACCTGATGTGCATATAGCTAGATACATACGGAGTACAGTATAGTTCGCGTTGATTAATTTGAATTCCATGTCAACGTTGCGATCTGCAATTCTGCATGCTTGTACGGTGGATGCTCCGTGTGTACGAACGGTCTGCACTGAAGCCAACAACGATCCACGGATGCGATGCATAATGGCAAGTCCGTAAGTCATTACTACGTGAGACAGTAAGTGGTAACCGCAACAGGTAATAAGAACGCGAGCCAGTTCGTTTGACCGTTGGTCGGTCGATCGCGTGCGGTAGCAGTTTTCTTAGCCTGGTTCTCCATCAGCTAGCATAAAGTTCAATTAACTTATTGATTAGCTATTATTTTGTGCAAGCATGGAGATATACTTTTAATAAGTTTATTTTGTGTTGACGGAGGAATAATTCTACGGTCCAACAATTCTAAAGTTCAAACCTGATGACAGCAGACGACGTGTGACTGTGTCAGTGTTATTCTTCTTATTATTACCATACAGTATGTTATTAGTTACGTTGCTCACACAAGTGCGTGTTCATGATTTCTTCAACGCATGTAGGTAAGGTAATAAAGCACGCATGTCGATGGATCGACGCCAGTCCACGACATCCACGCACCAACTAAATCGCCGCATGAAATAACAAGCGTTGAGGGTGGGGCCGGGCATCGCGCGAGCGTAGTACATGCCTTTTCTCGCTGAAACTTCCAAAAATTCCATCTGTTTCTTCCGAAGAATTTTGGTAATTTACTGGTAGCGATCGAGAGGAAATTAATTAAGCCGCCAAGTACTCTCCCTTTCCACGAGGTGAGATCATCGGAGCTGAAAGAGAGTGTGGGGGGAAAAGATAACAAAAGATACAAAAGCAAGGAACGAAATGGAGCAGATCGATGCAAGTTGGCCTGCACGCCACGCATACAGCAGGGCCAGGGGCAGTCTCGCCCAGCAGACAGCACGTACAAGGCGATCTTGGCTGCTGCAGCCCCAATCGGAGGACGCACGAGACGATCGAGAATCTCCAACCAGGAAACCACGCAAGCAAAGCGGGGGAGCCAAAGGGATGCAAAAAGGGAAAACAATAAAGAAAAAGATGCACACTCACATGCCGCAACAAGGGTGGGTGAAGCAAGAGGAAGAACGAAGATGTGAGAGCGAGGAGAGAGAGAGCCAAAAAAAAAAGAGAGGAGAGAGAAAGGGCGCGCTAGCTAGCTCCCGGATCCCTGCCTGTCGCCACCCGCTCGCTAGGCTCGCCGACAACAGAGTACCGGGGCCCACACGGTCTGGCCCCACCGCCCGCATACCATCAAACTCCGCAATGGAGAACCCGCGCTTATTGCTACAGGTACCCCGGCCAGGCCCTCGCGTGTACACTGCTCACAATCACACGCAATGTACGCGTTTCTTGTGGGACACGGATTTGTCATATATTCATTTTTGTAATTAAGAGTACAGCGTGTAGATAGATAGATATACGTTATATATCTTTGGGATATAAATGTGCGTTGTACGTATTTATTATTGTAGATAGAAATGACGCAGCATCCAGAACAGCGGCATCCAAAACAGCTCGATATTAGCTAAGATGGCGTTTCCGACCGTAAAAATAGAATAAGTTCATCTTTACTGATTTTCTATAAACTCAAACTCTACAAATTTGGTAAAGATAACATAAAGATGATATGTCTTGTAGAATATATTCTATGTTCGTATCATTCTAGTACATAGAATAATGTGGCTTTCTAATAGTTAATATATATATGCACTATCGTAACATAAATGAAATAATCAAATTTTAGATCTTATGTCAATCTTTTTCACACTATTCATTTATACGAGGAAATAAAAAATAAAGAAAAGATAAATATTATACTATACGCTCGTGTTTTTCTGGACCCTTCGATAGGATCATATTGGACTATTTGATATCATTCTTAATTATTCTTAGCTGCTATATACAGCTCACCTGTTATATAATATTGGACTATTAGCTGGCAGCATCCTATTTAGCTTTTACTTAGCTGTCATCTGAACTCACACCCCTCATTGATCTTCCTCTGAGCAAAACTTGGATCCTTGTCGCCTTGCGTGCACCACTGTCTGAGCACCGCTATTGATTTCCCCTCTCCTAGAGGATCTCACAATTTTTTTGCCAGCACCTATCACTCCCATACATGACCTTCATGGTAGATGTAAATTGTGGAAATTGGCAACGTATGAAATTTAATAAAATCATACATAAAATTACATGTCCTTTATAAAATGTTTAGTGTGTGTATATTTATTCTAGTAAATAGAATCATATGGCTCTCAATGCTGCCCACTATTATATCATTCTAGGCCTGCTATTATATCAACGTGGCAATTTCCTATCATGAAATAAAATAACCAATTCGATGATGCATCGACTCTATTTTTATTGTCCTTTTCCTATCAACGTATATACAGACGAAGAGGAGAAAAAATCAGATGGAAAACAAAGGAAGTGTATTTAAATGGTGTAACAGTTCCTAAGGAATAAATAGTTTTTTAAGTAGTTTGTTAACTTTTTTATCTCTATACTGGTTAACTAGTTTGTTAACTTTTCTAAGTGTATAATTTTTGTTATGCATCCAGACATGGTGTATGTCTAGATGCATACTAATTTCTATAAATCTATTTTGCTTGGTAAATCTTTGATGAGCCAACATGCGGTTGGTTTTTCGCTCTTCAGACGGCGAGGGACATTTGCCGTGTGCGGGAAACATTTTGGAACATGAAACCCTCCTCTCGGGTTTCTCCACCACCTCTACGTCGCCGTCACATGATGCCCCCGGACCAGCCAACGCTCCCGATCGCGCCACGTCACCCGTCACTTGCGCCTATTAAAAAAAAATCCCTACTGGCCGCTGTCCATCTCACGTCGCTGTCCTCACCACAGTAATGGAGCGGTGGGGTCCAGCACGACACCAAGACCAACATATAGCCATTAAAGTAGTAAAATAATGAGCAGCGCCAAAAAAAATAATATTGGCAAAAGGAGCGGGAAAGTGTAGTTAATTCGCAGCGAAGAAATCGAAATTTCCCCCAAATTTATTTATTGCCTTGAAACTGTGGCGCCTCCTTTAAATACCCTCTTCTCTTTCTCGCCCCCACTCTTTCTCTCATCTCTTCTCTCTCCTCGTCTGAAAAAACCCACCCACCCAGCAGCAGATTCGCGCCCGCCGCCGCTCCCGTCCCCGCGGCCATGGCGGGGGCCTTCTCCATCAGGTACGTGTGGATCCGGCGGCCGCCGCGTCGATTTCTTCCGCCCCTTTTCTTTTGCTGATTTGGTTGCGTGTATCGGTGAAGGCGCTTCGCCGAATCGATGCGAGGTACGCCGGCGGCGGCGCTCGGACCCTTCGACCTCGCCGCTAGGGATTTGCCTCCGATGGAGGTTCGGTTGTTCCGATGGTGGGAGGACGAGTTGGCCGCCATCAAGGCGGCCGAGGCGGAGGCGGAGGCGGAGGTGGAGCCTGTGGCGGAAGTGGACGAAGACGAGGAGGAGGCGGCGGCGGCGGGGAACGGGCGGATGCCGAAGAAGCGGTTTGTCTCGGACCTGTTCGCGGCGGCGCCTGCGGTGGACGCTGTCGTCGTCCCCAACCCCGCTGCGGAGGAGGAGGAGGAGGAGGAGGAGGTCCTCGGTTCCATCGTCAGGCGGCACAAGGAGATGCGGAGGAAGCGGCGCCTGGAGGGAGCGGCGGCGGCGGACGAGCCGGAGTCCTCGGCGGCGGCGGAGCGGCGTGCGGCAGTGGGGAATTTCGCCAGAAAGGTATGTGGTCCAGCCCAGCCCGACCCGACCCGACCCACCCCCCGTGCTTGCATCATGATACCCGATTACCCATCTCGTCTTGCTACAAATGTTTCCCCTCCTGCTTTTTTTACTGCGAATTATTTTCTGGTGATCGATCTGCAGCCGCTGAATCACTGCGGTTTGGATTGGGCAACTGTCGGTAGCATCGGAATCGTTTAGATGCTTAGCTATAGCATTAATTTCTAGCCATCTCTATCGCATCCATTATTATTACCATATTGAAAGTGGCGGATTTGGTTGGTATTTGAAGGGGGGGGGGGGGGGGGGGGGCCGGGCCGGATTAGTTGTTGCTTTATATGGGGACGCGGCGCAGGATATTTTATGTATGGATTATTTTGTGCGCCGGAGCGATTGGCGAATCGAAATCTGGGGCATTAACGCTGTGGTTTGCTTGCTTAGCTTAGTTCGTGCACGACACACTTGTGCGACGAGTCGTCCGGCCGATGATTTGCTGGTCAAAGCTGTACGTGTCTCGTATTGCTAAGCGATAAAGTTTGTTGGGTGATTGTGTCCTCTTTCCTGCTCGGCATGATTACCTTTGCTAAGCGCATGACTGTTTCATGCGTGACTAGTGTTATTTCATGCTGAATTTGTCGGCTCCGATCGATCGGCACGAGTGTCACGGAGGAGGTTCGGCACATTGATGACAAGATCTGCCAGTTGGGAGATTTTACTGATACGCGCTTAGGGAAATGATTTGCTGTTTGTGTGGCGTTACGCGCGTTTATACATGGCTAGCTGAAAGATAAACTAGCTTAGTTCTTTCTCTCGCGACATGCATAGGCCAGCCATCTCTGGTACTATAGTACACCATCTTGCAAATGGATGGTGCATGTGTCGTGTTACCTTTCTCACACAACATGCACGGTAAGCTAGCTCCTGCATGTGTGATGCGTACAGCTTGGTGTCCGGCCGGCCAGCCGGCACATCTCTGCTGGGCCTGGACCCATTACACACGGGACCTTTATCATAGGAAATGGACGTGATGGGGGCATTTACTAGATCGAGATCTTCTGCATCATTATTCTCTCTTGGCTATACCGGACTTCATCATTGCTTGGGTGATGTTGATCACTTGCTCCGATCCGGTTCAAGGGGGGAAAAAAGACATGTAATGCATGCATGCGTGTAAATATATAACCTGTCGAATTGTCTGCCATCCATGCATTGACAAACACGGGAACAGTGTTTTGGGGTGATGATGAAGTTTTGGAATACCAAATATACATATGGCTTTCAGCGTATGCACGATATGATTTTTTTTTTCTGCCGTTCATTTTCTGCACTAGCTTGTAGGTAATGCACTACACCTAGGTACTTAATTAGTCGACCAACTGAATACAATATGGCGCAGGGTTTCTGTGTGCATACAATACTATAGTTTAATACTACATATTAATTGCTGTGACATTATCAGTCCATTTGTCACACCGTTTCTCTCTAGCTATAGTATGTATCTTGATGGTGTTGATTTAATTCATAAATTTGATTTTGTTTCCAAGCTGGTATCTTGCACAAAATAAAATGGTATCTTACCAACCGAACCATCATAAAATGATTGCAGAAGATTTAGGAAGTAATTAAAGGTGTGTGGGGATAATAATTAAAGAAATTAAGTGCAGAAAAGGAATATTTGTTAAGAGGAGTCATTAATTTTGTTTTCAGCTTCCATTATTTTCCTTATTTTTTCTTATTAAATTGATTATTACATGCCACCCCCATTTAATTTAGTTAATGTTATTTATGGAACTTCCATATACACACTAAATTGTCACGTAACTACATCTATAGTCAACCTAGCCTCATTTATCATCACTTTCCTATTCACCCGATTCCCACACAACTCTATCTCTTACCACATGTTAACTTGTCTCTACTCTCGCCACACACCTTGCCTCACATGGTTGCATATGTTTTCTATCTTTCATCCTTGGCCCCCTCTAAGTATGTTTTGCTACAAGTTAACTTGTCTATGCTATTTGTGTATTTGTTACTTGGTGCACTGGGCGATGTTGTTGTAGTTTATTGGGCAATGGTGGATCAAGGATTCTCATGGTTCGCAATGTTAGATGTTGAATATGGTGGACAACATGGCCATCATAAATATTGTTTCTTGCAGTAGTTGGGATGGGCAATCTTTTTTTTTTTTGGTTTGGTTGGTTCAATGTCTTTGCTCTATGAGAAGTTTAGGTTTCAAAAATTGGCAATTGAAGTTGCTAACAAAAATCAAGAAACCAAGGACTTCAGTGTGAGTCTATTAAGCTTGTTGTTTTGTTTCATTGAAGTTCATGGAATCATTAATAGCTTGTCATTTGTCACTCATGTGCACGGTGTGCTCTGGTCACATGTTTTGTGACCCACTGCGATGCCACCTGTCGTCGTTGGTTGCTATCAACAAAGTGCTTGCCAGCATTGCTCATTTTGTGACCATTGTTGTACCTGATAGTCATGAACTCTAGGGTTCGATATCAAGTTGGCTCTATTTACTGGTTATCTAAACGCGCTAAAAGTCTAGCACGACTCAACTCGTAACCAATTTGAGTTGGCTCATTTAGCTTATGAGCTCACACAGCTTCCTAGATGGAAGACGAGTGTCGCCAGTTGAGATGGCTCTAGAGCGTATCTAGGGACGAGGGTCGAATTCCTACAGAACGAGGACGCCAACTTGGAAAGGTGGTAGCGTCAATGGTTGTTGATTTTAAAGGCACTGGAAGTGAAGAACTCACCACATCAGAGTGAGGCAATTGCGTAGCACATACACCATCTCTAGTGATTGTTGACCTTTGTAAATGTCGGATCCATTGACAAACTACATAAGGTCTCGTAAATTGAGCTAGTACTATCATGGCTACTCCAGATCCTCCACATCAGACAACTAGTCATCCGTCGAAGGCCCTTCCTTCTTCCTTGGATGGTGTATTCATTTTCTATTCATGTAGTGTAGATGAGAAAGATTAAATAAAGGATAAGGACACGACAAAAGGGCATGACTAGTCTTGTTTTTCTAGTGGGATCTAGAACACAATGCATATTAGAGTGAAAGGAGAAGTAGAAACCAATCAAGTGTCTTTGTGGTCACATGTTCAATGTAGTGTGCGCTGCATAGGCCAAGGTCTTGGCTTGTTTCTCACGAGCTGATCGAGGCAACTCCTTATCAAAAAAGATGCAGATGTGGCTTGGCTTATTAGATTTTTGAAATGAGATGAGCCAAGGCAAGTCAAGCTACATGCGAGTTAAGCAAGCTCACAAGTTGCAAGTTTTTCATCTATTTCTAGTTGACACTTGACACCCATTGTGATCAACGCAATTGCACCTCATGAGCACAACATTAGATTGGCTTTCTGTTTGATGCCTCCTACTACATGTTTTCACCAATGTCATCTAGTGATCACCACCACAATCTATACACTACTTTGTATAATAAGGAGAGAAAAATAATCCTATGGTTCTAAGTGATCCCTTTGCCCTCCCTCCCTCCCTCCAACTGATCACTACCTCCGCTAGCACCTCACCACATTGTGACATCACTAGCTCCCTCTAAGTTTGTTGAATGCACATCCTTACCTTGAAAACTCCCTACTCCTTACCTTGAAAAAGTCAGTCATTCATAACTGCTATGAAGGATTCTTCCAAAAGTTAAGCATTAGTATAGATCTTCTTTGAAATACATTAAAAAATGTATTCGATCTTGTACTCAGCTGAGCAAGGTAATTGAAGAAAAGAAACACATTTTTTTCTTTTATCACTTATTAGGAGTTGTTCGAGGTGAATTCACATGCATGGTTTTGCACTGAGAGAAAGAAGAGAGGCGTCCTCTTTTCATCTCATACTTACCTACCCTAGTTGCTGATTTTTTTTTCTTTGCTTTGTTTCTCCCTCATCATTCTTTCTTCACCGGCATCTGCAAAACCTTGTTAATCATTTATTTGTTTTGGACTTCGATTGGCACATTTAAAAGGTTTAAGGACCTGAATATGCATTTTGAGAGTCAATGTGCAAATTCAAGGACCTAGATAACACCATGTCACCATGGCATAAGTTCGAGGACCGCTAGTGTATTGAACTCTAATAATTGTAGCTGTTAGGAGCATATTTAATTTATTATACTCCCTCCATACCCATAAAACAAGTCGTTTAGGACAACGACACGGTCTCCAAAGTACAACTTCGACTTCTTATTTTTATAAAAATATTTATTAAAAACTAACATATGTATACTTAAAATATATTCATATAGTTTTCACATTTTCAAACTCAACAACTTAAAAGTTATTCATGTTTTATATTCCCAAGGTTTGACTGAAATCTTGTCCAAAACAACTTGATTTATGAGTATGGAGGGAGTAGATCAGTTTCCTTATTGTAGAAACTTGCAATGCACATGTCGACAGTGAATAATGATGTAAAGTATGTCTTCCGAAAGTTTGGATTGTAGCATTTATGTTTTCTCGACTCTGCATGCACTTGTCTTTTGTCTCTTACGACTACTTGGTACTACTGCACTAGAGCTGTTGGCCATGTCTTCTCCTACCTATAAAAGCCAAAGGGTGCTAGACTAGTTGGTCAAAGCACACCAGCGGCACCCCACAGGTTGTGAGTTCGAACCCCGGGTGGGGCGAATTTCCGCCTGTGGGTAAACAAAGTCCCCTCGCTGGCCCCGTGTGCCAAAGCACTGGTTAAGAGACGGCCCAGTCGGCCTGAGGACCGTGTATGGCTCAGGTAGGTAGTTTCCCACGGGTTACGACTCCCAGTGTCAGGACGGGGCCAGGGTTTGGGGATTTTCTCGGTCGGGGAAGCTGAGGCTTCTTCTTAGTTAATACCGTGAGGGCGGTCTTTCCCTCACTGGCCGAGTTTTTTTTCTCCTACCTATAAAATGAAGATTACCAAGGTGAATCAATAAGCATAAATAAACTGGTATAATAGTTATCAATGGAGAAGAGTTTATGGTCATTCTCTGTGTTGCAAACAATGTCATGCTTTGTCCAGTATAGAGCAAAACAAGTGCCATGTGTAGGATGGCAGATTTGCACAATTTCTCATGTCTGCACTACTCTATCCGATGTCCTACGACACCTAGTTCTGTGTTGACATTGTGCCCATTACTGTAGTAAAACATTGATGTTGTCATGCTGGTCAATGACCATGGTTCCAGCAATTAATGGGTCCATATTGAGATTTGACAAATACACAAGGTGGCACATGAGTGTATTCATTGTGGTTCTAGTAACTGATGTGTCCATGCCGAGGTATGGGAAAATACACGGGATGATATATGAGTGACAGGGCTTCTGACCTTGTTTTTTTAAAAAAAATTGTATCAACAAATATTCGATGGCATAGCAAATTCTGAAAAATTCTCTAACATGTATTGGAGAATTCATATAGCAGGTGTTAGACGCTTGTTACACATCCATCATGTTTCCAGTATCTGTATTTATAGTGCAGCGTTGGTCAAACATGATTTTAGGACTATATTTTCATAAGGTTCCAAACAACATAAGAAATATTCATTGTATTGGCGAAATTTCTGACATATAAGTTAGTGAATCTTGCAAGTATGTTTTTGTATGGTGCTTATGTCCTTAGTTCCAAAACTACAAATACATTAATATTCAAGGAGTAAATTAGTTTCTTTTACAACCTGTAGTTTGTAGAATATTACTCCTGTTTCACAATGTCTGTCCAGTATGCATACCTAGATGTCTTGATATTAAAGTAATATGTGCTAGAGTTTTATAAAAATGTGTCCTCGTTAGATAGATGAATATATCTACTAAGAACAAGAGTGACGCATTTCTATAAAAAATGTTGAAATTTTGTGCCTTCTAGGTATTCAGTTATGTGTGAGCATATATAATTGTGATGAACATTGTGACTTGTTAGTATTCAGTTAGATTTAATAATTGTGATCTTCAACTGATTGTCCTTCTATAATGAACCAACTTTTCTGGTTCGTCAGGAAACATATATGCACTTTTCAATTGTTCTGTATTCACTCCAGGTATATGCACCTGTTGTCATCATTTAATATTGCACAATTCTGCAGACATCCCTTGACAAGACAAATTTGGGAGATGGGCTGGATACTTCTGATGCATCAGAGGAACATGAGGATGAACATCATCTCAGTACAGAGAGGGAAAGGATCACTGATCTTAAGAGAAAGAAGAATGGAAGACTCAATAATAGCTTACAGAAGAAGGCTAATAGGCTGAAGTATATTGGGAGTACAAAGGCTATTAAGGTCGGGAAACAGCGGGATATCAAAAAACTCCCGTTGCACAGCATTCTGAAGAAGTACACGAAACATACATCCGTCAAAATGGTTAAGGAAAAGCATGGCAATGCGAAAGGTCCTGGAGTCATAGAACTCTGCCGCAAATCAGTTAAGCGTGTCAAATTCTCAGAAGCAAATGGTGCACTTGGCAGTAAGAAGCAATCTTCCAAAAGACCCCAACTAGAAAGTTTCTGCGAGCTACTGTTGTCTGGTGCTATGAATTCTTCTTCATCATCATCCATAGAAATGTCCAGTGAGGAGGAACACATTATTGCAGAAAGCAGTAGTTCTCGCATGCCTGAGAAAGGCTTTGCTATGGCTAAGGACGCAAATGATAACACAAATCGTGATTATCAATCTGAACGCAGTAGTACTGGATTGCCCACTGGTTTATTTGATCTGAATGAAAAATTGTTAGATCCTGCTGACTTGAACAGCCATTATGATCCAAATTCAGAGGAATCATGTCTTCAGCATACACAGGTTGGAACTTGGTGTGTGGATCAACAAGTTATTGATAATGGAAAAAGAAACCAGAAAGATTCATCTTTCGCTCCATATGCACAAGAAAAACAGCAACATGCAGCTGATTTGGACAACAGAATGAAGTCCCCTTGTATGCTGCGAAACCAAACTGTTCCGGATTCGGTTCAGCTGCAAAGTTTGTGCTCCATGACTTTGCATCATGGTGTCTCTCAGCTCTCAACTGGAGGTGGACATTCTTCCTTTCAATTTCGAGGACATAATCTATCACACAGTGAGAAACAAAATTTTCATTCAGAAATGAACATGCAACAAGGGTCTAGGCCTTCAGCGGGACAAACCTTGCGCTTGATGGGTCGTGATCTTACAGTATCCAATACTGGAGTTGACAATTTGTCTGAGGTAACACAGAAACAAACAAATCCTACTAAAGACCATCTTACCAACAAGTTGGTGTTGGAACTGCCACGACAAGGTCAGCCTTTCCTGTCATTACAAACTCAGAGTATTCCCAACATATCAGCAAGTTCTGCAAGCACAGTAGCTCATATTTCAGCAAGTTCAGGAAGCACAGCTCAGGCACATTTTAGACACAGAACCCCACACAATGTCAGCCGCCCTTTGCCTGCTGCCAATGTGTTCTCTGGTGATCCAAGATGTGAAGACAGGTGGATGGACTTTACAAACTTGCAATCTCATAGAAATGTTCTATTGGGGTGTCCGCCTCTTTCCAACCATGGCAGTGGTGCCTTTATTCAAAATTCGCCACCTCCTTGGCGTTATTACTCTGATCATTCCACTAAGACAGATTCGCCCTCAGCACCATTTTCACCAATAAATATGGAGCATGTGACACCGTCTTCAGACTACCATGCCAATTTGCCTATGTCACATGGTCTGTACTCTGCAAACTCATCAGTTCACCCTTATAACTCTGCAAGTTTTACATGGAACCACCCAGACCAGATAGTTCAAGGAGTTCCTGATAGCAGAGCCTCAGTGGCCCTTCCATCAAGAAACGCAGGAACTGGAATGGCAAGAGCTGATCCTGACAATGCTACTTCATCTAGCAACCGTTTTGTGCTGAGGTCAGGCCCAGTGAAGCTCAGCCCCGGGGCGAAGCATATCCTGATACCGAGTGAGAATACAGAGGATGGCAATTCCGCACCAATGTACTCTTGTGTGTCCTTTGGTAGCAGTAATGGAAATGTTTCGGCACCTCACCAGAACAAAGGAGCGGGTCCCCGTAGGTTCTAGTCCAAAATAATCTGTTTTGAAGGTACGGCTATTCGTTGGTTGTTTCTGTTTTCTTGTTGTCATCTTGTTTGTCGACATTGCAGTTGCTTCACGTACTGGAGTAATTTTCAATAGATGGTTGGATTCATTTAGTTGTATGTAAATATTTTTTCCTTGCTTTACTATGGAGTACTTTTTACTCAAATTAGATTCTTTTATATTTGATTTGACGGCTTTGTGTTCCTTCTTTCTAAAAAAAAGATGAAGTAAAGGAATGGGTGCTGAAGTATTTTAATACGTAACTTCTTTCTGTTAACATCTGGTCATGTTAAAATTATCAGCACTTCACTACTGTGTGCCAAGCATGTTTTTGATGTTGTTTTCAACTACTATCAACCTCCATTCAGCCAGATAAGCTTTAAAAGACCCAAAAGTGGGACTCCTGATAAAGTGTCCACTAAAATGTAGGTCATTTTAGTTTTATCCTTAGTAAAACTTCTGTACGTTTAACCATACTTATAGAAAACTATGCTAGCACCTATGATATCAAACAGTGCACTTTCAGTACACAGTTAATGGTTGAAAATAATTTGATTTTGTAGGTGTTAATTATTCTTCTATATATTTGGTCAAAGGTAGAGAAGTTTGACTTGGGATAAAACTAAAATGGCCTACATTTTGGGATGGGGAGTACTTCATTGTATGAAGCAAGCACATGCGCTATTTGTACCTGCACCCATTACCCATATGTACCAAAGTGGAACTTGTTTGTCACATATAAATACACTCGTGGTGTGCCATCTGTAGCAATTTGCAAAGCCCAATCTCCTCGGCCTAGTATCCCGTTGTCAATCATGGACTGAGCCGCCTCCACCATGCTTTCCTTTTGGCGTATTTCCTTTTGAATACCGCCTCTTCTTTCCTCCATCGGCCGATCTTCTATTTGACCATCGGCCGATCGCTTTGACCAGCTGGCCCACCGTCAGGGTTGAATCCCTTTGACCATCGGCGATCCGTGTTGACCGTCTTTCTCTCCCTTCAATCGGCCGATTGTACTTTGTTTTCATCGGCTATTTCTCCTTATTCCTCTTTGACCTGTTTTTCCAAAAAACGGTGTCAACAGGCCGACACACGGCAAACAAAAGCAACTGACGGCGCCCCCCGGTGGAGACGGCGTCCAACATCTTTGCCGTGCGTCGGAGTTGAGACGCACGGCAAACAAAACAAAAAAAAGAAAAAAAAACACAGGGCGGGGCCCGTCGCCGGCTGGCCACCACCACCACTGCCGCCGCTGCTGGCTGGACACCACCACCAATGCCAACGCCGCCATGCACCACCATCTTCACCGCCGCCACCAAGGACCACCACTGGCGCCGCCAGGCACCACAAGCACCGCCAGGCACCACCATCACCACCACCGCCGCCGCCAAGCACCACCAGCACCGCCAGGCACCACCATCACCACCACCAGGCGCGCGCGTGGAGAAGAAGACCGTCGAAGCAGGCGCGCGTGTGGTGGGGGAGGGGCCGCCGAGCCGCGGTCGGCGGAGGCCGCCGAGCCGCGGTCGGCGGAGGCCGCCGCACCGCCGTCGGAGCAGGCCGCGCGCGGTCCCTCCACTACTCCTCCCCCGAGCTCCAGATCCGGCCAAGGGGAAGGATGGAGAGGTGGCCCGCCGGCCGGATCTGGGCTGTGGGACGCCGCCGCGCCGTGGTCGGGGAGGGGCTGCCGCCGCGCCGTGGTCTGGGAGGGGGGCGCCGCCGCGCATTGCTGCGCCGTGGAGGAGGCCGGGGCGCCGCCTCGCCGGATGTGTAGCCGACGCGATGTGGGGAGGGAGGGCCGGGCGAGAGAGCTGTCGGCACCGGGGAGGGAGAGAAGGGAGCCGCCGACCCGCCTCGCCGGATCTGTAGCTGACACGATGTGGTGAGGGAGGGCCGGGGGAGGGAGCCGCCGGCGCGGGGGAGGGAGAGGAGGGAGCCGCCGGCGCGGGGGAGGGAGAGGAGGGAGCTGCCGGCGCGGGGGAGGGAGAGGAGGGAGCTGCCGGCGCCGGGGAGGGAGAGGAGGGAGGGAGCCACCGGTGGGAGGGAGAGGATGCGACGAGATAAGGGAGGGGGGGCGGGCGGCGCGGGGTGGGAGGCTGGGGCTAGGGTTTGTGGGGTGGGTGGGAGCCCGGGAGCTTATATACGCGTAGCGGTTTGGGATGGTGGGCTGGGCCGGTCTGGTGGGCCGTCTGGCCCAATTCGGCTTTGCCGTGCGTTTTGGCTCCGCGGCGCACGGCAAACATTCTTTGCCGTGTGCCAGGTGTCCATGGCGCACGGCAAAGTCTTTTTTTTTCATTTATCTTTATTTCTACCTCATAATTGGAGTTAATGTATTAAAATTATCAAATGGATCCGAAAATTTACCAAAAATTAAAATAAGATAATATATGTTGTATATTGGCTAAATAAAAAACTTTGAATTCAAATTCAAATTTGAATTTTACTACGCCTACTGTAACACCCGCGTTTTTAGCTCCTAATAAATCACCTGCTAAATCACGTGTGTTCTCAAATTTTCCCGCTGAGCTCAATTCTAAACCCCGGTCACCATCTCGCTCTCCCACCCCCGGCGCGCGTGCCGCGAATCCCGCCGGCACCGCCCGCACTCGGGTCGTCGCCCACCGCCTGCCACCCCAGCACCGCTGTCGACCACCGCGCCGGGAATCCCGCGCACGCCGCGGTCCCGCCGGCCGGTCCGCCTCGCTATCACCGCCGTCCCGAAAATCACGCTGACACCCGAAGTCGGAAAACCCCGCAAAAATCCCTTTCCTACTGCCTCCTAATTTTCCTAGGATTTCTCCTAATTTTCTAAACCCTTTTTCCTTTCTTTTTCTTTCTTTTCCTATTTTCCTTTTCTCTCTTTTCTTTTTTCTCTTTTTTTTCTTTTTCCCTCCTTCTTTTCCTCCCCCTTTCTTCTTCCTTCGGTTGGCCTCCAGGCCGACGGCACCCGACCCCCTCGCGCGCTCCTGGCCTCCAGACCGGCGCCCCCTTCCCTCTCCTCCGCACCGGCCGACCAGGCTCGCCGGTGCAGCACGACAGGCCGGCCCCGCGCCGCCTGCAGCGGCCCACCGAGCCACGGCGCCCCCCCTCCCTGACAAACGAAGACCGGCAGCGATCTGTCACCTCCAAACCGGCCACCATTACTCCCCCGACGGTCTCCCCTCCGCGGCCACAGCAGCCCTGCACGACAAGTCATTTCGCACAGCACCAAATCGACCGAGAATTCCGCCGGCCGGAGTCCACGCCGGGATTTTTCCCGAACCTCCATTGCCGGCCATTGGAGCTCCGCAAAGCTCAAAATATCGCCTCGAACCGACCTTCCCGCGCCTATAAAAGGCCCTGCGCGGCTCCCCACCTCGCCACGCACCGCCCCAACCGAGCCTCCCTGCCTCCCAAGCCCCCAAGCACCACCACCACCGACCACCATAGCCGGCCGCCGCTCGACGCCGCGGAGCCACCTCCACGGGCTGTCCCCGACCAAGGTAAGAGGCGGAATCGGTTGCCCTCGAGCTCCTCTTCGTTTTGCCCCACCTCCCGGCCGTCGCCGTGCACCGGGCCGCCGGCGGGCACCGCCCCTCCACCGGCCGGCCACGGTCAAACCCGCCCCTGTTCTGGATCAGGAGGGAGGGGAGGTAGAAGAAGGGCATTTTTCCCATACCCCCTGCCCTTTTCCCCCTTTTCCAAACCGAAACCCCCCCCCTCTATTTCCTCTCTCTCTTTCTTTCAATTAGACCCCAACTCTTAAACTATTCCACCAAAATAACCCTGCCCCTTTACAATTATACCCCTAGGCTATTTAGTAAAACCCTCGCTAGGTTTAAATATTATAATTAGGTCCTTTTCCTTTAATCTAAAATACTAACAGGCCCCTAATTAACCCTAACACTCCTTTAACCCATCATTTCATGCGCGATTTTAATTCAAATCGTGCCCAAAATTCACCACACCCGTCCCAGGTATGCCTTGACCGATCCATCACCCGAAAATCCCCACATAATATTTATTCCTCTTTTTTTTATCTAATTACCTTCCTCGAGCTCAGCCGGAAAAATTGTGTGTGCTTATATTGATTGCATGCTTGCTTGTGTACGCTATAGCCGACGGAGTGAACGAAGGAGGGTACCACGAACCGGAGCTTGGGGCCGAGTACTGCGAGCAGGAGCCCGAGATCTCGAACGCCGAGCCGGAACTCCCCGAAGACTTCGAAGACGGCAAGTTCAATCTCATCCTTTGATGCATGCTTTGATCCCAGTTTTATAAATACAACCCTATGACCCGTTTTATAAATTGCATATTGTTTTACTGTTAAAACCTGGTAGGATAGCCACCCTTGATTGCTATGATTGATCTTTGATTACCCTAAATGATTTCTTTAAAATGAGTGAGTGCTTTAAAAACGGGAATGGGATATTTTGAAAAATGAGTAAAGAACTGGGTAGACGGGATGGACGCGTGTGTCAGGAGTATGGGTGAGCTCGTACCTTTGTGGTTGAGCGTGTTGGAGATGTCCATCTTGTCATTAAGGACCGGGTTGCGTGACATCTCACCTGGCCCAATTATCGTACTACCACTCGACCGTTGTATGTGGCAACGGCTTAGCATAAATCCCACTAGTTAATCTACTTGCCATCAGGAGTGCGGGTGAGCAGCGGGAGATCAAGGAGCAGGGGTACGATCTGTGTGAGGTACACCCTGGTTATGTGAGATAACCCTTGGTTGCTCCCGTGGTGGCTCGTAGGGTTAGCTAAGGTGGGTAATGGCTTTGATAGGATCCGCACCGACACTAAGGTGTTCGTGTGGCGGTACCCTACTTGTGGGTAAAGATGTACAACATCTGCAGAGTGTAAAACCTATTCGAATAGCCGTGTCCACGGTATTGGACGAGTCACGGTGGGGTCACAAAACTAGTGTTTGGGTTTGGGATGATTTTCATGGCATGAGTTGATTTCTGGCAAAGTGTGTGGCTGTGTGCCTGGGCTACTGCGGACGGGGAGTCCGGTAGTCTTCATTTAGTTTTCACAAAACAGCTGAGTTACTTGAGTTATAAAAACTGTTTGCGAAAACCTTTTAAAAAACAAACCCTTGCATGAGTGAATGCGTTTGCAAAATAAACCTTATCCTGATCCTTGACATATCCTGTGCATGATCTGCTTATAAGCCCCTCCGTGGGTGGGGTTGAACTTGTTGAGTACGTTTGTACTCACTCGTGCTTGTCTAACTGTTTTCAGAGGAGGATCCCGACTTCGTTCCCGAAGACGTCGAGTAGGTCGCTGCCCTACACCCAACCGTGCCTGTGGATTCAGGGTCGCCACAGAGAGCTTCCATGGCGTGGTACTCTGATGAGGCCTTAGAAGCCTTCGCTATCGTAGTTTGGTCTTTAGCTTTTGTGTTGTTTCTCGTGGCAATGGCGCTTCCGTGCCCACTATGCCGCCGTGATGTAAGGGACTGAACCACCTGTTGTAATAAATGTGTTGCCAGCCTCCTGGGACTGGTATTTATGTCACATTTAGTCACCTCTGATGAGGGGACGCTTCAGGTGGTATCAGAGCCGTAGGTTGGCCGTAGGACGCGACCCCTAGGACCCGAGACCTTTTCTAAGCCTTTCTCTAAATCTTTTCCCTGCTTAGCTCACCTTTCCACAAATCTCTTACCTTAACCCTTGCCTGGTTCCAGATGGCTAACTTGGAATGGAGTGGAGGTGTCTGCCCCGCAGAGCCTAGCCTCCCTAAGTTACTGCTACTCAGCCTAGAGCGCATCGGAGTAAGGGACCCACCGGAGTACATCTATCGGGAGTACGAACACAGTGGCACCCTTCGGTGTAAAGTGATGATCTTCGTGGGAAGGAGCACACTCTATCCCGACATAGATCCTTGGTTCATCTCCACCACTGGGTTTCGCTTCACCGACACATACCCAAAGGCCGCCCGAAAAGCCCTGCGACGCCTACGAGTGGTCTATAGGCAACACCTTCGACGGACTCCGATGGGATTTTTCCCACCCTCTGGAGGAAGAGGACGCTCATGGATCGCCCGGATGAGAGGACTTGGAAGAGAAGAAGAAGACCTAGAAGATACGGTTTCTCACCTGTCCATTTACCTCAATGGCTTAGACCACCTTTTCCATGAACAGGCCGAGCAGCTGAAGTACCAAATCAGCAGGGCAGAAAGAGCAGAACAAAGGATAGAATTGGAAAGGATGAACACAAAAGCAGCAGAAGTTGCCCTAGCTAACCTGCAGAGAGATTACGCCAGGGAAAGGGAACGCTCTGAAATATTCCACAAGAACCTATGGGATGAGCTCCACAAGGAACGTAGGAGACGAGAAGAAGCTGGGTTGATGGAGGATGAACCCGAAGAAACCCACTGGGATAAGGGAACCCAGACCGAGGATGTGATGTTGGAACAAGACCTTCCACCGAAGAAGCGTCGCATTCAGCCTGAGGAAGAATCCCCATGAGAAGAGAATGGAGTGCCTAGGCTAGAACTATCGTCCTAATAATAATAAGTGTACCCCTGAGGGGTGTACCCAACCTTTGTGAATAAATAAAACTATCTATCTTTTGTGTCCTACCCTTTGCACAACTTGTTCAACTCTACCCTTGTTTTCAGATGGCCGAAGATGGATGGACCCAAGGCGTGTGCCAGGAGGAGCCTGGTTTTGCTCGCCTTCTCATCAACTCCCTGGAGCGCCTCGGTATCACTGAGCGCCCAAGGTACTACAGTAGAGAGTACGAGCAACTCGGCACTCTTCGCTGTAGGGTGGTCCTCTCCATCGCCAGAAGCACCCGCTACCCCAACGTCGAGCCGTGGCGCGTGACCGCCACAGGTTTTCGACATCGGGATACCTATCCCTTGGCCCTCCGGAAAACTCTCCGTTACCTGTGCAGGATCTACGAGGAACACCTTGTCTCCACACCGATGAGACTTTATCCTCCCGCCATCCGGACTCCAGTCTGGCAGGCCCGCATGAGAAACCTGGAGCGGCGCCGTCACCAAGAAGATCTTTTGTACCATGTAGTTGCCTACCTCGTCTCCCTGGATAAACTCTTTGATGATCAGGCCAAGTTCCTGAGAGAGCAAATTGGTCGGGCTGAGCAAGCGGAAGTCACAGTAAGGATGCACCAAGTTCGAGTAGCCCAAGCTGAAGCAAGGACCGCGGCCGCCATAAGCAGTGAAGCTGTTGCCCATGAGAGCCTCAGGCGGATTCAGGATCAGCGCATACAGGAATGGACCAACAGTGGAACACCCGTTCCGGCTGTGGGAGAAGCACAAGTCCTAGTTGGGACACCCCTCATAGGATGGGGAGGAGTTCCTGAGATCCCAACACCGTCTGTAGCCGCCGAGCAACCAACATCAACCGTTGAAGAAGGAACTTCCGCCCAGCCCCAAGAGAACGAGAACCCCCAGGATGATGATGGTAGTGAGCTGCTCATTCCACTGGAAGCACACTCCGCCCCGGAAGATGGCTCGCCCCGCGAGTAGCATGCCGCAGAAGCCCTTGCCAAGGAATGAAGCCGTGCTAGTCCGAGCTTAGAGCCGCACCCTTAGCTTTTGTCGTAGTGCCTTGTCGTGTAGTGTACCAGCGTTGTACCGGTCGAGTAGTTCGGGATGTATCCTCCTCTCATGAGTGAAATGAAGTTGTTTGTGCTTGTGTGTCATGTGTGCTTGTTGTGTGCTTGACGGCAGGAGTCAGATCCTGTCTTTTCAAAAGCCCGTCTTAATCAACTTAAACATCACCTAAAATCTCATAGAAACCCGCTCCCCTACAGATGGTTTCAAGGCGTCCCGCCAGGAGCTTCCAAGGCTCCGGTCGTATGGACCCAAATGCGGAAGGATCGCATGCTGAACGAAGGGAGCACCCTAACGACCAAGAAGTGTATCAGGACGAAAATGGAGGAGAAAACATGGTTCCGCCTCCACCACCACCTGCCGTAGACCTGGCGCAAGTGTTGGCCAACCAGACCCTGTTGCTGGAAGCCATAGCCAATGCCATCACCCGCCCAAAGCCCCGTGTTCTGGGCATGAATGAGAAACTGATAGAATTTCTCCGGACAAAGCCACCCACGTTTGGCGGATCTGTGAATCCCTTGGATGCAGATGACTGGCTAAGGGCCATCCTGAGGGAACTAGAGCCATTCAACTGTGAGGATCGAGACAAGGTACTGTTGGCCACTCACCAGCTCACTGGAACAGCCTTAGCCTGGTGGGAAAATTACTGTGCAGCGACCAAAGATCCCTCCACCATCACTTGGGATGAGTTTGTGGAAGAGTTTCGTCGCTACCACATCCCAGAAGCCACACTGAAGCGCAAGGCAGACGAGTTCCGTGAACTTCGCCAAGGCAACAAGTCCGTGGAGGAATACACCTACCAGTTCATAGAGTTAGCCCGCTATGCCCCTGAAGAAGTGGACAAGGACTCGAAGAAGCAGGACATGTTCAAGAAGGGCTTGACTCCGGAACTGAGGACTCTGCTTACCCCTCAGATCTACCCAGACTTCAACACCCTTATGAACATGGCCATCCTCACCGAGAGAGCCAAAGCAGAGGAGAAGAAAGAAAATAAGCGCAAATTCATGGAGAACAAGGCTCAGCAGCAAGAACGTTCCCAGAGACAGAGAAGCTTCGGTCACCCTATGTCCAGGTTCCAAGCCCCCATGCAGTACAGAACCCAGACACAAGCCACGAGCTCCCAGGGCCCCAGAACCCAGTTTAAACAGTACAACAACCAAAACACCATGAAGCCTCCACAAAACAATACCAGCCAGGACACTGCCAACAACAACAACACCCGAGTATGTTTCAACTGCCGTGAGACCGGACACTTCATTGCCAACTGCCCATACGCCAAAAAGCCAGCAACTTCAGCCTTCTCCAACTCAGTGCATGGGCCGAGACCGGTTGTATCTGGAGCCAACCGCGTGCCAGTTCGCAGCAGCAACAACTTCGGCAATAACAACCAGCAGATAAGGCAGCCCCAACAGTCCTATGGACGAGCCCGCGTCAACCACATCAATGCACAGGAGGCTCAAGAAGCACAAGGCGTAGTGCTCGGTGAGTTACTGGTCAGCTCAGTCTTGGCAACTATATTATTTGATTCAGGAGCATCACATTCGTTCATATCTTCAAGTTTTGTGGAAAAGCATAAAATACCTACAGTACTACTAAAAGCACCCCTGTTAACCCGAACACCCGGAGGTGACATCAAGTGTCAACTGGGTTGCTCCCGGGTGAGGATCATTTTAAGTGGGGTAGAGTTCCTAGCGGACCTAGTAGTACTGAAGTCCAAAGGGATAGATGTGATTCTTGGGATGGACTGGTTAAGCCTTCACCACGGCCTTATAAGTTGTGCCGATAAGGTAGTACACCTAACCAACCCAGACGGGGTGCACGTAACCTGCTGTACCCGGGGAAGCAGACCAGACATAATGGTTTTTAGCATGAAGGCCAAGTCCCTAGAAGAGATCCCAGTAGTACGGGAATATCCGGATGTATTTCCCGAAGAACTCCCCGGAATGCCACCAGATAGGGATATAGAGTTTGTCATCGACCTCATCCCCGGAACCTCTCCCATAGCCAAGAGACCTTATAGGATGGCAGCCCCTGAGTTGGCAGAATTGAAGAAGCAGCTGAGAGAACTTCAGCAGAGTGGGTTTATCAGGCCGAGCTCATCACCATGGGGAGCCCCAGTGCTCTTCGTGGAAAAGAAGGATAAAAGCCTGAGAATGTGCGTAGACTATCGCTCACTGAACGAAGTCACCATCAAGAACAAGTATCCCCTTCCCAGGATAGATGATTTGTTCGACCAGCTGAAAGGAGCTAAGTATTTTTCAAAGGTGGATCTAAGGTCAGGATACCACCAACTCAAGATTAGGGAAAGCGACATTCCAAAGACCGCCTTCGTCACCCGTTACGGGCAGTATGAGTTCACAGTGATGTCCTTCGGACTCACCAACGCACCAGCGTATTTTATGAATCTCATGAATAAGGTGTTTATGGAAGAGCTAGACAAGTTTGTCGTGGTGTTCATCGACGACATACTTGTTTACTCCAAGAGTGTGGAAGAACATGAGCAGCATCTCCGAGTAGTACTGGGAAAATTAAGGGCACACAAGCTGTACGCTAAGTTCAGCAAGTGTGAGTTCTGGCTGGAGAAAATATCTTTCCTTGGGCATATTCTGACTGCGGAAGGAGTAGCAGTGGACCCCGGGAAAGTCGAAACAGTCTCCAACTGGCAACAACCGACCAATGTGAGCGAGATCAGAAGCTTTCTTGGTTTAACAGGGTACTACCGGAGGTTTATTGAAGGATTTTCCAAGATTGCCCGACCCATGACAGAGTTGCTCAAGAAGGAGAAGAAGTTCAACTGGACCGAGTCGTGCGAGAAAAGTTTCCAGGAGTTGAAAAGAAGATTGACCACAGCCCCAGTGCTGACCTTGCCAGATATCCAACGGGACTTTGTCGTGTATTGCGACGCCTCCCGACAAGGGTTGGGATGTGTTCTTATGCAAGATGGGAAGGTAGTGGCGTATGCTTCCCGCCAGCTCAAACCTCACGAGCAGAATTATCCCACCCATGATCTGGAGTTTGCAGCCGTAGTGCATGCCCTTAAGATTTGGAGACATTACCTGATTGGGAACAAGTGCGAGATCTATACAGACCACAAGAGCTTAAAGTACATCTTCACCCAGCCTGACCTGCAATGACATGCTTCATATAATGTCATCCTATTGTATTCAGGTCAGCCCACCCCCTTGGGTTGCCCACTTGCATTGGACCATCTTGAGAATACCTATCCTTCAGATAACTTTAACTTGAGAAGGTTTGTAAGAGAATCCACTTTCGGTCCCTCAATCGACAGTAAAAAGGAAATATATGCTCTTCAAGTCAAAAAATTTGTAAGTAATAAGAAAGCAATTGACGTGTCCCAACACTCCTCAACAATTTGGAGTGGATAGGTGCAAGAATTTCCACCTTGCAAAAGCTTGCCGAAGTATCATCCACGCCAAGAATATACTTGGAAGATCCGGAGCTTATATGAGGAGTGGAGGCACAATGACCTATGTCTACTATGGGGCCTCAAGCCAGAGACATGGTTCATGTTACATCATGAGTCGCTAACGAAGGTGAAGTCCATGGTCAATCAGCTCAAAGTATTTGACTTTGTTTGCTATGTATTTATGCCTAATCACCCGAGGAGAAAACTAGAGGAAAATCAATTTAGTGCTATCTTTGCGATAGTCACCTCAATTATTTTCCTAGCTATGTCTCCTATGATCAACAATATGATGGTGCACGGAAAAACTGGATGCTATTATCCAACCATGGGAAAGTGCCACACCACAATCTATATGGTGTTTGATGAGCCTCTTAGAGCCGTGCCAATGGTGTTTTGATGATGGTTTCTATTCTCATTAAATGATTTGCCACACAAACAAAATGCTGCCATGGCGACGTGGTTAATGAAAAAAGAGAGCGAAAATTATAGAAATGATTTTCTCATGAAGAAATCAGGTCTTCTCTTCACCCAATGCACCAAGAAACCATGAAATCGCCATTAAGGAAAAACCATATGTTTCTAGGAGGCTCCTGCCACACTTCCTTTGGAGAAAGAAGATAAAGTTGGGATTACTCAAATACACCTTCATTGTGAAAGATAGTTTCTATAGATGATTTCGTGTGCTATGGCCTATGGAAACCGGGTCAAATTTTTTCCATTGGAACTGCCTTTAGTCACTTGGATAGGTTGAGCTTAATTTATTCCAAAATCATATGGTTTGATCAGGAGTTCCAAATGAAATTGAAGAAAAAGGGAACCATCCAAGATGCACTTGTGTTCCACCTTTCGCTAATTTGTGTTTTAAGTGCCATTTTGAGCATTCTATCCCCTTTCGGCTTTTGATGTTTCTTTTGCGCTTTCTAGGCACTAGTTTGGGCCTTTTGTTCACTCACCCAGTGGGCTCTGTACCACTTGTTTTCGGAGGTCCGTATTGATTTTCGTCTCGTTTCCCATCGTAATTTAATTTTATGCGTTGCTTGATTCTTCTTGCTACAAATTCGCCCTACCTTACTCGTTTGTTTGTCGGTGCAGTGGTTTGGCAGTCAATCAACACATTATTGCATTGTTAAGCCTCACCTAACGCAATTAATTTGGAACTTTACGCAGCATCTCATGATTACCCTCGTGACAGCCCATCAGATTCATCTCACTTTTTGTAAATTTCCATCCTTACCTTTTTTTTCTGACACCTCGAGCTAACAAAAGCAACGTACATAGATAGTCACACAGAAATTAATCTCCGATCCTAAGCTAATCAGGTTCGTCGACTAGGAACTCCTAGAAGTAGTAGTGATATCTCTGTCTGCTTCATCTTCTCCAAGCAAGCAACCCTCACTATCGATCATGTCCTGCCTAGCTACGCAGCAACAGCTACACTTCCTACGAGCTACTGACTCCCTCTTCCTCTCCATGGAAGCACATACTACATATATACACGCCGGCAAACCTCTTGTATCTTGCAAGCCTATACCAGTACGTGCACCACTACTGAACCATGTCTTGTCACGTCAACATCTCCCGCCGGCGGCGAAGCACCGGAAGGGGTTCTCCGGGGAGGAGATGTCCGGCACGGAAACCGCGGCGGTGTCGGCGGCGGCGCCCTGGTGCGGGCCGCCCGCCTGCCAGTGGAGGCCCGAGGCCGTGGGCGGGGAGGGGAGCTCCGGCACGGACCACTGGTGGAACTCCGGCACCTGCCCGAAGAAGTCTTCCGCCGAGTCCGTCGACGACCGGCCGGTCGGCGACTCGTCGGTGCTCCCGAGCTTCCCGCTGTCAGCCTGAAACAATGGAGCACTGTCAGCTTCGTGTTCAGGAGAAAATTCAGAAACTTTTTATCCGAGGCAAGCTGTTGCGTAAAAATAAATAAATCAGAGATTCTCTACAGCACCATCAAGATGATAATAAACTCCGTAAAATGCTTGAAATTTAACAGGATTTGACAAGTTTGCTGTCGAAAATGTGTGACAAGAAAAATACGCAGATAAATTTGAGAATTTGGGAGGTCCTTTCTTCAGTGGTCAAGTCATATGCTGGGAGGTCCTTTCTTCAGTACTGACCTTTTTTTTTGAAAGCTTTCAGTACTGACCTTGGATGTTCCATTTTCGGTGAAGCCGAGGCCGGCGTTGAACTCCGAGAAGCCGAAGAAGTCCTCGAGCGGCCAGTCCGGCATGCCCCCGGCAAGGCCGCCCTGGATGGTGAACGCCGCCGCGAGTGGCCGCCGGGGACTCCGCTTGGACGGGTTTCTGTTCATCATCGCCTCCGCCGCGGTTCTGGGCACCGGAGCGCTGAACTGCTCGTCGACGAGCGGCCAGTCCGGCAGGTTCCCGGTGATGCCGACAACCGGGCCGCCGGCCGTCGCCCAGTCGATGTCGTCGTCGTCGCTGTAGAGAGGTGCTGGGCTGGTGCGCGCCTTCTTGGCGGGCGGCGGCGGGGGCGTCGGCAGGGGAGCCGCTGGTGGTGATGCGGAGGCGGCGGCGTTCGGGGGACGCGGCGGCTCCGGGTCCTGGGCGTCGGGCTGCAGGCCGACCTGGACGCCGGTGAGGAGGAACCTGCGGTGCGCGGAGACGAAGGCGTTGGCCGTGTGCACGGCGACGTCGCAGCTCCGGCAGAGCAGCGCGCGGTCCTCGACGCAGAAGAAGTAGGCCTGGGACTCCTGGCGGGAGAGCAGAGCATGGCGCGCGTCAGTGCAGGGCCGTCGCTCCGCGGCGCGAAAGAAGTTACTACAGTGCGTACCTGGCAGATGTCGCAGGTGGGCGCGGAGACGGCGTCAGGCGGGTGGAGCGGGAGGCGGCGGTGCTTGCCGGCGAGGCGGTTGGCGGCGTGCACGTCGCGGTCGCAGCGCGCGCAGAGGGCGGCCTCGTCGGCGCAGCAGAGCACGCGCGCCTCGGCCGCCTCGCACGCGGAGCAGAGCACCTTCATCGGTCGGCCAGCCGCGGCGGCTGCGGCGAATGGAGGGAGGGGGGCGATTGGATTGGTATTGGATAGCTGCTGGCAGAGGAGAGGGTGGGTAGTTTACGGGGTGGCGGTGGTCGATCGGCTTGGATCCCGGAGCGGTCAGCGTCACGCACGCGGGCGGTTGGGAGGTGAGGTGAAGCTTCGTCCCCGGCAGCGGGGGCGGGGAGATATTATCGCGGCAAGGGTGAGGGAGACGGTGGTGACTGACTGGTGCTGGTGGCGCGATTGAGATCCTCTGCAGTCGACTGCAGACGACACTCGCCACTGCGTGTGGGCCTTAGCGATGATACAGTGGCATCCCTGGTGGCGACGTCGGCCGGCAGCCCAGGTAGGGTGGGAGTGCACAGTGCTTGCTGAGTTGGCTCGCCGGGGTAGGGCCAGACCCCCGTGGGTAGGCACGCTGAATACCGGCTTGGACTTACACGTCGGCATTCCGCAGATCTTTTTTTCTCCCTCTCTCTCTATTCTTTTCAACACGAGCCAGTATAGAATAGATGTCAAAAAAGAAAATCGGTTACGAAATACAAAATTTATAATTTTTATTTTTAGTATACATGTGATAAGTTTATCATCTTTGGATATACTAGCAACTATACCCGTGCGTTGCAACGGGAGAAAATAATATAGGCCTCGCTGTCATCCGTCCTGGCCGTGCCGTCACCCTGCTGCCCGCAACTCCCTGACCTCATCGTTGTCCTCATCGTAGCTACACCACCCGAACTTTGTCCACCATCGTCTGCGCCTCTAGAACCTCATCATCGTTGTCCCGGTCTCACTGTCGTCTCTCGAACCTTGCCTTCTTCGATCGTGTTGCCGTTCCAATCGTGCATGCTCCACTGCGACATTGCCCGTTGTCATATGCACCTCCCCAGTCTCATCATCATACCTCCCGACCGCAACGTCATCCACACCTCCCCGACCTCACAGTTGCGCCCACGCCACCCTGACGTCACCCACCATCGCCCGCCTCAACTGCACCGTCACCCCTGCCACCTCTGCACCTTCTCAACCTCGTTGTTGTTCTCATCATGCTCGCGCGACACTAACCTTGCACATCGTTTCCTGTTCCTCCGAAACCTCACTGTCGTCTCCCCAGCCACACCGTCGTTCCCATCGTGCACGCGCCACACTCAGATTTTCTCGTCGTCATCTGTTCTGCACCTCCCAGCCTCGGCATCATTTGTTTCCAACCGTGTTGTCACCCCCACCTCCTCAGTCTCACTGTAACACCCATGCCATCCCCACCTCACTCGCCTTTCCTTGCCACACCATCATTCCCACTCCCCACGCATCTCCATAACATAAACGGAACGAGATAACTCTACCTATCAATATGACATATGACACATCTAACGTTAATGTATTATTGCTTGAGAGTCCACCTTTCCAATTTCCATGAACTATAATAACACACATAAAAATCCAAATGTTCAATGTGACTTGGTTTTTTTAATTTACGATGTGGTTTTTATGTGTAATGAATATGCTTGACAAATATAACTATAGGTTAACAAATTACTTATTTCTTTCTTTTTTCATCTGTTCAGTTGTCCCGCTGGTGCAATATTTGATTTGAACACCACCACAAAATCCATTGTAGCCTGATTTCCAAAGAGAACTTCAGCAATTGTGATCCTATAATTTAATTTCCACACATCCTGGTCAAGCTTCCTCCATTAGATTTTGAGAATATTAACTAGATAGACACATATGTCCATAGATTTATGTCCAACTTGACCCATCACCTGTCTATCCATTCCATCCAGTACACCGTTCAACCCTTTTTTGTCTCCTATGTATCGTTCAACCTTATCCACACATATAGCTAGCACAGCACCACCGCACGCAGGACAACAATGGTGCGGCGCTTGTGCTCATGTTCCTGCCTCTGCCTTGGGATGTCCACTCCGAAGCGTCGCCGGAGGAGCAACATTGCTCCGCTTGTCGTGGCGCTCGCAACATCAGTTGAGAGCACCCCAACCCCATCCCCGACGGTGAGCACGACGCCCCACTTCCCTCTCCTCTCCTCCAATTCCAAGATGCGCCGAATTTGATTTTCCTTTTGCTGATTTTATTTGCTTGGAATTCGCAGAGGAAGAAGGAGCTACAGCTCGTGAGGGAGGAGATCTTGATGAGGATCCACCCAATCCCCTGCATTCACCTGGATTCGCAGCAAGAGCAGTGAACGGACCATGGACATGTGCGGTAGAGGAGCAGTGAGGATGGATGGGCGGCGCAGTAGAGAGCAGTGATGATGGATGGACAGAGCGTAGCAGATGGGATGGAGGGTGATGTGGCGGCCCAACGGCGAAGCAGGGACGGAGCGGCGTCAGGCCGGCGACGAAGCAGGGAGCGCGTGCCGAACCGACGACCGATTTCGTGCGAAAGGAGGACAAAGCACCTGACAAGTGGGTCCCACCTGTCAGTACGGACGAAAAAAAGAGACAGAAGCGGTCCTTGCTTTAATATTTGGTAGAGATTTAGAAACAGTGACAACGAGAAATTCCACTATATATGTATGCTCAAATAAAGAAATTTGCAAAAGAAATACCAGGATCCGAGCCAACTCAACTGGGTAGTCAAATTTTACCAAAGGAACAAATCCAATTTCTTTTAATGACATGTTTACTATGGATTTTAAGTTGCATTATTCATGCCTTTTTCTGGCTAGATAAGAACAATCTATGTATATAGTATATCCTAGCAACAACAACAAAAAATCTACATGCATGACAGTGTGAACGGTGTGATTCTGATGTGGATTGTAGCCTACTTGTGATGAGGTGACCACATGCACCGGCCACGTTATCCAGAATCCAGAATATAGCAGTGAGTGGGTCCTTTTAGCAAGCGCAGGCAGCGTAGCCAGACGATCCGGTGATATAGTGGGGCGCCGTTTCCTTTACTTCTCCCTCTTGCAAACCTTTTTATTTTTTTCCAATTTGCTTTGCAACTGGTCATCCCGAGATATATATGTATGTAGACAGGTCCCACCCCAACGGCAAATGATCTCCACGCATGCTTTTCGATCACTTTTTATGAGAAAAGATGGCCTTAATTCGGCTTAGCTTGCCTACATACTTTTTTTACGAAATTGCATACTACCTCCGTCCTTAAATATATGTCGGTTAGGACAAGGTAGTTAGTTCAAAAATAAACTAATTTGTTTGTCTTAAACGTTATATATTTAAGAACGGAGGAAGTATATACTTTTAAGTGTAATGGTTCTATGAATTGAAGTCGCTCGCAATATAGTCAACTGATGCTTAAATTTTGATGTGCAGGCGTGCAGGAGTGTGTCGATAAACTAACAACCGATCAGATGGCGGGCACATTATATATATACAATATATGGGATTATAGTATGTTTGGTAGATTTTCTGTTGATTTGTATAACAGATTTATTCTGAAATAAAAATATTATACTCTAATTTGTACGATAAAATTATTTTAAAAGAAAAATACTGCGTAAGGAGCCGAAAGATAGAAAAACCGAACTACGTCACGATTGATGATGTGATGTGGTTATTCGTGAGCGACACTAGCTAGTGGGAAAGGAGTAAGAGCAAACGGATATACAGAATGAAAATACCGGTAGCACGTCGTGCAACTGATCAAAACCTTTTTCTTTCCAAATTAAAAGACATACTATATACATACTAGTAGCTTTTTATTTTATGAAAAAAAGGACGATGGAAATATCTAGCTGGACGCCTCGCCAGCAGAGGATCTGTAGCTAGCTGCCACTAGAAGCATCGATAGTACATGTTGGCAAATTAATGCATTAATTCCAGCAGCTAGCAAGGAGGCCCGACGCCGACGCGACGTTAGAGATCGAGCGATCGAGCGAATGGGCTTGTACTGCAATGGTAGCACGGTCTAGTGGGACGTTACTCACCAGGGTTCAAATTTTGGTGTTTGTACCTTTTCTCGGATTTATTCCGGGATTTTCCGGCGTTATGCATTAAGTGGTAAGCGACGTTCCCGTCGACGACGAGGTGCCAGTGGTGACTTCGAGAATCTCTAGATCTGCCGGTGCTCAGTCCTTCGGAGGTGCTCATAAGGGTAGGGTTTACGTACGTGTATTCATAGGGATGAGTGTGCGTACGTATTGTGAGCGTCTGCGTTGTAATGTGTAATTAAAAAAAAATCGAGCGATCGCTGAGCCGCGCGTCACCCGTGACGCGCCCTTCGTGTCGGCGTGTCTCTGTGCCTCGTGAGCGCATCTCGCCCATCTCGCGTCGACGTACTGCTTCGAGTTTCAGAGACTTTGACAAGTGATATTTCGACGTCGGAGCTAGCCAACGCTTCCGTACCAAACGTACCACCACGCAGGTATACGACGGAAAATGTCCGAGGAGAAAAAAAAACTAAGAGGAAGAAATGGACAACATGAAATTCTTACTCTAACCCGTGGCGTGTGATTTTCAATTGAAATGGATCGGATTAAGGGCACGTTCGGATGCTTTACCCTGTGCCGAGTGCCGAACATTAATTTCGCGTTTCAAAATATAGCTACTTTGAGAGTCTTTCAAACAGATTAAGGATGTTGAGGTAAAAGTCTGTACTACCCTTCATTAGTTTCCATACGCTAGTTTATACGATAATTATACCTATCCTGTTTAATTAGTGGCGTGCTTGCATGCATGGAGGGCATTTAGCTAGACATGTCAAGTAGTCAAATAACCCACTTGAGAACTCATAAATAGCTCTACCATAGGACAAAATTTGAATGCTAGAAGTAGTTATATTATGAAACAGAGGTAGTGCATGTTACTATGTATTTAGGTATACAGATATTTTATTTTCTTGATAATATTTTTTTGAGAATTTCTTGATAATATTTGGGTGGACGCGGCATTTATCATGCATGCCTTCGCGATTGATTTTTGAGATCAATGGGCCGGCGACACAACATACTGTGAAGAAAATAAGAAAAGGCCGGACAATGCCGACGGATTGCTCACTTCAAACAAGGGCCGGCACCACTAGCCCAACCAACACAAGGTATTGGCTGTGTTTGGGCCTTCGTTGGGTCAACTTTATGTCCGCTGGATCAAGACTTTCTTCCCCAATGGCAGCACCGGACCACGACCTAAAAAAAATAGCCTAGTAGGTCAAATAAAGCCCCGAGCTAGTTTCCATATACTGCTTCCTGCCGGCCGTTCATTGCCCTCACCTTTCGTCTCTATCCATTTTAATTTGTTGGTAGCTATATGTGCTAATTCAGACATTATTTGTACTAGTGTTTGGAAAATTCATTCCCTGGACGCAAAACCTGGTCTAAGCATCCGGCGCTCAAAACTGGGGGCAGTACTCTAGCTTAAAGCAAACCCGGCCAAACGTGGGATAGTATATATATGAGCGATTTACTCAAAATTGTTACTCGTTTTCCCTTTTTTTCGCGAGGATAAAAGGAAACTCAACATGTGTCGTTGTAGCATCTCTGTACGTATGCGTCGGTTTAAAATTTTGTGTTGGCATCGATTATTCTTACTTTTACCCCGAACTAGTAACAACGCACGTGCGACATGCACGTGCTATATCTAAATTGTCCATACAGTGAAGAGTGATTATATATTAAGTGTTATATCGATACTGTTGATACAGTCAGTAAGGAGTAACTATACGTTAATATGCGTGATGAGTAGGAGGCGCCTCATGAGAATCATGACTTGTTTTTTTTTAAAAAAATTACCCCGTATCGTTCCAAATAAAATTATTATCATTTGTACATTTTTTCCTTAAGTGTTGGAAGATTACGTGTAAACGCACAGTAATTGGATCAACCTCGAGGACAAGCTGGAAACTTTTTGGTTGTAAGACCTAGATTTAACAACCCTTGTCAAACAAAAAGATGTTCGAAAGAAGAGTTTTACTAATCTCCTATTGTAATGCAACCAAGTTAAGATAAGGACTTCATATCCAATTTCTTAAAGCTGATCTCCAAACTTGAGACCCCATGTTGTGACCTTGTTTGTAAATAATGGACAATCATTTAAAATATACAAATAATATACCTAAACAACAATTTTGTGTCACCTTGTTTAAACATGTTTTAGCTAAAATTTAATAGCGCTCTGTTCAGCACTTTGTAACACACTCCTATGACCATCATGCATGCCGTCACCCTAACACAGCTGAAACATGCAAGTGCTACCAGTACAAAAGCAAAAATATCCTCACAACAATTACTAAAATAAACATTTTAGGAACATAGACTCGTTCTAAATTCGAAAACTACCTGTATTTGTGACTGAAGGGATAAGATTGCAAAGTAACCAAAGCGCGTATGTGCAGCGGCTCTGCTCATCACTTCATCAGCAACCGTAATTAATTTACCCTCCCAGCCTAACAACATCCAGTCGAACACATAGAGAAAAAAACGCTAGCACGTCGTGGTGGGCGTGAGTGCGTATCCGCGGACGGCGAGGGGAGGTTTGCTATGCGACGATTGCGACAGGACCGACGCCGGCGACGCATATCTGATTGGGACACGGCCAGTCGACCACACAGACAAGCGCAGGTGGGTATGACGGCGGGTAGGAACAGATCGGTGTAAAAAGATATAGATTTTTGGCAGAAACATTTTCCAAATTGCGATTTTTTTGTCTTTCATATGACGGGTGGGTCCGGCGTGAGGGGTAAGGTGAGCCCGATTCAGGTGAGAAAAGTTTTCAATTATCTTCGCTCCTTATTACCCCGAATAAAAATAAGCGCGTCTTCTGGAGACGTGCGTCTAGTGTGTGTACAAAATTAGCAGCTGACTTTGATTAATAAGCAATGCAGCCCGATGCAACTCGATCGATCAAGGACAGCTAACATTTTTTTTGTTAATTACCCAAGGGCCAAGGCGATGCTTAGTTTATTAGTCCGTGTGTCTGGTCACTGCAGGGCCAGTGCATGCATGTGTTACGACGTGCGTGCGTGCATGCGCCAGCATGAATCGATCTGTCCAACACGCTCTATTTCCGTTCATCAATCATTGCGACCTGTCTTCTTTGTGTTAAAAAAAAATCATGGCGACCTGTTGGTGCTGCCGCCTGCCCCTGATGATATAATGTACTTATGCAACATAATTTTTTGAGGTGCAGGGATGGTGTGTTTGTAGTGATACTTAATTTAAATTTCTGGATTTTTGTGGATTAGTGTCCCATGCACTCGTACACTTATCAGCAAGTAAAATCAATGGCAGGGTATTAGTTCAGGTTATCTTCTAAAGATAGTGTGCTAGGAGTATTATTAATCTTTCTAATCATCATAGTATTCTACACTCAACTTTTTGTCCATTTAATTTTCACCCTCTTATATCGACGCGTGAACAAGGCTCCTTTACGAAAGGACGATATAACAGCGGTACGGTACGGTGTACGTGTCTAATGATATCAGAAACAACATAATTTTTCGAGAAAATGATAAACAACATTAACAAATAGTTTAAGGTTCCCTCAATGACAGTCGCGAGGGTTCGATCGTAGTTCTTTGAGCGATACAGTCATAGGAAGTATTATGAATTTGTGAGCTAACTAGATAGTTGATCCAAGATCCAACTAATTTCAACTAGCCAGCTAATAATGAATCATTAGCTAGCTAGCCACAGGTGGATCCAAACATATCCTTTTCTTAAAAAAAAATCTTATGCTAAAAATAAAGGATGTTTCTTTAATTAGCTTCCAGAAAGCGTATGGAAACGCGTAGATACATAGCCACATAAGATAATCAGCATATCCAAATTATGAGTGAAAAGGCACTGTGATTTTTCTTAGATAATGGAGATAATGCAAGCACGCGCTAGCTTACGCGAAGTAATTGGCCTCTTTTTTTTTCGGGGTGGTTTGTTGCGGCGCGTGCAGCACCGTACATGCCACAGGAACGGTACGCATGCAGCTGGTACGTACGTGTACTCTCTCGTTGCGTGCGTGGCGTGCGCACGTACAGCTTGGTGATGACTTTGTCGATCGCTAGCTACGACGTCGTGCAGTGCACTTTTTCAATAACTTTTTACTCTACAAATTTAGCGAACTAAACACACACGATTAACATGGACTATACGTATTCTTGTCTTCTTGTGCAGTGGTCTCATCTGATCCAGGAATTTCACTTCTAAATGCATGCATGCATGCATCTGATGATGCACGGCCGCCCAGTCCGCTGCCGAGCTGGTACATATGATTGTTACTTTTTTGGCCAGCCGGAAAGCTCCTAGCACATATGATTTGAATGCACATAAATAAGTGCATATATATGCACATATTTTTTTTCTTTTACCTCTAAAAATCGACTAATTATTTTGTAGAGCACGCACTGCTGTAATATGCTGCCACTCGATCAAAAAGTGTTTGGTTCCCACTCAGCTAATGGAAACGGTAAAGGGAAATAGATTACGTAGTGGGATCACTGATACCTGTTTTGTTTCGATCGTTAGCACATACACGTACGTCGTGATGCATTCACGGGTCGGATTTCTTGAGAGCTGATCGAGCTGTGCGCGCCACCAGTTAACTTGTTTCTGCGATTGCATTGCTGGTTGGCACGTACTACGCGTCGTAAGTTGCGTCGTCACCTCTTGTGTTAATTACTCGATCCCTCCATTCCTACTTAAATATATGATATCGTTGACTTTTTACTCCAACTTTGATCATTATTTTTTATTGACTAATTTATAGTAAACTAAAGTAAAATGCGGATCCTTATGTCTATTGTAAAAAGTACTTTAGATTGAACTTGTAGATTTATTAATTTGCAAAAATATTTGTAGAAAAGACGAATAGTCAAACGAATGAAAAAACTAATGGTGTTATATATTTAAGAACAGATGTAGTATAAGGTACAAGTCGTTCTTGATGGTTACAGAAGACTGTACGCGTGTCCATGTATGCGATCACACCATGTATATATATTAGAATAAATTAAAAAGAACACCGTTGTCATCTCCTCTAATAAACTAGCAATATTATAGGGGAAAACATCTCTTGAAACCACAAGATTTCAATGATTTCTATAGTGTTTTCTACAAATAACCAACTATCAAAATTTTCTCAAGTGAACAATGCTTTTCTTAGTCTAATTGGCGTATTAATATAATAACTAGGTTCAAATTCTCAACTCGGTACTGGTGCTCGCATTTTTTTCTCAATTTATTTCAGGATTTAACCGGTTCTACTCTTTCAGTGGTAAGCAACGTGTTAGTGGTGACTTCATCAATGTTGACGATTTGCTAGCTAAGTCTTTCGGATGTTGTCGGGGACAGCCACAGGGGTCCCCTAATAACGGGGGAAATCGCCCCATTTTCGAAAAATAACGAAAGCGAACAAGCAAACCACACCACGCGCGACAGCGGCCCAGGGCAGGGCCCACGGCCCAAAAAGCCTCACCGGCCCAACGAACAGTCGACCCCCGGCGCTCCTCGAGCAAACCTCCGACCCGCTCGAGGGCCGGGCGCCGTGCCGCGAAACCCCTCCGCCTCGCTCGAGGGCCTGACGCCCCCTCGGGCGAGTTTTCGCCTCGCTCGAGGACCTGACGCCCCTCGAGCGAGTTTCCGCCTCGCTCGAGACCTCCTCCGATCCGCGACACCACCCCTGCTCCCACGACCGGAGCATTAAATGCTCTGGCGCGTCGCGGGCGCCCGGGTCAAAGGCGAATCCACGCCACGCCGGCCCTCTGACACCGCCTGGGAATCAGATCCCGGCGCTGTTCGACCAACCTGCACTGTGCAGCCATCCCCGGCGCTGTGCGGGTGCTGTGCGGCATGGCCAGTGTCATTCCGTGACACTGTGCCGCCTACTCCCGTACCTCCTCCACGCCGCGCCCCTCGAAAGGGGACGGCGGCACCCTCGAACGGAGTACGGCCACCAATTCCCCGCCCGCCTGGGACGGCGCCGTGATGCAAGGCCGGCGGGGCGCGTCACCTCCATCACCTCCGGGCGCTGTGCAGCCATCCTCGGTGCGGTGTGGCCATCCCCAGCGCTGTGGAGTCATCCCCGGCGCTGTGGAGCCCTGTCACGGTGGGACGCCACCACGCCGGCCCCTGTACGGCATGGGCGCTCCCGCCATCGAGGCCCACGAAAGAGCATGGATCGTCCTCGAAGGGTGTACGAGCGGCGACTTGGCGCGCACATTGACCGGCGCCGCCGTACGAGCGACGTGCGCCGCGTCCCCTCCGCTAGCTGCGGCGCCGCCCGGCCATCCCGGGCGCTGTGCGATCGGCCCAGGGTCTGTGCGATCAGCACCAGCGCTGTGCGGACATCCCTGGCCCTGTGGCACCATCCCGGGCGCTATGCTGCCATCCCCGGTGCTGTGCGGCCATGCTCCGATGGGACGCCGCCACGCCGGGCCCTGTACAGCACCGGGTGCCCTCGTCAGCAAGACCCTCGAACGGGTGCACGAACGGCGGTCAGACGTGTACGCCGAGCGAGCTACCCTCGAAGCTATTCCCCGACCAGCATATAGCCACCACGACACCGGCAAGTGTTGAGACGCCAGGACACCATCAAATCGCAAACGCTGTGTGCTAGTACCACGATACTGTGTAAAACCCCGTGCGGCACGTTTGTAAGCCGCCTCCCTTTAGTCTATAAAAGGAGGAGGCGGTCGCCCGGCCGCTGGGGGGACGAGATCATCACTACACACCTACACTCATTCTCATTCGCACACTCGCTCCCTGATATTGGCACTTTGCCTCAATCACTCAGCAGGGACTTGGAGGCCTCTCCTCCTCTCCCGCCTTGCTTGTAGCCCCCCTCTACAGGCACCACCGGTGCAAATTAATACAGCGCGCACACGCAAATCTGTTGGACGTACGACCCCGCGGTCGGAACCAGGATAAACCCGCGTCCCTGTGTTATCATTCGCACCGACCATCGAGAAGCTGATCACAACGTAACTTACTAGTTAGTGTCGGGACTAATCCTAACACCGACAGTTGGCGCGCCAGGTAGGGGGACTCGCGCTGTGATCGACCCCTCATCAGCATTCTCGATGGTGATTCGCACCGAGATGACGTCCCAGAGGTACGCCATGGGCAGCTCGGACCCTCTCCCTGCCGGATTCGAAATCCGGTTTGGGAGCCTGAACTTTCAGGTCACAGGGAACGGCTACCTCATGCGCCTCACCAACCGCGACGAACTCCACCCGTGGCGGTCAACTGGGCCGGGCCCAATGCCCGCCACGCCTGCTACTGACGCTCCGGCACCCACGCAGGCGGCTGCTGCGAGCGCCTCGACGTCCCGGCGCCGCAAACGCCCAGGTCAGCGCTCGCGTCAGGCGCGCGCGGAGCGACGCCGGGCAGCACGCGAGGCGGCTCGGAACGACGTGCCCCCGCCCAGCGACACGACGGCACACCCTGCGGGGGAGCACGCGGCCGCAGGGCCGCAGTTCCCCCACGGGATGCGCAACCCTACCGCGGCGTACGCCTCATCCGTCAGCACTGACATGGCTGCATATGAGGATCTCCCGGGCCATCACCTGCTGTCAGCTCGGAACCTCATCGCCACCACCAATGACGAGTCGTATCATGGCTCGCCCAGCGAGTTGCCACCCTCGACCTCGCATGGCTACGCGGAGTGGGACTTCTCCGGCGTACCGGACCCTGTGGTCTTCCGGCGGTTCCTTGACGCTGCGAACTACTGGTTCGGTTGCTCCAACGACTCCAGCGAAGGGAGCTACGATCCCTCGCGCGAGTGCTTCGTTGTCACCGCCAACGAGCATGCTGACGGCGCGAACGGAGCGGGCGACGGGAACGCGGCCCAGCATCCGGAGCCGAACCCGCCACCGGCCCCACCAGCGGGCAATGCGGATATCAATGCGCAGCTGGCCCAGGCGCGCGAGCTCGAGGCAAAGCTCGCGGAAGAGTACCGACAGGGGCGGCTCCTACGTACAACCATCGCAGGGGAAGCCTCGGCGCGCGGCGAACGCGCCCGAGAAGCCGGGAAGCAGGCCTGCGAGCGCATCAACGCCGACTTTAACGTGGACGACCCACACACGCCACTTCGTGCCAGCCAGAAACTCATCGCGGCGGCAACATTACTTCGGGCCATGCCCGAGCCATCAACGCCCGAGGCACGTAACCTGCGCCGCGAGGCGCAGACTCTCATCGAGCAAGCGGCCGTGCAGCAGGCCGAGAGCTCCGCGTCCCGCATGCGCAACCAGTCCAGCACGCGGGGCGACGGTGGCGCGCAGGACCAGGAGGCATCCGTCCACGCGGACGGCGCGGCGGGGCAGCCGCCAAATCGGGACAGGACGCCTGTCAAGGAGCGGATCCTTGACACGCGCGGCCAGGCCCACGACGGCGACGCTCGCAACGTCCTGAACGCCAAGAGAAGGGGCGACGTGGAGGCGCGAGCGGCGGCGGGCTACCACCCTCGACGAGGTGGTCGCTACGACAGCCGGGAGGACCGCTCGCCAACACCGGAACCCCCGGGAACCCGAGTGTTCAGCCGGGAGATCCGTGCGGTGAGTTTCCCCCAGCCCACCACCATCGACAAGTACACGGGGGAGACGGACCCTCGTGTGTGGCTCAACGACTACCGCCTGGCTTGCCAGCTGGGCGGTGCCACCACCGATGCGGTGATCATCCGCAATCTGCCGCTGCACCTTGCGGACTCGGCCCGAACATGGCTCGAGCACCTGCCACCCAGCCAGATCCACAGCTGGGACGACTTGGTCCACACGTTCGTAGGGAACTTCCAGGGCACATACGTGCACCCTGGGAACTCCTGGGACCTGCGGGCGTGCACCCAGAAGCCCGGCGAGTCGCTCCGGGACTTCATACGGCACTTTTCAAAGCGCTGTACTGAGCTCCCGAGCGTTGCTCAGTCCGAGATCGTGCACGCCTTCCTCGAAGGCACGACCTGTCGGGACCTCGTGCTCGAGCTCGGGAGGAGCCCGCCGGTCGACTCCAACGAGCTGTTCGACATCGCCACCAGCTTCGCCTCCGGAGAGGAGGCAGTGGGGGCCATTTTCGACAGCAAGAAGGGAAAGCGCGTGGACGACGCGCCCGCGGAGGGTAGCAAGTCCAAGGAGCCCGCGAAGAAGCAGAAGCGGGGCAAGAAGGGCAAGAAGCCCCACCATGACGCGTGTGCGCACGGGCGCGGCGAGGACGACGAGGCCCTCGCCGTTGACCCTGCCCGTAAGGGTCCTCGAGGGGCCCCTCGAGGCCCCGGCGTATTCGACGATATGTTGAAGAAGCCCTACCCGTACCACAAGACCCCAGTCAACCACACCCTCGAGCAATGCGACATGCTCAAGAAGTACTACCGCCGCGTCGCCGCGAAGGAGGACGAGGCCAAGAAGGACGGGGGTGACGGAGACGCTGATGGCTTCCCCGCGATGGAGAACGTCTTCTTCATCTTCGGGGGACCGACGGTGGACATGTCCACCAGCCGGCGCAAGCGAGAGCGGCACGAGGTCCTCGCCGCGGAGAGGGCTCCTCCTTCCTTCCTCGATTGGTCGGAGGACGCCATCACCTTCAGCCGCGAGGATCACCCAAACCGCATCCCCAACCCGGGCCAGTACCCATTGGTCATCGATCCCATCATCGGCAACGCGCGGTTCTCCAAGGTGCTGATGGACGGCGGCAGCAGCCTCAACATCCTCTACGCCCACACCCTACGGCTGATGGGGATTGGGTTGGACCAGCTGCGGCCCAGCACGACACCGTTCCATGGCGTTGCGCCGGGCAAGCGCGTCCAGCCCCTCAGTCAGATCGATCTGCCGGTCTGGTTCGGCACCCCGGACAACTTCCGCAAGGAGGTCCTCACCTTTGAGGTGGTGGGGTTCCGGGGCGCGTACCACGCCATCCTTGGGCGTCCGTGCTATGCCAAGTTCATGGCGGTCCCGAACTACACTTACCTCAAGATGAAGATGCCGGGGCCAAAAGGCGTCATCACCGTGGGCTCGTCGATCGAGCACGCATTCGACTGCGACGTCGAGTGCGTCGAGCACGCTGAGGCCCTGGCGCTCGACGAAACGCTAGTCGCGGACATGGAGAAGCTGGCCAACGAGGGCCCCGACTCCTCCGCCCAGCACGCGGGCAGTTTCGAGGCTGCCGAACAAACGAAGGAGGTGCCCCTCGACCCTGCAGCCCCCGAGGGCAAGGTGTTGAGGGTCAGTTCCACCCTCGACCCAAAATAGGAAGTGGTGCTCGTCGACTTTCTCCGCGCCAACGCTGACATCTTCGCGTGGAGCCCGTCGGACATGCCAGGCATCCCGAGGGTGGTCGCCGAGCACTCCCTTGACATCCTACCTCACTCCAGAGCCGTGCAGCAGCGGCTGCGGCGCTTTGATGAAGAAAGGCGCCGGGCGATCGGAGTAGAGCTGCGGAAGCTCCTCGAGGCCGGATTCATCAAGGAAGTTTTCCACCCAACGTGGCTAGCAAATCCTGTACTAGTTAAGAAAAAGAATGGGAAGTGGAGGATGTGTGTAGATGTAAAGAATCGGATGCCCGTTAGCCTAAGAGGGGGAGGGAGTGAATTAGGCAACTTAAAACCTTAACCTGTGGCTCACTAAATTTTACACAAAAGTAAACTAGAACATACTATCTATATGTGCAACTACGGTTGTTCTAGTGTGAAACTCCCATCCCAAAACAAGGTTTGCAACCTATAGCCATTCCTAGCAAGATACTACTCTAGGAAAGTAAAGGCAAGCAAAGATTGCAATAGAGTAAATGCGGAAACGTAAAGGGGATGAGAGGAAGCAAACTCTTGACACACGATTTATCCCGTGGTATCGGTAGGCACTAAGCCACCCCTAATCCACGTTGTTGAAGCACTCACACAAGAGTATTGCTTCTCGGTCACCAAGTCTCTCCCAAGAGCACCAACTTGACTTGCCACAAAGGCTAGCCACTTAGGCACTTGTCAAGCTCCCTTGGTCACCTTGATGCCGCCTCCACTAAGGAGCTTCTCCACCAAGGAAGGGGGTCTCCACGTCCCCCGCACAAAGTGTCCTCGCCGCTCCACACCAAGCCGGAGGGTCGATGACGATTGCCGGTGAGCCACTTAGGCCCCAAGGCTTCCGGCGAACCTTGTACAACTGGATTCACTCAAGAATCACCTCACAAGGTTGGCACAACCTTGCACTCACTCAGCTCTAAGCTAAGCCTAGCACTAAGCACATACACTAAGCATATGCAAGTCTATGGATGAGCAATTAAGCACTTGGATGGATTGGATATGATCTTCTAGGTGTCTTGAACTCTCCTGCACTTCCACACAATCCAGCTCGCTCAAATGGGTGAGTGGAGGGGGTATAAATAGCCCAAGGCATCAAACTAGCCGTTGGCTAACGTCCACTGAAAAAGGTACCGTCGGATGATCCGACGCTATATTTTCCAGGGCGTCGGTTCATCCGGTGCCCCTCCCACGTCACTTAGCCGTTGAGATTCTCTGACACAACTGCTCCGACGCTATGCACCGACGGTGCGTCGGATCATCCGGTGCTGAAGACTCCGCGCTCAAGTCACCTCTGTTAGCTTCCAATCGACCGTCGGATAGACCGACGCTTCTTCTTGTCCAAGGCGTCGGATCATCCGGTGCTGAAGGCTTCGTCTTGGCGCGTCTCTGTATGAATTCAAACTGAGCGTCGGATAGACCGACGGGGTCCCCACTCAGACCGTCGGATCATCCGGTGCTACTGTCTTCCTTGCTCTTCCTCTGCAACTCGTCCGACGCTACTAAATAATGGACCGTCGGTTCATCCGACGGTACCTAGGGTTTGACCCTGTGTACCAACTCGTCCGACGATTGCACCGACGCTTGTATTTGAGGGACCGTCGGTTCATCCGACGGTGTCTTTTCTTTTCCTTTTCTTGCTCGGTTTTGACCCTTGAAAAATACACTATCTTCTCAATTTGGCATATGGTTTTCTTGCATCCTTGGGACCTAGAAGTGTCTACAAAGACATGCTAAAACAATAGGGTTAGTCCCAATGATCATGTTGTCATGAATCACCAAAATCAAACTCGAACTAATGGCATATGAGGCCATGTTCGCTACAATCTCCCCCTTTTTGGTGATTTATGACAACACAACCAAAGCAAGCATAAATTTGCAAGAATTGACAGAATTAGAACCACTTACACTTGCTTGGATGCTTACCATCATCCAAACTCCCCCTAGATCAAACTTCCCCCTTTTTGATCTTCATGTTCACATTCTCCCCCTTTGGTCTCATATCCTTGAAACCACTTGTAAGCATCCTTGAGCCCACTTGTAAGCTTAAGCCACACGCTTGCTTTGGTCTCACATTCTCCCCCTTTGGAATAAAATCTCCAAAAAGTCCAAAGCAAACAGGTCCAAGGAAACTAGCAAGATCTAGCAACCATAGCTCAAAGGAGAGATGTTAAATGCAAGGGAGAAAGCCGCATGAACCATGATCCATATGTATGATATCGATGAAGATACCACATGTGAGAATAACTAAGGTGGATCATGTTGTCATGAAAACAATAGGGTTAGTCCCAATGATCATGTTGTCATGAATCACCAAAATCAAACTCGAACTAATGGCATATGAGGCCATGTTCGCTACAGTAGATTACACCGGTCTAAATAAAGCATGTCCCAAAGTTCCTTTTCCTTTGCCACGAATCGATCAAATTGTAGATTCCACTGCGGGGTGTGAACTCTTATGTTTCCTTGATGCCTATTCGGGTTACCACCAAATAAAGATGAAGGAGTCCGATCAACTCGCGACCTCTTTCATCACACCGTTCGGCATGTTTTGCTACGTAACAATGCCATTTGGCCTCCGAAACGCGGGCGCTACATACCAGCGATGTATGCAGCACGTTTTCGGGGACCACATCGGGCGAACCGTAGAGGCATACGTAGATGACATTGTCGTCAAAACCAGGAAGGCGGACGACCTGGTTACCGATTTGCGCGTTGCGTTCGATTGCCTGCGGGCAAACGGGGTTAAACTCAACCCCGAGAAGTGCGTCTTCGGGGTGCCGCGTGGCATGCTGTTGGGATACATTGTTTCTCAACGGGGCATCGAGCCCAACCCCGAGAAGGTCTCCGCCCTCGACCGAATGGGCCCGATTCGAGACCTAAAAGGGGTGCAGAAGGTGTTGGGCTGCCTGGCCGCCTTGAGCCGTTTCATCTCACGGCTCGGCGAGAAGGGACTGCCCCTCTACTGACTCCTGAAGAAGCACAAACGTTTCTCCTGGACTGTCGAGGCCTATGAGGCACTCGACAAGCTCAAGGCGACGCTCGCACACGCACCAATCCTCACGCCGCCTCGAGGCGGCGAGCCTCTGTACCTCTACGTCGCGGCAACCACCCAGGTGGTCAGCGCGGTCATCATCGTGGAGCGAGCAGAGGAAGGGCACGCCCTACCAGTTCAAAGGCCGGTGTACTATATCAGCGAAGTGCTGTCCGAGACCAAGGCGCGGTATCCCCAGATCCAGAAGCTGCTCTACGCAGTGGTGCTTGCGCGGCGCAAGCTGCGGCACTACTTCGAGGCCCATCCGGTCACGGTGGTCTCATCATTCCCGTTGGGAGAGATCATCCGTAACCCGGACGCTGCGGGCAGGATCGCAAAATGGTCCGTAGAGCTTATGGGCGAGACGCTCACCTACGCGCCGCGCAAGGCAATCAAGTCTCAGATCCTCGCGGATTTCTTTGCCGAGTGGACGGACACACAGCTGCCCCCGTTGCAGATCCAGGCCGAATGCTGGACCCTCTATTTCGACGGGTCGGTGATGAAAACCGGAGTGGGCGCAGGCCTGCTCTTCATCTCGCCCCTCGGGGAACACATGAGGTACGCAGTGCGCTTGCACTTCCCCGCATCGAACAACATGGCGGAATACGAGGCCCTCCTCTGCGGCCTCCGAATCGCCATCGAGACCGGCATCAAGCGCCTCGACATCAGGGGAGACTCGCAGCTCGTAATCGATCAGGTCATGAAGAATGCGAGCTGCCACGACGAGAAGATGGAAGCTTATTGCAACACCGTACGCGCCCTCGAGGACAAGTTCTACGGCATCGAGCTCAATCACATCCCCCGCAAGTACAACGAGGAGGCGGACGAGCTCGCGAAGATCGCGTCGGGGCGAATCACCGTTCCCCCGAACGTTTTCGCGCGAGACGTCGCCAAACCGTCCGTCGACCTCAGTCCAGCCCCCTCGAATCAGGAGGAACCCTCGGGGGCTCCCTCGAGTCCAGCAGGAGCGGAACCCTTGGACGAGGACCCCTCGAACGAGGCGTTCGTGCTCTCCCTACTCGAGGGGTACGGCGCGAACGAAGCCGAGGCCATGGAAATCGAGCCGACCCCCCGTGCGGAGGATTGGCGGGCCAAGTACCTCGCCTGGATCGATCGAGGGGAACTCCCCTTGGATCGGACCGAGGCTAGGCGCATCGCCAGGAAAGCCAAGTCATTCGCCGTGATTGATGACGAGCTGTACAAGCGCGCCACGTCCGGCGTCCTGCAGCGGTGCATTCCCATTCCCCACGGCCGGGAACTCATCCGTGACATCCACGCAGGCGTGTGCGCCCATCACGCGGCACCGCGCACCCTCGTGGGCAACGTGTTCCGCCAGGGTTTCTACTGGCCCACAGCGGTTGCCGACGCCAACGAGGTCGTGCGCACCTGCGAGTGGTGCCAGTTCTACACGCGTAGGACCCTTCTCCCAGCTCACGCCCTACAGACCATACCCGTCACATGGCCCTTCGCCGTGTGGGGATTAGACATTGTCGGGCCCTTGCGAAAGGCGCCCGGGGGCTACACCCACCTGCTGGTTGCCGTGGACAAGTTCTCCAAATGGATGGAGGCACGCCCAATCACCAACCTCAGAGCGGAGCAGGCCGTAACATTCTTCACCGACATCATCCACAGGTTCGGAGTGCCGAACTCCATCATCACCGACAACGGCTCCCAATTCACCGGCAGGAAATTCCTGGAGTTTTGCGACAACCACCACATCCGCGTGGACTGGGCGGCTGTCGCACACCCACAGACTAACGGCCAAGTGGAACGTGCCAATGGCATGATTTTACAAGGCCTTAAGCCCAGGATCTTCGACAGACTGAACAAGTCCGGCCGGAAATGGCTTCAGGAGCTCCCAGCGGTCATTTGGAGCCTCAGGACCACTCCGAGCAGAGCCACGGGATTCACGCCGTTTTTCCTAGTCTATGGTGCAGAGGCCGTTCTCCCCACAGACTTGGAATACGGATCGCCCAAGATTAAGGGCTACGATGAAGGTTCGAACCAGCGAGCTCGCGAAGACTCGCTGGATCAAATAGACGAAGCCCGTGACGTGGCCATGATGCAATCGGCAAGATACCAGTAGGCGCTAAGGCGGTATCAAGCTCAGAAAATCTGGCGCCAAGACCTCAACGAGGGCGACCTTGTGTTAAGGCTGCGCCAGGACAACCAAGGCCGCCACAAGCTGTCACCACCATGGGAGGGGCCCTATGTCGTCGCCAAGGTGCTCAAGCCCGGCACGTACAAGCTGGCGAACGAGCAAGGCGAAGTCTTCACCAACGCTTGGAACATCCAACAGCTACGTCGATTCTACCCTTAGAAAGGATTTCCAAGTCTTTTTGCACATATCCGACGCCCCAGTCGGCTGTACAAATGTAAAGTTTTCTTTTCGATAAAGTCAAGGGCGACTCGGTTTTCTCCCCGAAAACCAAGTCCCCCTCGGGGGCTACTGCGGGGGGCACCCCCCCTAAATCGGTCCCATTTTTTCACAATTTTCGCAAAAAATCTTTACTTCAAAAGCGCCAAGTACGTCTTGACCCGGGAGTTTGAGCGAAATGACGCAGGACGCGAATGGCCAAAGGGCGAAGACGGGTGAGTCGGGGATAGCCTACGCCTCGCGGTAGGATACGGCCCTTCCCCCTCACCACTTTGCCTAGGCGCTACTCGTGAAAACGAACGATTCCAGCTGAAATTCGCCTAAACGACAGGGAGAGACGGAACGGTGCAATCACAAAAAACGAAATGGCACTTAAGCTTACAAATACTTTAAGCAAACTGTGTTTATTACATAAAGCCACGAGGCTCGATTACTAACTACAATCTAAGGGCCTGAGTGCCCAGCTGCTTTCAGGGCTCGAGGGGCCCGGCGGGAGGAGCTTCCGGGAAGAGGATCTCGGCGAAGTCGTCGGCGAGGATGTCGACGGCAGGAGTGGCAAGCGTGTCCAGGCGGCTCGCCTCGGCCTCCGCACCATCATCGTCGAGGTCATCAGCAACGATGTAGCCCGTAGCCAACGCCGCAAGGTTAACCCGGTAATGCGATTGCACCACGCCAAGGGTCTTCTGGATCCCCAGGCGGAGCGCACCTCGCATACGCCGGGCGACGTGGCCGCCCAATGCTCGGAGGCGACTCGCCACAGTGCTCCCGGCCTGCCCGTCGCCCTCGTCGACACTCTGGCACGCCTCGAGGGCTGCCTCCTGCAGAACCCCCAGCTCCTGCTGGGAGGAATTGTAGGCCGCCTGGAGCACCTCCGCCTGTGTCGTTGACGTCCCGAGAGCAGCCCGCAAGCCTGAAAAACGGAAGACGAATAAAAGTTGAGAGCGGATCTCGACGAACCCAAGCAACAAACGAAGAATCCGAGAGAGGTGACTTACCCTCGACCGCGCGCGCGGTTTCTGCCGCCTGCCGCAGCTCGAGGATAGCGGCGTCCTTCTCCTCGGCAGCCTGCCGCAGCTCCTTGAACGACACGGCTTCCAGGACCAACTCCCCTTTGAGCCGCGTGACCTCTGAATCCCAGAGCTGGAGCGCGGCTTGAACCTCTCCCAGCGTGGTGCGCTCTCGCTGGAGCTGGCCTTGCGCTTCCTCCCGAGCCGAGCGCTCGTGCTGGAGGGCGGCCTGAGCCTCCTTGAGGGCGGACCGCTCTTGCTGGAGCTGGCCCTCTGCCTGCTGACACGCGCTCCGCTTTTGGCGAAGCTGATCCTCCACCGCGGCGAGCGACGTGACCTTCTCCTGCAGATCAGCGCTCAGCTTCTCGGCCTCCTGGGCCTTCTGCTCGGCCTGAGCCTGCCAGGACCTCGCCCCCTCGAGGGTGGTGCGGTCTTGCTGGAGCTGGGTCTGTGCCGCGATGAGGGCAGTCTCTTTCTGCGCCAGTAAGGTTTGCGCCTCGGCCAGGGCAGCGCGCGCCTTCTGCAGCTCGCCGTTCGCTGCCGTCAGCACCCCCTCCTTCTCTAAGAGCACGGCCTTCACTCTGTCGACCGCGGTGGCGCCCTCCGCGGTGAGAGCACGCTGGTCCAGGAGCGCGTCCTGCACGGCCATTAGCCGGTACTCCAGCCAGCCGTTGTTCGTCTGCAGGGCCTCCACCAGGGCGTCCAAGGCTTCGTACTGCCCCCGGTACCAGTCGAGGCTCGAGCTCAACTGGGAGAGGCGGTTGTACTTCTCGCGCGCCTGGCCCTGCAGCTCCTGTGAGCATCAACCGAAGGGCAGAGAGAGGAATCGGAATGTGAAACACTCGAGCGAGAAACAAACGAGAAAATGAACTCCAACCAAGCAAAGATGCTCACCTCGAAGAGCTGGAACGACCGGCCTTCGTGGAGTCGGAGCGCCTCGGCCAGCGCAGCGTTGAGGGAGGCGCCGTGCTCGCGGAACTCTTGCCACAGTGCCTGCTCGGCCTGGGCCTTGTCGATCAAGGTACGCGGCACCCCGGGGGGACGCAACCCCTATTCCGACTGCGACGCGGTGGCATTAGATGCTGGCGGCGTGGCACGGGACGTCGACGCCCCGGCGTCGTGCGCCGGTCGCTGCGACATCACGCAGTCGTCAGCCCGGATCACCAGCACCTCGGTCGTAGGCCCGGGGGCTGGCCCGGACGACCTCCTCGACCGGCCCCTCGTGAGGGCACCACCAGCAGGGGCCCCGGCCGTCTCGCGGCCCCTGATGGACCGGCTCTCCGAATGAGCCAGCCCGCGCCCTTGGTGAGGGTCGCGGAGCACCAGCGCATGCTGCGGCATCGCGGCCGCCACCGCCACCTCCTGCTGCGACCCCGCGGCCGCGGTCGGGGTGCGTGATGGCTCGCCCGCCGCTGCCATGCTCACCGCCGCCCGTGGCACCCTCTCCGAGCGCCGCCCAGTCGTCAAAGACGTCCTCAACTTGAGCGCCTTGGCGGGCGCAAGATCGGGGACGGTCGGCGACGCCCTGACAACGAAATGAAAGAAGGGGATGAGCGGCTGTTTCTCGAAATCGATGGCATGTGGGAAACGATGCTACTTACCTCAAACTGGAGAAGCCCCGCTTCCTCTTCCTCGAGGACTGGGGGGCACCTCTACTGCGCCCACCGGCGCCTCTGCGGTGCCCGCTGACACCTCCACCGACGACCCGGTGACGGGCGGCACCGTGCCCGCCTCAAGGGTCAATTCCGCGGCCGCCCCCTCGACCCACGGGGACGGGGGCACCGCGGGTTCCCACCTCCCAGAGATGGTCCGCTCCCCGTCGCTCTCCTCCTCGTCCGAGGACGAGTTCTCCAGCACCGGTGGGGGAGAGAGACCTTGCTGCTCACGCAGCCGGTACTCCTCGTTGTACTGATCAAGGCGCTCCTGCCGCCTGATCCTTCTCTCCTTCGCAAGGGCCGCCCGGTCCCGCTCCCGCTGCTGCGCGGCGCGACCGGCGGCCTGAGACCGAGGCATTGGCGGGTCCGATCGGGCGGCATTGACGGTCACCAGCTGTGGGCAGGGATTGTCAGGATGAAGAAAAAATGCGAAACAAGAATCAAAGAAGAAAAAACGGTGCTCACCGGCTCGGCGTCGGGGAGCATCGCGAACGACCAAAGGTCGTCGTCGCTATGCGGCACCACCTTGAGGTTGATCGCGCGCCTCACCCGCGTGGCCGCATACCCCTTGGGGAGAGGCTCCTGCAGCAGCCGTGAGCGCGCCAGCGACATGGGGTTGGCCGCATCACTCATCTCGAAGATGCAGAGCTCCCTCTCCATGAGGGGAATGACCCGCCGGTGGTGGAAGTTGGCGATGATCGAAGCCACCCCCAGCCCGGCGTCCGCCAGCTGGCGCAGGGCGGAGGTAAGGGACTCCAACCTTCGTTGTCGCGACGGGGGCGACACGCCGTGAAACCAGGCGTCAGACTTCCCCATCAGCACCTTCCCGGTGTACGGTGGAAGGCCAACGCCGTCGTTGCGGAGGTAGAACCACCCCTTCTCCCAGTCCGCGTTGTTGGAGGTCATGGTGCACAGTGGGTACAGCTCCTTGCGCGCGTCCCGCAGTGCGAGCGTAAGGCCGCCGGCGCGAACCGCCCGGCGCGTCTCCTTCTCGGCTGTGGCGAGGGTGTGAAGCTCGCCGCGAAAGAGATGGACCCAGAGGTCCCAGTTCGCTGGGATCCCCAGAAATCCCTCGCAGACGGCGACGAAGGCAGCCGCCTGCGAGATGGCGTTGGGGGCGAAGTTGTGCAGCTCCACCCCGTAGTGGTGACACAGCCCCCTCATAAACCGGCTCGCTGGGGCGGCGAAGCCGCGCTCGTGGAGACGGGCGAAGCTGACGACGTAGCCGTGCGGAGGGTTGGGCTCCCTGTCCGACGCCGGCGGGACCATCCACGCCGGGTATGGGCCGTCGCCGGCCGGCATCAACTGCCCGCCGTTCACCAGCTCGTTCAGCGCCAGCGGCGTCACCGTCGACCGGGGCCACGAGAAAGGCTCCACCACTCGAACCGGAGGGACCATGGAGGACGACAGCGAGAAGCAAGGATGGCGGCGGAAGCGCAAAGAACGCGAGCAGATCCAAAGCGGCGGAGCGCACGGCCGAGAGGAAGACGAGCTGCGTGCGGGGATGGATGCGAATGGCAAGGTAAGGGACCTCGCCCCTGCCTCCCCCCGCCGTTTATAAGATTTAGGGGAGCAACGCCACCGAAAACTCCGCACACAACGCCGATTAACGCGACGGGCGCCCCGCGTCGCTGACGAGCGGGGCCCGCCGCGCCGAAACGGTCGTACGCGCGCGCACACGCTATCATTACGACGCAAAAATCGAAGGGGCGCGGCGCCCCGTCCCGTCCGCCCCGCACGTCGCCCACGACGCCTGCGGTGCGCCGCCTGAAAAGGCGCGCCCGCCTCGCACGATCGGCGTCCACGATCTGCACCCATTAAATGGCTGGGTTCCTTCCTGAGTAAGGATGACCCCTCACGAAACTAGAGCAAATCGCTCGAGAACCGACCCCTCGCGGGTGCGATCGATGCCCCGATCTAAAACGGGCGGAGCCGTGGCTCACTGAACGAACTCGAGGGCCGGGCCCCTCGAATGCTGCGTTTAGTGATCAGCGGTTCCAAGACCTGCCCGTCGAGGGTAGGCGTCGCAGATGCCCCTCAAGCGGGGATTTACTGATCAGCGGTTCCAAGACCTGCCCGTCGAGGGTAGGCGCCGCAGATGCCCCTCGAGCGGGAATTTACTGATCAGTGGCTCAAGGGTCGGCTCGACTACAGCCCAGCGGGCTCCACAGATCAAGCCAAGACGGGGGCACGTTAGTGCCACCCCGCGAAGGCCCTACTAATCAGAGGTTCGAAGCCTGACCCTCGAAGGGTTCGAACAGGCACCTCAGATTGACAGAGTCAGGGACGACCAGGGCGCGCGCATTCGAGCCTGACCCCGAGCTCGCAAGCTCGGGGGCGCCCCATAGTTCGTGTTCAAGGCCAACGAGGGCAGCTAGTCGAGGGATCCCACCGAGGGAGAGCTTCCGCGCCCTCGGTCCCAATCGAACGGGACCGAGCCCTGCCTAGCACACCCGCGTAAGTGCTCTTATGGACGTGTCTCCGGACCACGAGCCGACCCTTATCGAACGGGGCACGGACGTCCACTTGAACCACCCGCTAACAGCTCGACGAGGAACCCATGATTCGCGACCCGTTCGATGGGAGTCATGAGCACCTCACCCCTCCGCCCCGCGAAGGGGCGGCGAAGGGGCGCACAGACGAGTCGGAGAGCTAGCCTCGATCGCCTTGAGTGGGCCCAGGCTCGGGGGCTCGACGCACGGCTACACCTCCTGGACGTACCCGAACGCAAGCAAATACCGGTACGCGCGCATGGCACCGCCGAGGCCGGCTGAAATAACACCGAGGCCGGCTGAAATAAACACCTCGCGCGCCGGCCGCACGCTGCGAAAAAACCTTGCAGGAATGCACACACACTCCTCCAAGGCTTCGGGGGCTACACCCGCGGGTGCGCTAGCGCGCCCCCACGGAACGCCACAACGCCCAGGCGGGAAGAAAGTCCCATCAGAAAGCACCAGCTTTTGCAAGTTCCTACGGATACTATTGCAAAGGCTCGGGGGCTACTGTCGGGGACAGCCACAGGGGTCCCCTAATAATGGGGGAAATCGCCCCATTTTCGAAAAATAACGAAAGCGAACAAGCAAACCACACCACGTGCGACAGCGGCCCAGGGCAGGGCCCACGTCCCAAAAAGCCTCACCGGCCCAACGAACAGTCGACCCCCGGCGCTCCTCGAGCAAACCTCCGACCCGCTCGAGGGCCGGGCGCCGTGCCGCGAAACCCCTCCGCCTCGCTCGAGGGCCTGACGCCCCCTCGGGCGAGTTTTCGCCTCGCTCGAGGACCTGACGCCCCTCGAGCGAGTTTCCGCCTCGCTCGAGACCTCCTCCGATCCGCGACACCACCCCTGCTCCCACGACCGGAGCATTAAATGCTCTGGCGCGTCGCGGGCGCCCGGGTCAAAGGCGAATCCACGCCACGCCGGCCCTCTGACACCGCCTGGGAATCAGATCCCGGCGCTGTTCGACCAACCTGCACTGTGCAGCCATCCCCGGCGCTGTGCGGGTGCTGTGCGGCATGGCCGGTGTCATTCCGTAACACTGTGCCGCCTACTCCCGTACCTCCTCCACGCCGCGCCCCTCGAAAGGGGACGACAGCACCCTCGAACGGAGTACGGCCACCAATTCCCCGCCCGCCTGGGACGGCGCCGTGACGCAAGGCCGGCGGGGCGCGTCACCTCCATCACCTCCGGGCGCTGTGCAGCCATCCCCGGTGCGGTGCGGCCATCCCCAGCGTTGTGGAGTCATCCCCGGCGCTGTGGAGCCCTGTCACGATGGGACGCCACCACGCGGACCCCTGTACGGCATGGGCGCTCCCGCCATCGAGGCTCACGAAAGAGCATGGATCGTCCTCGAAGGGTGTACGAGCGGCGACTTGGCGCGCACACTGACCGGCGCTGCCGTACGAGCGACGTGCGCCGCGTCCCCTCCGCTAGCTGCGGCGCCGCCCGGCCATCCCGGGTGCTGTGCGACCGGCCCAGGGTCTGTGCGATCAGCACCAGCGCTGTGCGGACATCCCTGGCCCTGTGGTACCATCTCGGGTGCTATGCTGCCATCCCCGGTGCTGTGCGGCCATTCTCCGATGGGACGCCGCCACGCCGGGCCCTGTACAGCACCGGGTGCCCTCGTCAGCAAGACCCTCGAACGGGTGCACGAACGGCGGTCAGACGTGTATGCCGAGCGAGCTACGCTCGAAGCTATTCCCCGACCAGCATATAGCCACCACGACACCGGCAAGTGTTGAGACGTCAGGACACCATCAAATCGCAAACGCTGTGTGCCAGTACCACGATACTGTGTAAAACCCCGTGCGGCACGTTTGTAAGCCGCCTCCCCTTAGTCTATAAAAGGAGGAGGCGGTCGCCCGGCCGCCGGGGGGACGAGATCATCACTACACACCTACACTCATTCTCATTCGCACACTCGCTCCCTGATATTGGCACTTTGCCTCAATCACTCAGCAGGGACTTGGAGGCCTCTCCTTCTCTCCCGCCTTGCTTGTAGCCCCCTCTACAGGCACCACCGGTGCAAATTAATACAGCGCGCACGCGCAAATCTGCTGGACGTACGACCCCGCGGTCGGAACCCGGATAAACCCGCGTCCCTGTGTTGTCATTTGCACCGATCATCGAGAAGCTGATCACAGCGTAACTTACTAGTTAGTGTCGGGACTAATTCTAACACCGACAGATGTGCTCATAAAAGTATGGTTGTGTGCATGTATTCGTATGGGCGAGTGTGCACATGTGCGTCTGTACTATGTGATTTGAAAAAAAAAATGCAACTGATGGTTAAATATCATGTGGCCAAAGGGTTTTTTTTTGGAAATGTTGGGCAGAGATTCTTAGTTGCTAATTTGATTTCCCTTCTGGAGCAAATGTCCAAATTAGCTGGACTATACGGTCACTTGACAAGAATTTTTGAAGAAGAAAAATAGCCCGCAGTCACTTGACAAGAAGTTGTGGTCACTGATTAGTGCTTTCAGCCGCCTGTACCCGTCATCAGATCTGCAGGGTGCGTCTTCGGATGAAAGTTCATGCTTAATTGAGTGGTACATGTAGATTTGTCCACTAGGAGTAGAAAAAACGTGCCGTAGCAATTGCATGTCTACAAGTGGCAAACACAGGGAGAATTTAACGTCTGCATCGGCAGTCCTTTTTCCTCATCCCACCAATGAAAAACTTGCTCTATTAATCTTTTTAAAAATCATATATCCGCTTTTTTTGAAAGTAAAAATCATATCCACTTTAATAATATAGCTAAAAAAATCCACATTATTTTGATGTGCACTGCAAATTAATGGATTTTCTGGAACCAAATACAGCCTATCATTGTAAGGTCTATTTCTTGAAGCTTTTTCAAAAGTTTAGCTAGCAACGATTTTATTCAGGAGAGTGCGCGCCCGTGGCAACAAATTACAAGACATATCTGCTACCCACATGCATCATGCATGCATGGACCACATACATACCAAATGGACTCCAACGCGATATCAAAAGAAGAAAAAGAAATCCTCCTTCTGTCAGTACGTAATTCAATAGAAGAAAAGGTATTCACAAAAGTGATACCCAAACCATGGTCTGTTGACTGTTTTCAAATTAAAAATAACAAAAATGGGTGTGATAAGTTTCTGACAGTATGCATGGGTTTTGTTTCGGCAAGAGTATACTGATTCGGGACACAATCATGTTAAGAAGTTGCTACCAGCTGCTCAAGATCACATAAAAATTTCAAGATAACAAACACATGTCATATCATGCATTCATAGAGTAGTGTGCTACTCCCTCCGTCCCACAATATAAGGACTTGAAGCATTCAAACTTCAGAAACAACAGTGAAGAAAAATGGCGTCTATACCCCTCATTTTACACTACCCACCAACTCTTCACCCCTCACCAACCTCATTTAGTTTTGTCTTATCCCCCCAAATCCTTATATTTTGATATAAATTTTGAACCCTCCAGGATCTTATATTATGGGACGGAGGGAATAGATTCACCTCTGCACTACACACAATAATGTTATACTCTGTCTCCTCGATCACCTCTGTGCATAGTGTCTCTCCTTTACCGTTGATCATCATTCTCGGCAAATGCCTGAAGTGAGAGGGAAGAAGACATGCGTCCAAATCCACTCCATTCACTGTTAAGACTGTGTTTAGATCCAGAGGTGAAAAACTTTGGGGGTTGTTACATCCGGTGTTTCAAGGGGTGTTCATATACTAATAAAAAATAAATTATAGAACTCATTTGAAAATCACGAGACAAATCTATTAAACCTAATTAATCTATCATTAGTTCATGTTTTCTGTAGAAGGATGTTGTCAAATGATGAATTAATTAGGCTTAAAAATCGTCTGACGCGGTTATCGAAATCTGTGCAATTAGTTATTTTTCGTCTACATTTAATACTTCATATGCATGTCCAAATATTCAATGTGACGGATGAAAAAAATTGCATAAGAAACTCAATAGAGCCTTAGTTTGCAATTATTGTCGATCAGATCAGACACTAGCTCAAGTCACTAGCTAGCTTACTATGATACTCGCTGTTTGGAGCTGGGGTCAGCAGGCACGGCATGCAGGGGGAGCCATGCTTTAAATCCAATAATCCAGTGCAATGACCATTGACCAATACCAAAAGGCGAGTCTCTCGCAAGGACAAAGGGAGGCGCTACAGTGACTGTGTAGTAGGAGTAGCATTGCTCCTACACCTGTTGGCTGTGTGAGCTTTTGCAGCAGCGAGCAGCACCAGCAGGGAAGGTGGACGGATGGCCTGCCTTGCTCTTGCTGATTGATTGATGTGATGGGAAGGTTGAAGGATTCTCCATCCCCCTGCCCTGCCGTGCAAGTGGCAAACGCCTTTTGGTGTGGGGTGCGCAGGGTGGGGGTGGGGGGGGGGGGGCAGGGACGTGGGCATCGCCGCATCGGCATGGCCGCATGGCATGGTCCATATCCATGGGGTCGAGGGCATGCCCTGTTTGGTTGCTTCTATATTACTGCTGCACATGCCCTGATACCTCTTCTGAATCCTGCTGATCGATCGGTCGCTCCTCCTGTCAGTGGCATGTTATTAGGGTCTTGTTTAGTTCGGTGAAAAATTTGTCTTTTGAACGTTTCATCTCCTGTAGCACACTGTAACACGTTTCATTTGTTTGTGGTAAATATTATCCTACCATGGCCTAACTAGGTTCAAAAGATTCGTGTCGCGAAGTACATCAAAACTGTGTAATTAGTTATTTTTTTACCTATATTTAATACTCCGAACATATGTCTTTTGACGTATTTAATGTGATGTGATGGAGAGAGAGTGGAGAAAACGTTAGAAACTTTAGCAAACGAAACAAGGCCTAGGTTGGAACAGAACTGCCGAAAAGAATCGTATAGCCACCACCCTCTCGGGAAAAAATGCGCAATTCTGACTATATATATATTTGAATAATAAGTAGTTGTTCAGATAACTAGTTAATTTGTATTCTTTTGGATGAATAGAATGTGCAATTCTGTATATCTGGATAAGTGGTTGTGTATTTTTTTTGGGTGGGGGTGGGGGATATAGAGGAAGTAGAAGAGTAGTGTGATTACTAATAATAAAGGGGGTTTACAGGTTGGGAACGTATCAGGTGGAAACCAATCCACTTATGCAAACTATGCAAACTCCAATTAAGAGCGTAAGATCTGGATCAGATGGTTGGGGAGAGAGGTGGCAACAATTTACAAAAAAAACCGCCCGCCGGCTCCCTCCTACTCCAGTCTTGTTTTGCAAAAACACCCCCTACCCCTAATTGCAGCAGCCAGGACCCCCGACCCGGCGACTCCGTTCCCAGCGCCGCCGCACCGCGGAAATCCGACGCCGCCGCCATGGAGTCCGCCACCGGAGACCCCGTTCTCAGCGCCGTTACCTCGCCATGGAGTCCGCCGCCGGCGACCCCGTTTCTCAACGCCGCTGCCCCGCCATGGAATCTGCCGCCGCCGACCCCTTTCCCAATGCCAGCGACCCCCGACCCGGCGACCCTGTTCGCAGCGCCGCCACCCGGCCATGGAGTTCGCCGCCGCTGCCAAGGACGTGGACGCCAGCACCTTGAGTCCTCCGCCGCCCAGGCCCGATGCATCAGAGTAAAATCGAACTGAGTAGTCTCAACAAGAGCAGGACACGAACACTCCATCATAGTAAAATCGAATTCTCCCGTGGCCGGTGCTGCCCCGATGGCCGAATCGTTCGATTCCAATTCGTTCACACTGCTGTGGCGAAGTTGCTCAGCCCCCGTCCACGGCCGCGGTGACGACAGCCGCCGCCAACTCGCCCCTTCTCCTTCCCACTGATCTGACACTGCAGGCTCTAACCGGGGGTAAGTACGGTGGCAGTCGCCGGCGGTAAAGTGTGGTGCTCCGGGCTCGACGCCTCCACACCGTCGTAACCTCGCGCGGTCGGGTGACGAGGTGGTCGAGCTGGGAGGGGCAGCGGCGCTAGGACGAGGTGCAGCGGCGCTGGGAACGGAGTCGCCGGGTCTGGGGTCCTGGCTGCTGCGATTAGGGGTAGGGGGTGTTTTTGCAAAACAAGACTGGAGTAGGAGGGAGCCGGCGGGCGGTTTTTTTAAATTGTTGCCACCTCTCTCCCCAACCATCAGATCCAGATCCTACGCTCTTGATTGGAGTTTGCATAATTTGCACAAGTGAGTTGGTTTCCACCTGATACGTTCCCTTACAGGTTTCCTATATTTGAGATAATATATTTGGTGAGTAGTTCGCGGTCAAAACAATACACAATCGCACATTTTTATGTGTCGATTGCCGACATGTTCGTTAATAAACGTCGACTTCGTCAATATCAAAAATTTATCAACTCAATCTTTCGGAAGTGCTTGCTCCTAAGGGTAAGGTTGCATGCGTGTGTTTGTAGAGGTGAGTGTGCATGCATATAGGTGTGTTGGTCCATCTTATCAAAAAAGAGGAAAGGGACATTTTGAAAGGAGGATGCCGTTGGTTAGAAACAATGTCTTCGGAGTTCTTCAACAAAAGTGGATGGAATGTCCGGAAGCGAATCATGGATTAGTCGCCGGTCTTCAAGTGAGAGTCTGCATTTCTAAATTATAAGCTAGCTATCCATATATATTGTTCCCGCCAATTGCACAAGTGTAAGTTGTATGTTTTCTTTGCGTGGGGTTCATCATAGTTTAAAATTTGAATATTTTTATCTCTTGAGTTCAGATATTTGAGTGAGAAAGATATATACCGGAGTATATTTATATTGGAAGTTGGTTTCTCAAAAATATTCATTTTTATATCTGTTGTCAATATACTATATATAACAGGACCTACATAGCTATGGTTAAGTATAGCAGACCATGCTAATGTCTATCGTAATTTTTACTACGAGATATGTTTGGTTTCACGTTGAATCTAATAACACTCTTTAATTTTACATTGTCGATCGTTGCGACTTTATTTTTTTATACTGATGGTTTGACTTGGGATAAATTTAAAAACAATTAGTGCGTAGCAATTAGCATTTACCACAAGCTAGCTAATTAAGTTCAGAACTCACCACTGAGACTAGCCTAATCAAGACCTCATTCAAATGGTTATGATGCTATAAGGGTTCTGTAACACCCCGCCCACCATAGCTTGGGAGGATTCGCCTTGAAGGCTTGGCTGCTAGGTCCCGTCGCCGTGGCGACACAGGCGCGGCACGGAGCGGCGCTGTGCGGCGCGTGGCGGCATGCTTGGCGGCGGACGGCCAATGCAGCCCCTGGGCGCGGCGTACGCTAGGCGAGGGCGCGCAGTCGATATGGAGCACGAGTCCACAGCGGAGGGTGCGAGGGCACCGTACACCGGAGCACTAGGCGGGCGACGTGTGGCAACGCGGAACACGGTGCGCGCACACGACGCAGAGCGCGGCGACGCCAGCGGCTGGCACTCGTTTTATTCCATTTAGTCAAGTTCAAAAATGCTAAACTCCAATTTCTTGAATATAACTTGAAAATCTCCAAAAATAAAAGTTGTAGACCAACTATAGGGCTACAACTTTTACAAAGGGTGACCTATGTTTTGGTGATTCGTTTGACAGGAAAAACGTGACGAAGTTACAGATTTTCCACGGCTTTGATTACTATTCATAAGAGCTTCCACACTGTTTCTGGCTAATTTGCACTCAAAATTTGAATGTCCATCAATTACAAAAAATGTGTTCCCGGAGACAACGAAAAACTTTTATATTGGCAGAATTTGAACTTATATAGTGAAATTTGGAGAACGCGCAAGAAAACCATTTCAGCCTTCTAGAGCTCTTAGGGGTTTGACCAAGTTTTGAGATTTTTTTGTGACCAAGGTTCCTTTTGCAAAATTGATCAAAACTATGCTAAGCATGCTTTGAGACTAATTAATCTTGATTAACATGATTAATTAGGGTATTTAGCTTAACTAAACACCTGGGGTGTTACAAACACCCCGCCCACCAAAGCCGTAGGGGCGGGCATGAACCCATATGTCATGTCGTGTAACACCCCGCCCACCAAAGCCGCACCGCCCAACCCTTCCGTAGGGGCGGGCACGCGTACACATAGCACCCTGTTTACACTTTCGTCCTCGCTTCGTGTAAAAGGTTTAACCCGAGGGTGTTATGGCTGGTGGACAAAGGCTTATAAGTTGGCTCCACCCTTGCTCAACTAGCAATGTGGCACTAAACACGCACACCTGCGCTCATGTGCCACTCATGGACCATCCAAATTGGGCCGGGTGTGAAAGATTCTTACATATAATTAAAAAATAGTTGTTCACTAACAATGACAGATTATTGAACAAAACAGATAGCCAGCCACATCAGAGCTCATACTTCATCTCTCTCTAAATAAAATAAGTGTCGAGAAACGTGTTTGTAAAATATCACACTTCCTGAGCAACAGTTATTCAGGCAGTTATTTAGGGATGAAGGGAGCAGATCTTATCGCTTGATTTACACGCGTGCAGCGCAAGTATATTATTTCAAACTAACAGTGTCGAAGTTTAAGCATGCATGTCTGGCGAAAATGGTAAAGCCCAAATGAGGTAAGCAAAGCAGGATATGCCGTTGTTGTGGCGCCCCCACCACGTTTCAAATAACGTCACCATCGTCTGTGAGTGTTTTTTTTTTGGAAAGAAACAAAATGATGCAAATGCTTCTTAAAGCACTTTTAAGTACGCATGTAAACGTACGTATACATATAGCAGCATAACCTTTATTATTTAGATAAATAAATATGAGGAATTTTCATCATTAGCAGCACTTGAGCGGTGGTAGACTGGCAGTGGCAAAGCTGCAGGAACAAGTTATTAGAGGGGCGCGTCTGCCTTATCGATGCATAGACATGAGCCATGCATGGGGTGCATATATATGGTAAAAAATCGATAATAAATGAATTTGCATTTTTGTGTGGATAGATGCATCATATATATCTGCACCCTGCTGTGCCCAGTTCACACACACTAGAATCGCATCATCATCCCATATGCTTTTATTTAACTCGTCGTGACGACTACATTTTTAATATGGTGGCAGTAGGACTATATACTTCATTTTAAAATGGACGCATTAGTAGTATTATACTTAATTTTATCCGTCCCAAATATTGTAAACTTGTTTTAGTGGTCGCCGGTCGCGTAAATCCTAGGTTTCAAGATCCATCCTGTCTAATTGAATTCAACAAACCAATTGTACTCAAACCCAGATCTTACTGGATTATATACATAAACCATTGTCCCACATAAATCCAGGTTTCCAACACACCCAAGATTACAATTTACCGAAGTTTTAAGCTCGACAATATACATGGCACACTAGAATGTTCTAGGGGCTGTTTGCTTCACAGCCACAGTTTGCCTCGCCACACGCGCCACAACCACGCCTCCTGTGGCTCGCCATGCAAGTTGTGGCGGCCAAAGTCACTGCCACACGTCACAGCTCGCCAAACTGCAAAACGGCAAGTAGAAGGAAAAAAGATAGGAGTAAGAACTTGTGGCAGCCAGCCAGCCACCGAAAAAAGTTGAACCAAACAGTTGCCTTCTCTGTGGCTCGCCGAACCTTAAGCAGGCAAGGTGTGGCTGCGAAGCAATCAGCCCCTAATAACAAACAATTGATTGCTGGAAGACACTAGCTCAATTAAAATAATTATTTTCAGGCTAAAGAGGGGAGAGAATGGTGGTCCAATGTACATTTTGTCTTTTCCCCACCGGTCAGATCTTTCTTGTTCCTCCTTTCTCTTCCCCCTCGCGCCGCGACGTCCTCGACAAAAAAAAAAAGGCATTTCATAATATTTTGTGGCATCTTCTTCCTCTTCCCCCTCGCCCCGCGGCTCCTCTACAAAAAAATGGCATTTCACAACCATTTGGTAATTAAGAACACTTCAAATAATTTTATGGCACTGAGCGAGAGAAGTTTTCAAAAAAATTGTAGCACCAAGAGAATTTGCTAAAAAAAGTATGCTAAGCCCTTATTTAGTTCCACTAAAAGTACTATTCACTGGTCACATCCGATGTTTGGACACAAACAACATTACATTGAGTATTAAGTTGTAGACAAAAAAATAATTAATTGCACATATTGCAATAACTTTACGAGATGATGATTTGATAATGTCATACTACATTAACAATGTTCTAATGATGAATTATTTAAACTTAAAAGTCGGTCTCACGATTTACCGACGAGTTCTAAAATTAATTTTTTATTAATATCCGAACATCCTTCTGACATCCATGAAACATCCATGTGACATTGTAAAACTTTTCACCAATGTACTTAAAAAAAAAATTTTTCACAGACGAACTAAACAAGTCCTTAAGATATACTCTTCCGTCCTTAAACAAGTGTCAGTGATGTGTTTGGTTGCTTGAATCATTTGATTTATGAATAGAATGGTTTATAATAACAATGATCTTTTTGTTTAGTTGAGTGAATTGTACAGAACTATGTAGGATGAAGTCATACTACCTAATTAATTATTCTTAGTGAAAGTGACCATATATGATATAAGCAAATTGATTAAATCACAGTGGATTGAACCAAATATACCCTGTAGGGTTGTTTATATTTTGTCTTGCAAGAGAATTTTTCCGAAGAGAAAGAACTACAGTTCCGCACTTCTGTTTGATGGATGTAATTGATGGATGGGGCCTGTGATCAAGTGCTCTTATTGACCGCACATCCCTTGTACGTCATTCTTACCCTACGTGTCATTCATGCATATGATTCTCTGCGGCCCTAGTATGCAGAGTACTGCCAGGCGATTGGGGCACCCACAGTGGTTGTAGAGAGCATGCTCTCTATAACATGTACAACTCAGCTATAGATAGAAGATACAGATAACCCACCCAACAGATTCTCTTTAACATTTATTCCGGTGGGTCCTACATTCATCTTCTTCCTCCCTCTCTCTTTCTCATCTTCCTCGAGCCGGCAGGGCCTCCCCGGCCGCACCCCTCCTTCGCGGCCGTGGTGGGGTTCAATGGCGCGTCGGCCACCACAGCTCGGCACCGGCGGTCCGGTGGGTTGCAGCCGCGCCGGGCTCTGCCTTCATCTTCCTCTCTCTCCTCTCCTCTTTCTCTCTCTTCCCTTCTTCCCCATTTCCCCGCGCCGGCACTCCGGCCAGCTGCTCACCAAGCCGGCGAGCCAGCCCCCTCCCCTGCGCGACCTCGTCCCCATGTCGGCGACCTCACCAGCGACCTCACCGCGCCGCTGGATGCGCTCTTCGCCCGCGGTGGCGCCGAGACCCGTCTGCGCCGGCCCCATCGGCCGATTCCGCGCCGCAGAAATCAAGATTCGCGGCTGTCCAGCTCCTCCGAGCGCGCCCAATTTCTCCCGTGCGGTGGCTTGGCCGTGCCCCAAGCTGGCCGACCAAAGGAGCCCTCTCCTTCGTCGCAGCGCTTCTTCTCCCCCACCGGTGGCCGGCCCTTCACCAGCCGTCGTGCCCGCTGTCGGTGTTTTAGACCGGCAAACCTACCAAGGGGTACCCGAGGGAGATGATTGTGGTGGGGATCGCCAGACCTGAAACTCGAAGGTATGCGCAAGGACACGGGACACAAGATTTATACAGGTTCGGGCCACCAAGGTGGCGAACCCTACGTCCTGTTTGGGGATCAAGTATGGCGCCCTGCGCTTGGTGTTGGGTTGTTCGATCTTCGGCTAGGTACCCGACCCTCCTTTATATAGTCCAGGGGGCGGGTTCCTAGTCGGTTACAAGGCAGGAGTCCTAGTAGGATTACACGGAATAAGTCCTAGTAGGATTACAGGAGAATTCTAGTAGGAGTCCGTCTTCATCCTTCCTTGTATGAGTACCTGGGGTGTATGCCCGACAAGCCCCCGAGCACATTGTAGTCGAGAGTAGTAGTTCAAGTAGTCTTGAAGCCTCTTCGAGTAGTTCTTGAGCATCCTCGAGTACTGCTTGGAGAAGTCTTCAATAGTACTTGAATTGCCACGAGGCTGGAAGGTGGTCCAGCTCATCAGTCTTGAAGTCGAGATTATATGGAAGTGCAATTGCAAAATCGCACTCCATATGGAGTAGCTCCCGAGCCATAGGTTGAGTCGCAGACTCTAGCTGAGGGTCAATCTTGATTCCGAATCTTTCGTCTTGAAAAAATTGAATGATGGGTGTAGCATAGCAGCCCCCGAGCCTTGAAATGATTAGATAATCAATCCAAGGGTCTTCAGAGTTCGCGAAAGCCATCATCCGAGTACTCTTGCAGCGTGTAGCCTTCGAGATAAGAGAGCCGTATGAGCCTCGTCGTGTAGTTGTTGGTGCGGAGCCCCCGAGCTTGAGAGCGAGCGAAGCCTGCTGAAGTTATGTTCGAGTAGTAATTTGAGTGCAGCCCCCGAGCTGGAGAGTTTCCGAGTAGTAATTTGACATCGAGCCGTGGAGCTTGAGAAGTAGCCGTGCCGTCAGAACGGACTTTAGATGCGACCGAAGTCGACTTTAGATGCCGGCAGAGCGGACTTTAGATGCGACCGAAGTCGACTTTCGATGCTGGCAGAGCGGACTTTAGAATGCGACTTGAAAACCGAAGTCGACTTTAGTTGCCGCGCGGAGCGGACTTTGATATGCGACTTGAAAACCGAAGTCGACTTTAGTTGCCGCGCGGAGCGGACTTTAGATGCGACTACAGTAGTCGACTTTGAGTACTTCGAGCCAAGTATGAAACTCGAAACACGAGGCTAGAAAGCAAAAAAAACGAAAAAGCACTTCCGGAAGGCCAAAGCGAACGAAAAATCAGAAAAAACGAGTAGTTTTGCCGCCGGAGCGGGCTTAAGATTGCGACCGAAGTCGGCTTGTGCCACCGGAGTGGGCTTGGGTGCGACTGTTAGCGTCGACTTGTGCCACCGGAGTGGACTTGAGTTTGCGACCGTTAGCGTCGACTTTTGCCACCGGAGTGGACTTAGATGCGACTGTTAAAATCGACTTGAGTACTTAGGGTACTAGGACCCATGGTACGGAGTGCGAGTACTTAGGGTTCTTGGACCCATGGTACAGGGCGCGAGTACTTAGGGTACGAAACCCATGGTACGGAGCGCGAGTACTTAGGGTACGAAATCCATGGTACGGTGCGCGAAGACCACGTGCAGCTAGGTACCATCGTTGCCAGGACGCAAGGGCCACTTACAGCTAGGTTCCATCGAAGCTTACACACGCAGTATGCCGTCGAAGCAAGCGAAGGTGCGACCGGAATCGAATTTAAGTTGCCGCGCGGAGCGGACTTGAGATTGCCTCCTTAGGATACAGCCATTGTGACCTCCGAAACTTGGTACACCCAAAAGTCGTGGCCAGAGCCCCCGTGATGTAATGTACCGAACTCGTGGTGTAGCCTCCGAAACTTAGTATACTAAATTCATGGCCGGAGCCCCCCGAGATTCAGTGTAGTAAGCTCGTGGCGGTTTGGTCGATATATCCCAAGAGTAGTCGGCAGGGTGTAGCTCTCGTGAAAACCCGCCGAGAAGCATACACAGATGAGTAGTCGTTGAGACTGTTCCGCGTGGCGGAAAGAAGATAGCACATGACGTGCGTGGTGCCTCCTTAGAGTGAAGCCGATGTGTGCCTCCAGTACTTGGTACACGAAATGTCGTGGCAACAGCCGCCTAATTTGGTGATCCAAAGCCTGTGGCAGTCGGTTATCACGCCCAAGGAATAATTGGCGAAGTGCAGCTCTGCTGGCAGGTAGCCATTGAGAGACATACACAGAGGTAGTCGGCATGTTGTCCTGCATGATGAGGAAAACAAGCCAACGAAAAAATAATAGTAATCATTTAAATAAATGACTTAGCTTTTGCTGCCAGGGCGGTCTTGTAGATGAAGCCGTGGCGGTCGGCGATGGAAACGCGACGGTTGTTGCTGGAGTTGACTAGTTGTTGGGGCGTGACAACCATTCTCGACTAGTTTGGAAAACTAGTCGAGATGAGGAGTCGACGCGATGCAGCCGGAAGACGATGTCGCGGCGGCACATGGTGTAGTCGAGGTAGAGCTGATGTGGTCACAAGACGATGTCGCGGTCACACGGTGTAGTCGAGGTAGATTCGATGTTGCCGTGAGACAAGTAGTCGCGCCGCATGGCGTGGCTGAAGTAGTGCCAGTGCGACCGGACAACAAGTTGAGTGGTGGCGCAGTCGAGCCGCGAGACGGAGTGACCGGGCGCACGACGAGAGCCAGTGCGACCGACCGACCGACGAGAAGTCGAGCGGCGAGACGGCGCACAACAAGGTTGAGGTAGAGCCGGTGCGACCGGGAGATGAGTAGTCGCGGCGCACGGCAAGGTTGATGTAGAGCCCGTGCCGCCGGGTGACGAATAGTCGTGGCGCACGGCAAGGTTGAGGTAGAGCCGCTGCAGCCGGGAGACGAGTACTCGCGGCACACGATGTTGTTGACGTAGAACCGATGCGATCGGGAGACGTGTAGTCATGGCGTACGTCGTAGTTGTACTTGCGTACATTTTTGGTGTGCAGCAAGCCAATTGATCTTGAAATCTTGTGGGAGCTTCCTGGGACGTGTGCACGTAACAGCAGCCACATGATTAAAAACAAGCTTCGAGTAGTCTGTTTGCTCCATCATGATGCGTGCGTTGCTACTTTATGCCGCAGACTTTATTGCCTACGTGGCTGGTGCTTGATGGATCTTTGACTTGTCAGTGCTTGTAGTCACATGCGGGTACAACGGGCGAATCAGACCGGTTCGGTCGGGCTGTTTCCGTTTTGATTTCGAGCTCGGCGAATTTTTGCACGTCGAAAGGAGCAGGGAAACTGATTCTGCCTCGACTTAGCACTCGGCGACGACTTAGCTTCGGACTTGATAACAGTACAATCCTGCGCCTCGGACTTGATTAGGAGAAACAATTTCTGCCTGATTCGGATCGGGCACTGTAGAAGTCGCTGAACAAGAATCCATTGCGGACTGGAGCCTAATCCTCACCGAGATGGCGATTGCTATTTCGACGAGACATTGCTTTGATTGATACTGGGGTACGTGGTTGAATTTGGACACGGCAATTTGGGCTCGCCAATCGACCAATTGCAACAGTCAAGCTGCACTAGTAGATTGATCTTGATTATTGGTCCTTCGAATTCACCCGATGATCATGACGACTGTCGGTATCCGGATTAGCACCGGCACCAACTAGTGATTTGCGCTGCGATCGGCTCCTCGATGGTCGGCGCTGGCTAAGATGACACGGATGTTTATCCTGGTTCCGACCACGCGGCCGTACGTCTAGCAGATGTGCTTTCGCACTTGTATTAACCAGCACCGGCAGTGCCTGTAGAGGGGGGCTACAAACACGGTGGGAGAGGAGGAAATTCCCCCAAGTCCCGACTAAGCGATTGGGGCAAGTGCCAATATCTAGAACAAAGAGGCGTGTTGTGCGCGGTGAGTGTGTTGCGTCGTCGTGTCCCCGCGTAGGGGGCTCTGCCTCTCCCTTTTATAGGCCAAGGGAGGGCAGTTACAGGATGCTGCACAGCAGCCGATACAGTGGTTATGTACTAATAAGCATGGCGTCGGCGGTCTTGTCCCGCGCGTCATGGTTCCTGGCGCGAGTTGGTGGCGTCCTCCGGCTTCCGCGGGCGTCGTGGCGGTCGTCGTGACCCATCCTGCTTTGACTTCGAGGGGCGGCCCCGTTGGATCGAGGGCCTATCCGCCGGAGGAAGGGCCGGAGTTGGTGGCGCGGGACGGCGGTGCGTCATCGGCGTGTCCGCACAGTGTCGTGTGTGCCGTCGCACAGCGGTGGGGATGGCGGCACAGTGCTGGTGATGGCCGCACAGCCCCCGGGTCAGTTGCACAGCGCCCGGGATGGCCAGGCGGCGCCGGAGTTGGTGGAGGGGACGCGGCGCACGCCGCTCGTACGGCGGTGCCGGTCAGTGTGCGCGCCTGCTCGCCGTCCGTACACCTTTCGAGGGTGCCCCCATGCCCTTTCGAGGGCCTTGATGGCGGGAGCGTCCATGCCACACAGGGGCCGGTGTGGCGGTGTCCCATCAGAACAGGGCTCCATAGCACCGGGGATGGTTCCACAGTGCCCGGGATGGTGGCACAGGGCTGGGGGTGGCCGCACAGCGCCGGAGGTGACGGAGGGAACGTGCTCTGCCTACCCTGCGCCACGGCACCGTCATGGGCGTGCGTCAGGGCGGCGGCCGTACGCCCCTCGAGGGTGTTGCCATCCCTTTTCTAGGGGTATGGCGGGGAGGAAGGACAGGAGCGGGTGGCACAGTGTTGAGGAATGACGCCGGCCACTCCGCACAGCACCCGCACAGCGTCGGGGATGGCCGCACAGTGGCGGTATGCGAGCACAGCGCCGGGGCCTGATTCCCAGGCAGCGTCAGGGGATCGGCGTGGCGAGGATTCGCCCTTTGACCCAGGCGCCCGCGGCGGGCCACGGTATTTAATGCTCCGGTCGGGGGAGTAGGTGAGGTCCGTGGGTCGAGGGGAAGCCTCGAGCGAGGCGGAGACCCGCTCGAGGGGTCGGAATCCTCGAGCGAGGCGGAGATCCGTGTGTGGAGTCCGTGCCCTCGAGTGAGGCGGCCGAGTGGGCCTCCCAGGCCGCTGCTGGGCCGTGGTGGGCCGCGGGTCTGCGCTGTCCTGTACCTAAGGACAAAGGGTCCTTAGGCGGTTTTGCGTTTAACGAGGGTGATTATCCCCTTAGTTAGGAGACCCCTAATGACCGTCCCCGACAGTAGCCCTCGAGCCTTCGCTGGAACGGGGACCGTTCCGGTGAAGGGTTCTGCTCTCGGGTGCTGTGTGCGAGTCTCATCCCGTCTGATCGTTCGCGCTTTTCCTGCGGGGGCGCGCTAGCGCACCCGCGGGTGTAAGCCCCCGAAGCCCTGCAGGAGTGTGCGCACTCGTGGTGGGGTTAAATACGTGGTGCAACGTGGCTTGCCTTGCGTTTGTTTCAGCCGGCCTCGGCGATGTTTCAGCCAGCATCGGCGTTCTACGCAGGGGGGAGGCATCGTGCTGACCCAGGATGTTCGGGTAGGCCGGCCGTTTTTTCGGGAGCGCGACCTTGGTCGAATTGGTGCGGCGACCGTTGGGGTGGTCGTGGTGCGAGGAGCCCCCGAGCCCTGGCCCAATCAGTAGTGATCGGATGAAGACTCTCGACTTTATTACGACCCTCGTTGCCCTTTCGCAAGGTAGAGGGATGAGGCAAGCCGTGCTACCCTCGAGCGGGCAGCGAGCACGGTTGCCTCGGCGAGCTGTTAACGGATAGTTCAAGTGGGCGTCCGTGCCCCGTTCGATAGGGGTCGGCTCGTGGTCCAGAGACACGCCCATGTGAGCGCTTGCAGGGGTTTGTCAAGCAAGGCTCGGTCCCGTTCGATGGGGGCCGAGGGCGCGGAAGCACTCCCTCGATGGGATCCCTCAATTGGCTGCCCCTGTCCTGGCCTTGAACACGATATGTAGGGCGCCCCCGAACTTCGCATTCGGGGACAGGCTCAATTGCGCGTGCCCCGATCGTTCCTGACTCTGTCAATCTGAGGTGCCTGTTCGAACCCGTCGGGGGTCAGGCTCCGTACCTCTGATTAGTAGGGCTTTTGCGGGGTGCACCGGGTGCTCCCGTCTTGGTGGATCTGTGGCGCTCACTGATCTGTTATCGAGTCGAGCTTCGAACCACTGATCAGTAAATCCCCAGTTCGAGGGGCATCTGCGGCGCCCATCGTACCCTCAGCGAACTGGGCCTCGAGCCGCTAATCAGTAGAGCTATACGGGCCTGAGCCCCGGGGATCCTCGAGTTCGTTCTTCGAGGGCGTATCGACAGGCTGTGGCCTTGCGGCCACAACCTGCTTTGGATCGGGGCGTCAATCGTGTCCCGTCGAGGGGTCGGCCCTCGAATTCTCGGCTTGAGTTTCACAGGGGGCTATCCTCATGCGAGTAGGAACCCATGTCGTTCACAGGCGGCCGACGTGGCGCGGGTCGTGCGGAGTGGACGCTCCTTTTTAGGCGGTGCGACGTGGGCGACATGTGAGGGTGATGAGATGGGACGCTGCGTCCCTTGGGTTACCGTGCGGTAATCATGGTGCGCGCGCGCAGCAGTTTTGGGGTACTCCGTGCGGTAATCAGCGACGTGGGGCGCCGGCCGCATTAACTGCCGCCGCACGCTGCGCTTCCGGGTACTCCGCCCCTTCCGATTCTATAAATGCAGGGAGCGTAGGTGGGAACTCCTTACCTCTGCCATTCGCACCCGTTCCTTGCACTTCGTGCTCCTCAGCGCTACGCGTCTTGCTGCTCCGGATCAGCCCGCGCCATTCCGCTCCCGCAGTCGCTCGCGCTCCTCCACCTTCTCCGCCATGTCTTTGGTTCGGGTGCTGGATGCGTTCCCGTGGCCTCGGTCAATGGCGGATCGGCGGTCACTGGAGGGGCTGGTGCTCGGCGGTCAGCTGGCGCCGGCCCGAACCCGGCGTGGATGATCCCGCCGTCGTCGGACCAGGAACCGAACCCTCCGCCGGGTTACATCGTCAGCTTCCTGCGGCTGCACGAGCGTGGCTTCAACGCCCCTGCGAGCAAGTTCATGCGGGGGCTGTGCTACCACTACGGGGTGGAGCTCCACAACTTCGCCCCCAACGCCATCTCACAGGCGGCCTCCTTCGTCGCCGTCTGTGAGGGGTTCTTGGGAATCCCTACGCACTGGGACCTGTGGGTCCACCTCTTCCGCGGCGAGCTCCACACACTCGTCACAGGAGAGAGGAAGACACGCCGAGCGGTCCGCACCGGCGGCCTCACCCTCTCGGTGCGCGACTCCCGAAAGGAGTTGTACCTGCCGTGCACGATGACGTCGAACAACTCCGATTGCGAGAAGAGGTGGTTCTACCTCCGCAACGACGGCGCCGGCCTTCCGCCGTACACCGGGAAGGTGCTGAAGGAGAGGCCAACCTCGTGGTCATACGGGGTGTCGCCCCCGGCGAGGTAGAGAAGGCTTGAGCCTCTCACCAATGCCATAAGCCAGTTGGCGAACGCCGGGCTGACGGTGGCGTCCGTCATCGCCAACTTCCATCACGGGCGGATCATTCTCCTCATGGAGAGGGAACTCCTCATCTTTGAGATGAGTGAGGTGGCCAACCCCGTGTCCTTAGCGCGTTCGCGGTTGCTGGAGGAGCCGCTCGCCCGGGGGTACGCGGCCATGCGGGCGAGGCGCGCAGTGAACCCCAAGGCGATGCAGAACAGCGACGACGACCTGTGGTCGTTTGCGATGCTCCCCGACGCTGGCCAAGTGAGTACCGTCCCTTCACCTTTTGCTCTCTTTATCTCCGTGTTTGGCCTAACGGTGGCTGCTGGCGACAGGAGGTGGGCGTCAATGTCCCCACGTCGGATCCGCCGACGCCTCGGTCGCAGGCCGACAACCGCGCCAGGCAGCAGAGGGAGCAGGACCGGGCAGCCCGGGCGAAGGAGAAGAGGATCAGGAGGCAGGAGCGCCTCGATAGGTACAACGAGGATTACTTGTTGCGGGAGCAGCAGGGCCTCTCCCCTCCGCCAGAGCCGGTGAACTCATCTTCGGACGAGGAGGAGAGCGAGGGGGAGCGGACCACCTCCGATAGGTTGGAACCCGCGCCGCCCCCGTCACCAGGGGTCGAGGGGGTCGCCACGGAGCCTACCCCTAAGGCGGGCGCAGTGCCGCCCGTCGGAGGATCACCGCCGAGGGCATCGACAGGCGCTGAGGCGGCGCCTCCCGAGCCCTCGAGGAAGCGCAAGCGGGATTTCTCCAGTTTAAGGTGCATTGCGTTCCTCCCCCCGTGTTCTTGATATCATGATGCGGTCACTCACCTTTCCTCTTTCCCGTTGACAGGACGTCGTTCGCCACTCCCGCCCTCGTGCCTGTTAAGGCGCTCAAGCTGGGGACGTCGCGGGTGACGAGGCCCCGCTCGGAGAGGACGCCGCGGGTGGCGGCGGGCGCGGTGCCGATGGGCGAAGTGTTGCGCGCCACGATCGCGGCCACGGGGCCACGGCAGCGGGGGGATGTGGCGGCGGAGGTCGCACGGGCGGCGGTTACCCGTGATCCCCATCAAGGGCGAGAGCGGACTCGCGCGGCGAGCTGGGGGGTCGAGGGCCGCAGGGCGGCCGAGGCCCCTGCTGATGGTGATTCTGCCCCCAGAGGGGGTCGAGTGGGGGCAGTGGTCGAATCAGCCCCCGGGCCCGTGCCGGGGGTACTGGTGGTGCTCCCCGATGGCTGCGTGATGTCGCAGCAGCCGGTGCCTGGTGCCGGGGTGTCGACGTCCGGTGCCGCGGCCCCGGCGTCTGATGCTGACGTGCCGCAGTGGGAGCGAAGGCTCCGTCTCCCCGGGGTGCCATGGAGTCTGCTAGAGGAGGTGAGGCCTGAGAGGGTGTTGTGGTAGGAATTCCGTGCCAACGGCGCCTCTCTTAACGCCACTCTAATCGAAGCGCTCCGGCTCCACGGAGGCAGGTCGCTCCAGATCTTTCAGGTAAGAATCTTCAGCTGACCGTCACTCGCTCCCCTGCTTTCCTTGTTTGAGCGTTTCTCACTCAATTCCTTCCCCTGCATTCCCATTACTACCCGCAGGAGCTGCAGGGCCAGGCGGGTGAGAGATTCAATCGCATCGCCGAGCTGAGCTCTGACCTCGACTGGTACCGGGCGCAGTACGAGTCCCTGGATGCCATGGTGGAGGCCCTGCGGGAGGATAACGGTTGGCTGGAGTACAAACTCATGGGCGTGGAGGACGCCTACACCGACCAACGCACTTTGGCGGCGGAAAAGGCCAAGGAGGGCGAGGAGGTGAAGGCCGCGCTCCAGGAGAAGGAGGGGGCGCTGGTGACGGCGAGCGGCGAGCTGCAGAAGGCGCGCGATGCCCTTGCCGAGGCGCAAGTCACGCTGGCGCAGAAGGGGACGGCCCTTGCCGAGGCACAGGCCCAACTCCTGCAAGACCGTACGACCCTCGAGGGGGCGCGGTCCTGGCAGACCCAGGCTGAGCAAAAGGCCCAGGAGGTCGAGAAGCTGGGTGCTGCTCTGCAGGAGAAGGTCGCGGCGCTCGCTGGGGTGGAGGACCGATTCCAACAGGAGCACAGCGCGCGTGCGCAAGTGGAGACTTAGCTCCAGCAGGAGCGAGCCGCGCTCGAGGATGCTCAGACCGCCCTCCAGCGTGAACACTCGGCACAGGAGGAGGCGCAGTCCCAGCTCCACCAGGAGCGCACTGCGCTGGCGAAGGCCAGGGCTACGCTCCAACTTCGAGAGGCGGAGATCGAGCGGCTCACCGGGGAGTTGGTCCAGGGGGCATCACCGTCGAGGCCCTGAGAACTTCTGGCGCAGAGAAGGACGCTTCGGTTCTGCAGCTGCAGCAGGAGGCCGAAGCCACGCGTACGGATCTCGAAAAGGAGAGGAAGCAGGTTGAGGGTGAGTTGGAGCCCCCGGGCCCTTCGTTTGTTGATTAGGTTCGCCGAGATTCGCTCTCGACTCACCCCCTCTTTTTTTTCTCTCAGGTCTGCGGAAGGCCCTAGGGGAATCGGCGACGCAGGTGGGAGTGCTCCAGGCGGCCTACAACTCATCCCAGCAGGATTTGGGGCTTCTGGAGCAGGCGGCCCTTGAGGCGTGCCAGAGCATTGACGAGGGCACCGGTCTGTCGGGGAGCTCGGTGGCGAGCCGCCTTCGGGCTCTGGGCGGTCGCATCGCCGAGCGCATGAAAGGCGCCCTCCGCCTCGGCATCCAGAAGACCCTCAGCATGGTGACGTCGCACTACGTCGTCGACCTTGCAGCGCTAGTCACGGGCTACGTCGTTTCGGATGTCCTTGATGATGATGGGGCGCAGGACGTCGTGAACCGGCTCGACGCTGCTGCCGCGAACGCCGTTGCGGACCTTGCCGACACGTTTGAGGAGGATCTCTTCCCGAATGCTCCCCCCGCGGGTCCCCTTGAGCCCTGAAAGTAGCCGGGCGCCGAGGCCCTTAGGTCGTAGTCAGGAATCGAGCCAGGTGGCTCTTGTAACAGAACAATCTGCTTTTAGAACTTTGTAAGTTAAGTACGACTCGTTTTATTTATGCCGTTGTGTCCTTTTCCCGTCGCCTAGGTAGATTTCGGCTGGGATCGATTGTTTTCGCGAGCAGCTCGTAGGCGAAGTGGTGAGGAGGAGAAGCCGTATCCTGCTGGAGGCGTGGGCCGTCCCTAGCTCACCCGTCTTTACCTTTTGGCTGCTCGCGCCCTGCTTCTTTCTGTCCAAGCTCCCGGGTCAGGACATACTTAGCATTTTTGGAAAAAAGGTTTTTGCGAAAAAATGTGACCACTTAGGGGGGGTGCCCTCCCGTAGTAGCCCCCGAGGGGGACTTGGTTTTCGGGGGAAAGCCGAGTCACCCTTGTCTTTATTCACAACCTTAACTTATATACAACCGACTGGGGCACCGGATATGTACAAATTGACTTGGAATTTTCAAGGGTAAAAGCGACGTAGCTGCTGGATGTTCCAAGCGTTGGTGAAGATTTTGCCTTTTTCGTTTGCGAGCTTGTACGTGCCGGGCTTGAGGACCTTGGCGACGATGTATGGCCCTTCCCATGGCGGCGTGAGCTTGTGGCGTCCTTCATTCTTCTGTCGGAGTCGAAGCACCAGGTCTCCCTTGCTGAAGTCTCGGGGTCGGACCTTGCTCGCTTGGTAGCGCCGCAGGGATTGCTGGTACTTTTCGGAGTGTAGGACCGCCGCGTTTCGGGCCTCGTCGATGCAGTCCAGCGCGTCTTCGCGATCTTGCTGGTTCTGCCCCTCTTGGTATGCTCTGACCCTCGGGGATCCGTAGTCCAAATCCGTGGGGAGCACGGCTTCCGCGCCGTAGACCAGGAAGAACGGAGTGAGGCCCGTGGCCCTCCTTGGGGTGTTTCTGAGGCTCCAAACAACTGATGGCAGCTCCTAGATCCATTTCCGGCCAAATTGGTTAAGCTTGTTGAAGATTCTTGGCTTCAAACCTTGTAAAATCATACCGTTGGCGCGCTCCACTTGTCCATTAGTTTGTGGGTGTGCCACAGCTGACCAATCCACGCGGATGTGGTAGCTGTCGCAGAACTCCAAGAACTTCTTGCCGGTGAATTGGGTGCCATTGTCCGTTATGATAGAGTTGGGTACCTCGAAGCGGTGCACGATGTCCGTGAAGAAAAGCACCACCTGCTCGGACCTGAGGCTGCAGATAGGGCGGACCTCGATCCACTTTGAGAACTTATCGATGGCTACGAGTATGTGGGTGAAGCCCCCGGGCGCCTTTTGCAAGAGCCCGACCATATCCAGCCCCCACACAGCGAAGGGCCATGTGATGGGGATGGATTGTAGCGCGTGCGCCGGGAGGTGAGTCTTCCGCGCGTAGTACTGACACCCTTCACAGGTGCGCACCACCTCGTTGGCGTCGGCGACCGCCGTCGGCCAGTAGAAGCGCTGGCGGAACGCCTTTCCGATGAGGGTACGCGGAGTGGCATGGTGACTGCATTCGCCCGCGTGAACGTCCTGGATCAGCTCCCGTCCTTCAGGGATGGAAATGCAGCGCTGCATGATCCCTGAGGCGCTGCGCTTGTACAGCTCGCCATTGATGACTACAAAGGACTTGGCCTTCCTGGCGACACGCCTTGCCTCGGTTCGTTCTGGGGGAAGTTCCCCTCGTTCCAGCCAGGCGAGGTACTCGTCGCGCCAGTCTAGCGGAGGGGGCGGGAGGTTGTCAATCTCCATCGCCTCAGCCTCATCTGTCTGGGACCCTTCGAGGCCCGAGGCCTCGAGTTCCCCGTTCGTGGGGTCCTCGTCCATGGGGTCGGTGCCTATGTGCCTCGAGGGGTCAGCCCCCGGGGCTTCTCCGGAAGAAGCGGCGGGTTTGTCGAGGTTGACGGAGGGCTTGGCGAGGTCGCGGGCGAAAATGTTCGAGGGAACGGTGATTCGCCCCGAAGCGATCTTGGCCAGCTCGTCCGCTTCCTCGTTGTACTTGCGCGCGATGTGGTTGAGCTCGAACCCGAAGAACTTGTCCTCGAGCTTGAGTACCTCGGCGCAGTATGCCTCCATCTTCTCGTCGTGGCAGCTCGCGTTCTTCATCACTTGGTCAATAACTAGCTGAGAATCTCCCCGAACGTCAAGGCGCTTGATGCCGAGCTCTTTGGCGATGCGGAGGCCGCCTAAGAGGGCCTCGTATTCTGCCATATTGTTTGACGCGGGGAAGTGCAAACGCACCAAATACCGCATGTGCTCCCCAAGGTGTGAAACGAAGAGCAGGCCCGCGCCCACGCCCGTTTTCATGACTGACCCATCGAAGTACACGGTCCAGCATTCAGCCTGAATCTGAGGAGCTGGCAGCTCAATGTCGGTCCACTCGGCCACGAAGTCCGCCAAGACCTGCGACTTGATCACCTTTCGCGGCGCGTAAGTGAGCACCTCACCCATGAGCTCCACGGACCACTTTGCTATCCTGCCCGAGACGTCCCGGTTGTGGACGATCTCCCCCAAGGGGAAGGAGGACACCACGGTGACAGGATGGGCCTCGAAGTAGTGCCGCAGCTTGCGCCGCGCGAGCACCACCGCGTAGAGCAACTTCTGGATCTGGGGGTATCATGTCTTGGTGTCCGACAACACCTCGCTGATGTAATAGACCGGCCTCTGGACCGGCAGGGCATGGCCTTCCTCCATTCTTTCTACCACGATGACCGCACTGACCACTTGGGTCGTGGCGGCGACATAGAGGTATAGAGGCTCGCCTTCCTAAGGTGGGGTCAGTATCGGAGCGTGGGCTAGCGCCGCCTTTAGCTTGTCGAGGGCCTCCTGGGCCTCGGCGGTCCAGGAGAAACGCTCGCTCTTCCGAAGAAGTCGGTACAGGGGTAAGCCCTTCTCGCCGAGGCGTGAGATGAAACGACTCAGGGCTGCAAGGCAGCCCAGGACCCTTTGTACTCCCTTCAGGTCGCGTATCGGCTCCATCCGTTCGAGGGTCGATACCTTCTCCGGGTTGGGCTCTATGCCTGGCTGGGAGACGATGTAACCCAAAAGCATGCCGCGCGGCACCCCGAAGACGCATTTTTTGGGATTCAACTTAACCCCGTTTGCCTGGAGGCACTCGAACGCAATGCGCAGATCGTTCACCAGGTCACCCGCCTTTTTGGATTTAACTATGATGTCGTCGACGTACGCCTCGACAGTCCGCCCGATGTGATCCCCGAAGACGTGGAGCATACATCGCTGGTATGTCGCCCCGGCGTTCCGGAGACCAAACGGCGTTGTTACATAGCAAAACATCCCAAACGGCGTGATGAAGGAGGTGGCGAGCTGGTCGGACTCTTTCATCTTAATCTGGTGGTAACCGGAGTACGCATCAAGGAAACATAGCAACTCACACCCCGCAGTGAAGTCAACTATTTGATCGATCCGTGGCAAAGGAAAAGGAACTTTAGGACATGCTTTATTCAAACTGGTATAGTCAATGCACATCCGCCACTTCCCGTTCTTTTTCTTAACTAGTACAGGATTAGCTAGCCACACTGGATGAAACACTTCCTTGATGAACCCGGCCTCCAGAAGCTTTCGCAGCTCCTCTCCGATCGCCCGGCACTTCTCCTCGTCAAATCGTCGCAGACGCTGAGAGGCCGGCTTGGAGTTGGGTAGGATATCAAGTGAGTGCTCGGCGACTTCCCTCAGAATGCCCGGCATGTCCGCGAGACTCCACGCAAAGATGTCGGCATTGGCGCGGAGAAAGTCGATGAGCACCACTTCCTATTTCGAGTCGAGGGAGGAGCTGACCCTCAGCGTCTTGTCCTCAGGGGTGCTGGGGTCGAGGGGCACGGCCTTGGTGTGCTCCGCAGCCTCGAAGCTTCCGGCGTGTTTGTTGGGGGAGCCAAGGGCCTCGTTGGCCAGCTTCTCCAGGTCCGCCACGAGGGCCTCGTCGAGCGCGAGCGCCTCAGCGTGCTCAACGCATTCGACGTCACATTTGAATGCGTGTTCGAATGAAGGTCCCACCGTGATGATCCCTTTGGGCCCCGGCATCTTGAGCTTCAAGTACGTGTAGTTCGGGATCGCCATGAACTTGGCGTAGCAGGGCCGACCAAGGATGGCGTGGTACGCCCCTCGAAACCCCACCACCTCGAAGGTGAGGATCTCCTTGCGGAAATTGCTCAGGGTGCCGAAGCAAACGGGCAGATCGATTTGCCCGAGCGGCTGGACTCGCTTTCCAGGCGCAACGCCGTGAAACGACGACTTGCTGGGCCGCAGCTTGTCCAGGCCAACCCCCATGAGCTCCAAGGTGGAGGAGTACATGACGTTGAGGCTGCTGCCCCCATCCATCAACACCTTGCAAAATCGTGTGTTGCCGATGATGGGGTCGACAACAAGCGGGTACTGCCCCGGATTAGGGATGTGGTCCGGGTGGTCTTCTCGACCGAAGGAGATCGTCTCCTCCGACCAGTCGAGGTACGACGGTACGGCCGGGTGAACGGAGTAGACCTCTCGACGTTCACGTCTGCGCTGCCGCGACGTCATATCGACGGTGGGCCCCCCGAAGATGAAGAACACATTCTCCACCTCCGGGAAACCATCCTTGCCCCCGTCGCCCGCGTCCTTCTTGGCATTGTCCTCCTTCGCGGCGACGCGGCTATAGTACTTCTTGAGCATGTCGCACTGCTCGAGGGTGTGAGCGACAGGGGTCTTGTGGTACGGGCAGGGCTTCTTCAACATGTCGTCGAACACTCCACCTCGAGGGGGGCCTCGAGCTCCCCTGTTGGCGGTGTCGACCGCATTGACCTCCTCGGGGCCCTCATCCTGTTCCATGGGCTTCTTGCCCAGGTTCTTCTTGCCCTTCTTGCCCTGCTTCTACTTCTTCGAGGGCTCTTTGGGCTTGCTGCCCTCCGCGGGCGCCTCCTCGGCCCGCTTGCCCTTCTTGCCGTCGAAGATCGCCCCGACCGCCTCCTCGCCGGAAGCGTAGCTGGTGGCGATGTCGAACAGCTCGTTGACGTTGGTGGGAGGGTTCCGCCCCAACTCTCGCACGAGATCCCGGCAAGTCGTGCCCTCCAAGAAGGCATGCAGCGACCTCGGACTCACCGATGCTTGGAAGCTCAGTGCAGCGCTTGGAGAAGCGGCGGATGAAGTCCCTCAAGGACTCACCGGCCTTCTGGGAGCATCCTCGAAGGTCCCAGGAGTTCCCGGGATGCACATATGTGCCCTGGAAGTTGCCCACGAACGTCCTGACCAGGTCGTCCCAGTCGTGGATCTGGTTCGCGGGCAGGTGCTCTAGCCATGTCCGCACGGAGTCTGCGAGGTGCAGCGGCAAGTTGCGGATGATCATGGCGTCATCGGTGGCGCCGCCCAGCTGACATGCCAGGTGGTAGTCGTTGAGCCACACCCGGGGGTCCGTCTCCCCCGAGTACTTGTTCACGGTCGTCGGCTGGCGGAAGCGCGAGGGGATCGAGGCCGTGCGGATCGCTCGGCCGAACACACACGTGCCCGGCGGCTCCGGCGACGGGCTCTTGTCCTCTCGGCTGTCGTATCGCCCGCCACGCCGTGGGTGGTAGCCGTGTGATGGTGTAGCGTCCTGCCTCTTCTTGTTCAGGATGTTGCGGGCGTCGCCGTTGTTGAGCGCGCTGCGCGTATCCCGAATCCGATCCTTGGAAGGGGTCCTCTGGTTTCCTTCGTGGACGGTTGGCGCCCGGTGCGGAGTGTGGACCGATGCCTCCTGGTCCCGTCCACCCCCATCAGCCCTCGTGGCAGACTGATGGCGCATGCGGGACGCGGAGCTCTCGGCTTGCTGCACCGCTACCTGCTCGATGAGGGCCTGCGCCTCACGGCGCAGGTTGCGTCCCTCGGGCGTCGATGGCTCGGGCATGGCCCGAATCAAAGTTGTCGCGGCCACGAGCTTCTGGCTGGCCCTCACCAGGTTCGGCGTCTCGTCCACGTCGGCGTCGGCGTTGATGCGCTCTCGGGCCACGCGACCCGCAGCGCGCGGCCCCTAGGTCGAGGGGCCAGCCCTGTCCCTCTCGAGCATGGCCTTCAGCTGTCGCAGCTGCTCGCGTTCTGCGTTCAGCTTGGCCTCCAGCTCGCGGAGCTGGGCTATTTGCGCGGTACGCGCGGTGTCGTACGGCGGTGGCGTCGCCCCCACCGGCGGGGTAACTGCCACATTGTTGCGGACCGCAGCGTCGCCTGCTCCGCCTACCTCACCTTCGCCCTCGCCGATGACGACGACGAAGCATTTACGGGTGGGATCGTAATCCCCCTCGCTGGAGTCGTCGGAGCAGGTGAGGCAGTAAGTCGCTGCAGACTGGAACCGGCTAAAAGCGTCGGGGTCCCGCAGCCCGGAGTAGTCCCACTCTGGCGCCCCACGCTCGTACCCGTACTCCTCACCGTCGGTGTCACGGTAGGAGTCGTCGGGCGTGGTGGTGATGAGATTCCGGATGGACCAGAAGTGGCGGTCCGGAAGGCCCTCGTAGGCAGCCAAGTCGGTGCCAACCGACGAAGAATACGCCACGGTGGCTCCGCGCATCCCGTGGGGGAATCGCGGCTGCGCAGCCACGGTCCCCTCCGCGGGGTGTGCTGTGGGGATCGCAGGTGGAGGTGTGTCTCCTCGCTCTGCCCCGACGGGCGGGAGCTCGCCGGCTTCGACCCGCTAGGGGGAGCCAGCGTCCGCCGCTTGGCGCCGCACCGTGCGCGCTCGTCGTGAGTGCTTCCCCGAACGCTTGCGGTGTCGGGGTGGCGGTGGGAATACTGCGTGCATCGGAGCAGCCGACGTTCCGGGCGCCGCTGCCTTGAGCGCTTCCCGATTGAGGATGCGCATGTGGTAGCCGTTGCCAGTCGCCTGGTAGTGGATGCTCCCGAACCAGATTTCGAACTCGGCCGGGAGCGTGTCAGATTCACCCCAGGCGGGCCTCTCTGACGTCTGCTCGGTGACGATCACCATCGAGAAAGCGGGTTGGATGATCACAGCACAAGTCCCCTACCTAGCGCGCCAACTGTCGGTGTCCGGATTAGCACCGGCACCAACTAGTGATTTGCGCTGCGATCGGCTCCTCGATGGTCGACGTTGGCTAAGATGACACGGATGTTTATCCTGGTTCCGACCACGCGGCCGTACGTCCAGCAGATGTGCTTTCGCACTCGTATTAACCAGCACCGGCGGTGCCTGTAGAGGGGGGCTACAAGCACGGTGGGAGAGGAGGAAATTCCCCCAAGTCCCGACTAAGCGATTGGGGCAAGTGCCAATATCTAGAACAAAGTGGCGTGTTGTGCGTGGTGAGTGTGTTGTGTCATCGTGTCCTCGCGCAGGGGCTCTGCCTCTCCCTTTTATAGGCCAAGGGAGGGCAGTTACAGGATGCTGCACAGCAGCCGATACAGTGGTTATGTACTAATAAGCATGGCGTCGGCGGTCTTGTCCCGCGCGAGTTGGTGGCGTCCTCCGGCTTCCGCGGGCGTCGTGGCGGTCGTCGTGACCCATCCTGCTTTGACTTCGAGGGGCGGCCCCGTTGGATCGAGGGCCTATCCGCCGGAGGAAGGGCCGTAGTTGGTGGCGCAGGACGGTGGTGCGTCATCGGCGTGTCCGCACAGTGTCGTGTGTGCCGTCGCACAGCGGTGGGGATGGCGGCACAGTGCTGGTGATGACCGCACAGCCCCCGGGTCAGTTGCACAGCGCCCGGGATGGCCAGGCGGCGCCGGAGTTGGTGGAGGGGACGCGGCGCACGCCGCTCGTACGGCGGTGCCGGTCAATGTGCGCGCCTGCTCGCCATCCGTACACCTTTCGAGGGTGCCCCCATGCCCTTTCAATGTCCTTGATGGCGGGAGCGCCCATGCTACACAGGGGTCGGCGTGGCGGTGTCCCATCGGAACAGGACTCCACAGCACTGGGGATGATTCCACAGTGCCCGGGATGGTGGCACAGGGCTGGGGGTGGCCGCACAGCGCCAGAGGTGACGGAGGGAACGTGCTCTGCCTACCCTGCGCCACGGCACCGTCATGGGTGTGCGTCAGGGCGGCGGCCGTACGCCCCTCGAGGGTGTTGCCATCCCTTTTCGAGGGGTACGGCGGGGAGGAAGGACAGGAGCGGGTGGCACAGTGTTGAGGAATGACACCGGCCACTCCGCACAGCACCCGCGCAGCGTCGGGGATGGCCGCACAGTGGCGGTATGCGAGCACAGCGCCGGGGCCTGATTCCCAGGCGGCGTCAGGGGATCGGCGTGGCGAGGATTCGCCCTTTGACCCAGGCGCCCGCGGCGGGCCACGGTATTTAATGCTCCGGTCGGGGGAGTAGGTGAGGTCCGTGGGTCGAGGGGAAGCCTCGAGCGAGGCGGAGACCCACTCGAGGTGCCGGAACCCTCGAGCGAGGCGGAGACCCGCTCGAGGGGCGGAACCCTCGAGCGCGGCGGAGACCCGCTCGAGGGGCCGGAACCCTCGAGCGAGGCGGAGACCCGCTCGAGGGGTCGGAATCCTCGAGCGAGGCGGAGATCCGCGTGTGGAGTCCGTGCCCTCGAGTGAGGCGGCCGAGTGGGCCTCCCAGGCCGCAGCTAGGCGTGGTGGGCCGCAGGTCCGCGCTGTCCTGTACCTAAGGACAAAGAGTCCTTAGGCGGTTTTGCGTTTAACGAGGGTGATTATCCCCTTAGTTAGGGGACCCCTAATGACCGTCCCCGACAACGATCACCCCTACCTGGCGCTCCAGCTGTCGGTGTTTTAGACCGGCAAACCTACCAAGGGGTACCCGAGGGAGATGATTGTGGTGGGGATCGCCAGACCTGGTACTCGAAGGTATGCGCAAGGACACGGGACACAAGATTTATACAGGTTCGGACCGCTAAGGTGGCGAACCCTACGTACTGTTTGGGGATCAAGTATGGCGCCCTGCGCTTGGTGTTGGGTTGTTCGATCTTCGGCTAGGTACCCGGCCCTCCTTTATATAGTCCAGGGGGCGGGTTCCTAGTCGGTTACAAGGCAGGAGTCCTAGTAGGATTACACGGAATAAGTCCTAGTAGGATTACAGGGGAATTCTAGTAGGAGTTCGTCTTCATCCTTCCTTGTATGAGTACCTGGGGTGTATGCCCGACACCCGCTTCGCTTCTCGCAGGCGGCCGCGGCCCCTCACTCCGCCAGCACCTCATCCTCCGCTCAACCGCTGCGGCATCGAGATCCATCTTCGGCCTCGCCGCACGCGCCGCCGGATGAGCTCCGCCGCGTTGAGGCTCTTCTGCGGCCTCGCCGGCGTGCTGTCGGCCGAGCTCCGCCACCCGCGACGGCGTTGAGGTCGCGTCCTTCCCCGCTCCATGCCCGCCCGCATCGAGCCACATCTGTTCGGCACAGGAATCCGCGTGGTCGGCCCAACCCGCATCGAGCCGCGTGCTATCGTGTGCCGCTGGACCTGGCGACGATTTTTTCTCTCTCCTCCTTGGATATGCTATAGATAGCCTAACAGCACCCGTTGCGGGTGCCCTTACTACCAGTAGCTTCGTTCCTTGTTCGAGAAAAAAAGAGTAGCTTCCCTCACTGTCCAAAAAAAGGAGTAGCTTCCCTCTGTATTGGTAGGAGTAGCATAGACCCGTTGGCCGTAGGCCCGTAGCCACCTGTGCTACCTACTACTTCCACAGTTCCACCTGTGCTACCTACACTACTTAGCTAGTGTCCTCTTTTACTGTTTACTCCATATGGTTTTAGATGTTGTTCTTGATCAGATTTTTTATTGTCAGAGAAAGAAATATTATATATAGTTTTTACGAAAGATGATTTGTTACAACAGAAAAATACAGAAAAGAATTCGAATGACAAGACGAGGTGCGCCAGCAGCACCGGCCGGCGGCCGCTGCCAAGCCTGCCATCTCAATCTGCCTTCTTTTAGTTTTTCCACTTTCCTCTCTATTTTTCACCTTAACACACTATTCATCATCAACTCATATTTTCTCAAGTCATATTTTCTCACAATCTCAATGCACTATTCATTCGCCCTACCGTGAGATATTGGCAAATTCAAACTTTGACTGTTAAGGCTTTGTTTATTAGTTCGGTAAATGGATGAATAGTGATAATTTGTTGATAACTTGTCGTATTAACACTGGTAGAGAAAGAGCCTTTGGTACGCCCTTTTAGTCCCGGTTCAACTTTGGATCCCGGACTAAAGGGGTTTCATCGACGTGGCTACTAATGCCATGAGTGTCCACCCCCTTTAGTCTAGGTTCGTGTTACGAACCGTGACAAAAGAGCCCCCTCCTTCGTCGCAGCGCTTCTTCTCCCCCACCGGTGGCCGGCCCTTCACTAGCCGTCGTGCCCGCTTCGCTTCTCGCAGGCGGCCGCGGCCCCTCACTCCGCCAGCACCTCATCCTCCGCTCAACCGCTGCGGCATCGAGATCCATCTTCGGCCTCGCCGCACGCGCCGCCGGATGAGCTCCGCCGCGTTGAGGCTCTTCTGCGGCCTCGCCGGCGTGCTGTCGGCCGAGCTCCGCCACCCGCGACGGTGTTGAGGTCGCGTCCTTCCCCGCTCCATGCCCGCCCGCATCGAGACACATCTGTTCGGCACAGGAATCCGTGTGGTCGGCCCCACCTGCATCGAGCCGCGTGCTATCGTGTGCCGCTGGCCCTGGCGACGATTTTTTCTCTCTCCTCCTCTCTCTCCTACGTGGATATGCTATAGAGAGCCTAACGGCACCCGTTGCGGGTGCCCTTACTACCAGTAGCTTCGTTCCTTGTTCGAGAAAAAAAGAGTAGCTTCCCTCACTGTCCAAAAAAGGAGTAGCTTCCCTCTGTATTGGTAGGAGTAGCATAGACCCGTAGCCACCTGTGCTACCTACTACTTCCACAGTTCCACTTGTGCTACCTACACTACGTAGCTAGTGTCCTCTTTTACTGTTTATTCCATATGGTTTTAGGGTTGGTTCTTTTGCTTAGAAATGAACAGTGAATAATACTATTCACCTATCACATCTTCTCTCACAAGAAACACTATTTCAACACTATTCATTTACAATTTCACTATTCCTTTTCACACAAAAGAACAGGTCCTTAGATGTTGTTCTTGATCAGATTTTTTATTGTCAGAGAAAGAAATATTATATATAGTTTTTACGAAAGATGATTCGTTACAACAGAAAAATACAGAAAAGAATTCGAATGACAAGACGAGGTGCGCCAGCAGCACCGGCCGGCGGCCGCTGCCAAGCCTGCCATCTCAATCTGCCTTCTTTTAGTTTTTCCACTTTCCTCTCTATTTTTCACATTAACACACTATTCATCATCACATCAACTCATATTTTCTCACAATCTCAATGCACTATTCATTCGCCCCACCGTGAGATATTGGCAAATTCAAACTTTGACTGTTAAGGCTTTGTTTATTAGTTCGGTAAATGGATGAATAGTGATAATTTGTTGATAACTTGTCGTATTAACACGGGTAGAGAAAGAGCCTTTGGTACGTCCCTTTAGTCCCGGTTCAACTTTAGATCCCGGACTAAAGGGGTTTCATCGACGTGGCCACTAATGTCATGAGTGCCCACCCCCTTTAGTCTAGGTTCGTGTTACGAACCGTGACAAAAAGTCCCTCTTTAGTCTAGGTTCGTGTTATGAACCGCGATAGAAGTTAGTCTAGGTTCGTGTTACGAACCGAGACTAAAGCCCCCCTCCATTTTTCACGGTTCGTAACACGAACCTAGACTAAAGGGGGTGACCCTTTTGTCACGGTTGGTAACACCAACACAGACTAAAGGGGGCCTTTTGTCACGGGTGGTGTTACCAACCGGGACTAAAGGGTCTCCCACGAGTTACTATAAGAGGATAGCATCCTCTACTCAGTCAGATGTGCTGTATAGGTGAGATGGTGAGGAAGCTACGCGCGAGACTAGAGGTCACGAGTTCGAATCCCCACACTCGCGCACGCGTATATTTCGCGTGAAAAATCGCGTGACTTGTGACTTGCGCGTACGTGGGGGCCTCCCAGGGGTTTTCAAATATTTTTTTGACGCTGGCGTGCCCCCCTTAGTCCCGGTTGGTTCACCCGAGACTAAAGACCCCCCCTTTTGTCTCTCATCATTAGTCCCGGTAGAACTTTAGGTTCCTATACCCCTTACCAACCGGGACTAAAGGTCCTCTCTCTACCAGTGTAAGTTGTGTGCATAGAGAGTAGTATGATTCAAAATTGCAATTCCATTGCCGCAAACCTTGTACAAACTGTTGTATTTCTAGACGTTTAGGTCTAAGGTCCGAAGTGGTTAGATGGGATGAGTGGCACTCCTCTTGTTCTGGATTTGACTTCTCGTGGGAATGAATTTCAGATTGAGGTTAAAAAAAATCTTCTCATCTACTCCGAGCTGAAGAGGTCTAAGACTCCCCTTTCTCACTAGTGGCGGAACCGCTATGTGTAAGGGTGGGGCGGAAGTACCATATATTTTCTCGATCTGCGTGAAATCTTCTTCAGCACAACACATCGGGATGTCATCCCCGTTGGGTCGAGTTTTTTTTATTTACGAACTACCAGTGGATCCATGTTATTGAATACCTGGTTCTTCCTTTTATTTTTATAAAGCGTGTTTTTACAAGTGCGGTGTTCGCTGCCATATTTTAATCATCAATATCTTTAATTTTATAATATTCAATCCATGACTACGAATTTGGTAGAACTTTGAAATATGAATATGATAATATTGAATTCATGACAAACTCGTTGAAGTGTTGGACAAAAATTAAAGTGGTTGTATCTTGAGTGGCGCGCCTTAAAAAGGAAAGGGATGAGTACTATTATGTGCAATTATTTTAAGTAAGTTTGTACTAGCGTCATTACCAAAAACTGGTTGTTTGCCGAGTACTTGAAGGTTTGTCGTGTTCTTTCTACCGGGCACGCGACAAACATGATCTTTGTCGAGTGCCCTAGGCTCCCACAAAACACTCGTTGAAAAAAAAACACTTGTCGAGTCATTCCTTCAACTTTGTCAAGTGCTTCTCCATCCTCTCTCTCTCTCTTGTTGTGAGTTGACTCAACACTTGGTAAAGTGTTTGCCGAGTAATGTGTGCCTCGGCAAAGGTTTTGCCGAGTATAACTTGAGCTTTGCCGAGTGCCACACGGCAAACCTCCGTATTCCCGTAGTGTACAAGGCTGACTTGGTTAACGGGCCATTCGATAGGGCTTCATATCCGACTCAAGATAAAGACAGTGAGTAAAAAATAGTAGCTTCATCCGACTTCTAGTTCATTTCAACTTTGAGTTCAAAAACATCTTCATGTTATAGTGTCTCATTTTACGCATATAGGTGAAGTCAAAGTCGAAATAAGCTAGCTCTCCCAAACGATTTCTAGTTCATTTCAACTTTAAGTTTTAAAAACATCTTCATGTTATATAGTGTCTCATTTTACAGAAATTAGGTGAACTCAAAGCCGAAATAAGCTAGCTCTCTCTCCCAAACGAGAAGTTTCAAACCTGAAATCCCCTTAATTCAAAATATGATAAAACTGTTTTTCTTAGTCTTCAGTGGATATAATGCGTTATCAACTTACATACACCTTTCTGTTCTATATATCTCTCTTCGCCTGGTTATACTCCCATTCAATTGCAATTGCAAGTAAATGAAGGATCATGCTCGGAGAGAAAATTGACGAGGATAAATATATAAGTCGACTCCCATACCCTCGACAAATCATCATGTGTCCTTTGTCTATCAGCTTGATTACAGATGAACTAAAGTTAATATTGAAGGGTAGTGTGATCATTTCACATGCATACATGCATTCTCTTACCGTCTTATTGGCTTATTTAATACTCCATAATCCGTCGGAAATTACTATCTATTTTGATTTTTTTATATATATCTTTTGATATGTATCTAGACATAATATATTCTAGATGCATAACAAAAATTGAGTATCTACAAAACTCAAAATGAATAGTTATTTGGGATGGAGTATGTCACAGCAGCGTCAATATGTGATCAAGTCGCGGCAGGCTACGAAGACCTACTTGAGATTGGTTATTAGGAAGTTAGAACTATTTGTAGCAAAGAACAGTGAATTATATGAATTGTTTTTTTTTGCGATGAATTATGTCAATTGTTTTACTAGAAATAAAAAGACTTCCAGGCACACAATATATATCCAGATGTTTTGATATATAAGACTCGGACACATCAGCACGTATTCTCTTTTTTTTCGAGGAGAATCAGCACGTATCCTCTCACATTCTATATGCGCAACTGTTGTTGTTGCGGTCATCGAGTAACACTCTATGCATGGCATATGCATGCAGAGCAAGTAACAGTACCGGCTAGCTAGCTAGTGCGGTGGCTGCTTTCTAAAGTTTGATGATGTACACATTTGAATCTAAGTAAACTTGTTTAATTAATAAAAGTTGCACAATCAGACTCTGTAAAGTGGCAAAGAGGTTCAATATAATTATATTGTATGCTCAAAGCTAGCTAGGTCACATTTTAAAGACATTGTCGAGAGTAAAAAATGTCAAGTAAAAGCAAAAGCGTAGGAAATTTTACAGATACACTCTCCCTCTCGTCATGAAAGTTTTAATCGTAATGAAGTATACAGATCCCTCGCCTCTGTTGGATATGTCAAAATATATACAGCTAAAAAACATGAAAAAAAAACTTATATATCTTGAAATGCCCTTAATGTTGTTAATTACGATTGAGTTGGACGTATAAGCACAATAATTCAAGAAAAGTACTTAACTAAGACGCTTTTAATATATGCTGCAGATTCTTCTTCAGTTTTGCGCCGTACGTACTATATGCAGTACTGCTACAGTAGTGACCCCTGCTGTCCTACTATACGTGCTGTAAAAATTCATCTGTGTATATATAGTCATGGTGCAGATTAATTCGTGGTGACTAATAATTATGCCTTTCTAATTAAACGTATATGTACATGAATGTTATACAAACTACTCTGCCTGTACGTACTACGTATTAAGTTGTGTGGTCCGCAGCGTCGTTACTGACATGCAGGCTGCGCTTGTACGCGCTGTCGTCATGTAGTACCATATATATACAGCATACAGCTGAGTCATACAGTACAGTAGGGAAAGCAGGCTATACATATGTCCAGTTTTGTATCTGATCTATATTGACTGCTGCATCATCAAGCTAATACGCGTACTCCCTCCGGTTCAGTATTAGAAGTCGTTTAGGACAATGACACGGTCACCAGCACAACTTTGACATCTTTTTTTATAAAAATATTTATTCAAAGTTATATATGTATATTTTTTATGAAAGTATTTTTCAAGACAAATATATTTATATGAAATACACATTTCCAAAATGTCAAAAACTTAAAAGTTATTCATAATTTATATTACTAATGTTTGACTCAACCCTTATCAAAACAACTTCTAATACTGAACTATATATAAATACAGTAGTAATCCGAAGTACACTTGTAGTCAATCGATCTCCCAGGCCAGCGGTCATGAGCATTATTGAGTGGCGCATAATTCCATGGTGGCCGCGCGCATGCAGCTGCTCGCCCGGCTCGATCGTCGCTTTCCCCCCTGCTGCATGCAGGCCCGTGCGTCGGCGCAGTGATGCCTGCCTGCTGCCCTTACCACACAGTATGTGCCCATCTGGGGGCAGGTGAGGTGACAATGGAAATGGCAATGGCGACGGTATTGGCGCCATGCACATACCCATCCACGATCGATTCAGGTCAGATGTCAGCCTAATCCATGGTCCCCTCCGGCCGTCCGGCGCTACTAGCTCTGCTGCTGCTCCCCCGGCCTGCACCACCAGAACCAACCATCGATATCCTCCCCATCTTTTTATCTGTCTTTTTTCTTAGCCCCTGGTCTTTTTCTTACAAAGAAATAGTAAAAAGTATTATTCACCTATCACATCAATCGCATCTTCTCTCACAACAAATACTATTCTAACACTATTCATTTGCAACTTCACTATTCCTTTTCACGCAAAAGAACAAACCCTTAATATACATACCTACTACCTTACTGGCATGCTGTCCGGGTAAATTTCATGTCATCTTTTTATGCTCAGGAGGCAAGTTATTTGCATTGTGAACAAATAGGATATAGTACTCCAATCTTTTGTCCAAACTCGCAAGCATTGGTATACGCTATTAGCTTGCTGATTTGTCTTAATGTTGGTCCATTCCAGGTCTGCCTCTTCCAGTTTGAGCCAAGCATGCCTTTTTTGTTTGGTAGACCGTGTAGTGTTGCGAATACGAACAAATATGGCAGGCAAGTGCCGTTTCTACATCCGAGCAAGCCAAAACTCGCTCCTAACTAGTAACACAAAAAATAATTCATTTACCTCTACTAGATAGACGTGCGATTCTTGGTTCGACCCTACCTACGCCTATATCTAAATGTCCAAACATATGAGCCTATATATTTTTGGGCCCGTATGACTTTCTAATAAACGCCATGGTTGTTAAGCATTTAGAACACATGTTGTTGCTTATTGGTAGTGTCGGGCTAATCCATCTCTGATTGTCGATATATCTCGCGAGTTCAACTAGCGAATTTGTCCCGGACTCGATTAATGGACTTTTTGTTTGGTAGGATGGGTTTAATTTGTTAAGGTTCGAGTTTCTAGGATCGTGTTTGTGTTTGGTGGGATTTACATATGGTTATATGGAGGGGAAATATGAAAAATACCTTTTTACAACCCAGAGCAAGTCAAACTCCAAGCAACAAAAAAATGTAATTCATTTATTACTATATATATAGACCCGCAAATACAGGACCAGCACTACCCCTATGTCCTGTATGTTGATCAAACAGGGGCCCATATGGCTTTCTAATAAACGCCATGGTTGTTAAGCATGTATCATATCTATAACAATTATATAATCGATACCCACTACAAGTCCTACCTCTATTTCTCTCAACCCTCGACACGCCACGTCATTCGCTTATGTCATCTACCATCAATTTGCCCCCTCACACCCCGTGCCTGATCTTCTCTCTTCTTTAGTTCGCAAGGCAGCTCATGGGTTAGCACCACGGTAAGATGAAGAGCCCCACTAATGACGGCAGCTGAAAAGCCTTCTCTCTTTTTCATTGAGCACCGCTCAACTCCCTCACCATCCAGCCATTCACGGTGTTGCGAGTTGTCGTCCTATTTAAATGTCCCCTTTGTTACCTCCTCCTCCGCCGTGCTCATCGACACTGATGTCAACCGGTCGGATCCTCTACAACGCTAGCCTCAAGTACGTTGACCAAACGCCTATGTCATGTTGACCAAACATGCATGGGTCTATATGGCTTTCTAATAAACGCCATGGTTGTCAATCATTTAGGACACGTTCTATTTCTTACTAGGTAGTCTCGTGCTAATTTGTATATCTTTCTTAGAAAAGGGAACATATTTCAATATTCCAGCCTCTGCATAAAACTATGCATATAGTTGCTTCTTATTACAAACGAAAGCGTCACAAATAAAAAGAACAAAAAGGTTGGTCTCTGAACAACCTCACACAAATCATCTAAAAGTAATTATGTTACTAAATGACCATCCATTTGTCGCAAAGATCTCCATCGACGTGGTCTCAAGCACATGACACCTCCGAATAATGTGAGATCGCTCGTCCTCTTTCTGCAGCAACGCCAAAAACAAATCCAATGAGTCCCTCGGAAGATAACTTGCATATGAGTAACAGCTCGAGTAATCCCAAATCCAACTAGCAAATTTGTCACAGACTCGATTAATGGGCTTTTGCAGTTGGTAGGATTTGTTTAATTTGGTTAAGGTCGGTTTCTAGGATCATGTTTCGTAGGCCTAATATGGGTAATATGGAGGAGAAAATATGGAAAGTGCCATTTACAACGTCGAGCAAGCCAAACTCTAAGTAAAAAAAAGATTAATTCATTTACTATATATATAGAGTTATAGACCCGCAAATACAGAGTCAGCCCTGTGCGTGGGCCTATATATTTCATGGACATAAGGACTGCTAGCCAAACACATCCTTTTGCGGTGGTACAGTGGGGAGATAAAAAGGGAAAATATGGCAAGACATACAACCACTTATTTTATATTACTAGCAACTATGTTTGTACCTTACAACGGGAGAAAATATTTTCTCGCCTAGCCGTTGTCGACACTGGTCGTGCTGTCACATCACGGCCCCTTCAGCTCTCCGGCCTCTCCGTCATCCCCGCTGCACCCGCACCATCCCAATCTCGCTCACCATTGTCCGTGCCTCCAAAATATATCAGTAAGATTTTTTACTCTACATCAAATTCTTCCGCACTCGTATTATATGCAACAATTATATTTTATTCATCCCCCTCCAACTACCATATTCATTTAAAAATTCATCCAAATGACCTATATTTGATTCGAGGACTAATTTGAAATGAAATCATTTTTTCAAGGATCAATTTGCAGAATCAACACAATTTCTATTTAGTCTTTATTATCTGCCTAAAAGAACTCTGTACAATTTCTATCTTTATTAAAAATCAACTTGTAAAATACCAAAGATATTACTGTGACTACCGTGAGCCCGTGTCCTTCGTCCTCAAAGCTGAGCTTGCCCGTTGACTTGTATCGATCTCTCCCTCGCGTCAATACCAGACCGGCGGAGGAGCCGTTGAATAGGGGCAGCGGTGGCGTGCTCGGCGCTCCTCCCTCCATCAAGCGTGCCCGCCTCCTCCCTTCCTCCGCCTGACTCATGTTCCTCTCCCTTCTCCCTGCCCCTCTCTTCTCTCTGGCCTGGAGCGTCGGCGACGTGTAGATGCTGGCGAGCTCTGCGCTAGCTCCCTTTCCGCCACAGATCTTTCGAAGTTCCCTGCACTGGCCGCAACACGCCCTCCCTCTCCGTCCGAAGCAACGACTCCTTCTCCATGGGGATTGTGGCGCGGGCAAGAAGAGCCCAGCGGCGACGGAGGCGTCAACCTCCCCATCTCTTTGCCCCATCGATGGGATGGCTCCCAGTACTCGGTGGTCGGTGGCTGGTGCGGACAACCTGAGGGGCAGAGGGCGCAAGCGCGGACGGTGGAGGGAGAGGGAGAGACCGAGACCGACAGGTGGGTCCCAATTGTCAGGACGGACGAAAAAAAAGGCAGAAGCGGTCTTTACTTTAATATTATCGGTACAGAAGATGTTACGGTGCCAAGACTCAACCCAATAATAAGCCAGTGTAGTAAGAGCTCAGTTTTATTGTCCGGCGATACCCATATCAGCCGGAATATATGGCATGATCATTTACTATTTATATATTCATCAATCACGTACTATATAGGTTCGGCGAGAGCCTGCGTTGAGGTGAGCTTGGACGCGGGGTCGCCGTAGGCATATAGCTAGCGCACTCACCAAAAACGACCTATCGCCCATTATTCTTGTGGTTTAGGTAATAATTTAAATCTACCTTAGCTTAATAGCTTCTATCATAGCTAATCAGTGGCGGACCTAGAGGTTTTGTGCAGCCTGGATGCGTAGTTTGACCCTTGTCCTTTTGCCCGGTTGCTAATGCATCACGCGCTGAAAGTATTTTTTGCTGGCCTAATTGTGCATTAAGTGGACTACCGCGCAATGAGCCTGGGAAGATAGCCAGGGTGGCCGGGCCTTGGGCCCGCCACTGATAATCCTAAGTGAAATACATGCAATTTTGTGAACTGAGTGTAGCTCAGCTAGTATGGTTCCTTGTGGTGGAGCCTGCCCACCAGGGTTCGAGTCCTTGACTCGACACTGGTTCTTGCATTTTTCTAGATTTATTCTAGGATTTAATCGACGGTATTCTTTTAGTGGTAGACGACGTGCTGTGCATGTGAACGTCTGCGTCTGTACTATGTGTATCTGAAAAAACACATGCAATTTGCCGTGCATGTGAACGTCTGCGTCTGTACTATGTGTATCTGAAAAAACACGCAATTTTCGTAGAATGCCTGCTATCTCATATATATAAGCATATATAGGGTCAAAGGGAAAAAACAAAGGAATAAAGCGTCGAACCATAGACAATCAGAACACACTTCATTTTGCTCACAAAATAACCACCCATATGCGTATGGGAGTTCGTCATATACCTCGCTCGATCATTTTCGTCTCAACAGAGTACGTCAAGACGTCCATTAGTGAACAACATGAAACGCACGATAATACTGCTATAGCTTAACTAAGAGCAATACCCATATGTGGGGCACGTGGAATTATAGTTAATTATGTTATAATGATGAAATAAACATAAAAAAAGCCCGGTACCTGATGTGCATATAGCTAGATACATACGGAGTACAGTATAGTTCGCGTTGATTAATTTGAATTCCATGTCAACGTTGCGATCTGCAATTCTGCATGCTTGTACGGTGGATGCTCCGTGTGTACGAACGGTCTGCACTGAAGCCAACAACGATCCACGGATGCGATGCATAATGGCAAGTCCGTAAGTCATTACTACGTGAGACAGTAAGTGGTAAACGCAACAGGTAATAAGAACGCGAGCCAGTTCGTTTGACCGTTGGTCGGTCGATCGCGTGCGGTAGCAGTTTTCTTAGCCTGGTTCTCCATCAGCTAGCATAAAGTTCAATTAACTTATTGATTAGCTATTATTTTGTGCAAGCATGGAGATATACTTTTAATAAGTTTATTTTGTGTTGACGGAGGAATAATTCTACGGTCCAACAATTCTAAAGTTCAAACCTGATGACAGCAGACGACGTGTGACTGTGTCAGTGTTATTCTTCTTATTATTACCATATAGTATGTTATTAGTTACGTTGCTCACACAAGCGCGTGTTCATGATTTCTTCAACGCATGTAGGTAAGGTAATAAAGCACGCATGTCGATGGATCGACGCCAGTCCACGACATCCACGCACCAACTAAATCGCCGCATGAAATAACAAGCGTTGAGGGTGGGGCCGGGCATCGCGCGAGCGTAGTACATGCCTTTTCTCGCTGAAACTTCCAAAAATTCCATCTGTTTCTTCCGAAGAATTTTGGTAATTTACTGGTAGCGATCGAGAGGAAATTAATTAAGCCGCCAAGTACTCTCCCTTTCCACGAGGTGAGATCATCGGAGCTGAAAGAGAGTGTGGGGGGAAAAGATAACAAAAGATACAAAAGCAAGGAACGAAATGGAGCAGATCGATGCAAGTTGGCCTGCACGCCACGCATACAGCAGGGCCAGGGGCAGTCTCGCCCAGCAGACAGCACGTACAAGGCGATCTTGGCTGCTGCAGAGACGATCGAGAATCTCCAACCAGGAAACCACGCAAGCAAAGCGGGAGCCAAAGGGATGCAAAAAAGGGAAACAATAAAGAAAAAGATGCACACTCACATGCCGCAACAAGGGTGGGTGAAGCAAGAGGAAGAACGAAGATGTGTGAGCGAGGAGAGAGAGAGGGGAAAAAAAGAGAGGAGAGAGAAAGGGCGCGCTAGCTAGCTCCCGGATCCCTGCCTGTCGCCACCCGCTCGCTAGGCTCGCCGACAACAGAGTACCGGGGCCCACACGGTCTGGCCCCACCGCCCGCATACCATCAAACTCCGCAATGGAGAACCCGCGCTTATTGCTACAGGTACCCCAGGCCAGGCCCTCGCGTGTACACTGCTCACATTCACACGCAATGTACGCGTTTCCGGTGGGACACGGCTTTGTCATATATTCATTTTTGTAATTATAAGTACAGCGTGTAGATAAATAGATGTACGTTATATATCTTTGGGATATAAATGTGTGTTGTACGTATTTATTATTGTAGATAGAAATGACGCGGCATCCAGAACAGCGGCATCCAGAACAGCTCGATATTAGCTAGGAGTTCTGACCGTAAAAATAGAATAAGTTCATTTTTACTGATTTGCTATAAACTCAAACTCTACAAATTAGAAAAAGATAACATGTAAATGATATGTCTTGTAGAATATATTCTATGTTAGTATCGTTCTAGTACATAGAATAATGTGGCTTTCTAATAGTTAATATATATAGGCACTATCGTACCATAAATGAAATAATCAAAATTTAGATCTTATGCCAATCTTTTTCACACTATTTATTTCTAGGAGGAAATAAAAAATAAAGAAAAGATAAATATTATACTATACGCTCGTGTTTTTCTGGACCCTTCGATAGGATCATATTGGACTATTTGATATCATTCTTAATTATTCTTAGCTGCTATATACAGCTCACCTGTTATATAATATTGGACTATTAGCTGGCAACATCCTATTTGGCTTTTACTTAGCTGTCATCTGAACTCACAACCCTCATTGATCTTCCTCCGAGCAAAACTTGGATCCTTGTCGCCTTGCGTGCACCACTGTCTGAGCACCTCTAATGATTTCCCCTCTCCTAGAGGATCTCACCATTTTTTTTGCCAGCACCTATCACTCCCATACATGACCGTAATGGTAGATGTAAATTGTGGAATTAGCAACCTATGAAATTTAATAAAATCATACATAAAATTACATGTCTTTCATAAAATGTTTAATGCGTGTGTATTTATTCTAGTAAATAGAATCATATGGCTCTCAATGCAGCCCACTATTATATCATTCTAGGCCTGCTATTATATCAACGTGGCAATTTCCTATCATGAAATAAAATAACCAATTCGATGATGCATCGACTCTATTTTTATTGTCCTTTTCCTATCAACGTATATACAGACGAAGAGGAGAAAAAATCAGATGGAAAACAAAGGAAGTGTATTTAAATGGTGTAATAGTTCCTAAGGAATAAATAGTTTTTTAAGTAGTTTGTTAACTTTTTTATCTCTATACTGGTTAACTAGTTTGTTAACTTTTCTAAGTGTATAATTTTTGTTATGCATCCAGACATGGTGTATGTCTAGATGCATACTAATTTCTATAAATCTATTTTGCTTGGTAAATCTTTGATGAGCCAACATGCGGTTCGTTTTTCGCTCTTCAGACGGCGAGGGACATTTGCCGTGTGCGGGAAACATTTTGGAACATGAAACCCTCTTCTCGGGTTTCTCCACCACCTCTGTGTCGCCGTCACATGATGCCCCCGGACCAGCCAACGCTCCCGATCGCGCCACGTCACCCGTCACTTGCGCCTATTAAAAAAAAATCCCTACTGGCCGCTGTCCATCTCACGTCGCTGTCCTCACCACAGTAATGGAGCGGTGGGGTCCAGCACGACACCAAGACCAACATATAGCCATTAAAGTAGTAAAATAATGAGCAGCGCCAAAAAAAATAATATTGGCAAAAGGAGCGGGAAAGTGTAGTTAATTCGCAGCGAAGAAATCGAAATTTCCCCCAAATTTATTTATTGCCTTGAAACTGTGGCGCCTCCTTTAAATACCCTCTTCTCTTTCTCGCCCCCACTCTTTCTCTCATCTCTTCTCTCTCCTCGTCTGAAAAAACCCACCCACCCAGCAGCAGATTCGCGCCCGCCGCCGCTCCCGTCCCCGCGGCCATGGCGGGGGCCTTCTCCATCAGGTACGTGTGGATCCGGCGGCTGCCGCGTCGATTTCTCCCGCCCCTTTTCTTTCGCTGATTTGGTTGCGTGTATCGGTGAAGGCGCTTCGCCGAATCGATGCGAGGTACGCCGGCGGCGGCGCTCGGACCCTTCGACCTCGCCGCTAGTGATTTGCCTCCGATGGAGGTTCGGTTGTTCCGATGGTGGGAGGACGAGTTGGCGGCCATCAAGGCGGCTGAGGCCGAGGCGGAGGCGGAGGCGGAGGTGGAGCCTGTGGCGGAAGTGGACGAAGACGAGGAGGAGGCGGCGGCGGGGAACGGGCGGATGCCGAAGAAGCGGTTTGTCTCGGACCTCTTCGCGGCGGCGCCTGCGGTGGACGCCGTCGTCGTCCCCAACCCCGCTGCGGAGGAGGAAGAGGAGGAGGTCCTCGGCTCCTTCGTCAGGCGGCACAGGGAGATGCGGAGGAAGCGGCGCCTGGAGGGAGCGGCGGCGGACGAGCCGGAGTCCTCGGCGGCGGCGGAGCGGCGTGCGGCAGTGGGGAATTTCGCCAGAAAGGTATGTGGTCCAGCCCAGCCCGACCCGACCCGACCCACCCCCCGTGCTTGCATCATGATACCCGATTACCCTTCCAATGTTTTCCCTCCTGCTTTTTTTACTGCGAATTATTTTCTAGTGATCGATCTGCACCTGCTGAATCACTGCGGTTTGGATTGGGCAACTGTCGGTAGCATCGGAATCGTTTAGATGCTTAGCTAGCATTAATTTCTAGCCATCTCTATCGCATCCATGTATGCTATGGCTCGAATCGCGTCATTATTATTACCATATTGAAAGTGGCGGATTTGGTTGGTATTTGAGGGGGGAGGGGGCCGAATTAGTTGTTGCTTTATATGGGGACGCGGCGCAGGATATTTTATGTATGGATTATTTTGTGCGCCGGGACGATTGGCGAATCGAAATCTGGGGGCATTAACGCTGGTTTGCTTGCTTACCTTAGTTCGTGCACGACACACTTGTGCGACGAGTCGTCCGGCAGATGATGATTTGCTGGTCAAAGCTGTACGTGTCTCGTATTGCTAAGCGATAAAGTTTGTTGGGTGATTGTGTCCTCTTTCCTGCTCCGCATGATTACCTTTGCTAAGCGCATGACTGTTTCATGCGTGACTAGTGTTATTTCATGCTGAATTTGTCGGCTCCGATCGATCGGCACGAGTGTCACGGAGGAGGTTCAGCACATTGATGACAAGATCTGCCAGTTGGGAGATTTTACTGATACGCGCTTAGGGAAATGATTTGCTGTTTGTGTGGCGTTACGTTTATACATGGCTAGCTGAAAGATAAACTACTGGCTTTAGGTTCTTTCTCTCGCGACATGCATAGGCCAGCCATCTCTGGTACTATAGTACACCATCTTGCAAATGGTGCATGTGTCGTGTTACCTTTCGCACACAACATGCACGGTAATAAGCTAGCTCCTGCATGTGTGATGCGTACAGATTGGTGTCCGGCCGGCCAGCCGGCACATCTCTGCTGGGCCTGGACCCATTACACACGGGACCTTTATCATAGGAAATGGACGTGATGGGGGCATTTAGACTGTCTCCAGCAGCTCGCCGATCTCCATCTGCAAATCATGCCTTCTGCAGAAAAGAGAGAGAAGAGAGGGAGAGAGGGGGGCCGCGGGCGTTCCAGCAGCTTGCCGCATCCCCTTGCGCAACCACTCGGGTAGTTGGTTCCCGCGACCGCAAGGAGGGAGAGAGAGGGGGCCGCGGACGAGCGGGTGTGCGGAGCTCGAGCGTCCCCCTCGACCTCATCGGGGAGCTCGCCGTCGGAATCATCTCCGCGTCCCTGCTCGACCTCACCGGGGGCGGAGAAGGGAGGATCTGCGGCGACCTCGACCTCGAGCAGCTCGCCGCGCCACGGGAGGAGGAGCGAGGCGAAGCAGGGAGCAGAGGGGAGGAGGAGCCGCCGCCACGGAAGGGGGAGAGAGGGGGTCGGCCGGGAGAGAGGGAGAAGGATAAGGAGGAGGAGGCATCAATGGCGGCTCAGATCCCACGCCGCCCGACCAGGACCCGCCGCAAATCCCGCCGCCACGGTCCCCAACCCCAACCCACCCGCCGCCGCAGCACCAACGCCCGCCCGAGGGCGACACGGGCACACGCAGGGGCGGGGAGAGGGGTGGCCCCGGGAGAGGCGTCGATCCGAGGAGGGCCGCCGCTCGGGAGCGGGGCGGGCGCCAACCGTGGCGCCCTTCATCATCGCCGCCGGCCTGCTCCGCCGTCCCTACCTCAGCTCCACCGCCGGGCGGATCTGCGTCGAACTCAAAGGTCAACGTCGCTGTGGCCGAGTGGATCTGCGTCGGATTGCCCTCCGCCGAGCTCGAGCTGCCTCCGCGGCTGTGGAGGAGGAGGCCGGGGGTGGAGAAGGCAGCCGAGGAAGGAGACGGACGCGGGGGTGGAGGGAGGGCTACGGATCCGGCGGAGGAGGGGCGCCGGGGAGGGAGGGCGACGGATCCGGCGGAGGAGGGCCGCGGGGGACGGAGGGCGACGGATCCGGCGGAGGAGGTGGCGGGGTCGACGAGGCCGCAGGAGTGGAGGGCGCGGGGGCAGAGGGCGACGAAGGAGGAGGGAGGGAGGACGGTTGCTTTGAGCGAAGGAGAGAGAAAACAGTGGATATCCCGGGAATGCGCGAGCGGGGAGGGGGAAGTGCATTTCGCAGTTGTATGTGCAGAGACCGCTGGAGCCGCTATAGGGGCTCCCGCGTCTGCAAATCGCGGTTGCAGCACGGGTTGCAGAGACCGCTGGAGACAGTCTTACTAGATCGACAAATACACAAGGTGGCACATGAGTGTATTCATTGTGGTTCTAGTAACTGATGTGTCCATGCCGAGGTATGGGAAAATACACGGGATGATATATGAGTGACAGGGCTTCTGACCTTGTTTTTTTTTTTTTAAAATTGTATCAACAAATATTCGATGGCATGGCAAATTCTGAAAAATTCTCTAACATGTATTGGAGAATTCGTATAGCAGGTGTTAGACGCTTGTTACACATCCATCATGTTTCCAGTATCTGTATTTGTAGGGCAGCGTTGGTCAAACATGATTTTAGGACTATATTTTCATAAGGTTCCAAACAACATAAGAAATATTCATTGTATTGGCGAAATTTCTGACAGATAAGTTAGTGAATCTTGCAAGTATGTTTTTGTATGGTGCTTATGTCTTTAGTTCCAAAACTACAAATACATTAATATTCAAGGAGTAAATTAGTTTCTTTTACAACCTTTAGTTTGTAGAATATTACTCCTTCTGTTTCACAATGTCTGTCCAGTATGCATACCTAGATGTCTTGATATTAAAGTAATATGTGCTAGAGTTTTATAAAAATGTGTCCTCGTTAGATAGATGAATATATCTACTAAGAACAGGAGTGACGCATTTGTATAAAAAATGTTGAAATTTTGTGCCTTCTAGGTATTCAGTTATGTGTGAGCATATATAATTGTGATGAACATTGTGACTTGTTAGTATTCAGTTAGATTTAATAATTGTGATCTTCAACTGATTGTCCTTCTATAATGAACCAACTTTTCTGGTTCGTCAGGAAACATATATGCACTTTTCAATTGTTCTGTATTCACTCCAGGTATATGCACCTGTTGTCATCATTTAATATTGCACAATTCTGCAGACATCCCTTGACAAGCCAAATTTGGGAGATGGGCTGGATACTTCTGATGCATCAGAGGAACATGAGGATGAACATCATCTCAGTACAGAGAGGGAAAGGATCACTGATCTTAAGAGAAAGAAGAATGGAAGACTCAATAATAGCTTACAGAAGAAGGCTAATAGGCTGAAGTATATTGGGAGTACAAAGACTATTAAGGTCGGGAAACAGCGGGATATCAAAAAACTCCCGTTGCACAGCATTCTGAAGAAGTACACGAAACATACATCTGTCAAAATGGTTAAGGAAAAGCATGGCAATGCGAAAGGTCCTGGAGTCATAGAACTCTGCCGCAAATCGGTTAAGCGTGTCAAATTCTCAGAAGCAAATGGTGCACTTGGCAGTAAGAAGCAATCTTCCAAAAGACCCCAACTAGAAAGTTTCTGCGAGCTACTGTTGTCTGGTGCTATGAATTCTTCTTCATCATCATCCATAGAAATGTCCAGTGAGGAGGAACACATTATTGCCGAAAGCAGTAGTTATCGCATGCCTGAGAAAGGCTTTGCTATGGCTAAGGACGCAAATGATAACACAAATCGTGATTATCAATCTGAGCGCAGTAGTACTGGATTGCCCACTGGTTTATTTGATCTGAATGAAAAATTGTTAGATCCTGCTGACTTGAACAGCCCTTATGATCCAAATTCCGAGGAATCATGTCTTCAGCATACACAGGTTGGAACTTGGTGTGTGGATCAACAAGTTATTGGTAATGGAAAAAGAAACCAGAAAGATTCATCTTTCGCTCCATATGCACAAGAAAAACAGCAACATGCAGCTGATTTGGACAACAGAATGAAGTCCCCTTGTATGCTGCGAAACCAAACTGTTCCGGATTCGGTTCAGCTGCAAAGTTTGTGCTCCATGACTTTGCATCATGGTGTCTCTCAGCTCTCAACTGGAGGTGGACATTCTTCCTTTCAATTTCGAGGACATAATCTATCACACAGTGAGAAACAAAATTTTCATTCAGAAATGAACATGCAACAAGGGTCTAGGCCTTCAGCGGGACAAACCTTGCGCTTGATGGGTCGTGATCTTACAGTATCCAATACTGGAGTTGACAATTTGTCTGAGGTAGCACAGAAACAAACAAATCCTACTAAAGACCATCTTACCAACAAGTTGGTGTTGGAACTGCCACGACAAGGTCAGCCTTTCCTGTCATTACAAACTCAGAGTATTCCCAACATATCAGCAAGTTCTGCAAGCACAGTAGCTCATATTTCAGCAAGTTCAGGAAGCACAGCTCAGGCACATTTTAGACACAGAACCCCACACAATGTCAGCCGCCCTTTGCCTGCTGCCAATGTGTTCTCTGGTGATCCAAGATGTGAAGACAGGTGGATGGACTTTACAAACTTGCAATCTCATAGAAATGTTCTATTGGGGTGTCCGCCTCCTTCCAACCATGGCAGTGGTGCCTTTATTCAAAATTCGCCACCTCCTTGGCGTTATTACTATGATCATTCCACTAAGACAGATTCGCCCTCAGCACCATTTTCACCAATAAATATGGAGCATGTGACACCGTCTTCAGATTACCATACCAATTTGCCTATGTCACATGGTCTGTACTCTGCAAACTCATCAGTTCACCCTTATAACTCTGCAAGTTTTACATGGAACCACCCAGACCAGATAGTTCAAGGAGTTCCTGATAGCAGAGCCTCAGCGGCCCTTCCATTAAGAAACGCAGGAACTGGAACGGCAAGAGCTGATCCTGACAATGCTACTTCATCTAGCAACCGTTTTGTGCTGAGGTCAGGCCCAGTGAAGCTCAGCCCCGGGGCGAAGCATATCCTGATACCGAGTGAGAATACAGAGGATGGCAATTCCGCACCAATGTACTCTTGTGTGTCCTTTGGTAGCAGTAATGGAAATGTTTCGGCACCTCACCAGAACAAAGGAGCAGGTCCCCGTAGGTTCTAGTTCAAAATAATCTGTTTTGAAGGTACGGCTATTCGTTGGTTGTTTTTGTTTTCTTGTTGTCATCTTGTTTTTCGACATTGCAGTCGCTTCACGTACTGGAGTAATTTTCAATAGATGGTTGGATTCATTTAGTTGTATGTAAATATTTTTTCCTTGCTTTACTATGGAGTACTTTTTACTCAAATTAGATTCTTTTATATTTGATTTGACGGCTTTGTGTTCCTTCTTTCTAAAAAAAGATGAAGAAAAGGAATGGGTGCTGAAGTATTTTAATATGTAACTTCTTTCTGTTAACATCTGGTCATGTTAAAATTATTAGCACTTCACTACCGTGTGCCAAGCATGTTTTTGATGTTGTTTTCAACTACTATCAATCAGCCAGATAAGCTTTAAAAGACCCAAAAGTGGGACTCCTGATGAAGTGTCCATTAAAATGTAGGTCATTTTAGTTTTATCCTTAGTCAAACTTCTCTGCGTTTAACCATACTTATAGACAAGGACGGATCCAGCGGTGAGGCGGGCGGGGCTCGAGCCCCCCTATCGCTGGAAATCCAATAGAGCCCCCCCTAAGCCTCTACTACAAATTTGAGGAAGAAGAATGAGGGAAGTAGAGGCTAGAGGAAGAAGGAGAAGAAAAATTTGAGGAAGAAGAATGAGGGAAGTAGAGGCTAGAAGAAGAAAGAGAAGAAAGCCTTCCCTAAACTTATTCCTAGATCCGTCACTGCTTATAGAAAACTATGCTAGCACCTATGATATCAAACAGTGCACTTTCAGTACACAGTTAATGGTTGAAAATAATTTGATGTTGTAGGTGTTAATTATTCTTCTATATATTTGGTCAAAGGTAGAGAAGTTTGACTTGGGATAAAACTAAAATGGCCTACATTTTGGGATGGGGAGTACTTCATTGTATGAAGCAAGCACATGCGCTATTTGTACGTACACCCATTACCCATATATACCAAAGTGGAACTTGTTTGTCACATATAAATACACTCGTGGTGTGCCATCTGTAGCAATTTGCAAAGCCCAATCTCCTCGGCCCAGTATCCATCTCTCGATCTGACTGTGAGTAACCACTGGTGGGTCCATTTGGGCATCTCACGATCACGGGAATGTGGGAATTCTGTCGGTTCCCTGCAGCTGCAAGAATTCGCCTCAGCCTTCTGCTGTTCACTGCACGTTTCAGCTGAGGGCATTTGCTTTAGCATTGTCACTATTGATTGGCCAGGGTGCTAGAATCCACTACCCAGCAGCCCTGACCCCTGAGTATGGATTTTTTGGTAACGGTGTTCGGTGCTGGGTGTAATAATACCAAAATTTTGCGATGAACTAAACAACTGTAAAATGTTGAGAGCCATGCAAAACAAATTGACAATACACTACAATGAGCCCAGGGGCGGACCCAGAAAAAAATGAGAAGGAGCACACTTGTGAAGAGAGAGGTCGAGTTGTGCCGGTGAGGGCACGGATTTAAGATTACTAAGGGCACAAATGATGAAAAATTGAACTATATAACTGGAAATCAGAAATCGAATGAGGGCATGTGCCCTTGCTGGAGTCTCGTCAGGTCCGCCCCTGAACGAGCCGGTCTATGTGTTGCTTCTCCTTAACTTTCTTGTTATTTATCATTTGGGTTCTTTCATATATAACCAGTGTGTTGTATGCAGATTTATTAACTTTTTCCCTGCTCACTGTATTTTAAGGAATTGAAGCTGATGGCATTGGCAATCGATGGCGATGTACTGTGTGGAGGATATCTGATCTCATATGGAGGGTACATGGATTTGTTTTGTGGCTTCCAAGACTTCGACAGACCCCTTTATAGTTCTGCAGGTGTTTATTCTCTTTTTTTTAAAAAAAAAGACAAAAATATGAAAAGTGAAAAGTGAGCTCATCAGGTGTGTGAAGCATATGAGCCTCTCTAGGCCTGTGGGGGCGTACCTGGAGTGTTTATCTAGTTACCGGTAACAAAAGTATAGAACCTTAATGCGACTCAGAAGTTGGTTGGTTACAACTGGTTGTGCCCTCTGGAGTTCATATGGCTTTAAAGAGAAGACTTAAACTAGACAATGCAAGGTAGTTCGTTTTTTATGTCGCGGTAGTGCTATGCTCTGTCTGTTTCTAAATAAGTGGCTTATAATAAACTCTGCCATAAAGAATATTTTGATGCCATTTAGGAGAGCTCGCACTCGCGAGACGAAATTATTAAGTCTAATTAATTTATGATTGACACATATTTATTGTAGCATCACATGGACCGATCATGACCTAATTAGACTTAAAAAATTCGTCTCGTGAAAAAGCATAGATGTTATGAAATTTGTTTTGTTATTGTTCTATATTTAATACTCGTAATTAGCATTCGACGGGACAAGAGTTATATAAAGCACTTTAGAAACCAAACATTTCCTTAGAGACAGAAGAACTACTTCTCAAACATACACTTATCTAGGAACGGAGGAAATATGTTGTTTCTCGGTGTTGGAGAAGCGGAGATTACCTGTACTCATGCAGCCATGCTCCAAGACCAGCTTAGCTTAGGACAGTCGCATTGTACATGTCATCACCGATGCTTAAAACCTCGAATCACCATCGTATTGTGTTTTAAAATTAAACTGAACAACGGAAACACTCACAACGCACACTCACTGTCGTTGGGAATGTCACCTACCACTGAAAGCACAATACTGTTAAATCCTGAGAAATTCGTTTCGCTTCCACCGAGAGTCAAATCTAGAACCTAATATTCTAATAAAACTCTTGTAACCACTAAGCTATATACCCTTTCGCTCTCTAGCAACCTTTTACTTTTCTTCCCCTCGGGTGGTACGTGTGAGCAGGCAAACTGCAGCATGTGAGAGTTGTAGATTCATCGATGCTGGATTTTTTTCAACGAAGCCTCGCTCGTTGGCAAAACGATGCCTTGTGATGAAGAAAGAGAGATTCCGAGCGTCGCTTTCACCGTACGTTGTGGCTCTCAAAAATGAGATTCTCTGATAGGCTGATAGCCGATGCCGATGCCGAGAAATGGACGGGAGCACATTGGACATTGGTCGCTTCGATGCTCAAGTGAAAGACAAGGGTCCAAGTTTTGTCAGAATCTCTTCTCCCTTCCGTCCATGCCACTGAACCCACACACTTCATATTTTTTATAACGGATATAATATCCGGCCTCTACGTACACAACTCCATTATTACAAAGTTTACACAATTCATATAGGTACACATGGAAGTTAACTCACTATTATCAATGATAATTGATTTCGATACAGTTAACCTCATCAATATTGTACTACGCATACCTAGCTTGAAGCGTGTAAAACCGTGAGTTACAGCATATATAGATGACAGAGTGCCTGATGGGAATCAGATCAGCTCGAGAATTGGACATCATCAACAAGGTGATTGTTTTTTTCTGGATTACCCAGGAGAGCTGTGTATCATTGTATTAAGAAGAAATAGATTGTTGAAACATACTCCCTCCGTCGTCCAGCCGCAGCGAGAGGCAAGCCCGCCGCCAAGGGATGTTGATGGCTTCACGGTGGTGCGGAGTCGTTATTCTTCCCGACGGCGGCGTCAACGCCGTGCTTAGAGCCAGCAGATTCCTCCACTTGTGATGTCACGCATTCCGGCGAGGTTCCCGTGACGATGACTCAATTGCTTGTCGGTGCCGTGGATTCGGGCACCGCGCTCGGGACTGCTTTCACGCACTTGGTGACCCAATGACGACTCCTGCAGAGGTGCTTTCGGTGCCGTGGATTCGGGCATCGCGCTCGGGACTGCAAGAGGCTGTGCAGTTCGGCGGTGGCCGCCTGTCCGCGTGGTGGCCTGCACCAGTCGTGTAACACCCCGCCCACCAAAGCCGCACCGCCCAGCCCTTCCGTAGGGGCGAGCACGCGTACACATAACACCCTGCTTACACTTTCGTCCTCGCTTCGTGTACAAAGGTTAACTCGAGGGTGGTATGGCTGGTGGACAAAGGCTTATAAGTTGGCTCCACCCTTGCTCAACTAGCAATGTGGCACTAAACACACGCGCATGCGCTCATGGGCCACTCATCAGCCATCCAAATTGGGTCGGGTGTGACATTCACCCCCCCAAGAATCCGACGTCCTCATCGGTCCAACTCCCTCGTCCAGTGCCGACCCATACGCCATGCCGTGTGTCCCATACCATGACCATACACGCATGCATATGTCCGCACATTGACCCGGGCAAGTGTTCAGGAACCTTCCCTCTTAACGCACGACCATACGTCCAATGTCAGCCCATATGCCATGTCATGTGTCCCATCTCAGGCCCACATGCGCCATGCGCCATATGCCCGCATACTAACCCATACGCGCAACCGCAAGGGTCGGTTCTGATACCATTTGTAACACCCCGCCCACCAAAGCCGCACCGCCCAGCCCTTGCATAGGGGCGAGCACGCGTACACATAGCATCCTACTTAAACTTTCGTCCTCGCTTCGTGTAAAAGGGTTAACCCGAGGGTGGTGTGGCTGGTGGACAAAGACTTATAAGTTGGCTCCACCCTTGCTCAACTAGCAATGTGGCACTAAACACGCGTGCATGCGCTCATGGGCCACTCACAGGCCATCCAAATTGGGCCGGATGTGACAAGTCGCCGCAGGGGACGAGGTCTCCTCCGCCTCCGCCTCCGCCTCCACCCCACCTCGGGACCTTCCGGTGCCGTCTAGGTCCATGGACGCCTCCCTGAAGATAGCGGTCGACGACAGCCTAACAATGGGTCATTCTCCATTCCCTCTCCACGAGGGCTCCTTCCCCTCACGGTTGGTCAAGATGGACGCTGAGAAGGAGAAGTTGCGGCTCGCCCTCTTGGCTGCAGCACTTGGTGGATGCCAGGACACCTCTGTTGCAGGCGTGAGGTGTGCCATCCGGGACTCCCTTGTGATCTCCGACAACAACTTCATGGTCCGACGATTCGCTCCAGGGAGTTTCCTGGTGATCTTCGCTCCCGCGGCCAACGACTCGTCACTGCCTACACCTTTGTCTCGCTCTCGCGGCCAACGACTCGTCACTGCCTACACCTTTGTCAGAACTGGTGGCCTGTGAAGCACAATGCCCAGTCAGAGGTGAACATGTGGCTGTCCCAACTGATCCAATGATGCTTGACCTTGAGGCTTTTGCACCGAAGTTGGTCCGGTCACTTGTCTGTTCGCCGGATTGTGGAGCGCCACCTCTGACAGCACCTGCTGCCACATGCAAGACCTACAAGACCTACAGACGCCGTCCACGTAGCGTTGCGGCTACACCTGACCAAGTCGCCCTTCCAACGCCGGTCATCCTCAACTTTGAGCAGGAGGTGGAGCCTGCGATGGTTGCAGTGGGGGTTGTGCCTTGCTAGCTGTGTGAGCCAGGTGTTGTGCCTGACCTCACTACTAGAACCCCCACCCCCCTTTACATACGCCAGATTTTAAAGTTAGACACGTTTTATTTCATCTCTATGTCACTGTAGGCGTGCTTTCATAAAGCGTGTTAGAAGTGTCTTCATACGTACCACGTCAAACCTTGTAGAGATGAATTCTTTAAACGTCGCTATGAAAGAAAGAGAACATTGTGTAGACACGTTACATGCATATATAATAAAATTGATACAATGTTGTAGACACGTGTACAAAATGTGTCTAGTGGTCTAGTTACATATTATAGTAACACTTTATTGTGTGTTAATAAATATAGAGACAAACATCTGGATACATTTATAAAACATGTCTACATATTTGTGAAAAAAATAAAAAATATTTCAGATTTATGGACACCTATACATGATTTTTCATGTGAAATATGTGTGTCGTACCGGATTCGAACCCAAGATCTCTCATCTCACACATAGTTTCCTTACCATCTCACCTACACAACAAACTTGACTTACATAACATATAGTTTCTCTTGAGTTTTTTCATGAAGAACCATTTAGTACACTTATTTGGTATGCTTTATAATGTTTCTACTTGCTAGTTATGATTCAATGCATGTCTAAAAGTGTAACATCTTGAAACATTCTTACAATCATGTCAAAATGCATCTTTACATGATTATAGACATTATCTGCTTCGCTTTTTAACGTGTCTAGACAATAATGACGCTTTAAAATGTGGCTAACTTCGTCTATTTTTTAGATGGTCTTAATATCGTCATAAAAAATCTTTATAAGACTACCAATGTTGTAAGCGTGTCAAATATCGTGACAGATCGACATGTTCTCAAAATCATGTCAAAAAGCATCTTTAGGCACTGACGCAGAAATGCTTCTAGTGTGCGTTACTACTCTAACGTAGCGAAAGAGGGGGTTTTCTAGTAGTGCCCGGAGCAAATTCTCTCTATGGTGGGCCAGCTGGCACACTCGACGTTGAGGCATGCTCCCATCCCACAGTCTCTTCCAGCCCCAAATCTTTGAGGAGGACCATCGAGAACTTGAAGAGTAGGAAACACGCCAAGACGCAACTCAACAGGAGTTTGGAGGAGGCCAAGGCAACGACGGCGGCTAACTTCTTGGCTAGCGTGCGCCAGGCGCTCCAGGTGCTGCTAGCCTCTATGCCAATTAGGGCAAGCAGGAACACGTTAGTCACCATCTCCACGACGCCTGCTACGCCGGGTCTCCGGCGAAGCGGACGGTTGGCCAACAAGCCGCTTAACTCCATTGTGCGTGCCTCTAAGAAGGGTGAAGTCCTCATCATGCACAAGATGGGGCTCTGCAGGGCGGATGGACAGGCATTGGCACCAGGACAACCTCGCCCTCAACTCGCACCCGTGTTCACATGACCATTCGATGCTCACTACTTCGCTGCACTTCGAGACATCTTCCCAGCAGCCCAGGCCTTAACTGACACCGACCTGCTGGTAGCGATCCAAGCTGCTCAGCGAGGAACACATGATGATCCTTAGGATGTCTAGTAGTGAGCTCTTTTGAGTTTCAGTATCTTTGGTTGTTTTAGTTACTTGTCTAAGTATGAAGTTAACTTGAACCCATGTGCGTGTGCCCGATAGGCCCTCATTGTAAACTTTGTTTTATCTTCTTAATACAAAGATACACAGCTCTCCTGTGTATTCCTGAAAAAACACATAGTAGAATATGACACGGTCTTCCATAGAACACTTTGACCATTTGTTTACCATATATTACATCTCTTATGGTTATAAATTTATAGTCACGGTAAAAATATATTTGATGACGAATTCAAACATATAAAGTTTACATAAAAATAAAAAACTAATAATCAAATTAGTGGTCAAATATTACAAAGTTTTAATCTTGAAATGCATGAGCGCCTTAAGCAAGTGGAAGGAGGGACTAGAATCAAGCACATTTTCCCTAGCACCTAAGGGGCATCGTGTTTGAAATCAAAAGTGTCATGAGTACGTTTTTTACTGTGTTATCGATTCAATTATACCATAGAGAAATGTAATAGAGTGGCACACGTTGTGACGGCTCAAGGTTGTGACGGCTCAAGGTTGTAAGTGTCCTCCTCACACCGTTCTTCAATGAGATGGCATGCCTCCGCGCGTTGACCTAGTGGTTAGTGATATCACAACATCATTAAGTTAATAGAATGCATATTTTTTAGAAAAAGAAAAGATACTAATGGGGTACTAATGGTTCCCCCACATTAGTACCCATGTGACAATACTGGTTCAACACACGATATCAATGGGGTTGGGACCCAGTACTCAAGGTCGTTTCCCCCGTAGTGAGGGGGGCTTCGTGTTTGAAATCAAAAGTCATGAGTACGTTTTTGACTGAGTGCTCGATTCTATTTTGCCATAGAGAATGTAATAAAGTGGCGCACACTGTGACGGCACAAGGTTGCAAGTGTCCTCACACCGTTCTTCAGTGGGATGGCATGCCTCTGGGCATTGAGGACCTAGTGGTCAATGATATCATTACGTTGATTAAGGAATACATATTTCTTTAAAAAAGAAAGAAAAGATACATGTTCAGGGCTTACATTCAGTGTCAGAATTCAGATCAGAAGCTCAACTCTCACTATAATTTCAGTTTACCGGCCTCAGACATGAGTGTTTAAAGTTGTTTTTCCCGAATTTAAAGCTTTCAATTTATTTCGAATAACCTTCGTAAAGGACAAGAATTTCGTAGAATTCATCAGCGTAGAGGACGGTTGGAGATTTGGTACAAATGATCACAGCAGCTCTGATTTTACAGCAAACCATCTGATTGTCAGCATGCATATATTCCAATGGTTCTTTTTCAAAAAAAATAAATATTCCAATGGCGTGTGCACGGCCAGACGCGGAGACGCCGGTACGACGCCGGCGACAGTCCGTTGGGGGGAGAAAGCCACAACCTTGTCCTCCGGCGCATCGACAGGGCGTGGACATGGGCATGCACCTCTCGCAGCGTCACGCAGGCTTGCCCACAGATCGAGCGGGCACCCGCCAGCCTCACGCCGCGGCCGTGGTTCCCTGCCCCCGCTCTCTCCTTCCGGTACGCGCCCATGTCACCGCCGGATCCGCCCAGATTTCCTTCCCCGATCGCCGGTCCCCGGCCGGCAACAAGCAGATCAAGGATCCAATCGCCATCCAGGATTCCCTGCTGATGGAGGAGGGCTCCACACAGCTCTGACAACACAGTACATTTTATTACTGTCAACTGGTGATATCGATTCACACAGGATACTCATCCATATCTTGCTGCAGGAGAGCAAATTAAAGGTGATCAACACAGCAAAACTGAGAAGGCACCTGAACTGCAAGAGATGCTGCAAGTCTGTTAGTTAAACTGCCTGCCATGGGATTGGGATCCGATCGATCGATGGAGTGAGTATATGACGCTAATAAAGGACAAAGAAATATATTCTCGATCGGCTGGGCCTGCGCTTTGGCGCTTTTGTTGCAAGTGGAGGGGCCGTGCCATGCCTGCAGGCTTTTGGAGCACCCTGGCCGGCCGGCCGGGGCAGCATCCACCATGCGCGCCTCATCTCCATCCTCCGGCCTGCTGGGGCTAGCTGAGGTGAAAGGGAAAGGAAACGGACATGGCCATGGACCACACGAGGGTCTCGCTCGACTCCGGGCCGGGGGGTCCCTATCAGATCACGCACCCGCGCCGCGCGTCGCCGCCCGTGGCCATTCGCCCATCTCGGCGTGTCCGCCTCCTCCGATCCGATCCGCGTCGACCACCGGCCGGCGCGCGCGGTGGTGCGACCGCAACCGAAAGGGCGGCGCGCGGCGTGGTTCGCCGTCGTCCGTCCATATCCGTCTTTCGTTGCAGACGAGGCCGCGCGCCTAACTGTGTTGGATTAAGCTAATCGGGCAGGGCCTTTTTCTGAAACTTTTTCAGAGCTGTCTGTTTCTGCACTGTGTGCTTTCTTGGACCTTTCCTTCAGAGTCTGAAACTCTGAATGAACAAATATTCTTCCCCCTTTTTTTAACAATCAAGCTGCTTTTTTTAATTTGCTGAACTCGAGAAATTCAATTAGGCTGGTGCTCCCGTCATTGGTTCCTGTGTCGAGGACAAAAAAAGATCCATGGATACGTAAAAAAAAAATGAACGGCACAAGCTAGCATTATTGGCCTCTGAAGAATCTCAGCAAAGATTATAATATTCCAACCTAAGTGTCTGAGGCAGTTTGGATTCTTTTGGACGCGTACGACGTCATTGTTAATTGGATGTAACCGGCCGGGACATCAGCTTATGTTTATTCAGTTTTTTTTTTTTTTGAACTGAAATCATCCAGCTTTCTGGACAAAGAAGCTGCAGGCCTCTTTGCGTGCCGTGCCTTTCATCGGCAGGTAGCACTGCCAACAACCTAGGAGTAGTGAACAACATTTCCTGGCTAGCATAGGGTTCAGGGGGCACAAAATTTTGCCCCAAATACCAAGGACTTCAAGACTTGCATGTTCAAACTTGAAACTGGGTATACTGTAAAACCATATAGTTGGTATCTACATATATTTCGATGAAAATCAGACATTTATTCAGGAGGTGAATCCAGTAGTGACGATTCCTGGAAGGCTGCAACACGGCTTCTACACACAAACTAACATGTGAGGGGCAGTTATGCGTTTAGGAAAGTGTCACATGTCAGTTAGCACTATGCATGATGGCACTAGTCCCTTTCGACCAGCATGCATCGATCCCTGTTGCTTGAGGGATGAGGCCTCTCCGGCACGCAGATCAGGGTAGAGATCTTTTGCTTCATGTGGGAGCATGCTCGTTTGTGGAAAACAATCAGTGTGGCTGCCATGGCATCTCCTCCATAGCCTGCCCATTTGAGCCATGGTTGTTGTAAATTAACCTCCCTTCATTTGCTGTGTGCCTGTGGTCGATGCATTGCATGTGTACTCAGTTACTCACCTCTCCTTTTCCAACCAGTAAATCTAAGCTTTGGTTATGTGCGTGAGGGTGCCTGCTGCTCAGAAGATGAAGTCTGATGGTTAAGTTCTCTGAACCTAACTTTGAGTTCCTGAGCACGCAGCAACTGCACTCTGTATGTTCCTATCAGTACATATGTGCTCTGTCCATCTCTGGCTCCTTCAATGCATCAGGAACATTCATGTGAATGCACATGATATTGTACTGTATATATCCTACTATAGGAGATACGGAGTATGCTTTCACTTCAGAAACAAATTAGACTGATGCTTAACTAAGCACCAGCTGCAAAGATATATTTTGCAAAACTGACAAATTGTAAATTTGAAGCTAATGCCAATCCAACATATATCTGTTTGCTTTACAGTAATTACCATGCATGTATAAACCTGTGTGAAATTAAATCTGGTGATTATTAGTGTGCTTCACCATCCAAAAACAAGGCTCAGTGCTGCAGTCAGGCATGAGTACCAACAGCAATGATTTCTGATGCTTGCAGTAAACCCCATGCCTTTCCGGATGGGAACTGCTCCTGCATTCCCATCCAAACAACACTAGAATGTGCCTGGATCACTGGAGGCTTGCCACAGTGCTCTAATAATTGGCCGAAAGCTAGCAGCTGCGCGCAGTGGTGTGAGCCCCCATAGCAAGTCCTGCTAGCTGCTAGTGCAGTGGGACTCGATCAAAAACCTGCACCTGTTGGCTTTTCACAGACTTGAATGATGATGCATCGCACACGAGTACATGAGTACATCGTCGTCCATGAATACGTATCTCAGTACACGTACGCTAGCTACAACGACGTCCATGAATACGTATCTAGCTAGCTAACAAGTCCACAATGCAAACATCCATCCATTGTTGATACTGAAATAGACTCCTGATCATGCTTCTAGCGCGGTTTGCCACCTAATGAAATCTGAGATTATCGAATAAGCCGCCATTTTGGGTGCAACAGCATCCTCCACGATTATTTGTTCAGTAGTGTAAAATTAAGTCGAATTAGAAACACAACAATCCAGCAAGAAAAGATTGGTTGGCGTGGAATACAAGGATGGCACCAAAAAAATCGTTGTGTCAAGGTATGCACCTGTCAGGCTATTACTAATAGCATGTAGTGTGTGCAAAGGTCAACCACCCTCGGTTTTCCCAGTATTTGATTGGACGTTTTGGCTTCACATCACCAAGGTTCAATCAGCTGTACTTTTCTGTCCTTCTGGCAATTACCCAATATGGAACGACAAACTTTTCAGATTTGATCACAGCTTGCAAGCTTGTCGATTTGATGCCACATAAATTTATTTATTTCTCTTCTCGTTTTCTGGTTCTCCTCTCTGTCCTAATCCGAGGACCTTTATTTCATTTTTGCGATTCCAGCTAATTCCAAGTAGTAGTTTTCAAATACACTACTTGGTACCAATATGCTAAAACCCATCTCTTTGAAACGATGTACAATTTGCTTGTTTCTTCTTCTTTTCAGGTACAGAATTCTGCTAGTTGGCAGTTCCAATACACAGCAACAAGGATCCAGTGGCTTGAGACAGTGGCAACAATTCTTGCAGAAACAAAGCAACCACCTGCCTCTTGCTGAATAACTATGGCCACTTCTGAAACCTCCTCATGTCTTTTCTCCTCCTGCATACACAAGAAAGGCAAGCCCATAAAAGTCAGGCAGATAGTAATGTGTTAAAAGGAGGCTGGTTTTTAAAAACCCGAAAGAGAACAGATCTTTCCAACAAATTTTGAACTGTCTTGCTCTATTCTGATCAGGAAAAGGTTCTGGAAGTGCCTTAGCAGTTAAACTTTTGCACCAAACTGCCCCAACCCAGACTACAAGCTAAGCTAGCTAGTTTACAAGTATGTGCTAGTGGCAGTAGTAAATATCACCCAAATGGGATCATGATCCCAACTCTGATGTATCCATGCCACCAACATATCTTCAGATTGACTGTTGAGTGTTAATCTGTTACATGGATTAGGAGCAGACCATTGAGTGGTAGTAACTTCACAATTCAATGTCAAGGAAGTGCTTCCACCAGACCGAGAGCGGCGCGACGTATGTGCAAATTGCACTGGAATTTCGACAGGTAGCAAGGTTGATGATCGATCTGATGGGGATAGCCGCCGGGTGAGTGGAAGAAGCCAAGAGAGGGCGATGCATCCACCACATTATATGTGAGGAGGACCAGAGGTTGGGCTAACAGCAAGGGTCCCATCTATGCCATGAGGGCCATGAGAGCAACAGAAATGGGAGCTGAAATAAATAGGATCGGACAGTGTTTGTGCGATGTCACATGTGAACAGGGGCATAAGCAAACAAATGTCTCTCGATCATGTATGCCTTGTTGCACCTTCAGCTCTGATATCTGATCGCACTGTTGACTGTGCAAAAAAAAAACTGATGGTAAAAAATGGATCAAGGCCAACAATAACTAGTACACAAATTAACATGTAAATCACGCGCGCAAAAGGAATCATTTATACGTTCAATTTGGATTAGAAGCTCAAATTCATTAATTCCTTGTAAAAAACTGCAACTTTTTGCTAGACGATAAAATTCATCGCTGTCATGCTAATTAATCAATTAGCCAGCAAAAGAATTGAACAGATAGCAGTAATGTATTCTGAAAAAAAACAGAAATAATTGCAAACTAATTCTACCAAGACACAATGAGCTGTATGTAATACAAGGTTATTAGCTTAACATGAACTAGCATTGTCGTCACAAGTAGAGCCTGCCTATATAAGTGGTACTAGCGTGCTCTTTAGCTCAGCTTGGTAAAAGTGCAACCCGGAAAGAGCAAAGCAAGAAATATCCTTGCTGCGCCATAACGGTTTTTTGTGGTAACTGTGTACCAATACAAACAAAGCAATTGCCTCAAGTTACACGGATCCAGTTACAGGCGTGTACATGCTGACTTCTGAGGTAGATGGATGGATATATGTGGAGACCTGACAGCAGCCACAAGAGAGATCAAAAGAATTGGTAAATCAAAAAAAAGGGGGTAGATCTCATCTCTGCCGCAAGACAGAAGGGGGGAACAATGCAACAAAGGCCGTAGCAATTGGCCACTACATACAGCTGCTGCTAACTGCATCACCTCACATACCTTCCCGGCTTCCCCTTCTTCTCCCATCACCTCTCTCCCTTTAATACCCCATCCCTCCTCTTCCTCTCCCTGCTCCTCCCTCCTCTCACATCCTCTTGTTTCCCTCTCTGGATCTCTTCCTCCAGAGAGAGCCCAAAGAGGCACTGCCACACCATCCATGCTCAACATGATGGTAATTGCCTCCTGTCTTGCTCCTGGAAGTTAATAACTCATCACCTAGCAGCTTCCTTTCTCTCTTTGCATCATCTGCAAAGCAGTATAGGTGTAGTAGAATCTTGGTTGCTATGTTGTAAGGATCTAGCTAGAGAGGCAACAAGAGGAACATACATGGCTGCTGCTGCTGCTGCCTATGGTCTCTAATTTTTTTTTGGGATAAAAAAGGCACACCACAAAAGGCAAAGTGCAAGATAGGAAATGGATCATGTCTGCAACTACTTCCTTCTGAAATTTGATATAGAGACAGATCACAGCTACCTGCATATGCATGCCTGCTCTCTCTTAGGAATTTCTTTAATTTGATTTCTTCTTATTAGAGCATGTCATTAGTTTCCTGTGTATATTATTTCTTGCACCGCTTGTTGATCCGATCCGGTTCCTGTTCAGGCTGATCTGAGCTGCGGTCCGTCCACGGTGACTGAGCAGCCGCCGGAGCCGACCGGCTCCGGCGACAAGCCGGGGAGGGGCAAGATCGAGATCAAGCGCATCGAGAACACGACCAACCGGCAGGTCACCTTCTGCAAGCGCCGCAACGGCCTCCTCAAGAAGGCGTACGAGCTCTCCGTGCTCTGCGACGCCGAGGTCGCGCTCATCGTCTTCTCCAGCCGCGGCCGCCTCTACGAGTACGCCAACAACAGGTTATGCAAATGACACCGATCTCAACTCAGCGCATATATATACATAATATGCATTTTTAGAACAGTAAACAAAAGGCTACGCGTGTGCATATATGTATATATACATATATGTAAATCTTAGATCCCCTACACACCACGCATGCTGCTTCTTTTCTGTTTTCAGTTTCTTGCACTACGACTGTCCGAATTGGAGCAAGTTTGCTCCTAGCTTTCTCTTGGCAAAAGTGTTGGGAGGGTCAAATGGGAGCTGCATCTTTTGTTGTTACTTCATTCTGTTATCAGCTGCTGTCTTGTTTATTTTGATATTCCTGAGAAGAGCAACAAGGGGAAAGGAAATTGCAACAGCTTCTTTCTCTGTATTTTCATTCCCCTCTGCTCCTGTGAGGCGAGGTGAGGTGAGCTAGATGTTTAGATAGATCTAGTACAGAGCTTGCTGTATGTGTAGTATGTCCTCAGCTTTTCGACCTTGTGAGAGAGGGAGAGGGAGCTGAGCCTCTTTGGCCATGGTGGTCCTGCTCTTTTTCTTGCTCTAGTTATGCCCTTTCCTTTCTCACTCTTCTAGCTCCCAGGCTCTTCATCCTCATGTGTGTGACAGAGCTGTAGAGAGAGAAGGGAGGTGCATGCAAGAGCTTTAGATCTCACACACCTCATGGTGTGAAATATAAACATATTTGCACACAAAATATAAGGCATCTATGTCTCTACCATTGGGTTCCCTTTTCTCCCTCTTTCCCTTTTCTATCTATATACTCTTTTTGCTAGTGTAGATCGAAGCAGATCTAGCTGCTGCAAGGCGTGGTGATGGTCTTTGGGGTTGCTCCTTCTTGTTGTACCAGTTGGTATGGTACAAGATGTGTCCATGAAAGTCTTTGTGACTATGTGTGAGGTAACAAGGAAGAGAGATAAAGGAACTGACCACTAGTATCTTCAGTTTCTCTTGCATCATCTCCTTCTGTCTGTCTCAGCCAGCCAAGGGCTTCATCCCATGTGCACACTCTCCCTCTCTCTCATCACATCACGTCACCAATTCACCATGTGTGTGACTGTGTGCAGTGTGTAGTGCAAAAATTGCCCCGGCACCTTCGTTCTTCACGGGAGTTGTTCACGCGCACCTGACACCAAGACTGTACTTTTCAAGAGGAGACAAACACAAACGTTTTGTGGTAAAGTGGTTGGGCATGTGTGAAAATTTTGACATTTAACTTGGTCTACATAAGAGTATTTTAGCCTTTGTATATGCAACTATATATGCATGCATGCCTGTCTTAACACACAATTCTTTGTTACAACTAATAAGAAGTAAAGATCACCACAATTAGCTGTTCTATAATTGTATGTTATAGGAAATCAAGCAATGCTTTCTTTAAATAATTTGTGAGTGTTTTTGGAGTCAATTTGCCTACATGCGTATTTTGAATAACTCTGTGTTATAGGAAATAAGCAAAGCTTTCTTCAAATAAATCATGCATATTATGCTTTCTTTAAATAAACAAGAACACAACATGGCATATAAACAATGACATCTGAACATATAATTGAGTCTTATGACTTCAGTAGTCTTTGTTAATTTGCATTGCACAGAAAAATCAAGTGATATTAAGCAGATGTATCTTTAGTAAAACAATGGGGGTTACTTCATGTAACCGGTAGGGGTAACCATAATATGCATGTAGAAAGTATAAATGAGAATTAAAGTCAATTTGCCTATTCTTCTCTAAAAATCCCAAAAAAAACGAGCTTTATTCTAATTAAGCTTGATTAATAGAAAATATATAACTGACTGCTTACCACCAGTATACTAGTTTCCATCCCATATTCTTTTGGCGATCAGTGTCTCCCAGTATTTGCTTCCCAAAGCAAAACAAGAAAATGTTGACACAGCATGCTAGGAGATCACTAATCACTGTTGAGTGACACGTGGCCATGTAGTCACTGTAGCAACTCTGAAAGACGAAGCAGGACTGCAGGAGCATGCAAGCAAAACCCATTGCGACTCTGGTGCCTGTGCGTACAGGTTGCTGTACAGAAGCCAATGGCATGGGGCATGGGCAGCAGGCGGAGCACTGGCCTGCCTGCCACTGGGCCTGCATCGTCGTCTTGCATTGGGAGACTGCACGGGGAGTAAAGAAAGCCGGTCAGAGTGGTTAAGGCCTGGGTAAAAGCCAAGGGCCCAGGAGTGATCTCGTGATTCTTGTGCTGGCTTGCTGCACTCCTTTACCCATCGGGTAAAAACATGCTCACTGTTCCCACCCAATCATGTGCCAGCCTCTTGAACAACACTGGCCACCCACACACGGGACACGGTACTCGATGATGCTAAGGTTTCATTTCCTTGGTCATTTGTCGATCGAGGAGCCTGCATGCATGCTGAGAGTGAGAGGGATTTGAGCGTTTGCATTGCTGCCTGTAGATGCTGATGGTCCTTTTGCATTGGAGCTAGCAGGCAGGGCCGCTGATGGTCCTTTTGCATTGGAGCTAGCAGGCAGGGCCTCCTTGCGATGTGACATGCTGCTCAAATCTTGAGATTTGTCAATTAGTACTTGAGGTCAATGTTATGGTCATTGATCAGGAGTGTGTCTGATTCATATATAGCACTTTTGTTTCATCGCTTATTTGTTGTTTATTTTATGTGGCACTATGCATATATCATTTTGTGTAGATAAAAGGCTTTGAATTAGTACACAACAAATACGCAAATGTGAATTTGGTGGCATTATTCTTCTTCTTTAGTTAAAAAGAGAGAAATTCCGTTTTCTCCCATATGTTTTGATTATTTAAGTTGTATTCTCTGTATAAATGTATAAAAAAAGTGTTGTCGTTTTCCCATTAGCAGAAAGAAAGAAATGCATATTATTATTCTCTTCTTCCTGTTGTCGTTTTGCCATTAGCAGGATCTTGGGCTGTGTGGCTGGGGTGGAATTTCACACAAATATTATTGTTTATATCTGCCTTTCTTTTCTACTTCAGAAGATGATGAAAATAGAATATATTACCACTCTAGCCACTGTGGTGTCACTAAGTATAAATTAAACTCTGGTTTGGTATATCTCTGGACATCATATATTTTGATTTTTGAGTGGCCTGAATACTGTAGCCTCTGTAGTGTGGCACTGTACCGTAATAAAGAAGCTCTGAATCCAGAGGCAAAAGATTCTCGGTAAAGAGAAAACTACTGTTGCAGACAGGCTCCTGTGAGCTGTGCGAGCACAGGCTTCGGACCAATGTGTTCTACCATGCTGTATTCTACTGTTGGGTCTTCTTGCCCTTTCTCTCTGAGAATTCATAAAGAATCAGCATTCTGGCTACTGTTCTTCTTGCCCTTTCAGTCACACAGCTAGTGTGAAGATAGTGAACCCGGCCCTTTGATCGGCCATGTGTAAAAAAATTATTTTGAGTAATTGTATGAGTATATTGTCCTTATTAATCAGTTAATTGCATGTGTCACTACTACAGAAAACGTTTTTAGGAGCGGGCGAAATCGCATTTGTAGGTGCGGGCGCGAAACCCGCTCCTAGCTGTCGCTTTTAGAAATAGCGATTTCTAGGAGCGGGTAATCGACCCGCACCTGGAAACGCATTTCCAGGTGCGGGTGACGGGGTGGTCCGCACCTAGAATCGATTTCTAGGTGCGGGTGACGGGGTGGTCCGCACCTAGAAATCGATTAAAAAGGCAGTTTGAAAAGTGCGTTAAAACGATCGAAATAAATAGAAAAAAAAATTATTTTTAGTGGAGGACCCACTAGCCAGCCACCCACCGCCCCAAGTCGCGACGCTACGCGCTCCATGGGGTTCGAACCCGCGACCTCCGGGTTCGCGCGAAGCCTCCCTTGCCACTGCACCACACACTCATATGCGTCCATATCCCGTTTTCATTCTACTCATATTATACTACGCCGAGTGTAAATTATTTTTTTGAGGCTTCAAACGTATTCAAATAAAAAAGTTGTCAACTACAAAGTTTCATAACTTTCGAAGATCTATAACTTTCATGTTGAGAGTTTTTCCATTCGAGGTCATTTACAAATTTTGAATTTCAAATTTCAGAGATTCAAATTTGAATCTCGTTAACAATATGATTTCAAATAAAAAAGTTGTAAACTACAAAGTTTCATAACTTCTCAAGATCTACAACTTCTATTTTGAATGTTTCTCCATTTGAGGTCGTTCGAAAATTTCAAAATTTCAAATTTCAAAAATTCAGTGGTACTTTTCGTTGACAAAAGTAATTCAAAGTAAAAAAACTTTCAACTACAAAGTTTCATAACTTCTCAATATGTACAACTTTTATTTTGATCATTTGCTAATTCGGTATAGTGGTAGTAACATTCTTCACAAATCTTATACACCTCTCATATAGTTCCATTAAACTATATAAGAGATATATGTTTTGTGAAGAATTTAAATGGATATTTTAAAATTTTAAACAATCTCAAATGAAAAAGTTGTCAACTACAAAATTTTAGGTCTCGTCGAGCTATACAATTTTCATATAAAATTTGTCTTCATCCGAGATCATATACAAAAGTTATGAATTTTTTTTCCACGAGACCATTTCTAGGAGCGGGTGATGACGTCACCCGCACCTAAAAACCCATTTCTAGGAGCGGGTGATGGCGTCACCCGCACCTAAAAATTAGAAATGAGTATATTTCCGGGAGCGGGTGATGGGGTCATCCGCACCTAAAAAACATTTTTAGGTGCGGATGACCCCATCACCCGCTCCCGGAAATGATTTCTAGGTGCGGATTTTGTTGCTACAGTGTCACGCGGATTTCTTAGATCGGACGGCAAATTCGCCCGCTCTTAGAAAAAAAAACGGTGGCTCCTACAAATGTTTTGTGTAGTAGTGTGTACATGTGATTATAATAGTAACTTAACATTTTCTTCAAAAAGAGAGTGAGTACTAACTCCAACAGTTGATAACTTTGCAGTGTGAAGGCCACCATTGAGAGGTACAAGAAGGCTAACAGCGACACCTCCAACTCTGGCACGGTTGCAGAAGTCAATGCCCAGGTAAAATCGTGTCGATCTTTTCAATCGAATAGAGTAGTCAATTCAGAATATTCGAGCTAGGAGAGAAATTCTGAATGCGAGCATGGTCAACATTCGGAGCAGAGAAAACCACATGTCCATCTCTAGCAAGATCTTCAGACAGAAAGTCGGAACATGCAGAGACATCGTATCACACAATGGGTATTACTCCCTCCGTCTCAAAATGATAATCGTTATTGGTGTTCGTGCCACAAGTTTGACCGAATTTGTAGAAAATATACGCAACATTTGAATCTTCAAATAATTTTGTTAAAAAACTAGATTCAAATATCTATCTATTGGTATTAATTATGTATCATAAATAGTAATATATTTTTATATATAATTAGTCAAAAAATTTTCTTGGGAAGCGAAAACGACAATCTTTTCGGGAATGAGGGAGTACACTGAAGCAGTGTACTATCCACTCTCATCAGGATCCTCTGTTCAGTCCAGTGGATCGTTACTAGGATTGTCTTTTGGATCGATGCCCCAAAATTTTATGCTAGGAAGAACCCATGGGATGGAGCTAGAAATCTTAGCGAAACCCAAGACCAACAAAATGTTTGCACATTAGCAGAGGATAGTCAGCAGTGTCAATTTCTCTAAGCACTCGTACACACTGATTTAAGCACACCACTTTCAATAAGAAATATATACACTATGTGCCGCCGATTGATTATTATATATGCAAGGTCAATACACTGAAATTGACTTGCTGGTATTAATTAGATACAATACCATCATCAGTTTCACCTGTTTCCAACTCTACCAGTATATGAAGGTTAATTTTGCTGACTCCTGAAGTCCACATGAAATGCTAATGTGCTATTTAAACTCCTTAATAAAAAGAAAAATGAGACTGATCCACGGCCATCTGATAATAGTGGTAATATCTGAATTTATGGACGTGGGTAAGCACTTAGTAAAATCTCATACAATCGTATGGTTACTGGAAGATTTCTTTGCCTGTATGGAGCTCAGGGCGGTCAGGACTGCGTGCGGTGCTCCCTCTTTATTACTTGCTAATTGCAGTGACATATTTACATGTCCGGAGTAATATGAGGAAATCCAAAGAAATGAGAGTATATATACTGCTTTTGTACAAAGTACAAAGATATTCAGTTCAGATATATATGCACAATTTAATTGTAAAATAAAATTCAGAAACAATTAGGACCTTATCTGTGGAGCCAAGATGTTTCAGTAATTTCACTTCTATCAGCTTGTAGTATACATCATGAATAATTCATGCCATTTCAAATAGACCTAAATTTTCCATGGTGACTCCTATTTTTACACTACTGTCTTCTTTGTAAGTTCAGTGATCTATGGCAATTATCATAAGCTTTGTTTACTCAGTGCACTCATACAATTAATGAACTTGCAGCATTACCAGCAGGAGTCCGCCAAGCTGCGCCAGACTATCAGTAGCTTGCAAAACGCAAACAGGTAATAGTAGCTTCACATTAGATCATATATAGTCTGCAAATGAAATAGATAGAGTAGTATGCAATGAAAACAAATGATTTGTTGAAAACAATCTGTAAATGCAACATGCATTTATTTTTAGCATAATTAATAAAAACAGTATTATATATTGTCTAACTTATTTTATTATCTAATAGGACCCAAATGGGCGATGCCATTCACACCATGAGCCTAAGGGATCTTAAGCAGATGGAGGGCAGGCTGGAGAAAGGAATAAGCAAGATTAGAGCTAGAAAGGTATGTACATGCAGCATCTGTGCTATAGTAGATAAATAAAAGTCCCTGTTTGAAACTTTGAATGAAGCATTAGGGGAATTTCTGAGAACCTAAAATTACGTCCCAAAAATCCTAATAAGGGCAGTCTCGCCTACTGAAAACAGGCCTTTGGAATTTTAGAAAAGAGCAGACATATAAATGCCTCCGATCCGGTTGTCAAATGCATATGGGGAACATAGATTTCTGTAATTAGTTTAAAATTTCGGCTGATTTAATAATAATGAGCAATGCTTTTCTTGCAGAATGAGCTGCTATACGCTGAAGTTGACTACATGCAGAAAAGGGTTAGTTAAATTCTCAGCATTCCAAGCTGGCAATAGTACTTTTTCTGCTAGCTCCAAGTTACATATGTGGCGCTTGTTTTGTTTTCAGGAGATGGATCTACAGAGTGACAACATGTACTTGAGGAGCAAGGTAATATAGATACAGTATATTAGCACTTGTTCATCGGATCAAAAGTCGTAAGGTCCTGATCTTTTAAGCTAACTAATCACTGACAGTTAAGCGATCTCTGCCACATGGCATGCAGGTCGCTGAGAATAACGAAAGGGGACAGGCGCCGCCAATGAGCATGATGGGAGCGCCATCGACAAGCGAATATGATCACATGGCTCCTTATGACTCGAGAAACTTTCTTCAAGTGAACATTATGCAGCAGCCTCAGCATTACTCCCACCACCTGCAACCAACAACCCTTCAGCTCGGGTATATATATATACTAGCTACACACAGCTCTCATTTTTATTTCAAACAATGTATACTACTGTATGTTCGTACCTGTTTTCCAGAATACTAGTGGAACGTGCATGCTTAATCATGCAGTTATATTAATAGGAGATCATAGAAGAGTGCTTTTGATGAACATTTGATTCTATATCGCTATGCGATGTTTCTGAATTAAGCAGAGCCTTCAATACATTGTGTTGTAGTCTTTAATTTCTGTGCAGGCAGCCTTTAATTCAGTTAACACTGTCTGAACAGTGTACGCATTAGGTCAAAGCACCCAATATGTTCCCACCCATTATACGACTGATAGCATGCATAATTGTATTAGCAACAGAATATCAAAGTTTTTACACTAGTAACCACATGTTTTCTTGTATATATATATATCCATGCACGTATATCTTATTAATTCAGTAAATACATTATGTGTTGCAGATGAAATTAATTACCCGAAGGCGCCGGTGTTGACGCACGTGCGCTGCTGTTCTCATGTGTTCAACCGAGATCAAAGTAAACTTTACATTTGGGGGACTAATAATCGCAAGTAGTAAAAGTACGTTGATAATTTGTAGCTTGTATCCGTACTCGTCGATGGAACGCCCGAGACCTCCTACCAGCAGTTATGCATGAATTCGTGTTAATTAATCAAACTGTTGTGTATCTCTAAATATATATACTACTGCATATTGTGTATCAAACGCTTTGATATAATCTGTATGTGTTGTATAATACAATAAGTTGTGCCCACTTAATCTGCTTCTTTTAATTACTTTTCTGTTAATCTGATACGCACATAGTGTTACTCACTTTTTTCTTGCGTTTGTGTTATAACAGATTTAGTGAGCACCAAGTTTTTTCCTTTTATTTTCGAAACCGTGCTGCGCGAGTTAAGTAAGAGAAATGACTGTCCATCAGGGTAGTACAAACTGCAAGCCACCGGCGCAGACAAAATGAAGAAAGAAATTGAGAACTAGTTACCACAGCTGATCATTCTTTCAAAGAGAGAATTTTGCTACAGCTGATCTACAGTACGTGCAGTACAGAAGAAAACGGAACAGCCAGCAGAACAGGGGATGGGTTCAGTTTTCTTAGTTTGCTCTTGGTCACTGATCGAGCAACACACACAGTTCACATAGGTAGGTGGTCCATGACATTGTAGAGGGTCAAGAGATCCAACATCTGTATGTATGTATTTCAGAAATTTGCATCCGGATGAGGTTATTTCAGAAATTTAACCCTTTTTATAACCGAAATTCAGAAATTTAACCTTACTACTTTATGCTATTTTTACTAGAGATGACAGATCACGGGCAGTGATTTCTATCGAGGATAGGGGTACTCATGCTTGTATGTATTTCAGTATCTGCAGTGATTCTCTCTCTAGAAAAAGATATCTGCGGCCCGCAAATAAAAAAAGATATCTGCAGCGTGCATGCTAGCTAGGAGAAGAATACGCGAGCAGACCTAAGTGTGGTTGTTACCTGTCTGTCGCCCGCGTTGAGTGATTTTTGTCGTCCGCTCCTTGCCGCCGGAGTCGAGAAGGGCAGCGCTGCGGCGGTAGGCGGCGAAGTGGCCTCAACTTCAGTGGCGGCGCCGGCGTGCGGCGAGCGTTGTGGGCTTGCGGCTCGGGGGGCGGAGGTAGAGAAAGGGCCGCAAATCAAAAAAGCTGAGAGAGAATGGGCCGCAGCTCTCGTAGGCAGGTACACAGGCCATATGCAGCGCTCGGCCCATCTACACCGCTCCCAACGGGCCGGGACGGGGGGTGGGGGGGGGGGTGGGGGGGGGGGGCGCTGTCCTGCGAGCCCAAGTTCAATTGCGATCAGGGTTTCTGGTAACCGGCCTAACTCTTCGATATATTTCTTGCTGAAAGTATCCCTGATCCCACTGATAACGAGTAGGCCCAAATAATTCGATTGGGGTAGTTGCCGATCCATACCACATAGTTGCAGCAACTACGAAAGCAGCAAAAAAAACAGCAGCGATACTACTGGAAAGTACAGTTTCAATATTGCCCATACGTAATCCTTTGTATAGACGTTGCGGCGGACGAACACTAAGATGGAATAGGCCCGCTAATATGCCCAATGTACCCGCAGCAATATGATGCGAAGCTATTCCTCCCGGAACGAAAGGGTCAAAACCTTCTGCACCCCATGCGTTATTACAGCTCCGCGGTAACCGATGAAACCAAACTGGACCGGTTACCAACCGGGGTATTCAAAAAATTTTGAATTTGAATTCAAAAAATTGAAAAATGAGGAAAAAGTCCCCAAAAATACTTCATGATTTATTGAGTCTAATGGTGTCAAAGTTTTTTCCAAACTTCGTTCATTTAGTATAATGTTCGGCCATTACAAGTTAAACCAAAAAAAAGAAAAATATTGCAGCGGCCCAGCAAGGCCCACATCGGTCCAACTGTTGGGGATCAAAATATCCACCGATGCAGCTGCTCCCCACGACCCAGGCTACTCCCGTGACTCCCGTCCGGCCGCCCGAGGCCCCTGTCCGCCGCCCCTGGCTCCCGTCCGGCCGTCGTCGCCGCGCAACCGGCCCCTGGCCGCGGTTTGCCGCACGGCAGGCTCGGTAAGCCGGTCGGCCGCGGATCAACTGGCCCGCGAAAAAGGCAAAGCAGCAACAAAACCAGTGAACAGTGACACCTCCACTATGATGGCGATGGTCAGCGTAGTCCACCGTATCAGGAGTCTGAGGATAGCAGCTCGGCTCATGATGGTGATGATAGTGACGGTGGTGGTGGTGGTGGTAGTGGTAGTGGTGGTGCTGGTGCTGGTGCTAGTGATGGTGGTGGTGGTGTTCATTTCACAGGTATACATTGCAACTAAATATGCACACATGTTTCTGACTATAAGTACTAATTATGATATATGGTTGAATGCAGGGGAGACTGAGTTCACACATGCTACTCAGGACCGCGACCATGGAGCACCACGATCGCAGAGGAGAACGGTTGGACCCATAGACTACGACACTCCTCAGTACTCTTCTTCCTCGTACAACGATACCGCGCAGTCTTTTCAGTATCTCAGGCCTGACATTAGCATGCAGCCACCGACAAGATGGGTGTACGAATGGGAAGATCCAGAATTTTACACTATGTTATTTCAGAAATGGGAGACAACAGCGGCGTGGACGGGTCAAACTTGGCAAGACTACAAGGCTGAGTTGCTTAGAGTGCAAGATTTGAATTTGATGTCCACTGTTGAATACCAGATGGCGACCGAAATGGGGGTCTTCCCATTTCTACAACACCGTTGTCACATCCGAATTTAAAGACAAACTTGAATGCATAAATTACATGTGCGCCAGGATCAAGTTACACACACGTAATGGCTCAGTGAATACCAAAAACAGTGCCAAAAGCGTATAGAGAGTACTATAACATTATTACATGACCGAATGTCTCATAATCGAATCAAAAGCGAGTACTAGCAGCGGAAAAGGACGTCTCCACAGGCAGCAGACTGGTGGCACGCTCGCCTAGAAACCATCAAACTCTCCAGAAAAGTCTTCAAAACGTCCGTCTGAGCAGCAGCCGGGTTGTGTAGATGCAATATAAATAACAACAAGCATGAGCACATGTCGTACTCAACAAGGGAAAATACTATAACAACATGCAAGGCTTTATAGTGGAAGGCTGATAAGGTTAAAGCAAGTCAGCACTTTTAGTTGGTCAAATTTTATTAGGCAGCTATTTACTAGCAGGTATAAGTATATACCAACCCCAATTAACATAAGCATATATATCATGAGATGAGGTGCTCAAGTTTAAAGTCCATCTTCCGTATCTTAATCATGTGAGGGTCCAGGCCGCCCTTGACCGTGGGCACGGCTAACTATTTAGTTTTACACTCTGCAGAGGTTGTACATCTTTACCCACAAGTTGTGTAAAAGTCTCGAAGAACTTTAGACCCAACCGTGCGGTGCTAGCTAGGCACCATACCACACTACCGAGGTGTGATTGCATAGGGACGCTACGAGGCCTTTACAAAGATTCCCTAGCATGGGCTGCTCGCTAGGTTACCTGATCAGTGCAGCGCATAAAGCTCACTATCGGGTACCGTGTCTTAGCAAAGCCCAACTCCCCGCCAGAGCAGGTCTATACACCATCTCCCGTCAGCCCCCAACCCCTTTCAGGTAAAGCATACCACATACTAAAGTTTCTAATCAATTGGCCAAGACAGAGCCATATGTCTTGTGGTAGTACGGTTTTCCTGGGTGGTCGCTCCATGTTCCGATTAACAGGCAAAGTGTTCTTGTATTACATGAATGTATAACAGAAAGTAAATCCATATTAACAATTGTTCCATTAACCACCCAAGTTAGGATATGCGCTAGCAAGTGCTACCCAACATTGAAATAAATCCCAGGTTGATCAAGGCATAGGGGTAAACAACACTAGTCGAACCTTAAATAATAGGACCCATCATATTAATGCAAAGCAATAAATAAATAACGATGTGATTAAAATGCATGTTGTAATAGGTAAAGGGGAATGCAGCAAGGACTTTCCTTCTACCAACGCTTGCTACTGCTCAAGGTCTTGAAAATCTTCAACTTCAGCGTATTCCACGTACGGTTCGTGTTCTACACACCACATCATACACATACAAGCAAACAATAGAATAAAATAAGAAACCCTCACCAAATAGTACTAACTGAACAAAACAGAGGCATAGAATTGTTCTACACTTCGATACGATCGTGTGGATATAAAGAACGCTAAAAACGGAGCTAAAACATGTATTATACGGCTAAAACAAGATACAGGGGCTTAACTGTAGGAAAACTAAACTTACAGGGGCCTATCTGCAAGAAACCGAGGGCTAAAACAAGATTACGTATAAAAACATTAGGTCTGCGGTGCAAAAAGACCACACAGGACCTCGGGCGGAAAAACTAGAAAACCTAGGGTTCAAAACGTAAAGAAATGGACCTAACTGTAAGGGTCTTTACACTGCGGGAGGGCATATGTGTGAAACAGAGAAACATCAGGGTCTCTTTTGCAAAATGATGGCGAACAGATCTGTTGACCGGTACAGTTGGCCGGTTGACTTCGGTTTGGATTCATCTGGATCATCCGATCCCGATCGAACGGCTAGCAACGCGCACAGCAGCGGACGACGGCGGACGGCGGCGCGCGGCGGCGAACTCGCCGGCGCAACCCCAACTCGTGCTGGGGTGCTCGGTTTCGTGCGCGGGTAGCACCAAGGCGAAGCGGGGGTCATGGCGCACTTAACCAGGGCACCGGGGCGGGCGCACGGGCGGTGACGACGGCGCGCAGCACGGCGGGGCGGACGGCCGCGGCGGCGCCAACTCCGGTGAGCGCGTGCGGGCGAAACAGGGCACAAGGGCGTCAACAAACGGCACGTATAGCTCCCTCACCTCCTTGCGGTGCTCCGGGCTTCCTTCACATCGGCGGAGAGACGGCGAGCGAAGAGATCAACGGCGACGGCTCTCTAGGGTTTCCGGCGGCGGCGCAGGGAAGCTCGGGGCGGCAAGGGTTTTGGGGGAAAGGAGCCACGGGCGGCGGCGGCGCCTTATATAGAGGCCAGGGACGCCTTGGCGTGTGGGCCAAGGGAGGGAAAGGCGGCGCGCGGTGGCTCGGACTCGAGCTCGAGTCCAGCTCGGGCGTGGTGCGTCGGGCGGGATGACAGGCGGGTCCCGCCCGTCAGCGGCTGCGCGCGGGGTAACGTGGACGTGGGCCGAACTGGGCTGTGGGAGAGGGGGGCGAGCGAGCGAGGCGGAAGAGACCAGGGGGGTCCTCGGACTTGGGGCTGACGGGCCGTGCGTGTAGGCTGGGCTGCGGAGCGGAGGGTGCCGAGCGAACGAGCTGAGAAGTCCAGGGGCTTCCGTCGGACTTTCCTTGCCGGGCTGCCAAAACAGAAAAGAAAAAGGGGAGAGAAGAAAAGAAAGGGTTTTTTTAAAAGGATTCAAACAATTGAATTCAAATATCAATTTGAACTCAACCAAACAAGAATAATGCACCAGCATGCATGCAACAAACATGAAGTCATTTATTTAATTTGGAAAAAATATTTTCTTTTTCTATGCTATATTCTCTGTAAAGAATTAAATGTTGGGAAAAATTTTAAAATTAAGAGAAAATCGTTGTTTAATTTTTCTTCCTATTCACATCCTGAAATTTGGGAATTTCAGGGTGTGACAACCGTTGATCTTTTATTGATGTACGATTATTGCTATTGGATTGTATGCACGATTATCACTATCACTATGGTATTGTATGCACGATTATTACTATGACATTGTTTGTATGCAAAACTATGATATTATTCCTATGGTGAGGTTTTGTGAGGTCCTTTACATTAATATATGGATAGGTCATGCTAAACTTTTCATTAATTTACCACTGGGGAACCATGAAAATAGTTTCAGTATTTAAGTCTGGTAAGCCGGTTTACCGAGGAAACCGAGCGGTAACCTGTCATAACCGATCGGCATACCGATCCAAACCGTTTGTACTGCACTTTTGATTTGGTTTTTTGAATGTGTTCGGTTTGCACCAGTTACCGCGGCTAACCACTGTTTAGGTTAACCGCTTATTTCGGGTCGGCTAATTGAAACTTCGGGTAATGAAAACTGCTACCCGATATTAGTCCCAAATAACACTACCTGAAATTTCGGGTACCCGATAATTCGGGTTCGGGTATACCCGATCTACCCGAATTTACAGAAAATGACAAACTACACAAAATTTTAGTAGAATTTTAACAAAAAATTCACCAGTAATTTGTGTTGAATTGAATTTTAACTACAAGTTGAGAAGAATAGTATATTATAGTCACTTTTTCAAATTAAGAGAATTATATTATAATAAAGTGACAATTTCGACTGTTCAACTAACAACACGTGAATAAATACAAAGACAAAGGCCAATTTCGGGTAGTTTGGGTACCGGAGTGTATTACCCGAATTACCCAAACTAATTTCGGGTAATTACAACCACTATCCGAACTTGAGATCGGGTACCTCGGGTTCGGGTAATTCGGATTCGGGTAATTCGGGTATGGGTAAAGGGTATCGGGTCTTTTGCCCAGGCCTAACAACCGGGTGGGTGTTTCCTTCTCCCAGAAGGAACCTTAGAGCCCCTCCCCACATCCATAAGCCCGATGGCCCCCTCCCTCCGGTCTCCGGTGAGCTCGTCGCAGCGGGAAGGAGCGGGGCCCGTCCCTACGTTTCCTCCCTGTAGTATAGTACCTTTTACCTTTCTCGCCTTTATGGCTATTTCCCTTCGTCTCCGGCTGCCTCCCCTTCTTCGCTGCGACCTCCACCTCCTCCGCCTTCGTCTCCTCATCATAGCAGTCCTCGCCCTGGAGCTCACATCTCCAGCAAGATGACACCGTTCCTGGCACATGCTCGACAACACCGCCTCCTCCTGGGATCATGGTCAAAGTCGTATCATCAATCTCCGACGACAACTCCAACCAAATCTTCAGGTCGTCGGTGTGCTTCTCCGACTCCGGCGTCACCGGCCCGTTTTCAACTGACGCCTTTGTGTCCCTCTGTCGGCGGCTCTTCATTCTCTTCGCCATGGGCACCGCTGTCTTGCTTGTCTCTACTTCCAGGACCTTAGTGTAATTCGGTCCTCTTCTGAGGTCCTATGTTTTGATATTTAATATATATGTTTGTTGTTAAAAAAATTGTGACATGGCACGTCACTCTTTACATGTGACCTAATTGTGCTAAAAAACCTTTTGTGCCTTAATATGTCCAACCTCTTTCGATAATAGTACCATAATAAAACGAGCTAAAAAAAAGTATGGCACATCACTCTTTTTGCCCTCCTCCCTTTTGAAAATGTGCTGCAGACCTACAGGGCAACCCTCCATAAGAATGGATGATGCAGGTCTTTACATGGCTCCATCGCCCAACCATGCATGCATGTTCTTGGCTGCATGTAGTTAGACTAGAATCTCTTACGGTAATAAGTCGGTAGCGTATAGTCAGCAGACGTGTGCCATGCTGTTGACACCCAAATTTGGTAAGAGCCGGATCAGGCGTTGCAGGCCGGTCAGACCGGGTCCCCAGGGCAGTCTGACCAGGGTGCGCTGTAGCCGGTCCGGCACGTAACCGCTAGGCGGTCTAACCGCCCCCAGGGGCGGTCTAACCGGGTCACCCCGATTTCGGGTAGAATTAGGAGTTTGGCTTGATTCCGAGTTGTAAAGCGTTGTTTGCAGGGCAAGTCCTCCCACCCTATAAATATAAAGGGGCGTGGCCGATTGAGAGCTATCATCCAATCGTCATTATCAATTTTATCTTATTTTCTCCAAACCCTAACTTTTCCAACCTCCATTGCTCTCCTCCTTCGTCTCCACGGCGGTTGAGGGAGTTCTGAGTGGCCTGCCGATCTCAGGACAACCCTAGGTGCACTGTTCCCGACGGGGTCCCTCCCGGAGCAGCGAATCTAGGTTTTCGACGTGCCTCCTGTCCAAGGCGGTTAGACCGGCCCCCACAGGCAGTTAGACCGGCCCGTTCTAGGTGGTTCGGCGAGTGGATTTCTGACGACCGCGCGATCTAGCGCACTCGTGTGTTTGACCAGAAAAAGCGTCAACACACTTTTGGCGACTCCGCTGGGGAAAGATCTGGTTTTTACAACCAATTTTTCGATTTTTGCATGGGAGCACGTTGTGATCTTGACAAGAACAACGTGATCATGGTGAATATCGAGGAACTCAGCGAGGAAGACCAGAGGAAGTACACGGAGCTTCAAGAGTACATCAAGCAGCAGTTTCTCTCTGGCGCCAAGAAGGATCGTTCAGGCAAGGTGACATTCGCTCAAGATTTCGAGTCGCCAGCGATCAAGCTAAATAAAGACAAGGTTGAGGTAATACCCACTGTAAGTCAAACACCTCCTGCTGATCTAGTAACACAATTATCTGCTATTACCGATAGATTTGAACGTGCGTTTAACGATCAGAGTAGTTTGGTTGCTAGTGTTGTTACTCGCCTTGAAAAAATAGAGGGTAAGCGTGTTAATAATATAATTGATGATAATATCTCTCAAGTAGATTCACAAGGGGTTCTGCATCCAACCACGTCGGCAACACTAGAAACTTCACCTGAAGCTCCAGTGTATGGTATGCCGACGGGGTTTTATCCGGGACAAGCACCGTCACCCAAGCCGACCCCGGTTAAACCGCCCCCCCAGGCCGGTTCAACCACCCTGTCTGGCCAGATGGTTATGGTCCCGGATCAGCCGTTGCCTTTGTCGATTGTGCCTAGTACATTGGTTCAGAGTCAAAATAATTCTTATTGTACTGTTCCACCAATGTATAGCACAATAGCTCACACATCACCACATATTCCTAATGTTGTTCCATCCTATGGTGTGCCTAATGATGTGTTTACCGACTTGCATCGCATGCAAAATCCTAATCAACCCCCTATGAGTAACTTAAGAACAGCTGCAATGCAATCTCAGTTAGCTGCTAGGAATGAATTGGCTCAATTTAAAGAAGAAATAGCTAACATGATGAAAAACAAACTCGGCGTTGATATAGGTAATACTAGATTGTATCAAAAACCATATAGAGCTGACTTTGATTATGTGGCTTTCCCCCCTGGTTGGCGTATGCCTGACTTTGTTAAATTTAGTGGTGATGATAACCGTACAACCTTGGAACATATTAGCTAATATATTGCTCAACTAGGTGAAGCTGGTACCTTTAATTCCTTAAAAGTTTGCTTATTTTCATTGTCTTTAACTGGTACCGCTTTTGCTTGGTTCTCTTCGTTAGCTCCCAACTCTATTGATTCTTGGGATCAATTAGAGCAAAAGTTTCATGACCACTTCTTTAGTGGGAGCTACCAATTAAAATTGACAGATTTAACATCGGTTAGGCAAAGTAAAGAGGAGTCGGTTTCCGATTACCTTAAGCGCTTTAAAGAAGTTAAAACCCGTTGTTTTAATTTGTCTCTTACTGATTCTGACCTTGCTGATCTTGCTGCTAGAGGGCTAAGACCTGCTATTAGAGATAGATTAGAAGGTGTAGAATTTCATACACTTGCTAATGTGCTTGTTAGAGGTATGGCACAAGAATTAAAACTAAATAAGGAAAAAGAACACTCTAAGCCTCGTCGGTCTAATGTGCATATGATTGAATATGATTCCGATTGTTCAGACGACGAGAATGAGGTGTATGTTGCTGAATTTGTGTGGCCTTCAAAGTCTAAAGCTAGTTCTTGTGCATCTCTTAAGCCGGCTACTAAAGGTCGGCAAGAAGAACTAAAGTTTACTTTTGATGTTTCTAAGTGCGATCGTATCTTTGATGAACTACTTAAGTTTGGAAACATTAAAATTTCTCATACTATGCCTCCACTTGATGAAATTAAATGATGTGCATATTGTAAGTTCCATAATTCTTATTCTCATGCCACTAACTATTGCAATGTGTTTCGTCGTCAGATTCAATCGGCCATTAATGAAGGTCGTTTGATGCTTCATGAGATGCAAGTGGACAAGCAACATTTTCCCGTCAACACTATGGAGTTGCAGCAGCCCAAGGTTTTGGTTCGACCGCATCAAGCCGAAGCTACCAAAGGCAAGAACGTGATGGTCGGAGAAGCTAAGCCCGATTTGAGGGGAAAAGAGTTGACAAGAGAAGTGGCATATGAAATGACCCCTGATGGCAGAGAAACTTTCAAGATTACTGTCAAAGCTTCTGGACCTGGGGGGCAAGGATCATCCACACCGTCTGGTCAACAAACAACCGAGCCTGTCCTGGACAGGGCGGTTAGACCGGGGGTACAGGGCGGTCAGACTGCCCCTGCACATGGCCGCCCAAAGATGCTTATTCCGAAGCGGCCGGAGATTGGAAACTGGAAGCTCAACGTGGCTAAAAATCAGGGGAGTGTTCCAAAGCCTAAGGTCACCTTTGATATGCTATTTGACAAGTACTCCAAACAAAAGGCCGTTACAAGTGATCGGCCGGTAAAAAAAAGGATGAGATCACCTCCACGTCAAGAGAGGCCGTCATCGCCTCCCAGAGCAGTTGTCAGGTTCAGAGGTGAATCATCTCAGAGGCAACACTTTACTCCAGATTGGGCTCCATCAAGTTCACATCCGCCTCGTCCGATCTACGACGACACTGGAGTAATGTGGGTACCATATCACCAATCCTTCCATCCTGGATGGGGAGGACCGTGGAGATCATCACTGGATCGAATCTCGAGACATACAAAAGATCGCTGGGCTCCAAGACAGTTCGGGCAGGGTCATCAGGCTGACCCGGTTAGACCGCCCTCTACAGGCGGTCAGACCGCCCTGCCCAGGAAAGCGCAACTTCCTCCGAAAAAGGTGTACAAGCCCAAGATCAAAGAGGAGGAGGTTCAGAAGATGGACATCGACCCAGAGAGGACTACAGGTCTTGATATCATTCAGATTGGTACGATGGACGTTCCTATTGAGAAAAGTGGCAAAGGACCGATTGTGCTAAACAATCAGGTTGTGACACCTACTCAAAAGGGATCTGTTGCTGCAAATGATCATGAGGCCAGTGGAAGCAAGTCTCGTCCAGAATACTTCTTGCCAAGGTGGTGTCCTCCCGGTTTGACTCATACTCAAAGGAGGAAGCTTCAACGACTGAGGCTACGGGAGAAAAGGGAGAAGGAGCTGGAGAAGCAGAGAGACGAGGTCTTCAACAGCTACAGGCCCATGGTGCCGCAGGGAAAGGAGTGGAGAGTCAAAACGGCACCCCAGACAGAGGCGGTCAAACCGCCAGAGGGGGCGGTTCAACCGCCTGAGGCGGTTAGACCGGCTGACCAGGCGGTCAGACCGGGTTCTTCAGAAACACCGCCCGGCTTCGCCTCTTCAGTCCCCATGGCTTGTGATGACAAGGTGTCGTCGGTCCCTACTCCAGAGGATGACGAGGAGCTTGTAGATTACAGTTCTTCTCCAGAGCGGATGAACCTTGAAGTTAATGTGGTTCATTTGTTTGTTGATGGTTCGGTGCCTACGGAGGAGGACTTCGCTCATCTTGACTTTGGGCCTAAAGATGCTATATTTCAGAAGCCCAAAGACACTGATAATCATCTGAAGGCTTTGCACATGAAGGGTCACATCAATGGGAAGCCTATTTCTCGGATGTTGGTGGATGGAGGTGCGATTGTCAACTTGATGCCGTACTCTCTATTCAAGAAGCTTGGAGGTTCAGATGAGGAGCTGATCAAAACCAACATGACCGTCAGCGGAGTTGGAGGAGGCGAGCCGATAGGAGCTAAAGGCGTGATCTCCATGGAGCTCACTATTGGAAGCAAGACGCTCGCCACAGCTTTCTTCGTCGCTGAGACACAAGGTAACTTCAGTCTTATCCTTGGTCGTGATTGGATTCATGCGAACAAATGCGTTCCTTCTACCTTGCACCAAATTTTAATACAATGGGTAGATGATGAGGTAGAAGTAGTGCATGGTGATAATTCTGCTTGTGTAGCTGTAACTGATAGTCATTCTATAGGTGTGCATGATGATGTAAAATGTCTATCTGGCTTAGATTTGTCTAATTATGAGTTTGTAAGTTGCTCCAATGATGGCTTCATCCCTGCTGTCATAAAGCCGTTTGATAATCGGCTAAACCACTTCATGTGACTCAATGAGTTCAACAAAAGAGTGGTTGCAGTAGAGGATTGATCACTATCGGGCGCCTAAGACCGATACGTGTGAAGCTATTGAGGATCTTGATGATTTGGGCAAGTTAGGACAAGGGTTTACGTCGGCTGATCCTCTTGAAGAGGTAGATATTGGTGATGGCACTATACCTAGGCCGACATTTGTAAACAAGAATCTTGATCCTACTTTTAAGCTTGAATTAATAAAGTTGTTGAAGGAGTATGTCGACTGCTTTGCTTGGAATTATAATGAGATGCCTGGTTTAAGTCGTGATTTAGTAGAACATCGATTGCCTATTAAACCTGGTTTTAAGCCTTATAAACAGCCTCGTAGGACTTTTAATCCTGATATTTATGACCGAGTGAAAGAAGAAATCAATCGGTTGCTTGACGCTAAGTTTATTAGGCCTTGTCGATATGCTGATTGGATCTCTAATATTGTGCCTGTTGAGAAAAAAGGAATAGAGAAACTTCGTGTTTGCATTGACTTTAGAGATCTAAATAAAGCTACTCCTAAAGATGAATATCCTATGCCTATAGCCGACTTTCTTGTTAATTCTGCATCTGGACATAGAGTTCTTAGCTTTCTTGATGGTAATGCTGGTTACAATCAAATCTTTATGGCCGAAGAGGATATCTCCAAAACAGCTTTCATATGTCCAGGATTCGTAGGCTTGTTTGAGTGGGTAGTCATGACTTTTGGTTTGAAAAATGCTGGTGCTACTTATCAAAGAGCTATGAACCTGATTTTTCATGATTTACTTGGTATTATCGTAGAAGTTTATATCGATGATATTGTTGTTAAATCGGCTGGTTTAGATTCTCATTTAGCCGATTTGAAACTTGCATTTGAAAAAATGTGTCGGTATGGTTTAAAGATCAATCCACTCAAATGTGCCTTTGGAGTGTCGTCTGGCAAGTTTTTGGGTTTCATTGTGCATGAGAAAGGTGTGGAGATTGATCCTAAAAAGATTGAGTCGATTAAAAAGGTTCAAGCTCCTACTTGTAAAAAAGAGTTGCAGAGGTTCTTGGGCAAGGTTAATTACTTGAGGCGATTCATTTGTAACTTATCTGGGAAGGTTGATGCTTTTACTCCTTTACTTCGGTTGAAAAGTGGAGCTGAGTTCACTTGGGGGGGCAAAACAACAAGAGACTTTTGATGAGATTAAGAGTTACTTGACTTCACCACCTGTTCTTCAAGCACCTAAGAGTGGTGTTCCATTCCGGCTTTATATTGCGGCGGAGCCAAGTGTGATTGGGGCTGTTTTGACTCAAGAGACCGATGGCAAGGAGTATGTTGTTGCTTATGAGAGTAGAAGATTATTGGACGCTGAAACGAGGTACACATTCATTGAAAATCTTTGTTTATCTTTATATTATGCTTGTACCAAGTTAAGGCATTATCTATTGTCTAGTACTTGTTATGTTGCAGGCCAAACCGACATAATTAAATACATGTTGCAAAAACATATTCTAAGTGGTAGAGTCGGCAAGTGGGCTTATGCTCTTGTTGAATATGATTTGCGTTGTGAACCCATTGGATCAATGAGAGGTCAAATAGTAGCCGACTTTATTGTTCAACATAGAATTGATAAGCAACTTGATTTAGATGTCGGTTATGTAACTTTTACTCCATGGAAATTGCATTTTGATGGATCGGCTTGTAGAAGTGGTTGTGGTGTTGGGATCATTATTATATCACCTAATGGAGCTATTTTTTAGGCCCTTAGCCAGTTGGATCATAAATGTACTAATAATCAAATTGAGTATGAAGCTCTCTTGTTTGGATTGCAAATTTTACATGACATGGGAGTGAAACATGTAGAAGCTTATGGTGATTCTTTACTGGTGGTACAACAAATATCTAAGGTATGCCAATGTCTAAATGGTTCTTTAAATGCTTATCTTGATAAATGTTTAGACATCATATCTTGTATGGATGAATTTGTAATCTATCATGTACCACGAAAGGAAAATCCGAAGGCTAACGCTCTGGCTCAGCAAGCATCTAGTTATAGTGTCCAGAAAAGAAAATTTCAGGAACGAAAACCGATGTTTAGCGAAGCCGAGGGTTACGTTCTGGAGGAGCCGGTTCAACCGTCCCCTCCGACCTGTCAAACCGGGTACCCCGGTCGGACCGCCCCCTCGGGCCGGTCAGATCGCCCCTCGGGGGGCAACCCTACTTCGACCACTGTTTCTTCCAAAACTGTTGAGGACGAAGTGGAGGATTGGAGAACGCCTCTGATTAAATATTTGCAGGATTCTAAAAGTATAAGTGACAGAAAGGTCCGACGGTGGGCGCTTAAGTTTATTTTGGATAATGATGAGTTATATCGTCGGACGGCAGATGATTTGCTTTTGAAGTGCTTAGGTCCTGATCAAGCAAAAGATTGGCTATGGCAGAGGTGCATGAAGGAGTTTGTGGTACTCATCAATCGGCTCCCAAGATGAAATGGCTCCTTAGGCGAGCTTGCTTTTATTGGCCTACTATGATAGCCGATTGCTTTAGGTACTACAAAGGATGTGAAGAATGTCAAAAGCACGGAGATGTTCAGCTAGTGCCTGCTGCGTTGATGCATCCAATTATCAAGCATTGGCCCTTCAGAGGTTGGGGATTGGATTTCATTGGCAAGATACATCCTCCATCGACCAAAGGACATTGCTTTGTGATTGTGGCTACTGATTATTTTACCAAGTGGACTGAAGCAATTCCTCTCAAGAACATGACACACAAGGAGGTAATTGGGTTTATTACGGAGCATATCATACATAGGTTTGGTATTCCGCAGACTTTAACTACTGATCAAGGTACTTCATTTGTGGCTAAAGAGGTGCGTGATTTTGTCAATTTCTATGGTATTAAGTTACTCAATTCATCTCCATATTATGCTCAAGCTAATGGTCAAGCCGAGTCTAGCAATAAAACTTTAGTTAAGCTCATTAAGAAGAAGATAGAAGATAATCCTAGAAGATGGCATGAGGTATTATCTGAGGCTTTGTGGGCTCATCGTATTTCTAGACATGGTGCTACTAAAGTTACTCCTTTTGAGCTTGTGTATGGTCAAGAGGCCGTTTTACCCGTTGAGGTGAATCTAGGCGCATATAGACTTACAAAGCAAAATGATCTTAATGTTGATACATATTATGCTTTGATGATGGATAACATTGATGAAGTGACCGACAAGCGATTGGAGGTTTTGGAAGCAATTGAGAAGGACAAAAGGCGAGTTGCTAGAGCATATAACAAAAAGGTAAAAGCTAAGTCTTTTCAAGTAGGAGATTTGGTTTGGAAAACTATTCTTCCTATACGGTCCAAAAGCAACAAGTTTGGTAAATGGTCTCCAAGTTGGGAAGGTCCATACAAGATTGTGAGAGTTTGCTCCGAAAATTTCTATATGGTGGAATCATTGCAAGGACAGCAGCTACCCAGGGCGCTCAATGAAAGATACTTGAAGAAGTTCTATCCAAGTGTGTGGCAAGATGCTCGAAGGTACATGGACGGTTTCTATGAAAATCACCCTTAGCATAAAAATGGCTGACAAACAGTTGTGTCTCCTTAGAATTATTTTTTAGCACGCAAGCTTTACTAAAAAACAGGAGGGCATGTGTTGACACCCAAATTTGGCAAGAGCCGGATCAGGCGTTGCAGGCCGGTCAGACCGGGTCCCCAGGGCAGTCTGACCGGGGTGCGCTGTAGCCGGTCCGGCACGTAACCGCTAGGCGGTCTAACCGCCCCCCAGGGGCGGTCTAACCGGGTCACCCCGATTTCGGGTAGAATTAGGAGTTTGGCTTGATTCCGAGGTGTAAAACGTTGTTTGCAGGGCAAGTCCTCCCACCCTATAAATATAAAGGGGCGTGGCCGATTGAGAGCTATCATCCAATCGTCATTATCAATTTTATCTTATTTTCTCCAAACCCTAACTTTTCCAACCTCCATTGCTCTCCTCCTTCGTCTCCACGGCGGTTGAGGGAGTTCTGAGTGGCCTGCCGATCTCAGGACAACCCTAGGCGCACTGTTCCCGACGGGGTTCTTCCCGGAGCAGCGAATCTAGGTTTTCGACGTGCCTCCTGTCCAAGACGGTTAGACCGGCCCGTGCTAGGTGGTTCAGCGAGTGGATTTCTGACGACCGCGCGATCTAGCGCACTCGTGTGTTTGACCAGTAAAAGCGTCAACACATGCATTGTGTGCGTGTCCTTTTTGCATGGTTGCTCGATCGTTATTAATGTGCTCACATACGGTAGTAGTTGCACTGACGTACGGAGGATGGTGAAAATCTTGTGAACCGATTAATACTCCACGTCTCCACTGCATGCCAGTACGTACGTACATACCCTGTAGGCCTGTACACTACTGTACGACCAATGCTCCTCAACGACTTGTCCCTATCTTGTTAACACGATCTTACATGCAACATCATATCATAATTATTGACACATCAACATGCTAATAACATATCTTCTTGTTGGGTTGGTTCGTGCTGATTTGTTCTTATTTAATTGTATATATGCAAAGATTCAGAACACAACAGAAATCACACTTAAAAAAAACTAGTAGCTCTGTTTCATGCCTGCGCATCAGGAATTCAGGGGTTGTGAATTTGGAATCCAACCAGCATGACACTAGGTTTTGCTTCATTCATCCATCCAGATCCACACGAAAAAACAGCAAAAATAACGAGCTAGCGATCACACAAGAACGAACCAACGTAACCATCAAATCACCAACAACAACGCCCAACAAATATTCCGAGAGCTAGTAGTTCACCGCCACCACGTCTTCTTAAACACAAACTTGATCGACGACACGCACGCCGCCGTACGTGCGAATAATCCCCCACGCCCTACGCCTTGCCCTCGTTGGCCCTCTTGAACGCCGCCGCCTGCGCCGCTGCGGCGGTGTCGGAGCCGCCGGCCGCCGCGGCGGTGAAGGCGTCGCGGACCTGCTCCGTGGTGTAGGGGAAGCCCGAGCGGGTCATGGAGTTGAGCAGCGCGGCGGCTCCCTCGCGGAGCAGCGCGCCGGCGCCGTCGGATCGGGTGTTGGCTAGCGCGTCCTGGATGCTCAGGTCGGCGGCGCCGCCGAGGCTGCTGCCCGCGCCGCCCAAGAAGTGGCCCATCGAGCTCGGGAACCGGCTACCCAGCGCCGACCAGATCTCCATCGGGTGGGACCGCCAGTAGCTGGTCAAAGGAAGAACGAGAGGGGGACCCTCGTGTCAGTGACTGCATGGTGGCCGGGCCTCGGACTCGGGAACAAGAGCATGTATGCATGCAGGGTGAGATTCGGCTTACTCGCATGAGGCGGGGAGGGAGCCGAGGCTGTGGGGGTCGACGGGGAGGAACGGCGTCGGCGACGAGGTCCCGATGCCGCTGTGCGACGGGGAGCCTCCGTACGACGGAGTGGGGGAAGAGCCGCCCCCGTAGGCGCCTCCTCCGTGGGATGGCGATGGGGAATCACCACCGTAGGCGCCGCCGCCTGGCGTCGACGGGGAGCCGCCGTAGCCTCCGCCGGTGGACGGGGAAGAACCGTACCCGCCACCGTGGGACGGGGTGGACGGAGAACCACCGTAGCCTCCGCCAGTGGACGGGGACGACCCGGAGCTGCCGCCGTGGGACGGAGAACCACCGTAGCCTCCGCCAGTTGACGGCGACGACCCGGAGCCGTCGTGGGACGGGGAAGGCAGGGCCCCACCGGTGCCCCCATGGGACGGTGAAGGCAGCGTCCCGCCGGAGCTCCCGCCGTGGGACGGCGTCGGCACGTACCCGCCGCCGTGGGACGGTGTCGTGCCGCCGGACGGGACGGGCGTGATGCCACCGCTGTGCCCGGGGATCCCGGGGAAGGTGTGCGGGTCCACTCCCGGCACGCAGTCCGGCTTCTTCACGTCATCACCTGCACAGCAACCACACATTGTTGTTAGCTTCGCATGCTTAGCTTACGACCGTTGCAGCAGGAGAAGATCTCGACCTCGGCTGCAGACGAGGCGTCGTACCTTGGCTGGCCTTCTCCATGGGGCTGGTCCGGGCCTCGACCACGCCGACGAAGGCCTGCGCGGCCATCGCGGCGAGAACGAAGCTCGCAAGGAGAGCCCTCGCCGTCTTCCGCGCCTCCATGGCAGCTGCTGCTTCTCCGCTCCTCTCCTCCTCGGCTGCTGCTGCTGTGGAGTGAAGAAGTGGACTGCTGCTGTGTGTTGGAGGTGGTGGGGGTGAGGTGAGGGCGAGCAGCGCGCGTGGGTATAAATAGCGGGAGCAGAAGCTACCAGACTGGCGCCATTGGGGAGTTGAAGGCGAGCGCCGTGAATTGATGAGGTCGCAGGTGACGCAGCGCGGGTAGTTGGCCAGGGGATTCAATGCTGGCCATGGCGGGGCATCAACGTATCGACCAATCCATCCGTGGTGGATCGTCGTCCGAGTAGGCGAGGCGTGCGCCTGCCTCCACAGCCGGAGCACAGACTGCTGCATGCGCTGTTCAAAGGCTTCAAGCCCATCACGCTTCGTCTCCTCTCTCTTCTTCATCGCATTCGCAGATTTTTCACTACCGGGGGGTGTTTAGTTGGCTGAAATTTAGTAAAAATTTTACTACTTTTTCAACTTTCTCCATCACATCACATTAAATACACCAAAAGACATATGTTCGGAGTAGTAAATATAGGTAAAAAAATTAACTAATCACACAGTTCTGTTGTACATCACAAGCCGAATCTTTTGAGCTTAGTTAGTTCATGATTGAACAATATTTACCACAAACAAACGAAACGTGCTACAGTGTGCTACAGGAGTTCGAAAAGTTAAAAAGACAAAATTTCAGCCAACTAAACAGGCCCCTGTTTGGAGCCATATAAAAATACAGGTAATGCATGATCTGTCGATGAGTTCTAGTTGGCGATCGATCACGACGACCATGTGGCTTCAGCATCGGTGCCAAGGTTGTGATCTCAAGAGCTTGTGCGACAGAGATTCTTTTGTGAGCAAAATGGAGATCATCGACGAGTTTTATGCTTGGGTGTTTAGTTTACAATAGCAGTGTAACGACCCGGGTTTTCGATGAGGAAAACCCGACTCCGTGTACCTTTGCGATAGTCCCTGGATCAGTAGCTATCACGTACAAAACTCATTACAGTATAATATCATTTCCATACAACGAAATCAGAGTACAAAATAGAATATTTACATCCGAAACAACTCGGTATACGATTCTAGTACAAGCCCCTTGGGCTAAGCGACAAGAGGAAATCCTGCGTAGCGGTAGCTAGGGCATCACGTCTTCATCTTCGATCTTCACCACAGGCATCCTTGAGCGAAGCAACGCAACCCTTCCTTCATGGATTCCTCAAACTCGGACTCTCACTCCAAGTCCAATCCTGCATACTCACAAAACCATCCCCAAGGAATGGGATAGGTTCACGTCACCGACTGTATGCAGCTTTAAGTGACCCGACTTTAAAGGGTAAGAAAAGTGGCAAGGTAAAAGCTCAGGTTTCCTATGCAGCAGCAGCGAAGCATAAAAAGACAACATCTTCATATAGGTCCCAACCCATTCTCTCAGCACAACTCGGGGACACCTGGTACCCCAGGGACCCGTCTCCACATCCTACCTCCATCTAGGGTCGATGCGAGAACTTCCTCTCCTCGCACCTCAATGATCGCAAGCACCGGCTGTAACACCCGCGTTTTTAGCCCCTAATAAATCATCTGCTAAATCACGCGTGTTTTTCAAAACCTTTCCGCTGAGTTCGATCAAAACCCCGATCATCTTTTCCCTCTCCCCGGCGCACACGATGCGAATCCCGCCGGCACCACCAGTCCCGCACGCCACCACTCGCGTCGTACTGCGGTCGGCCACCGCACCGGGAATCCCGGGCCAGCCACGGTCCCGCCGGCCGGCCCGCCTCGCCATCACCGCCGTCCCAGAAATTTCGCCGACACCCGAAAACCCGGAAATCCCACCAAAAATCCTTTCCCTAATTTTCCTGTTTTTCCCAAAAAAATTTCCCCAATTTTCCTCTTTCTTTTTTTCCTTCTCTTTTCCTTCTTCCCTTTTCTCTTTTTTTCCTTTTTCCTTTCCTTTTCCTATTTTCTTTCCCTTCCTTTTTCCTTTCTTCCTTCTTCCTTCGGCGCCGCGCCCCTGCTCCCGGCCCGCGCCGCTGTTCCCAGCCCCGCCGGCCTACCTCTCCCTCTGGCGCACCGCATGCCGGCTCCCTTGCCTCACGCGATCGCACGGCGCGGCCGCACGCGTCGGCACGCCTCGACGCACGCGCCGGCCCTACCACGCCGAGCACGCGGGCACCGCCGCTGGTGCCGCTGCCGGCGAGCCGTCGCCTCGTTTGCACAACACCGCCACAGGTCGCCTTAACTCCAGCTCGCCTGAGCCGCTGCCGCTCACGTCTTATCCGCCGGCCGCCATTACTTCCCCTGCCCCGACCGGTCATCTCCGAGCGCCCCCGCCGTCGCAAGCCGCCGGACGCCGCACGCACCACGCTGCGACGCGCTAGGAGAACGCGCCGGCCGCACTGACGCCGGAGCACCGCTGACCGCGCCGGACCCGTCGTGCAGCCGTGTGGGCGCCGCACCCTCTGCGCCGCGCCTGCCACTGCCGTCGCGTCGCCGGTCCCACCGCTGCGGACCGTCGGACGCAGCGCTGCCGCGCCCCGCCAACCCCACACCGCCGCCGAGCCGTCACATCCACTGCCAAGCCGCCATAACTACGTCGCGACGCCGCCGAGCCGTCACCTCGCCTGCACGGAGAGCCCGTCGTGACGCCATTCAAGGACGGCCGTCGCGACCCCGCTGCCCGCCTCGCCGCCGGGGAGATTTTTCCTCCCCGAACCGCCTTAAGCTGCCTATATATAGCCCCCAGGCCTTCTCGCCGTCCATCACCTCGCCACCGAGCCCCCACAGCTATCCCTTGCTCCACCACCGCCACCAATTGCGCCGCCGCCGCTAGCTTCCGCCGCCGCCCACTTCTCGCCGCGGAGCCGCCTCCACAAGCCGCCTCAGCCCAAGGTGAGCACGGGGCTGAGTTTCCCTCGGCCTCCTCTCCGTTTTGCCCCACCTCCCGGCCGTCGCCGCGCACTGGACCGCCGACGAGCGCCGCCCCTCCACCGGCCGGTCGCCCGGTCAACCCCCCTCCTCTGTTCTGTTCGAGAGGGAGGGGATGACCATTTAACCGAAAACCCCCCTGCCTTTTCTTTTATCACCCGAGCCCCCCTCTCTATTTCCCTCTCTCTTTTATTCCTTCCAAATAAAACCCTAGGCCATAAACCAATTTACGAACCAGCCCTACCTTTCCAAAGTCAATTACAAATAGGCCCTTAGGCTATTCTATTTACACCTCACCTTATTCATATTTTACAACTGAGTCCCCCTTCTATTAAACTTATTTACAACTAGGTCCTTAACCTTGCCTAATTAATCCTAATGACGCTTTTAACGCGTCATTTCATGTCTATATTTCCGCCTGATCAATCCTAACTCTTGCCCCGGCCTTTTTTCTCTACATTTCCGCCGAGCCACCCATCCTTTCCCCCCTAAATAATATTTATTCCTCCTTTTCTATTTATTTTCTCCTCGAGCTCAGCCGGTAAATCTTTGTGTGCTTGTATTGATTGCATGCTTGCTTGTGTGTGCACTATAGCTGACGGAGTGAACGAGGAGGAGTACCGCGAGCCGGAGCTTGGAGCCGGGTACTACGAGCAGGAGACCGAGGTCCCGAACCACGAGCAGGAACTTCCCGAGGACTTCGAAGATGGCAAGTTCAATCTCATCCTTTGATGCATGCTTTGATCCCAGTTTTATAAATACAACCCTATGACCCGTTTTATAAATTGCATATTGTTTTACTGTTAAAACCCGGTAGGATAGCCACCCTTGATTGCTATGATTGCTCTTTGATTGCCCTAAATGATTTCTTTAAAACGAGTGAGTGCTTTAAAAACGGGAATGGGATATTTTGGAAAATGAATAAAGAACTGGGTAGACGGGATGGACGCGTGTGTCAGGAGTATGGGTGAGCTCGTACCTTTGTGGTTGAGCGTGTTGGAGATGTCCATCTTGTCGTTAAGGACCGGGTTGCGTGACATCTCACCTGACCCAATTATCGTACTACCACTCGACCGTTGTATGTGGCAACGGCTTAGCATAAATCCCACTAGTTAATCTACTTGCCATCAGGAGTGCGGGTGAGCAGCGGGAGATCAAGGAGTAGGGGTACGATCTGTGTGAGGTACACCCTGGTTATATAACCCCTTGGTTGCTTCCGTGGTGGCTAGTAGGGTTAGCTAAGGTGGGTAATGGCTTTGATAGGATCCGCGCTGACACTAAGGTGTTCGTGTGGCGGTACCCTACTTGTGGGTAAAGATGTACAACATCTGCAGAGTGTAAAACCTATTCGAATAGCCGTGTCCACAGTATTGGACGAGTCACGGTGTGGTCACAAAGCCAGTGTTTGGGTTCGGGATGATTTTCATGGCGTGAGTTGATTTCTGGAAAAGTGTGTGGCTGTGTGCCTGGGCTACTGCGGACGGGGAGTCCGGTAGTCCTCATTTGGTTTTCACCAAACAACTGAGTTACTTGAGTAATAAAAACTATTTGCGAAAACCTTTTTGAAAACAAACCCTTGCATGAGTGAATGCATTTGCAAAATAAACCTTATCCTGATCCTTGATATATCCTGTGCATGATCTGCTTATTAGCCCCTCCGTGGGTGGGGTTGAACTTGTTGAGTACGTATGTACTCACCCTTGCTTGATTAACTGTTTTTCGGAGGAGGATCCCGACTTCGTCCCCGAAGACGTCGAGTAGGTTGCTGTCCTGCACCCAACCCGTGCCTGTGGATTCAGGGTCTCCACAGGAAGCTTCCATGACGCCAGACTCTGAAGATATCTTAGATGCTGTTGCTATCGTAGTTTGGTCTGTAGTTCTTATGTTGCTTCTCGTGGCAGTGGCGCTCCCATGCCCACAGCCTCGACGTGTTGTACGGTAATGAACCATCTGATGTAATAAATGTGTTACCAGCCTCCTGGGACTGGTATTTGTATCACATTTAGTCACCTCTGATGAGGGGACGCTTCACCGGCCATGCGTCGGCGGCTCGGCTAGGTGAGGCTAGTGATTGGGTGGCCAAGAGCTCGGCTTTGGCTTCACTGGCACGGTGAGCGTGTGTGCGTAGGCTCGTGCGATTTCACGACCGTGACACGGCAGAGCAGCGCACGAACGGGAGGCCAGGGTATGGCATGAGACGGCGACCGACAAGCGGGGCGACAGAGAGGTTTAGGTAGATCCTAGAGGGACACTTAGGGTGGTTAAGGTGGAACTTTGGTCGGCCTCTGGGCGCAACTCGCATGATGGTGAGGCTCCAGAGCGGTGCATACGCAAACTGGTCGTCGGCGTGCTCGTCCTTGCGCGTGCGCAAGCCAATGGCTTGGCCAAGGCGGCGAGGCTACAGTTTAACTCGAGTGCACGCGTGCGTGTGTTTGGGATGAGGTTCGAGGGAAAGCCAAAAGGTGAGGCTTTACCTCCCGAAGGTGGACTCGTACGCGTGCAGGCCGACGACTAGGCCACTTGGCGACTCGACACGGCGTGCACGCGACGATGGTCGGCTAGGGACGATGGTGGCGATTTGCGTACGCGTGTCGACGTGTACGCTGGGCCGGTGTGAAGAACAGGGCGTGCTCGTACTGGCCAAAGAAAAGCCCTCGGCGACGAGCTCGTTGATGTTGCGTGTGCAGAGCACACGATAGCGAGCTTAGAAAGAGGTGTTGCAACCGGAGCTTGGCTCGGGACGGAGGTCGAGGTTCCTGGGTACCAAAGCGGGGCTTTTGCCCCTCCTGGGTTTGGGTGCGTGTATGCGGGTAAGAGATTCACCTCGGCCGCGACACGGCCACGCTGATGCGCGAACTGGGCGTCTTGGCCTGCCATGGTGTTCGTTCGCTCGACGGTGAAAGGTACTAGCAGCGGCACTGCGAACAGTTTCCCGGTGTGCTCGCACATGTGCGTGCGTTCACAAGAAACGTGCACGGTGTGGTTTCAGGTCCCTAAGACGAGGTGACCCCTCGTGTGAGCGCGTGCACGTGCAAGCCGGAGCTCGGGCCAAGGAAGCACCTTGCCCGGCGTGCGCACGGGGGCTGAACGAAAAAGGACGACGGCTCGGTTGGGTGCGTGCGCGCACACCGGTGAGGGCATAGTTGAAGGTTAGCTCCGCGGCTAAAGGTGAGGTCTTTTGCCTCCCTGCGCATGTGCAAGCCAGCGGCCTTGAGACGGCGGTGAGCTGGCAACGACGTGTGCACAGAGCACACGGTGGCGTTCCAACTCGGCATGCCCACGACAGCAGGACACGGGCAAGGCGGTCAAGCAGTGAAGCGCGCGCAGATCGTCAGCAACGGCACCAGCAGGCGTAAGGCTTAGCTCGATGGCCAGCACACAAGCGACGACGGTCTGCGCGGCGGCGCGTTGCAAGCAGTTCAAAGCAAAACTCTGTGTAATGACCCGCCTCCCTGAGGCCGGGCCCGCCTACGCCTGGTAGCTCTCTAGGACCCCAAGAATGTCCCCACAGACCAACACATGTCTTTTCTGCACACACTTTGTCCTCACTCTTGCGCACCCGGGAAGGACTTCCCGGTCGGTCACCCATCGCTCCAAGGCAAGCACGCTTAACTTTGGAGTTTTGTGATGGGCTTCCGGAAAAGAAGTTGCAACTTATTGGTATGAGTATCCTTATCAATCCTATTAAGCCTTGGGGCGGATGTCACACTCTGTCTCTCGGGCCTGGCCCGTTTCCTCTCCCCGGCACGACGGCCGGCACACAGAGCGGAAGGAGGGACACGGAATGCTCACCTTGTGGTCCTGGTCGTGGCGGTGAGGCAGCGGTGAAGCAAGAGCAGCGGTGGAGCAGGGAAACAGCACAACGCAGAGGAAGCAGAGCAGGCACGACGTCGAGGTCCTTGGCTTGAGCGGCTCCGGCTCCTGGGCGGCGTGGTCCCTGGGCTTCACGGCGTTGTCAGCGCTTCCACGGACGCGGCGACCTCCGACTCCAGGGCACAGCGACCCCGGCTTTAGGACGGCGGCGCCGGTCCTCTCGGGTCGGCGGCGCGGGCGGCGTCGTTGCCCCAGGCGCGCGCGGCTCTGGATCCTCGGTGGGGCTCCTCCACACAGCAGCTCCAGCTCCTTCTTCCTCTCCTCTTCTCCCCTCACTCCTCCTCCCCTTCTTTGAAACTGGGTGGTGGTGGCGGATTTGGATGGGGAGCACCCCAAGCGGCGGCGGACAGGGGGCTGCGGCGGATGGGGTTCTTATACCCGGGTGGCTAAGGTTTGGAGGCGCAGGCCGGCGGTGGAGATGTGGCACGGGGGCGACGCGGCAGCCATTCGGTGCGCCAGTGCGACAAGGGGGGCGGCACGATGGGCGAGCGTCAGCGCGGCGCTCCTCCCGTCCCCACGGCGTGCGTCACGGTGGAAGAGAAAAGGGGAAAACGAAGGGGCTGACTGGCGGGGCCGTGCATCGGTGACTCAAGGGCCGCGGTAGGTGTAAGGTGGGCCGGCTGGCTGAGGTGGGGCGAAAGGCTAGGTGGGCTACGTGGTATAGAGGCTCGGTGAAAAGATCAGGGGCCTCTGGCAGACTTTGCGCACTGGGTTAAGGCCCAAACTACAAAGGGTGTTTTTCCTGTTTCTCTTGCTTATACACATATGATTCAAATTCGAATTATAGAATTCAAATTTGAATCCCACACAAATAAAATCCAAACAAAATTCATTAAACTCCAAAGTTCCCACACTAGCATTTTATAATTCCTAAATTTTATTATTTTGCTCAAAATAAATCTAGGAATTTAGGGAAGGATCAAAGAAGACATCCTTATAATTTAATTAAGCACTCATATTCATTCAAAAATTTTGAAATTCACATTTTTGCAACAATGAACATTCCGGGAAAATCCGGGATGTTACAAGCAGTGACTGATGGAAAAACAAAAAATCAGTCGATTGATGATATGAGACACATCCTTATAATAAACTATATCACACATAATGTTTTGATACTATTTAGAATGACTAAACATAATTTCATTATAAAATTAATTGCATAAGCTCTAGGTTTTTTCTAAGATGGATCTATTAATTACTGTAGCATCACGTCGGCTAATCAAAGTCTAGTTTGGCTTAAAAGATTGATTAGGCCATGTTTAGTTGAGAGAAAACTTTTGGACTCCCTTTTCAAAGCATATTAGGAGGATTAAACATAGACAAATTATAAAATTAATTACACGTACGGATGGACAAGAAATTAAGAAACGAACCCATTAAGTCTAATTACTCTATCGTTAGATATTGTTTACTGTAGCATGTCGCCGTTGTCTAATTATAGCATAATTAGGCTCTAGTCTAGCGAATTGAGGTGGGGTTATGGAGTGGATTTTGTCATAATTAATCTACGTTTAATACTCATAATTGGTATTCAAAAATTGGAAACTAAATGGGCTTTTAGAGCATCTCCAAGGGTAACTTATATTTTCTTCCTAAAAATATGAAGTTATACAACTTCTAAAACAATATAGGAATCAATAAATAATGCTATCTCCAAGAGTTCCTAAAAATCCACTCCTAAAATATAGAAGACAATTTTACATCAGGAATCTTTTAAATTTCTAAATTACCCTAATGACTTTTATATATTCTTTCTTTTTCGTACGTTTTCTTACTCTTTATTCTTTCTACACCGGAGGATGGATTAGGAGTTCCAGGAGGGGTGCGTTTTCCCATCTTACTAAATGAGTATTAGGAAGGGATTTAGAGAACTCTTGGAGATTCTCAGGTTGAAATTCTTTTTCTCATTGATCTACATTTAATATTTCTAATTAATTTATAAATGTTAGATGATAGGTTATATTCCGGTATATTTTAGTTTCATAATTAAATAGACATTTCAATATTATGGTGAGTGAAACAATCCTTGTGCAAAAGTTAATGTTTAAACAACAATTAAACATAAATATATTCATGATTATACAACTAATAAACATGAATACTAGTTTGAGAAAGTACCCCGTGGAAGGTAGGGTGACGGCGTCACCCGACTTTCCGATATCACTCAGATCAGTCATATTGATCGTTGAGTGACCTCAGTCGATGTAGCCGTACGAAGTCGGTGCAGGTAGATGATCGCAGAGAAGACCCGGCTGTAGACGAAGTAGTTGTTCGGAGTCGATGTAGAGGAAGTATTCGTTCGGAGTCGATGTAGAGGAAGTAGTCGTACGGGAGCGAGCAGTCGCGTGAAGACGCTCCCCAAAAACCTTATCGCCCGCCTGTCCTGAGCAGGATCTCAGCAGTAGGACGAGGTTCCGGAGGCTCTGCTCTCGCCGGTACCGTGCGCGCGGTGCAGGCATTGGGAATGCAAAAGAAGCAACAAACAGAGGGAGAGAGGGAGAGGTCTCCTGTAGCGGGCAGGCGCGACGTCGCGGTTAATGCGCCTCGGGCAGTAACGGTCGCAGTTAATGCGCTATGGTTAAGGCTCAGTAACGGTCACAGTTAAGGAGCCATTATTCCTTTCCAATAGCCAACAGCAAAAAGATGCTCCCGCCCCGCAACACATCACGTCCGTCAGGATGAGGTTCCGGAGGCTCTGCTCTCGCCGGTACCGTGCGCGCGGTGCAGGCATTGGGAACGCGGTGCAGGCATGCTCCCGCCCCGCAACACATCACGTCCGTCCGCACCGCACGTCACGTCACGTCACGCCCACGGCCTCGGCACCGGTGAAGGACCGATTAGGCGAACCAGAGAGGGGGGAGTGAATGGGAGCTGATAAAAATTCTTCTCGAAGGAGATAGAGGCTCCAACAAGATGAACACGGCTTCCAACACACGTCTCCGACTCAACTACCCAAGTTGGCCAAGACCACGTAGCCACTGGAGTGCTACTGGTCCTAGGAACCAACAACTCAACTAACCGAACCAAACACCCCAAACGCACAGCGGAAAACTGAGCAGCCTGCTGTCTATGCCTCACCGGTCAGACCGATGGCTCCTGCCGGTCAGACCGATGGCACCGGTCACACCGGTGAACTCTGCCGGTCAGGCCGGTGGCGAACAGCAGATGCACAGCGAAGTTCCAGGAAGCCTCAGTGACTCCTCTAGGCCCTGGAACAAAAACCACCACCAAAGAACAACCTGCCAAGAAGGAAAACCCCTCACAAAACCTAGCAAGACAACTCCAAACAGGCCAAGAACTGGACAGCAGGATAACGGGACAAAACCACACGAGCACAGCAGTTCCCCGAGACAAAACCCACCAAGGGCTAGCACCGGTCAGACCGGTAAAGAGCACCGGTCAGACCGGTCGCGCCTGGGCAGCTCGGGATGAACAGCGCCCGCGAGTCAACTCCTCCAAATCCAACTCCCGATCTCCTGATTCGCTCCACGGATTCACACAAGACTTTGGGGATAGTAGGAACACCTCATGGGCACTCCATAGCCAAGATCTCCTCGCAAAGTTCGTCGTCACCTGCACACTCAAAAACAAGCTGACTACGTGGCTGTGTCTCGTCGAAGGTTACCTCGCAAGTCTCCACGATTTGGTTAGTTTCAAGATTAAGCACACGAAATGCTCTAGAATGAGATGCATAACCAAAGAAAATGCCATCGACAGACCTAGCCTCGAACTTGTCCAACTTCTTCCCTTTCTTCAGAATGAAGCATTTACAACCAAAGACATGCAAGTGACTCACCTTGGGTGTGCGACTGTGCATCAACTCGTAACAGGTTTTCTTCTTGTGAACCCTGAGGTAGATCCTGTTCGACACATAGCACGCGGTATTGACCGCCTCAGCCCAGAACCTTCTCGGAGTCCTATGCTCGTCGAGCATCGTCCGAGCCATCTCGCACAAGGTCCTGTTTTTCCTTTCCACCACGCCATTCTGAGGAGGCGTATACGGACTCGAAAACTGGTGTTCAAGACCCAAGTCATGGCAAAAGGTTTCGAAACGAGAGTTTTTGAATTCCGAGCCATTGTCACTGCGGATCGCTCGTATGGCATCTCCGTGCCTCTCGTTCCTTAACCTCAAGACAAGATCTCGAACAAAACCAAACGTCTCCCCTTTCTCCTCAAGAAAAAACACCCACGCATACCGAGAGTAGTCATCCACCACAACAAGGACATACCACTTCCCACCCGTAGATCGCACACGAGCTGGGCCAACAAGGTCCATATGGAGCAGCTCGCATGGACGCTCAGTCATCACATCGGTGAGAGGCGGGTGAGAAGAGGCTACCATCTTGGCATGCCTACACGGCGCACAAACCAACTCTTTCTCAAACCTCAACCGTGGCAATCCTCGGACCAAATTGAGTTTACTCAAGCGAGACAAAAGGTCAAAGCTCAAGTGACCCAACTTCCTATGCCACTTCCACAACTCACTCGAAGATCCAGCCAAAAAACAACGCTCCACACTAGAAGACTGAGAGAAATCAGCTCAGAACAGTTGACCCTCGGGAACGACCATGCAAACAAGGTCCCCTCGAGAATCTAAAATCCGAGAACCACCAGGCCGAAACAACACCTCAAAGCCCTCATCCAACAACTGGGACACGGAAATCAAATTGAACCCCAGCGATTGAACAAGAGCAACACGCCTGAGAGTGACCTTGTCACTTACCTTGATCTCACCTTCAGATAGCACACGCCCTCGCCCATTGTCCCCAAAGGTGATGTATGTCTTGGACACCACCGGGACGAGACTTGAGAACCACCCCTTGTCTCCGGTCATATGCTTCGAGCAACCAGAGTCAATCAACCAAACATTCCTCAAGTCTCCCACATGAAATTCAAAAGCGAGCACGTGAGTGAACAAACGACTCGGCACTGGGGTTAGTACCAAAAGAGTAAAACCAGTGCCGAGCCATTTGCTCCAAAGTGGGGTTAGCACAAACCAAATCATCACGCCTATCAAAGCTACCACCACGGTAACCACTACGAGGGAACCAACCCTCTCTAGCTGGAGGAGAACGAAAGCCACGAAAGGAAAACCGTGGACCGTTCCTCCTCTCCATCTCGAAGCTACGACTCCTCCCACCCTCGTATTGAGCACGAGGTGGAGAACGCGTAGCAAACTGACCACCTGCAAACTTTCCAGACCAACCACCAGAACCACGACCACCAGAACCAAACCGAGCATCCTCACGAGCACGAAAACCAGACCGCTGTCTGTCCAGACCTGCACCGGTCTGACCGGTGTAGCGCACCGGTCTGACCGGTGTAGCTCGGCCAGCAGCACCACCTGCTACCTTCCGGTCTCCCCAAGCCGGAACCGTTCTCACAATCGCCTTGGCCCTGGGCATCTACATACGAGGCTCAGGTACACCATTAGAGGGGTGGTACCTGTCCTTGTTAGCCCACTCTCTAGCCATTCTCTCCTCACGCTTCCTTTTGAAGCAAAACTCACCCTTGTGACCATCTCTCCCACAATACCCACAATGGAACTTCATGGGCTGTGGCTTAGGCTTAGGCTTGGGTTGGGGCTGTTCACTCGGTTTCTCACCCTTCTTCTCTCCTTCCTCACCTCCCTTTGGACTCACAAACTTCACCGATTTTTGGAAATCATTTGTTGGGTGAGGGAATATGGGTGGATCTGGAGTAGTGTCAAGTTTGTTTCTGAGATGGTTAGGCTTGGGCTCAAATTTGTTCTTGTGTCTGTTTGGTGGTGGGATAGGGATCTCTCCAACTCTCTCAACTCCCTCACTACTGCTCTCTCCAAGCTTGTCAGCCCCAAGTGCCTGACCATCATAGCGTTTGAAAGCCGCTATCATGATACCAAGCTGTGGCTCCTGACCCGACAACCAGCTCATACATTTCCTCAGCTCATCATTCTCATCCTGCAAGCGATCAACATAATGCGCAAGCTCCAAATTCTTAACCGCATGCAATTCACAAGTAGAACAAGAAGTGGGAATAGGCCCTTTCAACTTAGCCTCAAGCGAAACAGTGTAAGCATGCATCTCATCAATCTTTCCATGCAACACAGGGCAAGAAGTGCAAGCACCTAGCAAAGCAGGTCTAGACTTAAGCTCAGCTACTTCAACCCTAAGCATATCTAGTTCATCACAAGTAGAAGCATGCTTATCCTTAAGAGCAGTAAGATCAGCTAGGTACACAGAGCAATCAACACAATCAACATCATCAGAAACCACAGGAGAAGCCTTAAGCGAATCAATCTCAAGCTTAGCATCTAGGTTCTGGGTTTCTAGCTCAGCCACACGGTTCCTAGCATCTTCTAGTGAGGCCCTAAGCTCTTTCCTCATCTTCTTGGCCTCTCTAAGTATGTGATCGCGATTATCAAGCAAGTCAACCAACTCCTCATTCTCCTTGCGCAAAGAAGAGAGCTCATCACATACCTCATCCTCGGAGTCGGAGTCCGAGTCACTCTGGTGACTCTTCTTGCTGCCGGAGCTATGAGCCATGCCGTAAAAGCCATCTCGTGCGAAGCAACTCAGCCCGCTCAAGTTCTTGGATGACTTCTTGGTCTTGCGCCGATCACCTTCATCTTCGCTGCTACTCGAGCTCGAGGAAGAGTAGGCAGAGCTGGAGTCGACGTCGCTCGCTCCGACCATCGCTCGGGCCTTCCTGCCGCGGCCGTCCTTCTTCCTCGACCGTCGCTTGTCCTTGTGCTTGTTCTTGTGCTTGTGATCGCGCCTTGATCGGTACTTGCCGTCCTTGCTCGACCGGTGCCTGTAGCCGTCCTTGTTCTCCGTCTTCTCCGGGCAGTCGGCGACGAAGTGTCCTGGCTTGCCGCACTGAAAGCACGTCTGTGCTGTCCTCCTCATGTTCACCCGGTTCTCGTGCAGCCTCTCGAACCGCCTAGTCAGTAACGCCAGCTCGTCCTCTCCAAGCACGTCGAACTCCTCGTCTGGCAAAGACATCAAAGAAGACAGAGAGTACATCCTGGAGGATGCGTTAGCGTTAGACTTAGCTCCTTTGCCACCAACGAGAGCGAGACTATGAGAATCAGTCGGGCTCTCGATCTTGGCTGTCATACCACGGTCCAACTCAGCCGACTTGAGCTTCGAGAACAGCTCGTTCACGGTCAAGGTGTCAAACTTCTCGGACTCAAGGATAGCCTCAAACTTCCCGTCCCATACGGTACGATCCAACGAGTGCAAGAGCTTCACGGCTCTATCATGATCGTCGTATGGGAGCACGGCCACATTGGCTCTCATGTTGTTCACAACGACCGTAAACCGCTGGAAAAGGGCATCGACGGACTCACCGGGGAGATGAGTGAAGTTCTCGTACTCTCTCCGGTAAGTCGCGTACATCCGAGCCTGAACCTGAGCATTCCCAGCATGTGCATCCTTCAACTGCTCCCAAATCCTACAGGCTAAGTCCTCTGTCTGAACCCGATCGAATTCAGGCTGACACAGAGCACGAAACAAGTAGTCGACCGCCTTGTTGTTGGCTTCGAACATATCCCTCGATCCTGGAGCAAGGAAGTTCATCGGATGAACATAAGCTGTGTTCACCGTAACGTCCCAAAGGATCTGACCCTTTCCGCGGAGGAACGCTGCCATCCGCCTCTGCCACATCTGGTAGTTCTTCCCATCGAAGTGCGGAGGACCCGAACCCCGTTCCTGGTACGCCATCTTTGGATCTTAGACTGGTAAGAGTCAATGAAGACCCGAACCGGCTCTGATACCAATTGAAGGACCGATTAGGCGAACCAGAAAGGGGGGAGTGAATGGGAGCCGATAAAAATTCTTCTCGAAGGAGATAGAGGCTCCAACAAGATGAACACGACTTCCAACACACGTCTCCGACTCAACTACCCAAGTTGGCCAAGACCACGTAGCCACTGGAGTGCTACTGGTCCTAGGAACCAACAACTCAACTAACCGAACCAAACACTCCAAACGCACAGCGGAAAACTGAGCAGTCTGCTGTCTGTGCCTCACCGGTCAGACCGATGGCTCCTGCCGGTCAGACCGATGGCACCGGTCAGACCGGTGAACTCTGTCGGTCAGGCCGGTGGCGAACAGCAGATGCACAGCGAAGTTCCAGGAAGCCTCAGTGACTCCTCTAGGCCCTGAAACAAAAACCACCACCAAAGAACAACCTGCCAAGAAGGAAAACCCCTCACAAAACCGAGCAAGACAACTCCAAACGGGCCAAGAACTGGACAGCAGGATAACGGGACAAAACCACACGAGCGCAGCAGTTCCCCGAGACAAAACCCACCAAGGGCTAGCACCGGTCAAACTGGTAAAGAGCACCGGTCAGACCGGTCGCGCCTGGGCAGCTCGGGATGAACAGCGCCCGCGAGTCAACTCCTCCAAATCCAACTCCCGATCTCCCGATTCGCTCCACGGATTCGCACAAGACTTTGGGGATAGTAGGAATACCTCATGGGCACTCCATAGCCAAGATTTGGTCCACCAAAACTCGTTGAATCAAGAGGAATCGAAGGATTTCCGCCAAGAACACTATGAACCCTAGAACCACGAAAACCCCAAAATCGAGCCCCTCTACTCACGGATTTGGAAGGGGAATCAAAGGGAAAAGAACCACGAGGGGTTCATGCATACATCTCCCACCAAATCCCAAAGAGAAAGGTCTCAAAACCGCCACAAGAAATTCGCCAAGAAAAGCCTCCGAAAATCACCAAAAAGGAGAAACGGGAAAGACACAACCAAGCCTTGAGGAACCACGCCGAATCATATGTACATACCAAATAGGTTCATACAAGGTCTAGCTTGCCGCCCGATCATCCTTCCCTCTCACAAGATCTCACCATGAAGCTCTCAAGCTAGTCCTACGAAAATCCTAAGGAAAATAGGAAGGAAAATAGGAAAACCAAATGAGCTAGGGTAACAAGAGATGGCTGCCATCCTCTCACCCCTTGGGTTATATGGAGGCAACCGAAAGACTAAAATACCCTTACTAGCTAACTAGGGATACATGCCCCTCAAGGGCAAATTTGGAAGTCTTTGTCTTCGCACCATCGGACGGATGCCCAGCGACCGCAAACTTGCTTAGCCTCGACGCAAGCCTTGCGATCCCGACGCGTGTCCTCCGCTTCGAAGATTGCGGACTGCATCGTCGCACACCAGTCAGACCGGTGCTCCTCACCGGTCAGACCGGTACCCACCGGTCAGACCGGTCTGGAGCTGCTGCACATCCATCTTCGGTTCTTCGGTCTTGGCTTTGTGGATCAACCAAGGAACCCAGTGGTTTTCTGGTGAACCACCGGAAACCCCGCGAACTCGGTGTAGCCTCCGCCAATCACCACTCATGACTCGGCTCCCACGTAATCCCGGCTCGACCTTGGTTTTGAGGCTCAACCAAGAAACCGTCCATGACTTCATCTTGCCGTTCTTGCCACCATGCGGCCCGCACTTGACCCCGCTGGCCACCGGGTCCCTCGAACCAAGCCTACTTGTCTTCTCCACACCTGGAGGCCTCACCGGCAATGACCTTTCGCGCTTGTTCTTCACCTGCACCAACACCAGTCAAGCCGCAACTTGCACCTGCAATACTTAGCCAAGAATCAGTCCACACCACGTTGTCAATCACTCATCACACCAGGAAGCGACCATCCACCGGTCCTCGAACCACACATGGCTCTCACCCGGTCCGGCCCGGCCCGGCTCGGCGAGGCGAGCGAGCGCGCGCGCACGCGTGTGGCACACCTATCTCCTTTATTCAACTTCACAAGAGGTGTACCGAAAGACTACCTCATAAGTTGGATGGGAGACTCCTCAAATACCCATGTGGTATTTCTCACTTTTCCCTAGCATTAAATAAATGGGCTTTAATTCTTTCATTATTATAATAAATGGCTCTAGGCCCATTTATTCTAACAATCCCCACCAAGAATTTTAAGCCACATTGGAAATGCTCCCATCTTCCCTTTTGTTTTCGATATACCAGTACTACGATGGAGACTGTTAAGTTGAACATCCACCAGGAACTCAAGTTACACTTATTTGCAACTGAACAATGGACTATGCCTTGAATTGCCAGTTTTGTGCATCTAAGCTTGGCTAGAGCCCTTTACTGATACTTGGCTGCACATAGCATCCCCGCGGGTTGGAGCTTATGGGTCACACTCCGTGCCTCTTCATGAGTTCCTTCAAGACATACTGTAGGACTATGTCTTTGCTTCAGAGAAACAACTACTGTGATGCCCCAGGTTTTTAAATAGCATTATTAGTGCTAATGACCGAGTCAAGCAAGTCAAACACATTGACTTTGGTCAAACCTTGGTAAACCTGGGTCATCACCTCGAAAACCTAGCCAACAATCACTAATGACCATCTTAATCAAGTCAACACCCACTTGTGGTCAACCTTGGTCAAAGGCACAGTCAAACCCTAGTCAACCCCTAATGCCTTTGAACCTCCTCTAGAACTTTTGCCGCGTTCTCCAAATTTCACTTAAACACTTCAAAATCGGCCAATATAAAAGTTGTTCGTCTTTTTGAGGGACACAATTTTCATAATTGGCGGCATTTGAAATTTTGAGTGGAAGGTGTTCAAAAACGCGGTCAACGACAGCCTATACCTGTTGACCGAGCCTTGAAAGACATCAACTTCACCAGCAGTTCATGCTCCAACTGTTGCTCAAAACATATGTTGGCCTTTGTAAAAGTTGTAGGTGGTTGATTCCTCTACAACTTTCATATTTGGAGATTTTGAACTTGTATTCAAAATTTTCGAGTTTGAGCCTTTGGAAACAGGGTTGAGTGAATTGAACCGCTGACTTGGCGCGCCGTCACCCCGCTCTGGCGCTCCCGCGCGCCACGCCGATCGGCACCCAGTTCTTCCGCCCCACTGCCCCAGGGCCCGAACGCTGAGGTCCCCGGCCACCACGTGGCGGGCAAGCGAGGGAGCGGCCACACCTGGTCACGGGACCACCCGCACGGACGGCACAGCCACGCGCCGCGCGCCGGCGCCGGACCCCCTGTCCGCGTCGCGCCGTGCCGTGCCACGCCGGCCCCCCTCCTGCCTTGGGCGCCGTGACCGCCGGGTCCCCCCCTCTCGCGCTGCAATTGCCCTCCCCCTGCATGCTCACCGGCTATAAAGCGCCTCCCTTCCTTCTCGCGAGCCGGCAGCCGCCACACACCTCTGCCCGCCGCCGCCACGCCATTGAGGCGGTTCCGCCGAGCTTCACCTGCAGCGCGTCACCGGCACCCCCTGAGTTTTCCTCCGCCTCCTCCTAGCAACTCTAAAACTCCCCGAGCAACTCGTTTCCCCGGCCGAGCTGGCGCCGCGCCGGAAGACCGGCCGCAGCGGACGCCACCGCCTGGCTCCACCGCCCACGCTCGGTGGCCGCACCTCCGCCCCAACGTCGGTCCCCACTCGACCTTGGGTGAGTCCATCACCCCTCCCCCACCTCTTCCCCGGCCGACTCCGGCGCCGGATCACCGAATTTCCGCCGCCCGCGCCGCCCTCCATGGCCATGGGCCACATTGCAAACACCCAGTTCTTTCTAGGGTCTTTTCTATAAACCAGGGGCAGATCTGCGAATACTTTTTGTGAACCCGAGGACCTAGATGTAAAGTAGATTCTTAAATAGTGGTGGGTTTTGGCTGAATTTTGTAAAATCCGTAGAAAATCACAGAAAAATCAGAAAAATACCAAACTAATTTTGTTGGTTTCCATGTGAATAAATCTACAATTTTTACGAAGCATGAACATACTTTTGACTGATAGTTATTGCATGAAAAATAGAAACAAGTTTAAGCTAGATCTGTTGTAGTTCAAAATATACTAGTGATCTCATGCAAAATTTTGGATATGTTGTGCGTAATGCTATGTCTAGGCTCCACACCAAAAATTGCACAAAGTTACTAAGTAAATCTTTTAATATGATTTATTTTGTATTTAAGCTGAATCTAACCAAATGCTTTTTGTATCTAAAAATAAATAGATTTTTGTGCTCAACTTCTGGATATGATCATTTTATGCCTAAATACACCTCTAGTGAATTAATCATAATTTTATATCTGACAGAAATATTTATTCTTGATTTATGCTTAGTTTAAAAAGAAATTTCATAGTTCAAGATCTAGAGTAGCCCTTGATGTATATGTTAGTTGCATAGCTTAGTTTTGGACCAGAGATCATGTGTGAGAAAGTTGGAATCCTTTTGTTGCTTAATTATTTTTATATGCATTTATCTTGTTTTGGTAGCTAAATTTTGCCATTTTTGGTATAATTAATTTATAGCTCTTTTAAATGTGAACTTTTGTGCAGTGGCTTTATTCTAGTCTCTAGTGTCTCAGAAACACCACCCACTGCATTTTATGAATTTATTTATGAATAAAAACAATGGAGGCCAATTAAAGCTTAATAATACGTTAAATTGGAAAATCACCAACACCACACCTAATGACCCTATGTATGTGATGTAAAACATGCTAAGAAGCTTAAGACCAACCCCTTTGCTGTTTTGTGAAATTAAATTAATTTATTTGCATAAATATGTACACAGTCACTATCGAAAAGAATAAATGATAAACCACCACATGACATTACTTTAATAGAAAGAATTTACCAAATGTGTGTTTGTCAAGGTGAATATGGTCAACCATACTCTTCGTAGTTGTCATATGTTGTTTTATAATTAATTAAATTAACACCATCAATTAAATCTTGTATTTGCATCCTCGTGTAGATCTTCCCGACGGTAGTTGTACGCTTGTGCCGGAAGGAGGAGACGGAGGAGCTGACGGAGACGTGCACTACATCGCTGTAGAGCAAGACCTGGACCAAAGTCCAGAAGGGCCCAAGGCCAATCTTGCCGACGAAGGCAAGCCCCGGATCATTAACCCTCCTTTTTGAAATTATGCAATTACCTTTGCTATGTTTGTGCATTTACGTTTCAAGAGTTGAATTGAAACCCTAGATGCATGATCTTTAGGTACCTATGCTCTTTTACTAGTATGCTAGGTCGATAGCTGCTATGCTATAGGACCGGTACAAGTCGAGTGATGTTCGTCACTCGCGAGAATAGGTTCTTATGTTGGAATCATAAGATCTTTATAAATGGATTGCTCATGTGGTAAGAGCATGGGATTTGGGGTGGCTTTCGTGGGCTAAGCTTTTGAACGTACTAAACACTTGTCGGGAATGGGACCGGTAAGCCTAGTACCCGATTGACGCAGCGAGGAAACCTTTCCCTACTACACCTAGGGCACAAGGATGTGTCCCCCTGCTTGCAACAGTGTGGTACCTGTGTGAGTCTGGACGTTCGTGTGGGAGCAATCCAGTAAGCCTTGTACCAAGGAATGTAGGTTCCGATCCCGAGCTGAAGATCGACGAGAACCACCTGGTCGGTGCATACCCTGTTTCGCTTTTGTTTGGTTTTTCTTGGGGTATGCATTCTTCCGTGTGTTTAGGTCCACCTTGGAAGGTTTTTAATCAATCGATTGTCGGCCTCTCACCGTTATCTGAGACTGCTTAATCAACTGGCCATGATATCCTTTAATGATGGAACTGTGTGAATATTACTGTGTGAATTAATTGTATTGCACAATTCTTGATTGCAATAGATGGCTCACTTAGAAATGGTAATTGACTAAAAATTGAGCTAAAATATTGAAAGTAAGGACCTACTCATTGTTGCTTTTCAGCAAAATAACTCCATCGGCCAAAAAGCCTCTCATGTCTAGAGTTTGGTGATATAGTTATCACCCGACGGTTAAGTCTTGCTGAGTATTAGTATACTCAGCCTTGCTTTATATAATGTTGTTGCAGGTGTTTCTTGGCTTGGTGAGATTCCACCTGGCTGGGAGCTAGAATGGGTGGATGACGATGAGTGATGGCATCACGGATGGCCTCCTGTGATGTCTACCGTATCGTAGCTTATTTTCCGCTGTTTTCGAACTCTGAACCTTTACTTATCATGTCATGAACCATGGTTTGTAATAATTAACCCTTAGGGGTAATTTGGATTTAATTTGTGTTTGTACCCTGGACTCGCCTTCGTGTGAGTTGTAATGCATATGTTCGATCCTCTGTGTGTTATCCAAGTGATTTACCGGGCTTTGACCCGGCAACTTACGACGGGATGATACTTTACTGTCGCTTAATGGCCAAGGTGGATTGGTTTAGGCGATAGTACGGTATTTTCCCGGGCGGGTTGTCACAACTACCTTGTTTCATGAAAGCCACTTGGAGCACATTAAGGTATACATACCAGCCTGCCATACAGTTTTGAAGAGAAATGCATCTTTCCATGAACCGAGCCTTCTCAAAGGTTCTCTTCTCTCAGTCAAACCATAGCTTGTTTCACCATCTTAATTCATGGGATCTCCGATCACATAAGACAGGTTTCTACTATGGAAAAACTCACGTGGGTCTCAAGCCCAGTTCCATAGATGCATTATCTATCACAATACGTGATAAACCCTTTGTAAATTGATCTGCCAGGTTCTTAGACGTATGGATGTAATCCAAAGCTATGACACCGGTGTTTCTCAATTTCCTGACAGACTTCAACCGCCTCTTGACATGCCTGGATGATTTCATGTTGTCCTTTGAACTGTTAACCTTGACAATTACAGTTTGATTATCATAGTTCATTAGAATTGCCGGTATCGGTTTTTCAACTATCGGCAAGTCCATTAGGAGTTCATGAAGCCACTCGGCCTCTACAGTGGCAGTATCCAATGCTGCGAGTTCTGCTTCCATTGTTGACCTGGTTAGAATGGTCTGCTTGCAAGACTTCCAGGAAACAGCGCCACCTCCAAGTGTGAACACATATCCACTTGTGGCCTTTAACTCATCAGCATCAGAAATCCAGTTTGCATCACTATATCCCTCCAAGACTTTGGGGTCTCCAGAATAGTGAATGCCATAGTTCATTGTGCCCACTAGATAGCGCATTACCCGCTCGAGAGCACGCCAGTGTTCACTGCCCGGGTTTGAAACAAACCGGCTCAGTTTACTAACTGCATATGCAATGTCAGGTCTCGTGGCGCTAGCCAGATACATCAGTGAACCAATGATCTGGGAGTATCTCAGCTGATCCACCATTATCCTCAGGTTCTTCCTTAGAACCAAGCTGGCGTCGTAAGGAGTTGGTGCGGGTTTAAAGTTGTTGTAGCCAAACCGACTTAGCATCTTCTCAACATAGTGAGTCTGTGACAGAGTCACCCCACCATTTTCTCCCTTTATCAGCTTTATGTTAAGGATAACATCAGCCTCTCCCAAATCCTTCATCTCAAACTTTTGAGATAGAAAGTCTTTGACCTCTTTGATCACTTCAAGGCTCGTGCCAAAGATAAGTATGTCATCTACATACATACACAAAATCACTCCTTCGCCCCCACCATAGCGATAGTACACACATTTGTCAGCTTCGTTTGTAACAAAGCCAACAGATGTCAAAGTTCTGTCGAACTTATCATGCCATTGCTTAGGTACTTGCTTGAGGCCATAGAGAGACTTCACCAGCTTACACACCATTCTTTCTTGACCTTTTACTACAAATCCTTCCGGCTGATCCATATAGATCTCGTCTTCCAACTCTCCATTTAGGAAAGCTGTCTTAATGTCCATCTGATGAACGAGAAGACCATGAGAGTCTGCCAGAGAAAGTAGTACTCTTATGGTAGTCAATCGAGCGACTGGTGAGTAAGTATCAAAGAAGTCTTCTCCTTCCTTTTGGGTGTAACCCTTGGCCACAAGTCTAGCCTTGTACTTATCAATAGTACCATCAGGCCTAAGCTTCTTTTTGAGCACCCATTTGCATCCCACGGGTTTGCACCCGTAAGGACGCTTAACAACCTCCCAAGTTCCATTTGACATGATAGAGTCCATTTCACTCCTCACTGCTTCCTTCCAATAGTCAGCATCAGGTGAAGAGTAGGCCTCTGCAATGGTCTTGGGAGTGTCATCCACGAGGTATACGATGAAATCATCTCCAAAGGATTTCTCTGTCCTTTGTCTCTTGCTCCTCCTAGGAGCCTCATCATTATCCTCCTCAGGATGCTCAATAAGTGTAGGCTCATTGAGTTCCATCGGCTTGGTGGAGTCGTCCTTCTCGACAGACTCTTGCCTAGATAAACTTGTTTCATCTCTCATTGGAAAAATATTCTCAAAGAATGTAGCGTCTCTGGACTCCATAATTGTGCCGACAAGCAAGTCAGGCACTCCAGATCTTACTACCAAGAATCTATATCCGACGCTATGAAAAGCATACCCCAGAAAGACACAGTCCACCGTCTTTGGTCCAAGTTTACGTTTCTTGGTGATTGGCACACTGACTTTGGCCAAGCAACCCCAAGTGTGTAAATATGAAAGAGTTAGCCTCTTCTTCTCCCATTCCTCGAATGGTGTTACTTCATTATTCTTCATAGGCACACGGTTCAGGACATGACAGGCCGTCAGTATCGCCTCACCCCACCATTCCTTAGATAGTCCCGCGGTTTCTAATATGGCATTCACCAAGTCAGTCAGCGTGCGGTTCTTTCTTTCGGCAATCCCATTGGATTAGGGTGAATAAGGCGGTGTCCTCTCATGAACGATACCGTGTTCCTCACAGAATGAATCAAAAGTATTAGAGAAGTATTCGCCACCTCGATCAGACCTTAGGTGTTTAATCTTTCTCTCAAGTTGATTTTCTACTTCAGCTTTATAGATCTTAAAGTAATGTAACGCTTCATCTTTTGATTTTAGCAAGTAGATGTAACAAAATCTAGTGCTATCGTCTATCAAAGTCATGAAATATCTTTTACCACTCTTTGTCAACACACCGTTCATTTCGCTCAGATCGGAATGAACTAATTCTAGAGGTGCCAAGTTTCTCGCCTCAGCAGTCTTATGTGGCTTGCGAGTTTATTTCGATTCAACACATACGTGACACTTAGAATTTTTGACAGATGTAAACTTTGGAATTAAACTCAAACTAGCTAAGCGCATCATACAACCAAAATTAACATGACAAAGCCTCGAATGCCAAACATTTGATTCATCATTCATCACATGGTTCACAATGTTATCATCGAACAATAAAGAAAAGCGGAACAAGCCTCCACTATCATAGCTTTTTCCAACAAAGGTACCAAACTTAGAAATGATACATTTATTTGACTCAAAGACTAACTTAAAACCGTCTCTACACAGTAGAGACCCGCTGACTAGATTCTTCTTGATGGTAGGTACATGCTGCACATTCTTCAATTGTATGGTCTTCCCCGAAGTGAACTTCAGAGTGACTGTACCAGCACCAAGAACACGTGCATGGGCACCGTTCCCCATCAACAAGGATGTAGTCCCCCCGACCTGGTAAGAAGAAAACATAGAAATGTCAGCACATACATGAATATTAGCACCGGTGTCTATCCACCACTCTGGTGAAGAACATACTGAAAGAACTGTAGGTAAGAAATTACCATACCCCGATGTTCCTCCACCCTCCCTAACAACCATTTTCGCTGTCTTGGGGGCTTTGCGATCTTTGCGATCCGGGCACTTTGCAGCAAAGTGATCCGGACTGCCACATGTATAGCAAGCACCCCCGGCTTTCTCTTCTTCTTATCAGGCCCGTCGGCTTGCTTAGCCTTGGGCGGGTTTTGTGAAGGCTTCTTCCTCTTGTTCTGGTTGTTCTGGAACTTGGGATTGCCCCTCTGCACAAAGTTTGCGCTTGAGGAGCCGGCTATTGCCTTTCCACGTGTGTTCTTTGCTCTCGCCTTCTCTTCAACATCAAGAGTCGTAATAAGGTCATCAAAAGTGAATTCCTTTCTCTTGTGTTTTAGAGAGGTAGCAAAGTCCCTGCAAGAATGTGGTAGCCTAGTGATAATTGCTCCAGCCACAAACTTGTCGGGCAACACACATGGGGCCTCTTTGCTGTAGTTTTCAAGCTCTTTAGCCAGTGCCTGTACTTCATGGGTCTGTTCCACCACAGAACGGTCTTCATCCATCATGTAGTCTAGGAACTGTTCTATTACGTACAGCTCACCGCCGGCGTCAGAAGCTCCGTACTGAGCCTCAAGAGCCTCCCAAATGTCCTTCCCCGTCTTTTTCTGGAGATAGGTGTCCACCAGGTTATCAACCAGAACGCTGATGACGGCACCCCGGAACAAATTATCATCTGAATTGAACTTTTCCTCCGAGACACCCTCGGGAGCTTTTCCGGTGATGACGTACATCACGTTCATAGCGGTGAGCCACAGGGTGGCCAACTCGCGCCACCTCTTAAAGTTGGAACCATCAAAAGGCTTTGGTTTAATTGCATTTGCAAAGCTAGTGGCACCAAACATATTCCTATCAACATTATAAGGTTTTTGGATTGTTAGATGATAGGTAATATTCCGGTATATTTTAATTCCATAATTAAATAGACATTTCAATATTACGGTGAGTGAAACAATCCATGTGCAAAAGTTTATGTTTAAACAACAATTAAACATAAATATATTCATGATTATACAACTAATAAACATGAATACTAGTTTGAGAAAGTACCCCATGGAAGGTAGGGTGACGGCGTCACTCGACTTTCCGATATCACTCAGATCAGTCATACTGATCGTTGAGTGACCTCAGTCGATGTAGCCGTACGAAGTCGGTGCAGGTAGATGATCGCAGTGAAGACCCGGCTGTAGACGAAGTAGTCGTTCGGAGTCGATGTAGAGGAAGTAGTCGTACGGGAGCGAGCAGTCGCGTGAAGACGCTCCCCAAAAACCTTATCGCCCGCCTGTCTCAAGCAGGATCTCAGCAGCAGGACGAGGTTCCGGAGGCTCTGCTCTCGCCGGTACCGCGGTGCAGGCGATGGGAATGCAAAAGAAGCAGCAAACAGAGGGAGAGAGGGAGAGGCCTCCTGAACAGGAATACCTAAGTGTGAATTGGCAAATGCAAAAGAAGCAGCAAACAGAGGGAGATGTCTCTTGAACATGAATACCTTAGTGTGAATTGTCAATAACGGTCAGGCGCGGGGGGATGAACCTGGACGTCGCGGTTAATGCACCTCGGGCAGTAACGGTCGCGGTTAATGCGCTATGGTTAAGGCTCAGTAACGGTCACGTCCGCACCGCTCGTCTCGTCTCGTCTCGTCTCGACACGCCCACGGCCTCGGCTCGGCGAGCGAGCGCGCGCGTGTGGCACGTCTATCTCCTTTATTCAACTTCACAAGAGGTGTACCGAAAGACTACCTCATAAGTTGGATGGGAGACTCCTCAAATACCCATGTGGTATTTCTCACTTTTCCCTAGTATTAAATAAATGGACTTTAATTCTTTCATTATTATAATAAATGACTCTAGGCTCATTTATTCTAACAATAAACATCGGAAAGGATAGATCTTACAAAAAGTACTGCAGAAACTAACATCCCTTACGTACTCGTGCATGCCTATTTGCTGGCCAGAATTTACATTACCAATGGACAATGGTCACTAAAGCTATGCTGGCTTGAATTTCGTTCGATCTATCTTCACGTGAAAGTTAACCCTTTTGCGTTCGTGCCATACTTGTTTGAGGTTCTAAAAAGCAATGTTCAGGTACTGTGACAGTGAGATTGAAATCAGCAATAAGCTGGACCTCGCTGTCGGGCTTTCAAGGCCTTTTTTCAAAAAGGGAAAAAGAACAACTCCATACTGAGCAAATTATGAGCAAATCTGTTGAAAGCCTTGAAGGTGGCTCGTGATCTGCACTTGACTCGGGGTCGCCACGCATCGACCTGTGCCCCACGAGCCATAGATGTTGCAATGAATAAAAGGCTGTTGAGTTCTTTGCCCTCTGCAACAGTCCCGGGTGAAGGGGTCCAGGGCAGTGTTGTCTCGGGGCATTTGTTCTTGCTGGCGAGCTGGTCGTCCCAGCTGTGTTTTAAACAGTTAACAGTACTATAGCCATGGAGGGGTCTGCTTCATATTGTTCGTTTCATGAAAGCATGTATTTTTTCCAGTGAAAACATTTCACTTTCTACATGCATGAGCAGTTTTACTGAAGAACAGCTTGGTTTATCTGTCTCGTGTGAAGGATTGTATCTCTGTGCACTTGGGTTTAATTAGTTACCAACTGCGATTTAACGATTACAACTGATCCAACTCTACGACGAAGTGTCACGAACACAGAAACCACACAACTGGTGCAGTTGGTTAATTACAGCTCTACTAGCTCGTAGAGCAAGCAGCAGTTTGTGTTGTTGAACAGAGAGGTACACAACTGGTTATGAACAGAGACTGCAGTGTGATCACCTGCCTCATGCATGGTAGAGCACATCTGTTGTGCTGTGCAGCCTGCCCTCTTCCATCCATGAAAGGGGAGTAGGAAGACTTTGTCATCACTTTGCAAATGTGAAAGTTAAAAGCATGCATCTCCTGCGATTGGTGAGGCAAATAAGGCTCTTAAGTACTCCTCGTCTTCTCATAAATCCGGCTGAATCTCTCTGGTAACTGCATTCCACCAAATTCAGAGGCAGTGAGTGATCTGGAGTACAAGCCAAGCCATCCTCATCCAAGGCCTTGTTTAGTTCGTGGGAAAATTTGCCTTTTCAACGTTTGGAACTCCTGTAGCACACTGTAGTACTTTCGTTTGTTTGTGGTAAATATTATCCTACCATGACCTAACTAGGCTCAAAAGATTCGTGTCGCGAAGTACATCAAAACTGTGTAATGTGATGTGATGGATCCATCACATCACATTAAATATGCCAAAAGACATAAGTTCGGAGTATTAAATATAGGTAAAAAAATAACTAATTACACAGTTTTGATGTACTTCGCGACACGAATCTTTTGAGCCTAGTTAGACCATAGTAGGATGATATTTACCACAAACAAACGAAACGTACCACAGTATGCTACAGGAGTTTTAGAGTTAAAAAGACACATTTTTCAACTAACTAAACAAGGCCGAACTCATGATCCAGTCCTTGCGGTTGAGGAGCGAAGCGAATTGAATTGGACGCGTGGGGGTGGGGGCATATTTACAGTGGCACGCGGTATCCCCCTCTCCCCCACGAGGCCACGACCAGACCTCTGCATGTCAGCATGTGACCTTCACATGCTTGAGCGCACTGCGCACAGCACAGTCCTTGCCTCTCCGCAATTACCTCCCCCAATTCATCACTGCATGCGAACAACGCGCATGCGCACAACACCGATCAGTCACCTCACCATTTCTTATTTTTCTTAGTGTAGTATGGATCATGAGTTCATCACTCTGAAGATCGCAGGATCGAAAGGGATTTCAGAGTTCAGACAGGAGGCAACTGGCGACCGGAGGGGGTGGTGTTGTCGCCCTTGCTTGCTGGCCTTGCCAAGTTGCCATGCCCTTGCGATCGAAGAATGGAGCTCGACGAACAGGTTGGCCCGGCAAGACACCGTGAATGAATTCGCTGTCCGGGCAAAGAATCCACACGCCGTGTCCGTGCGCAGATCGCTCGCTGCGCACTCGGTTGACCGACCTGCGCGCCTGCGCCTCCAGGAAGCCAGCCATTGTTGGTCCAGCTCCGGCGTCGTCGTCCCTCCAAACACTCGCACGGAGCCTCAGCTCGAACACGGCAGCGGGGCGGTCAATGCGCGTCGCAGGAGCAGCAGAGAGAAGGCCACAAATCTCGGTGCTCTCTCCGGCGTGAGGAGGACACGGCAACCCCCACCGTCCACCGGCACGCACAAGTCATTCCGTGGAGTAACTACAGCTACTCAGCAAGCCCCTCCATTTAGGGTCTGTTCTTTTCCTCCCAAATGAATAGTGAAAAGCACTATTCACCTGTCACATCTCTCACATCTTCTCTCACAAGAAACACTATTCTAATATTATTCATTTGCAACTTCACTATTCATTTTCACTCAAAAGAACAAGCCCTTATATACAGTTTAATAGCCGCAAATGCGATCCATGGTAGGAGTAGGTCAAGACATCTTCTCTAGCAAGATCTTTGGCTTCGCTGCAAGGCTTGCAGGCTGCTTTCTTTGGTGTTTACAATTACTAGTACATCGCTTGATCACCACAAAGGAAAGGATAAGAGTGCAGCAGTGGTGGTGGTGGCACGCAGTAGATAGATCCACGGGCAATGCCTTGAATGCGCATTGAGCTGGCCTCTTCTGAGCGCCCAACAGTGAAAAGCCTTGATGATGAGCGAGGACTGTCCGGGCCGGCGTCGCTGCAACAGTGTCGTCCATGGCGCCACGCCGGAGGCAGCAACACCAGGGAATTTGCCCAGCTGTACTGACATGCCGAATCGCCTCTTCCCTTCCCAATTCCGTGTTTTTTTTTTGAAAAAAAAGGCCTTTCGGATTCAGAGGTGAGTGAAAAACACATCAGCAAGAATCATCAGGTGAGAGATGCTGGGAAGCAGCGAGCAGAAGGGTTTGAAATTTGATGAGCATGGCGCCGCGCGGCTCCATGCTTCTGCAGTGTAAGGCTGAGTCCAACAACAATAGCCAAAAGCATTTTTTGCCTCTCCTCGAGTTACTGTTCACGAAGGCATAGCCTCCAACAGATGAGGCAAACGGCATGGCAAAATTGCAATCGAGGAGAGAGGTGATGCACATTTGCAATCCCTCTCTCCTCAAATGCAAACGGCCGGTGTTGCTCTCGCGTCGCTGGAGAGGGAGCATGGGAGGGAGAAAGAGGAGTGGCCGAGGCGGTGCACGGCCGGCGTCGCCCGCTCGTCGCAGAGGAGGAGCTTCGCCAGGGCGGAAAGTGGCAGAGCAGCCGGACGTGGAGAGGCTGGATGCCTTGGACCGGATGCTCAGGCGGCTGGCCCTCGCCGACGACGCCCGCCTCGCGCCGGCGCTCGCCCGCGTCCTCCCCTACGCCATCACCTCCCTTGCCTCCCCCGCGGAGGCGGCCCTCGCGCCGAGCGCCACCGCTGCCGGCCAGGAGGGGGAGGGAGCCGGCAGAGCTCCTCACGCCAAATCGACGGGTCGCATCGACCCTCTTCAGCTCGCCGCACGAGGGCCTCCTGCCGCCGCATCAGCTCGCGCCGGGAGATGGCGGCGGCCGGGCGAGGAGTCCCGCGAACAATGACGGTGGCGCGGGAAGCAGAGACGTCGCGTCGATCTGGGGGCGGTGGAGGCCTCTACCGCGCGCTGACCGACGGATCGAGCTCCCCCCGCCGGCTCCCTCCCTCTCCCGTGTCGATTTGGCAAGGCGGCGGCGGGGTCCATGGCCGGCGGGCGCGAGCGCAGAGCAACGGCGGCACCCCTCCTGCTCCGCCTCCCTTCTCCCTCTGCGCGGCGCGGAGCAGCAGGCCAGCAGCGGCTCCCTCTCCGGCGGAGGAGGCAAGGCGCAGGCAGGGGCAGTTGCAAATGCGTTTGCTTTTGCCCCTGTTATTGGAGATGGTGGGGTATGAGGGGAATGAAAAACACTGTGCAGAGAAGGCAAATGCCAATTTGCCTCCCCAATATGCTTCTTATTGTTGGACTCAGCCTAACGCAAGCACAGAACGACGGCATGGCCGTGTAGTTGTAACCGCCTTTCTGCCCTCCGCGAATGCAGAGAGAAAATTATGAGACGGGAGAAACGATTTTGATTGTTTCTGTATGTTGCACTGCTGCAGCCAAACTGATGGCAAAGGGCATCAAACCGGCCACCAAACCGGAAACCCAACCGAGCCTCACCCCCACCACAACACAGGCTGCAACACCCCGCCCCCCCCCCTCCCCCCCCCCACATACACCCCCCACCCAATAAAAAGAGGGATTAATTGGATCTATGCCACTATAATTATCATGTTTTTGAAGAACACTATTACTATTCAACAAACAACACCAGTGCCATTACAATTCTGCTATTGTTTGAGATATGCCATTATCTACATCTGATACCGTCTTGGACTCACTTGCAGACATATAGGAGAACGCCTTATTTCGTATGAACTATTTTTCCCTCAGCCAAAGGCCACGCACATCCCTTCCCCTCTCTCCTACCTATGACATGTGAGGCCCAACTGCAGGTATCATCTTCAACCTCTCCCCATCTTCTTCCTCGCTCCAACTCCTCTGCTTCCTCCACATGATTCAGGCAGGCTAGCCTGCAAGGGCACGCGGCGACGGCCGAGCAGGGGCCCGCCGGCGGCGGACCTCCAACCCGCATCGGCGGCGGAGGAACAGGGGCGCGCCAGCAGCGCAGCTCCAGCCCGCATCGGCTACGGCTTCTAGTGGTCGGGATTCCTGGGCAGCCTCGCCGTCAGGTATGACCTGCCCCAGCCCGACTTCCGCCCCGCGCACCAGATCGAGGAGACCGGCCGCCGCCTCACCAGCTGCGCTCGCGAGGAGCCCAGCGTGCACCACCCACCTGGAGGCCGAGCACGCAGCGGCCCGCGCGTGCTCCACCCACCAGAGGGCTAGAGGCGTCGGCCCGGTGAGCACCACCCCCGGGGGGGGTAAGCGGCGAGAGCCGCCCCGTGGGCGTTCAGTGGCAGTCCCTGACGTGCTCCACCTCCAGGAGGAGCTGTGGCATACTGGTGCACCTCCTCCATCTTGGGCGACGAGAGTTTGAAGAAGCCGCTGAAGTGTGGGTCCCACACATCAGTGAAAAGAGAGTGGGAAAAGAGGAAGCTGAGCAGGGGTAATCTTGTCCATACGAATATACATACCCTTTATACACCTGACAGTGGGCATAAAATCATCACCAAACGTACATAATGGTGTATCTCAAACATGTGCAAAATTGTAATGGCAGTGACATAGTTTCTTGAATAGTAATGGCGTACTTCAAAAACAGCAAAATTATAATGGCACAAATCTAATCAACCCTAAAAAGAGCATCAGGGGGCTTCAAACTCAGGCCTTCAATCTCCTGGAGAGGCTGCCTTACCATCTAATAAGCAAAGCTCGTTTGTCGTTTCATATTGTTGGATTGTATTTATTTTATATGAGCAGTACATAAACTAGCCAACCACTATAATCTTTTGCACAACAATAGGATCAAAACCGCCAATCAGCCAACATTATAATCTTTCTCACGTGAGGTGTGACAATAAATATAATCGCACCTTTTGTCACTTGGGTATTAAAAAAATTCCCCGCTCGACAAAGATGTACATGCATTCACACATGATGTTAAATTTTACTATAAAAAGACTTAGCAAGATGTTTAGTTTTCAAACCGTAAGTATGATTTGTCGGTTTTGAAATAGGCATAATGTGTATAGATAATCTATCTAATATACTAAAGCACAAAGGTAAACTCTGTTTCCAATTATAGGTCATTTTATTTTTTCAAGGTTTATAAATGTTTGTATACATCTAGACATACTCTATATTTAGGTGCATACAAACATCTGCGCCTTAAAAAAACCAAAACGACCCACAATTTAGGACGGAAGGAGTACAAGACAATGTCACATGCTAATTAAGTTGTGTCAACTGGATGCTTAATTCTCAATTACTCGGATAAAAGAGTACTATTAGAGATTATGTCATATTGTATGGTGTGGTATTGTCGTACCTATTTTAATTTTTTATCTCTAATAAATCTCTTTTATTAAATAAAAAAATATAAATGACCGATTATTTGAGTATTAAAAATATGTTAAGTGAAATTGTATTATGGTAAAAATGCACCGAGTATAGTAAAATTATAGCAATATAAATAAAAAAAGCCATGAGTTTCATAAATACAATTTGCATTACGGCATTTTGCTAATGAAAAAAAAGAAAACAAAATAAGCAGGTATGGGCCGCTGTAAAACAAGAATCCATTCGCTGCTTGATTACCGGTATGAACTAGAAATGAACGGACTTGTTAGCATTGGGCTTGGTTGGCGGTCCATTATGACCCACTTAAAATTGATGAATCCGAATTTTTTTTATATTTAATTTTCTTCGATTTTACGAAAATAAATAGTCGGATTCAACATTGGCAGAAATAAACACGAACCGCCATTTGAAATGACGGTTGGAAACCTACCGCCGTTTCAAACGGCGGCAGGAACCTACCGCCGCCGCAAATGGCGGTAAGTCGAAGACAGCCGCCGCTTGATACGGCGGTTGGGCCATCTGCCACGTGGCCCGGTGGCCAGGGACCTACCGCCAGTTCATACGGCGGCAGGTGGCCAACCGCCAGTTGATACGGCGGTTGACCGACCGTTGGCAACCTACCGCCGTATGAACTGGCGGTAGGTGGTACCGCCATATCAACTGGCGGCTGGGCCGCACCTATATAAGGGCCGGCGCACTGCCGCCGGCAGTTGCCCCTCCCCCTCTTCTCTTCTCTTCCTCGCGGTCTTCTTCGGTGTCCATCAGGTATGTTTCCAATACTTTCCTTGTATATTTAGTTAATATGATAGAAATAGTTTAGAAAAATATAGAAATAGTTTAGAAAATATAGAAATAGATTAGAAAAATCTAGAAATACTTTAGAAATTGTAGAAATACTTTGGAAATTCCTACAAATACTTTAGAAATTGTAGAAATACTTTGGAAATTCCTAGAAATACTTTAGAAATTGTAGAAATACTTTGGAAATTCCTAGAAATACTTTAGAAATTGTAGAAATGCTTTTGAAATTCCTAGAAATACTTTAGAAATTGTAAAAATGCTTTGAAAATTAGTAGAAATACTATAGAAATTGTAGAAATGCTTTGGAAATTCTTCAAAATAATTTAGAAAATGTAAAAATGCTTTGGAAATTAGTAGAAATACTATAGAAACTGTAGAAATGCATTTGAATTTCCTAGAAATACTTTAGTAATTGTAGAAATGCTTTGGAAATTCCTAAAAATATTTTAGAAATTGTAGAAATGCTTTGAAAATTAGTAAAAATACTATAGAAATTGTAGAAATGCTTTTGAATTTCCTAGAAATACTTTAGTAATTGTAGAAATGCTTTGGAAATTCCTAAAAATACTTTAGAAATTGTAGAAATGCTTTGGAAATTAGTAGAAATACTATAGAAATTGTAGAAATGCTTTGGAAATTCCTATAAATACTTTAGAAATCGTAGAAAATGCTTTGGAAATTCTTAGAAATTATGTGTGACTTTATATTTTATTTTTTTGCAGCTATGGCTCAGCAGCAGGCGGTGGGTCCGCAGCCCCCTGTTGGTGCTGTTCGTCCTCCTCGGGAGCCCCTGCCGTACGTGCTACCCGAGCTCTTCGACGAGCGGACAGACAGGGCGCACCGGTCCTACCACTCCGCGATCTGCGGGGCAGAGCTAGGGACCGTGCGTTTTAGAGGCCCCGGGCACTACATGCCGCTTCACCCCGGCTGGTGTCCGAAGTATGTAATACGACACCTTCGTATCTTTGTATTTCCTCATTTAAATTCTTAATTAATATTTATTTTCGTTTTGTGGTGCAGGCTACGCGCAGCAGGGCTTCTTCCCCTAGCACGCTTGGTTGAGGGGGACCTCATGCTGGCCGCTTTGCGACCGGCGGAGCGCAGGTCACGCTTCGGCTTCGACTACCAGCTGGTCTGCGCGCTCCTGGACCGGTGGCGCCCCGAGACGCACAGCTTCCACTTCCCCTGGGGGAGATGGCGGTGACTTTGGAGGACGTGGCCCTCCTCTTCGAGCTACCGTGCTCGTGACCCTCCCGAGCCGTGGCGCGAGGTCCTCCTCGCGAGGTTCGCCGGAGTGGTGCGCCGTCCCGGCGCGCCAGAGGTGCCTGACTTCACCAACTCCCACGGCCCCACGTGCGCTTGGTTGCGCAAGTTCAGCGTACGTTCCTCTACCTATCGTTTTTTCATAGTATCGGTTTGCAGCCTCTCACTGATTTTTGAATTTTTTCAGGCCTCGTTTATGAGGGACGACGCCGACGAGCTGACCAGCAACAGGCACTTGGAGGCGTACCTGTTGTGACTCTTCGGCTACGTGATGTTCTGTGGGTCCCGGGGGGCGCGGTGTCGAGGTTCCTGATCCCCCACGCGAGGAGGATCGCCGACGCCACCGTGGAGGACATGCCCCAGATCAACTGGGGTGCTGCGGTTTTGGCCGAGACGTACAGGGGCCTGTGCACCGGGTGCACCAAGACGGGCACCCAGTCGATCCTCCTCGGATGCCCGCTTCTGCTGCACCTGTGGAGCTACAAACGGCTTCCCGTCGGTCGGCCATCGGTCGACCGATCGCCGTACCGCGCGCTGGAGGAGGGGCACGACCCAGCAGACAGGCCGACCATGGGGTCGATGTGGTGCCACCGCCAGGTTCGTACTTCGAGCTAACTTCGTTCTTTAGCTATCTGAAAGTAATGCAATTCGTCGAGCTAACTCATTCTATCGTTTGCAGCTCTCTTGGACGGAGCAGACCAGGAGGTCGTACCTGGACTTCGTCGGCCAGATCGACACCCTCACCGACCGCGAGGTTGTCTGGCAACCGTACACCGACGCCTTGGTCGCCACGCGTGCGCCGCAGGGTCTCTCGTCCCTGTGCTTTCGGGACCGTGACTTCTGGCTGACGAAGACGCCGCTCGTCCACGGCATGTACGTCGAGGAGTACCACATCGAGCACGTGTTGAGGCAGTTCGGCCTCTACCAGGCTTCACCTGTGCCCGTCGCACACACCGTCGACCCTTCCGTGCACCTGTAAGTTCATTGCAAACTTAAATAGTTTCTTTGGACGAGTGAAGAAAGTTAGTTTTGCTGACCAATTTGTTGTTTATTGTTGCAGGTGGACGAGGAAGGGGTCGAAGACTTTGGCCCCTTTTTTGGGAAAGCTGCAGCAGTACCTGGACGCGTGGGCGACCGCCTCGCAGAACGTCGTCGTCGAGCCGCGCTTACACGACGACGACGCTTGGAGAGTGTACCTGCAGTGGTACACGGCGAGGACCCGAACGCGCGTGACCTACGTCCCCCCAACCCTCGCCTCGACCTCGTGCCAGCGTCGACGTACCCCTACCGAGGGGATCAGTCCCACAGCATCTTAGTAAGTTCTTTTGCATTAATTCAAATTAAGTCACATTCGCTAAAGTTTCGCTATACTAACAATCCGTCCGATCTTGACAGTACGACACAGCTCGGGAGATGTACCAGCTGGCCCAGCACGTGAGCGCGACGATGGACCACCTGACGTTCAACGGGATACGGACAGAGGTGCAGAAGATGGTGGGCCTGAGCCAGCGGTTGATGCACGTGGTGAACTTTCGCGGCGACGAGGGTTACCTCCTTCCCCGCCACCCCTCCTCCTCCAGCAGCTGTGCCTCCACCTCAGCTTCGTACCAGGCACCGACACGTCCACCGCTCGCGCCCACTGCGTCCGTTTCGTACCTGGCGCAGCCGAGTGCTTTCTACGCCACAGGTACATGACGGGATCGTACACATTTTTTGTTGCTAGTTATATTATCTAGAGAGACCACGACATATTTTATTGATCCATGACGATCTAATATTTTACAGAGAGACCGCCGATACCTACGGGACTGGGGCCTTCGTCGTGGGCAGCAGCAGCTTCACCGGTTCCGCAGCAGCCAGTGTTTGAGCCACCCGTTCAGCAGCAGCCAGTGTTTCAGCAGCAGCAGCAGCCAGTGTTTGAGGCACCTGTTCAGCAGCAGCCACTGTTCCAGACACCTGCTTCGGATGAGGCCTACTACAGAGGCGAGACACCACCGTTGGAGTTTCCGTTGGACGACTTGTTCGGCGGTACCGCCGACGAGATCGGTGGTACACAGCTGTCGGGAGCCCCGCCCGTGACCCAGCCGACGCAGGAGTAGCAGCGCGTGATGATGGAGGACTTCCACGACTCGGCACAGCGTGCAGGCGAGGCGTTGGAGGCGGCAGCGTCGGTGGAGGCGGAGGCGCGGGCGGCCTCGTCGAGCGTGGCGACTCCACAGGCACCGACCGGAGCGGGGGCCGGCACGTCGGGCTCAGCGACTCCACAGGCACCCACCGGAGGGGGGCTGTCCCGTCGGGCTCAGGTGCTCCCTTAGCGACACCGCCCCCCGAGCCGGCGGTCGCAGGACGCGATCGCAATCCACACGACCCCTCACGTACCCGACCCACCACACGAGGGCTGCACAGAGGGCGGCGGCAGCGGCGAGGAAGAGGGAGCACCAGGGCCCCCCACGACCGACGAAACGCGATCGTATTTAGATTTGTATTTGGACACTTGTCGTGTACAGTACTTTGTTTGTTCTAATTAGTTTATGTATTTTCGTATTCAGTTTCCTGTTATTTCGCATTTATAGTATTGAGAATAACCAAAAACAAAAAACAAAAACAAAAAAACGCAAAATAAAGCCTACCGCCAGTTGAAACGGCGGTAGACTCGTTGAAACCGTCCTTTCAACTGGCGGTATCTGCAAGGAAGCCTGCCGCCAACCATAACGGCCCTGCCGGCACTGTTGCAAACCTACCGCCAGTTCAAATGGCGGTAGGTGCTAACCGCCCTTTGCGGCGGGGGTAGGTTCCTGCCGCCGTTTGAAATGGCGGTAGGTTTCCAACCGCCACTTCAAACGGCGGTTCGTGACTATTTCTGCCAATGTTGAATCCGACTATTTATTTTCGTAAAATCGAAGAAAATTAAATATAAAAGAAAATTCGATGAATCTAGTAGAAGCCCACTACCAACCCCGGCCCAAATAGGCCTGTGTTCCAGTCAAACTGGTGCCCGTTGTGGTTTCTGTCTGGTTCCTTCCAGTGTGCTGTAGCCTGTGGGCTGTGGCAGCGCCGTTACAAGATGCCAGCCGATTTCTTCGTCAAAGAGGTAAAGGAATGGCGTAACTCCATGGCGCTGGGTAAAGCTCAGCATCAGTAACGCCCGGCCACAGCTAATTGCTGCCTCACTAATGCGATGCGTCCCCCAACGGTAACATCGCCCGACCCTCGTGTATAAATACATGAAGAATCCATGGACACCAAGACCACAACCACAGAGTCACCGAGTCCACAGACCAGGCTCAGATTAGTCAAGCTCTAGCAAGGCGCTAGGTAGGAGACAGGTTAACAGTGGTCTCACTAGTGCTAGAGGGATCGGAGTTTTGGTAACCATCTACTAGGAATTGACCTCTTGGCGCGATCGAGCAGGCGAGGCGAGATGGAACGGACGATGATCGCCGGAGTGGCGGCCATGCTCGCCGTGCTCCTGGCGGCGGCGAGCTCCGGCGCTGAGGGCCGCGACTTCCACGTTGGCGGGCGCGGCGGGTGGGCGCCGAACCCCGACGAGCCCTTCAACGCCTGGGCCGAGCGCAACCGCTTCCAGGTCAACGACACCCTCGGTGAGTCGTCGTGGCCTTCTTGTCGATCTCCTCGCCTCTCTTTTGCGTTCACCATCGTCGTCGCCGTCGGCGTGCCAGTGATGACTGACGATGACCTCCGCGTGCGCGTGCAGTGTTCAGGTACAACAAGGACGTGGACGCGGTGCTGGTGGTGAGCCAGAGCCACTACGACGCCTGCAACGCCACGGATCCCATCCTCCGGCTCGGCGGCGGCGACTCCCGCTTCGTGTTCACCAGCTCCGGGCCCTACTTCTTCATCAGCGCCGACGCAGGGCGGTGCAAGGCCGGCGAACGCCTCATCGTCGTCGTCCTCGCCGTCCGCAACAACGGCGGCAACACACCGTCATCGTCGCCTTCGCTCCCGCCGCCCAAATCGCCGTCGTCCCCACAGACGCCTCCGCCCAAATCGTCATCGCCGCCTCCCGCTGCAACACCACCTGCTCCACGTGCGTTGGCCCCGCCGCCCTCACCGGCAGCGGAGAAGAATGCTTCATCACCGTCGCCGGCGCCGGCGCCGGCGCCGGTGCCCGCACCTGCTAGCACGAACGGGACATCGTCGCCACCGTCGCCGTCGTCCGCGGTAGCCCTGAGGGGTGGCGTTCTGGCGTGGTTGATAATCGGTGGAGCAGCAATTTTGGTTTGATATTCTCGATCATCGTGCTCATGACTTCGAATCGATGTTGGCTATTAAACAAACTTGATTACAGCTTCTTTAGTTGGATTTAGGTTTAGTTCGCTTCTGAATTTTAGGCTCGCGTCAAAAATAACATTTTAGAAAGTGGGATGTGTAAATCTTTAGAATGAATCAAACTCCTGTACGCCAAATTAAAGAGGTCAGAGTGATATATGCCTATGTTTGCCTATCCTAGTTTTGTTTGTCAGTATTCGTGTGAAGAAGTTGATGGCATCCATATTAAAAAAAATAGTGAAATGCTCTACTTCAATGTCCAATATATGAACATTTGTCTTTATAATATCTAGCAATATCTGTACAAATAACTACATGCAGATGCCAGTTTATTAAGAAAACTGGGAAGTTTAGCCCAGTTGGTCACCACCCCTAGTATCCTTGCCTAGTAAAACGTGAGATGAACCCTGGCCAGATTTCTTGGGGTGTGGCAACTGGCAAGTGCTACCTCGTCCTTAAATATACGACGTTTAACACATTTTTCATAGCATGACGGTTTAACGTATTTTTATAAGAAATCTAATGGACACTTAATTAAATGTTTCAATATATGCTGTTGGTACACCGGCCATAAGAAAAAAGTGTCAGACACTAGCAAAGCTAACAACATACGTAAATCGCATGACGAGCACAAAAGCAGGACAAGAAAATTGTATACAATGAAATATAACAAATGTGAATTTTCTCATTTCATTGGCGCACTAAATTGTAGCCAATATTCTACACCGAACAGGAAATTAACCTATACTTATTTCTCTAGATAGACAAATCCCTTCCTAATCCTTAGTTTTTAACAAGATGGAAAAAAGTTAAAAGGTGTTGATATCCAAAATTAATTCCTATTTTCAGTTTCTTTCCATCTTATGCACACCACATGCATGTTCAAGCTAGGAGAATTACTAGCCACCGGCACCACCGAAATTAGGCAGCTTGGGCACCAAATAAACCAGCGAAATCCATGCAGAGGGAATGAGCCATGGACGCCAACACCGAGGCGTGGCCGGACCGCGAGTCCGAGACACGCGGGCGCACGTCCATGCCAGCGTGCGGCCGCCCTGCTTTGTCTCCCGTCCAGCAGCTTCCCCTCCAAATGGCCTCCCCTGCCGTCCTTTTTCATCTCCCCCTCCTCTCCTCCCCCTTCACAGAGAGAAGAAGGCAGGGAGCATAGCCATCTGCATCCTGCAGACACCCGGCTCTCGAAGAAAGGAATCCAGACACACACACACCCAATGGCGGCGGCTCGCCTCGTGCTGTTGGCGCTCGTGGTGGCCGCGGCGGCGGCGTTCCTGTCCGTCCGGCCGGCCTCGGCGGGCGTGCCGGACATGAGCTCGCTGGACGCCCTCGCTGCGTCGAAGACGGCGAAGCAGTGCTCGGGCGCCGTGGGCGAGTGCGGCGTGGACGAGGCGGAGGAGCTCGGGCTGAGCGGCGGCGTCGGCGCCGGCGACGACGTCGTCCGCCGGGCGCTCGCGGCGCGGCAGCCCCGGAACCGGTACATCAGCTACGCGGCGCTGCGGGCCGACCAGGTGCCCTGCAACCAGCGCGGCCGCTCCTACTACAGCAACTGCGGCGCCGGCGGGCAGAAGGCCGCCAACCCCTACCGCCGCGGGTGCTCCGTCATCACCCGCTGCGCCCGCAACACCAACTGATCATAACCGACCCACCCGTCCATCCGTCCGTCCAGGGGGGGATCCCATCCGCCTGCCTGCCTGCCTTGCTCTCTCATAACACAAGCTTGACGTCGGACGGCGGCGGCGGCGGCGCAACGACGATACGTACAAAACCCAATGCAACTAGTATTATTGTTCTTGATTGATTGATCGCCATGTTTGTTAATTTATAATTTGATGATTGACAAGATTCTGTATTTATTGAAAACAAAATTGTACTTGATATAAGATGAGCGCATTTTTTTGGTTGGGGAAATTTCATTTCTGCTGAATTCGACGATTATGAATGATCTGCTTATCTGCATGTGTGGGATTCCAAACTATGAACTCTGCATATATGCATGAAAAAAGATGAACTGCGTGCTTACAGAGAAGGCAGGCCGATATTTAAATACACAAACTGGCCGTTTGCACGGCCCAACGGATGTAATATTCATTCACCGTGGCCCAACGTATGAAATATTCAATGTGGGCTGCAAGGGCCGAATAACGTATTTTACAGGACACGGTTCCTTGCTTTGTTTGTGTTAAGAAATTCCTAATTGTGGGCTCATATCAAATATACCTCTAAATGGTCATCCACGTCTATATAACAAACAACTGTGTATTCATCTATTGCTAATGAGAAAAGAACCCGAAGTTCCACCTATATCCTGTGTCTATGTGTTTTTTTTTTGCATGAGAGGGTCACGGAAACGGGATCTAATCTACATCTTTTCACGCCTCGTTCTTGGATTGGGATTGGTAAAACATATCGGGGATCCAATTCTTAACACGTTATCAGCACGCTCTAGCGCTGGGTGACTAATTCCTGGTTTTTATTTTAGATCAATCAGTTATTTGCATGCGACTAATCACATATTGATTTCTTTTTCCCATCGAGTATGGCCTCGCCGCCGCCGGGCGATTCACACGCCCGCTCGACATCAGCCATAAATTGTGAGACACTGAATGTCCTACAAGATGCCTCAAAGGTGTTAATTTGATAATCAATACATAAACCTTCGTTGAAGGCTCTATCAAATATTTAGATCATGTGAAGTGAGTTAAGGCGAAATCCCTTAAATAAATGTCGTAACAATATGGTATTTATTTGTTAAACCTATATGTGCATATACTTCTTGAAGAATGCGTTCTTGTTACAGCGAGATAGTCTTGATTGGTTCAGGGGGAGAATATCTTTTAACATTTCACATTTATTGAGGATTCCGTAGAGTTCATAATAATACAATCTTGAAGATTGTAATTTGTCTTGAAGACATTTGTTGTACTCGTTTTCCTTGGTGGGTTTTCCCTTAAGTTTCTCACAGAAGGTTTTTAAAGAGGCAACAATGTGTAGATACACTTTGCGGCAGTATGCACTCTTTCTCCATATATTTTTCCCACTGAGTTTTAGAGTTTTAATGAGGCATGATTTTGTCGCGGTATTCGCCAAGGGGGAGTGTTAAGAAATCCCTAATTGTGGGCTCATACCAAATATACCCCTGAACTGCCCTGAAGGGTCATCCACGTCTATATAACAAACAACTGTGTATTCATCTATTGCTAATGAGAAAGAGATCCGAAGTTCCACCTATGTCCTGTGTCTATGTGTTTTTTGTGCGTGAGAGGGTCAACGAAACGGGATCTAATCTACATCTTTTCACGCCTCGTTCTTGGATTGGGATTGCTAAAATGGATCGGGGATGCAATTCTTAACAGTTTGCATGGAAATGGGGTGGAGGCGGCCTTCCCCACATGTTTCTTTATTTTCTTTACCAAACATCCCGTCATCAATTCATGATGCCTAAGCCCATGCACTGTCTTGATTTTTCTACTTGATTGATCACCTTCACATTCAGCCAGCCTGTTCGTTCGGCTTATCAGCCACCAGCCAGCAGTACTTTTCTCTCAGAACAAACCAGCCACCACCAACCAGCCAGCAGTACTTTTCTCTCAGAACAAATCAGCACCAGCAACCAGCCACCAGCCAAACGAACAGGCTAATCTGATGAGCAGAATGATGTCACGACACGATATGATCGCCAATCTCGCACATGCATGTTAACCTTGATCGATCATCGTTTGTCAGCGATACACTGCTCTCCAGACGTGGTTACAATAAAAGGAACGACAAAAGATGAAGTGGCTACAATCAGCGGCGGATTCAGTGGTGGGTGGGGGGGGGGGCTCCAGCCCCTCTACCACCCTGGCTTTCATGGTAACCCCTCCAGGTTTTCCATAGAAATTTTGAGGAGGAAGAAGGAGTAAGAGAAAGAAGAAGGAGGGAGGAGGAAGAAGAGGAAGGAGAGCCCCCTCACCACCCAATCCTTTGCCACTCGCTACAATGATGAAAATATACGTGGAACCCTAACATTCAGCGGCTCCAAGAAAAGACCCCCAAGTTGGCCTTGCTGCTCATCCTCCGGCGTCATAGGTGTTTTTTCACTTCCCTAGCTATTGTAGTTGTCGTTTCCCTCCTTTGGTCGCTCTCTTGTGGTTTTTTTTGGCATCAGCCCTCGTAGTGGTGTTCAAACCGAGGGACCTATAGTAGCATTTTCTTTTCTTTTTCTTTTTTTTTACGCTTGTCTGTACTTAGTTCCTTTCTTCTCCTAATAAAAAATTACGGCAAATCTGTTGCCGTTCCTTTAAAAGAAAAAGTTGAATGATCTGCATGTGTGTGATTCCAAACTGTGGAACAGTGCATGCATGAAAAAAAATGAGCTGCGTGCTTACAAAGAAGCCAGGCCGAAATCAACACGCACAACCGGGCCGTTTGCACAGCCCAACGTATATAATATTCATCCCCCGTGGGCCGATGGGCCGAATAACGTATTTTACCAGGACACGATTCCTTGCTTTGTTTGCATGGAAATTGGAAACTGATTTTTCTACTTGATTGATCACATAAGATTCAGCCAATCTAATCTGAGCAGAATCAGATTACGACAATCACCAATCTCGCACATGTTAAACACGATCACCGTTTGACAGCGATTAAAAAAACGGAAATGCTTCCATCCGGGCGTCCGAGCCCATCATTCCCACGTGCCTCACGCTCCTATCGCGAGAAATTAAAAAAAAAGGAGCCGCAGCCCCCACGCCCCGTAACGAGCCGCAGCCCCCCACGCCTCGTACCTCGCGCCGCCGCCGCCGTCGGATCTCCCTCCTCCGGTCACCTCCGCCCGAACCGAGCCCCGATCTGTGATCCCCGCTGCTCCACATTTCCATTACCTCCGGTTTCGCCTCCTCCCGTGGTGTGTGCGCGGAGATCGGGCACCCGCCGCCGGCGCCGCTCGTCGTGGTCGGGGCGCTCCACCGCCCTCCCCGCCGCCATGATGGTGATTCGCGAGCTCCTCGACGACGAGGACCCCCTCTCCGCTGGCTCGCCTCCCTTCCTCCCCGAGCCCGGCGCCGGCCCTACGCCGACTGCCGCCGTCCTCCCGCGCCGGGGGCTCCCTGTGGCTGGAGGGCGGGTGAGCCCCCGCCGCCGCTCCCCGCGGCCGGGAGCGGGCGAGCCGTGCGCCGGCCCTGCCCCGTCGCTCCCTCCGCCGGTCGAGCTCCCTGTGCGCGTCAGCGGGAGGTTCTCCCTTCACCTCCGCGCCAGCCGCCTCCTCCTCGTCCTGGCGGCGAGGCGAGCTGCTGCGGCCCGCCACCGCCTCGGCTCCTTTGCTGCGGCGAGGAGGTCACGGCAGCCAGGGGCCGAGCTCGCGGCAGCCCGGGGGCGGAGCTCGGTGATGTTGCAATCGTTGTTCGGAGATGTTGCAATCGGTGTCTGTAAATGTTGCATGAATGTACTCGGTCATGTTGCAATCGTTTTCTAGAGATGTTTCAATCATTGTCTACATATGTTTGCATCTACGTTCGTGTTGCAGTACATGATATCGGTGTTCATGTTTGCAATCGTTTTTTAATGTCGTAATTGTTGTTCACAGATGTTGTATTAGTTGCATATCGATGTTGCATAGGTTTTTATATCGATGTTTGCATGAGATGTAATCATTTCTCGTTCATGTTGCAATCGTTGTGAACATGTTGCATCCGCGTCCTTGGCATGTTGCAAGTGTCCCATGCGAATGTTTCAAAATTAGATCTAAATATTTTTGATGTTGCAAACATCGATTTTCGATGTTGCGGATGTCGAGTCTCGATGTTGCAGACACGTGTTGTTGGGTGTTGCAAACATAAAATTTTAATGTTGCGGATGTTAAGTTTCGATGTTGCAGACATGTGATGTTGGGTTTGTGTCGAGGAGGAGGGGGAGAGGGCTCCTGATGTTGGATGTTGCACGCAACACGGGTCGCAACATGGTCGCAATATAGTCGCAACATGGTCGCAACATGGGGGGAGGAGGGAAGAAAGACTCCTGATATTGGATGTTGCACGTAACCTCGTTCGCAACATGCTCGCAACACGTTCGCAACACGCTCGCAACATGTACTCGGTGGACTTTAAATCTAACGGCTGATGATTGAACATCTTAGGATCCGACGGCTGCGGACCCGTCCGATGGCTAGCGCCCGGATCGGACGTCCGGGTGCTAGCAGTACCGTTAAAAAAACTAAGAAAATCAAATCCCAAAAATCCCCGAACCACGGTTTCACCGGCGATGAGATTTGTTTTTAACATGTCCCGTAAATTCGCTCCAATAAAAAATCGAACACAGGTCTCTTTGTTGCGATCATACCTTAGTCCCCTCTAAGAGCAACTCCAGCAGACCCCCTATTCCACCCCCTACTCGAAAAGTAGGGGCCGAAAGCGAAAAATCGCACTCCAGCAGAGCCCCTACTCCGCCCAACACTGTTCACGCCCCCAATTCCCCCCCTCCGGCCCCTTCTCCTGTGGGTGGAGAAGGAAGCCCCTACTCCACGGTTGTGCCGTTGCTCCCTCCCGCGTGCGCACGGACTCGCGAGCGCGGTCCCTTCTCTGTCGCCGTCCGGCTTCCCGCACCCGGCCGCCGCCGCCGCTGCCCCCACCGTGCAGGCTCCCCCGCGACCCGCCTCCAACTCGGAGCTCGAGAGGAGAGGAAGACCCCTCGATCCGCCGCATCCAGCGCCGGAGGAGGCCGCGGCGCCTCCCAATGGATCTCGCCGCCGGAGGAATGCGCCGCCCATGGACCAGAGCTCGAGGTTCCTGCTGCTCTCCTCTTGAATCGGAGCCGCGGAGCTCGGGGTTCCCCACCGCCGCCGGCCGCGGGAGCCGCTCCGCCTACACCGCGCGGGCCGCTCCGCCTGCGCCTGCGTCGCGTGGGCCCCTCCGCCTGCGCCGCGCGGGCCCCTCCGCCTGTGCCGCCGCGGCTGGACATTGGAGGGCGAGGAGCAGCGGATCCCTCCGCCATTGTTGCCTCTGCGCCCGGCCGGAGCCGGAGATTGAGCTTCCTCTACGCCTGGGCGGAGGTCGAGTCCCTCCGCGCCTGGCCGGACGTCGCCGCCGCGCTCAGGCGGAGCTCGAGCTCCGGCACGCCGCCACCGCCGCGCTCGGCCGCAGCTCGGGCTCCCCCGCGTCTAGACACAGGAAGCACAGACAAAGAGAGAGTAGCAATGGGAGATTGGGAGGAAGGGGTTGATGCGGGAGAGGGGAGAGGCTGGGAAAGAAGAAAAGGATATGAGCCTATGACGAGTAGGTCCCACATTGCAGGCAAGAGTAGGGGCTTCAAGGTTGGGGCTCTTGCTGGAGTTGGAGATAAAATTAGAACCCCAAAAAGTTAGGAGGAGCCCCTATTGAACAAAGTAGGGGCTCCAAATAAGGACTATTGCTGGAGTTGCTCTCTCTAACCAAGTAAGTTAGAGGATCTTTTGTTTTGTCACTGATACGATCGCCAATCTCGCACAGGCATGCATGTTAACCTCGATCGATCATCTCATCGTTTGTCAGTGATACACGATCGAAACCACGCATCCGCGTCTGCGTGACTGCATCGTCGCTCTCTCCTGAATGCGAAAACGTCGCCAGGATCGCTCTTTACGCAAAAGCCGCGTTGCCACTTTGTGCTATCCCCACGCAAGCAGAAGCCAGGCCTTGTCCACGTCCACAACTGAATCCACGTCGTAATCGTATGCTTGATTGCTTGTCTCGAAATCGTTTCCGATCCAGCTCCAAAAACGCCGGCCGGACGGAAGACCTGCGCGCGGCAGATGAGCTGAGGCAGGCAGGCAGGCGTACGTACGCGCGATGGCCGGCCATGATGCCCAGGTTCAGAGGTTCTTGCATGCCTTGCGTGGCGGCTGACAGAGAGAGCGCGGCCGGGACCTCAACCTCTGAGGCACAGATTCACTTGTCCCTCATTTATTCACTCCACGCGCCGGCTCTGTCCTACAGTCTGTTCGGCTGGCAGATTGAATAGTGTTCGGTTGGTAGATTGAATAGTGTTGTGTGAGAGGAAATAAGTCGAGATAAGTCATGCCAAGATCAGCCGAACAGGCTCTTAGTTGGGCACTTGCGCTTGCGCACAGTGCAGAAGAAAGGATACTTGCATTTTTCTTCCGTTTTAAACAGAATGAAACTCTTGCTTGAGAAGCCAAACAGTTTTAAATTTAATCAATTTATTAAAAAAAATAATACTCACGTCTCCAAGTAAATTCAGTATCAAAATATGAAGATATTGCATTGGAATCGAAAATTTGATCAAAATATTAATTACATGATTAATCTATTGCTACCTCCGTCTTTGTATATAATGACGTTTAGGACAATCAAATGAATTCAACCTCTGAGCCTGCAGAAAGTGTCCACATTTTCCAGGCGTTGAGCAACTAGTACTGTATATTTGATTGAGTTGAGGAGTTGAGGGCAGCAGGGACACGCAGCACCAGCGTGCCCATGCGGCGTCCATGCAGGGATTCGATTCGACTGGGAGCGAGGAGGACTGCGACGCGTGAGCATGGGCGAAAGCCAGCCATCTCGGCCTGTCTCAAGTGTGAACCCGGAGCACATAATTTTTTCAGTTGAAATAGTGCACTGGAATGGAAAATTTTCAAAAACACACACACACACACACGCAAGGGCTGATGGGATCGGGACTTGAGAGAGGGCAGGAGGACGGCGGAGACGGAATAAAGAAAGCCAAAGCGCGGGCTGCGCCTGCGGCTGCGTGCGTGCAGGCAGGAGGCGGCGAGGGCGGGCATGGAGATGGAGACTGCCACGCGGACATGCAAGCAGACTGGCCATGCGCTCACGCATTGGTCAGTCAGGTCCAGGAACGGGGGAACACGGCCGGCGAACGGCGGCCATGTGACAACGACACGGCCGACGACGACGGCCGCCGTGAACTACCATGTCAAGTGTTGCCGCCGCAGTAGGGCGCGCGCCACGGCTGGTCTTCGATCGACAAGGTCCTTCCCCGATTTAATTTGTTCGCCCGTCAGTGACTGGGATCGGCTCCTGCTGCGCTTGCTTAAACGGTCGGAATTTGCATTGTACCCTCTCGGTTCGTACATGAACCACAGTACAGTACGGGGTATTGACTACACCTGCTGTACCGGCGTCTACGGCCAAAAACAACAGTTTATTGGCCAGCTTATTTAGGTCAATGATGATGAATTATATATATTCTCTTAATTTTGGATTTGTGATCGGCTGATCGCATACCAAAACCAAAAAGATCGATCGAGAGTAGCTAGCATGCTCAGGAAAAGCTACCTAGATCGTGTATCAATTGTGTGTATACATTATTGATGTTGAAGTTGTCGTTGTAATTAGTAGGAGAGATGGTGCGATCAGGGTCCTTTTATGCAGGCAGCAAACTGGTCAAGCCCAACCTTTGAAACTAAGAGACAAACGTGGTGGAACCACCACAGTGCAGTGATGGATCCATCCATCATCGCGGGGCCGGCCGTGTGTGCCGATTTAGCAACCCTGCTTCCCGGTCAATGCGCCCGATTGCTCCAGCTTTGCTCAATCAATTTCCGGTCGACTTTAATTGTTTTGGCTGGTAAAGCTAAATGGGTCTTACGACATGCATATAAAGCGTACGTAAAGGGAAAGCTTTGCGCAACAAATTGATGGACGAAATAGCGCATGCTTTAATTTGCACTCCCTTGAAGGACATAATTAAGTAGCGAAGAAAGAGTAGTGTGTCGACTACTATACACGCATGGGCGCGCTCGTCAAAACAACGCCCCGTGCACCAAAGGTCCTCTAGCCTATTTGGTTGGGGCTGAGGTAGTTCGCAACTAGTAGACCTGAGTTCGATTTCTCGTTGAAGCGAATTTACGGGTCTGGTTTTAAAAAAAATCCCCTTCAAGTGAAACCGGGGTTCAGATATTTTCTAAGTCGGGATTCGGTTACATTCTTTTAATGAAAACCGTGGAGCGGTCTTAACCTCACCGACTTAGTTTTTTTTAAGAGCGCCCCGTGCAATGTGGGCTCCAGATTAAACACACTACTCCTCCACACCAAAATCTTTTCTCATGGAGTTTGCAAACGGCTCACACATAAATGACTTTTTTTCATGAAAGAAAACACACATTTCCCATTTCCAAAACATGCAAGGAAAAATAACCAAACATACTAGGAAAGATGCAAGTAGCTACTATACAAACACCAACATACTTTCTAGAAGAAGAAAAAAATCTACGCAGCATAATCTGCTTCGGAGTTTGCAAACAGCTCGTACAAAACAGTAGGCGCCACTTAGGCTAAATGACATTGCAATTGTATTGTGCTCTTTCCGCTGGAGTCTCTTCTCGAGTAGTTTAAAAGTTGTTCATACGTTATGCCTTTTTTCTACTAGAAAAACGCCACCTTTTTCTGGAAACCTTCCAAACCGAAGCAAACATTTTTGTTTCCTCTGAGTCCGCATACGGCTCACATGGAAAACGCCATCTTCTTCTTTTTTTTTCCACTACTGAAAACACGCTCTACAAATTTTAAAACATTAGACTAAAAAATTAGTCACGAAAAATTCTACTGCTACATTTGGCCTCTCTTTTTTCGATTTCTTACGCGGTACGAACCTGCTGTACAAATCAGCGCACAGTTTTTTTCTCTCAAATCAAATATGTTGTACAAATCAGTAAAAGATCTGCCGAACAAAACCTTAACTTTGTATGAATAGTAGCCTGAATAGGTACAACCATTCAAAAAAATTAAATCTGTACAACTTCTCTCTCAACACGTACTAGTCACGTATCAAGTGGAGTACCCAAATTCTGCCCCCGGAAAAAGAAAAGTGGAGTACCCAAATTCCCACAATACAGCAGCATTCCTCACTCTACAAGTACCAGCTCATTACATTCAGCCCAACAGTGCTCATCACACTCAAAGGGAGGACGGAATCTACATCAAATATATTGTTAGTAGAGAAGAAGGACAGAATCTACATGAAATTCAAAAACACATCCATCCAGCTCACCTGCAGCTCCAGCCATCCTGACGAGAAATTGACCTGCTGGTACAAGTCTCGAGTGCGGCTGGTGTTTGCATCCTCTCAGAAGTCAGATCTGAGCCAGTAGCCATACACACACAAAATATTATTCATATATTCCAGACCGAAACAAAGCACACACAATATATCATCTCCCCAGCAGTTGAAATTCCAGATCCCAAAGCTCCAAAATTCCAATCCCCGAAAAGCCCATAAAACCCCCCCTGTTTCACTTTCTCTCCCCCGTCTTTCTCACTCCCAAGAGAAGCCAGCCAAGCCTGCTGCCTGCCAAAGGCGACATTTTTCTCATGGACGCCGGCGCAGCCACCTCCGCCCGGGAGCGCCCGGCGCCTCCCTCGCCGGTGGCCGGCGCGCTGACGATGCCGATGCCGATGCCGCTGCCGCAGGCGTCGGCGGACCCGTCCAACCCCTTCCCCACCACCTTCGTCCAGGCGGACACCACCTCCTTCAAGCAGGTGGTCCAGATCCTCACCGGCACGCCGGAGACCGCGGCGGCCGCGGCGGCGGGAGGTGCGCAGGCGTCGCCACCGGCCCCGCAGAAGCCGGCGCCCGCGCCCACGGGGCCCAAGAAGCCGGCTTTCAAGCTCTACGAGCGGCGGAGCAGCATGAAGAGCCTCAAGATGCTCTGCCCGCTGCTCCCTGCCGCCGCCGCCTTCGCCGCCGGCGGCTCCGCGGGCAACGGGTTCTCCCCGCGGGGTTTCTCGCCGCGCGGGCTGGAGGTGCTGTCGCCGAGCATGCTGGACTTCCCGTCGCTGGCGCTGGGGAGCCCCGTCACGCCGCTCCCGCCGCTGCCGGGGTCCCAGGAGGCCGCGGCCGCCGAGGACCGCGCCATCGCCGAGAAGGGGTTCTACCTCCACCCGTCCCCGCGCGGCAATGCGGGCCACGGCGGCGACCTCCAGGCACCGCCCAGGCTACTCCCGCTCTTCCCCGTGCAGTCGCCGACCAGCCGGCCGTGACCGCTTCTTGGCTCCCCCCTCCCCTTCCTCACCTCTGCTCGGTATGCTCTGCTCGCTGCTAATCGCCGTGCTCCTGAAGCGGGAGGCCGACCTGATCTGTGGATGATTTGCTCCTCTCTCTCTCTCCCTCTCGTGAGCTTCGGGGTGATTCCTGTATGTCCAGTCCTCATGTTGTAATCTTGGTGTTTGTAACAGTAATTTGGCGCATAAGAGGGATTAATTGATCACCGAGTTCGAGTGCTCTTGCCCCCATTTCCTTCTCGTTTCCTCCTCTGAATTGTAGATTTTTAGCTTGGCAATTTTTTTTTTAACCTTTGCTTGCTCCATGTGCTTGCTTTGACATGGTTTGGTGGGGCAAGCTTGTACATTAAGCTGTCAAAAACTCAGTCCAGCCTGAGGCCAGTGGTTAGTTGCTCAAGTTGACATTGTCTATTGCAGCCAGGTAAAATATTCAAAATCTGAACATGAATCGGTGCTTAGAACTGGCTTCTGATTGTAGTACATGTGTAGAAACTAGAAAGATATTGTTCTGCTACTAGATAGTTCAAACTCTTGCCGGTCTTGGAGAAAGGTGGTACTCTTATCAGAGGATCTAACTACTAAACAGAAATAGTGATCATGGAACTGAACATGGAGGTCAGTCTAGTCACTAATCTGAGCAGAGGGCCCCGTTGAGCCATGTTTCGAGGAAGTGGCAGATACTAGCAGCTGGAGTAGAAGCTAGCTTATCCATGGACATGGAACAAGACATGCTCGGAGCCGGAGCAGAGGGCACCCAATAATTGCTCCCCACTCTTTGTACCAAAAATCTGCACAAAATCTGCTCGGAACCTGGAGTGGTAACATTTTGGATCCGCATTTGCATTGGACCCTCTGGGCTCTGGCATAGTATGAGCAACAAAAGGGGGGCCCCTATAAAAGCGGCATCTTTTTTTTTTCTTCGTAGGAGAGGGAGACCAAAGTGCGTGAAATGCCCTGCATATATATATTTTTCTCATCATGTTGGCTAGCTACTGCTACTGGTGGTGGTGGTGGGAGTGGAATATGGGAGTGATCAAAAGGGAGGTAGGAAAAACAAATGCTCTCCCTCCCCGGTGGTGGAGTGGTGAGCTCCACCATTTGGCGTTGCGGCATTATTTTAGGAGAGAAAATGTAGATGTGAATTGGAGCAAAAGCTAGCAGCTTTTGAGGAAAAGCTACGTTTTTTTTAATTTTGTTTTTGTTTTGGGAGGAGAGGAGGAGGAGGAGGAGATCGTGAAGATGTTGAGAGCGAGTGAGAGTGACCCACTTCAGTGTCAGCGGCTGAGTTCACTTGCCCACTCCACTCCACTCCATCTAATTAGTTTGCGAATGGACCGGAAATTGCGAGACGAATCCATTAAATCTAATTAATCCGTCATTAGAGATTGTTTACTGTAGCACGACATTGTCTAATCATGACATAATTATGCTCGTTAGATTCGTCTCGAAAATTAAGGTAGGAGTCGTGGAATGAATTTTGTCATTAATCTACATTTAATACTCTAATTTAGTAAAAAGAAGATTGATACGACGTGTTGTTGGTAAAACTTTTGGGAACTAAACTGCCCATATGCGAATGCGATACGGATCCTGCAGCAACAGCGGGGGAGCTGAGCTGCTCTGGGCTTGTCAGGCAAACGAGCGCGGCTTGTCAGATCTGTCGTTGCCACCCACTGCCAGGTGGGGACAGGTGCCACTCATTCAGTAGCTAGCTAATCACAGCGGTTAACTCACTCACACTGCACGCGTTTTTTGCTCGAGAGGATTTGGCTGACACGACGCAAAGGAGCGGTTAAGATTCAATCAGAGTAAAAAGGGAAAGTGAAAAAATCTGAGTGCATTTCGTCAATCGGCGAGGGGGAAAGGGAATCGACGTTGACTGGCCCATTTCTCTCTCTGCCTCCTTTTGGGCCTTTTGGGGTACAAAGAAAATCACGTAAAATAAACAAGGATTCGGTGGGTAACTTTCACTCACTCACGCACAAAAGTTACTGCAGGATGATGATGACTCGGTTTTCAGAGCTGACGGCGGCACGCGCGCGTGCACAGCGAAAGCCGGCCGACGCCGTCACATTCCTTCTCCCATCGCCGACGCGACGCGCCGTCAGAGCTTTGCATGGCGCTCGTGTTCGCTCACTTTTTTTTCCGCATCAACGGCGCGTGATGAGACATACAAAGTACTCTGCTGCCGCGCCTACAAGGCGTGTCTCCAGGAGCACCCCGAAGCGCATCTGCAAAACTCCACCATATGCAGACGTTCCCGTCGCGCAAACGAGGACGGCCTGCAGTGGTCTCGCGCTTCCCCTCGCGCATTGCTTGTGGTAGTTGGCCGCGCGCGCTGAGGAGGACGAGGAGGAGCCGGGGAAGGAGGTGGCGGTCGGGGAAGGAGCAGGGCGGCGCCGCGCGCCGAAGCTCTGAGCGCGCCGTCCGAGCTTGTCGCCATCCGAGCTCGCCGCCGTTGCCGAGGGAAGAAGGGGGCGTCGCCGGATCCGGGCCTGGGGAAGGAGAAGGGTGGCGCCGCGCGCCGGAGCTTCGAGTGCGCCGTCCGAGCTCGCCGTCGTTGCCGAGGGAAGGGGGTGTCGCCGGATCCGGGCCTGGGGAGGGGAGTCCGGGCCGTGGGCGGAAAGGGCGGATCCGCTCCGCCGGCGTCTCCCGCCTGCCTCTGCTCCGCCTCCCGCCTCACGGGGTCGCCGGATCGAGGACCTCCGTCGCCGGATCGAGGAGCTCCGCCTTCGGATCGAGGGTGCCGGCGAGGATGGGAGGGAGCTCGTGCTCGCCGCCCGGCTGCAGGGCCACCCTCCTCCTGCTCGCACCCCAGCAGGGAACGGCCTCCTCCGCGCCGCGCGGCGCCGTCCGGGTCCTGCCGCCGGATCCACGTCGCGGAGGTCCGGGGCCCGCCGCACCGTCGCCGTCCGAATCGAGCGACGCCGGGTTCAGCTGCTCTCCCCACATGCGGCGGCGGCCTCAAGGTCCTCCGCCGTCTGTGCGCCCACGGAAGGAGGCGACGAGGTGGTGGTAGGCGGCCGCAGGGTGATGGACGGCCACGGAAGGAGGCGGCGTGGTGGTGGGCGGCCGCGAGGTGGAGGCGTGGAGCAGGGAAGGGAGCGTGCGGGAGTGGACGAGGCGACGGTTGGTTTGCAGCGAGAACCCCACGACTGCGCGTGGAAGGGGTAGCTGCTGCATTTTGCAGCAGGTTATGCAGCAGTCGCTGGAGGCTGAACAGTGGCCTTCCGTTCTGCAATTTGCAGATGCAGCAAGGTATACAGATGCTGCTGGAGACAGTCTTATTGCATCTCGAATTCGGACTCGGGCCTGTCCTGGATCGTAGGAGTAGAATATGTACTACAAGTACAGGTACAGCTACATTTTTTCTTCTTTTCACAAAGTTTGTTCGAATGTACGTACAGTACGCATTTTTTTCGACAAATGAAAGGGCGTGCTAACTGCTGTATTAGCAGGGTAGAGAGAGGCATGCATGCAGGTTTGAATTCAGAATACGTACGTACAGTACGTGCTGTGTACCGGTCAGTCATCACAGGAAAAGCTACGTGATGGTATCAATGTGTAGTTAATTCGGCCGTTAATTTACGTAGACTAGCTAGAGCACCCATTAAATTGGTCGGAATCGCGAGATCTCGATCGATCGATCCACATCCAGCCGTTGTTGCTTTTACAGGCCGTTACGGGAATCCGATGCCACGGTAAATTAAACGTAGTACTCCTACTCTAGCTAGTAGTATTACAGTAAAAAAACAATAACATACTACCACAGATACTGCTCTGTTATTTCTCCCTGCACAAGATAGAAATACGGAAGAAGTGCTCTGATAGATAGTGTCCAACAAGCAGGACAGAAATATCTATAACAGCTCAAAATAAACATCATATCGATCGAGTCAGATTTGCAATCGCCGACTGCTCCACTTGAACTGAATCAAATCAAACCAAACCAACCACAGTCCACAAATAGTGTTAGCTACGTTTAGATTTTTTTTCAAAGTCAAACTTTTTCAACTTTTACCGTGAATAACGAAATAATCATGAAGAAAATATAACATAAAAATGATTTTAGTAGATTTATTATGAAACCAACTATCGACATATGTAATCTTTCCTGTTTAAAATAAATTATTTTAAGAGTTAAACGTAGCTATATTTTAAGACGAATGGAGTATATATGTCATCATCTAGATATTATGGGGAAAAAAAGGAAATATGTTTTGCCATCTAATAGGAGGTATTTAACTGCCGAAATTAAGCGGGTCTTATGCTAATCAGTCAAGGATCCAAATCATTGAGAGATTAGGCAGGGGCAGAGGGCGGTGCGGTCGGACGACGTCAATCTGCATGATGATATATTAAACTAATAACATCCCAGCATCCGATCCGGTGTTTCCAATCGCGGCAAAAAAGAAAAAAGAAAAAAAAGGAGACGACACACCAAACCAAATCTTCGACGACGCAAGCACTCAATTCTTGTTCTTTGAGGCCGCTGCGTGCTGATGCATGCAACCGGGGGCAGCAAGTTTGTTCAATCAAAGCTGCTGCCTGCCGCGGATGTTTCGGAATCTCGCCCATGTCAGCACGCACCCGCAACCAAGATGAAGAACACGGCCGATCCCCGGGAGATTATATATATAGTGTGCTCGTGCGGTGTTGTTATACTGACATGTAAAGAAGCTAAGCCGGAGAGCAAAGGGGGCAAAAGATGTTAGGTAGAGATGCCATGCCACGGGGGATGAGTGCGAGGAGGATCTCACTGTGCTCTCGCGCCTAATACGTAACGTATAACCAGTGTTTGACCTGCACGATACGTACAGAAAAAGGACGGGGTCAACGCACACGGGAGGGAATCGACGAGGCCCCACGTGTAGATGCGCGCCCCCTGTTTGGAATATATAAAAACCCAGAGTGGGATTTTCTTTTGCGAAATTACCGCGAAATACAGTACCTTTTTCTTCCATTATTCCATCACATTTCCGTCTGTTTTTGAAAGAAGAGCAGAAGGGGAAAATGAAATGTTTTTTTCCCTCTCTTTTTCGAAATGGACGTGCAGGGCAGACCGGCAGATGCGGCAGCGTGATGTGGGCCCCTCCCGATCCAATTAGGAGAGACGCTGGGGGTGGTGGTCCAGGTCGGGTTGGGGTGGGCTCGGGAGTGCAAGTACCACGCCATGGCCATGTGACCCTCGGCGTCGAGCTCCAGCCGGCAGCAGCTAAGCTAGCGCGGCGGCCATCGGCCACCGGGGGGCACACACACACACACAGCTCGCCCCCACCCACACGCACTTGCATTTGGCGCAGTGGCAGTGGCAGGTCAGCAGGTCTCAAAGAGAGATCCTGCAGGACCAGCAGAAGGACTACTGATGCGCCCTCATGATCCATGGAGGAGCCTCCTCTGCGACAGTGATGCGTCGGCAATAACAGTTCTTCCTCCTCGCATCACTGAATAATTGCTCCGCTCACTGATTCGGAATTTGGATTTTGGAACACCAAGTTCCTTTTTTTTTGGACTGACGGGAGTTTCTGGCGACGCTTTGTTGGAGCAGGGGATCGACGGCCTTGTGTGTGTGGCTTGAGGTTGATGGGCCCGTGGTGGAGGAGCTCGAGTTGTCGCTTTGGCTTGCAGCGGGTCGCGTCTGTAGGCGTGGCACATTGTTGGTGACGGCGGCGCAGTTCACGGCGGTGGCTTCTGGCTTCTCTTCCAGGTTGAGGTGGTGTAGTGTTTTGTTGGGTGCGTTGTTCGTGTGTGTTGTATTTATGGTGGTGGCGTTCGCTTCGGCTCGTGATGTACAACTGCTTTCTTCTTAAATGATATGACAGTACTCCTACTTTTAATTTCAAAAAAAAAAACACCCCAGAGGGACATCCAGCGAGAGAGAGTTCAGGAATGGGCCTGGACGTCCAGTGTATTGGCCATATTAGTAGGCCATGGCCCAACATTACAGAACGGCGCATTGGGCCGAGGCCCATATTCGGTCCCGTGGATCCAACAAATAATTATTCCTCACCCCTCAAAAAAAAATCCTCATCAATCAATGAGAAAACATCTCACAAAAACTATTTCGTTTGTGGCATATACAAAAGACTGAAAGTTTTTTTTGCCTCTCGTACGTGTACGGTAAAAAGAGTAATGGACGCCGCGGTACATTTAATTTGTGATTTGACGACCCGGCCGGCCACAAGTCAGCCGGCCTGCCACAAGCCGAATTCCACGGTGCTGCATATTCGTTGCTGATTCAGTCCACGATGACGGCCACCGTCGGTGCTCCATGGTAGTACGATAATGTGATTTTTATCGAAATGTGCGTTGCATGCCGGATCCCAAGCTCCGGCCGGTATATAATAACAACCGGCATTTTTCTATCAAATGATTAACTAGTCTTTTGGTTGATGGAGATGCATGTGTTCTATTTTATGTGAAATATATGGTATGCAGCATAATAACACGTTTGATTCTTGATCGTAGAATGATTTTTGTGATCTCATCTTCAGTCATACAGTTTTTCTATCCACAACCAGGCTGAGCTTGTGCAGCCAGCCGTGCAGGTGATCGTGCTTGGCTGTTTTGCCTGTTGGTCCCATACGAGATGAGCTCAAGTTTGGATGCATGAAGGTACCAAAAGTTCTAGTGACTATTCGCAAAAAAAAAAAAAGTTCTAGTGACTAACACACGAGAATTCCTAGTTTATTACACACCAAACCTTCCTAGCAATTTCACGTCTTGGAAACTTGAGAAAAACAATTTCTATCATTTTTCTTCTACTTTTCAATTCTACGATCAATTCAAGCGTCCCAAATAAGCCCAACAACTTGATTCTTTCAGGAAAAAGACTCACCAGATCTTTGCTAAAAGTATAGACGCACGCATCCCGGGAAAAGAAACGGCGCTCATAATTAGTGGTCGCCCCCGGAAAAAATACATACTCCGAGTTTCATTCAACATGTGTGTGGAGACTGACGACATGTGTGTGGAGACTGACGACTGCCGAATTTCATTCAAGACCACCACCATTGCTCCGAGTCTCCGACGCCAGGACTTGTCGCCGTCCAACTGCTGCGCCCAAAGAAAACACACTAGATTCCCACGCCAACGAAGCCGTGGAAGGTGTGGAACACGTCCAGGTCCAGGCAAGCAAAGCTCCTCCTCCCAAGTCTGAACACCAACACCTTATCCTTTTGACGCTTCTGAACCTCAATTGCCCCAACCATTTCTGCCTCTGAATTTGTCACTTGTCCATTTGTGAACTGAAACTGTCAATTCTTCAGGATCTATAGACTGCAAGCTTTTGGCACGCTGCCTGCCCAGTAGTGGCCACTGGGACTTGAGATGACGCCAATTGCCAGACGGCCCCATTGGAGGTGAGACAAGGCCGGGCAGGCCATAGAAAAATGCCTGGGCAGATAAAAGAAACCTAAAGTCAAATGGATGAGCTGGGGATCTTCCGTGGCATGGACTTTGAGGTGTGAAACCGAGCAGGAATCTTTGGTCCAACAGTTTTGGCATCCCTAAAATTGAGCATGTAATTGCGCAATTAATTAGAGTCTGTGAGATGCGGTTAGGGTTGGGTCAAAGTTAGTACGATATATTCTCCATAGTTATGTTATGTTAGTAACTCGTACTGTAGAATATTGCAAGCTACGAAAAGTATTCAACACTCTCTTGTATATATGCTATCCGTAGTCATCTGTGTTGTTATCATGTGCTTAACTTGTTGTTTGTGTTTTTGTTAGTTAGAAAAGTACATGTGTGATCAAAGGTTTGGCACATGATCCCACTATGATTGTTATGTAGTATTCCAAATAACATTTTTTTATCCTAGATTGATAAACTTAGTACTTTCATAGTTTAATATGGTAATAAATACCTCATTTCTTCTACATCTACTACTCTATTTGATTAACTGTGGCTATCCTCTCTCTTATTGTATTCTCTTCGCTAGCAAAGGGTACTTTTTCTTGCTACGTGTCCTCCTTTCTTCGAGTCAACTTTTTATTGCTGATTTGTTACCATCGTCAATCTCCTTTCCTCAGCATTCGTATCCTTTGATCCAGACCATCCTAGTTCTTATCGTCACTGTTGAAGAAATGAGGTATATGGACAGACTTATCTGTAAGACGGAAAAGTTTGAGCAACACATTAAAAGGTTATTACTAGTAAGTCAACTCAATTATTCACACACACAACACGGGCGGCCTTATGAAAAAGCCGATGACTTATGAGTAAGATAACCTAAACAAGACAAGATGATCAAAGATTATAGAATGAATGGTAGAAGAGACAACACCAAAGTGTGGATGTGATAAATCCTTTGCCATGGAGGATCCCTACCCTACAGCACCAATAATTGACGTAAAGAATGTCGAAAAGGAGAGGTCACGAGGACTAAAAAAACCCTAACCACTTTTTATGTGATGACAAAATTTTTTTTAAAAAAGCTTGACATTCCTTAATTCTTCAGTCCCTCTCTCGCCTCCCCTGGCCCCACACTCCACCACAAATCCCCTCCCCTTGGCTGCTGCCTCTGCGGTTTGCAGTTGCAGCGAGACATTTTGACTCCTCTGCAATCTCTATTCACATTGCACCCTGAAAATCTTACGCATTGACATCCATACCCTCACCTCCACCTCCAGTCTTTCCATATATTTGCAGAAAGACACCAAAGTATTTCTGTTTCCCCAAACCACCCCAACAAGAGAGGAAAACCCGCGGCTCCCTGGGATTTTTGACATTTTGTAGCCTGCGACGCCGCCCTTGCGCTGCCGCTGCGTAAAATCCCATCTCCTCCTCCTCTTCAGAGATAGAAGCCCCCTGCGCCTCCCAATATTGTCAACGAAGCCCTCCAAGAAGTTCGAGATCGGTAGAACAGAGGATAGCTTTGGACCAGGAGGAGGAGGAGGGAGCAGTGGGAGTTGGGAGGAGGGCCCGTACGGCCGGCGGTGCAGTAGGGGAGGGAGCACGAGGCCGCGTTACAGGGTGTGCAGTACTACTACGCACGCACGGCGGCGGCACGGACCCTCTTTCTGGTGGCGCGCCCTCAATGCGCTCTCGATATCCTCCCGTCGACCCCCGGCTTCTCTCCTTCGATCGATCCGCTTCTTCTGTCTTGGCTTGCTGCCCCGCCGCCTACCTCGAGCGGCTACAGCGGATGGAAGCTGGCATTTGATCCGGTTTTCCGCCTGGTTTATCCGCCGCGAAATCTGCGCAAGGTTAGTTTCTTTCCGCTCCGATTTTTGTGGGCGTAGGACTTGGACTTGTTTCTGTTTTTGTGAACGGAAGAGGGATAGTCTGGAGGTTTCTGCTGCGATCAGTGTTCGACTTCGATATGCCAGTTGAGTTCTTCTCGAGTTTCTGATCGATTTTCTCGCCGAAAAGGCGAGTTGTTTGGATGCCGATGTGCTGTTCGTGTCTGATCTTTTCTACTACTCCTATCTGTTATCAAGATTATTATTTTCTTTCCCCATTTAACTGGATTGAGATATTTTAAAATTGCCTCATGATTTCACAATCTTGCCTGATGGTTGCGGTTTTAGAGGAAGTCGCAATCTTTTTCGCTGTTCTTCTTTTTTTAAGAAAGAAAGAGAAGTCGCGATCTCATAAATCAAGGTTACTTTTGGATAAGTTGTTCTTTGTTTGGCATTTGCGTTTAACTCAAGGATTTTCCGCAAGAATCGCTCACTGTTTGATGTGTCGTCCCATGGAAAGTCACTAACCTGACAATGATAGATCTGTACGCCGTCTAGTAGCGATTGGTCAACCACAGACTAATCCATCTGATGTTCAGATGTCCTGCTTGGCTGCTTGATCTGGTCATTCTTGCTCTCGCAGTTTCTCATGTTTCAACGGACGCATTTGTCAAAAAAAAACCGTGCGTTTGCACCCCGTTTCATATGTTTTTTTCCAGTGCCATTAGAAAGGGTCAAGTCCTGTGTGTGTATCTTTTTTGAACCAAATTGGATATACTTGCTTTGGCTCTGTTCATTGAACTGACATTTTTCTATTACAATAATTGTCAATATAATAGTTGTCGTTGCTCAACCGATTCAGTTTATAATTGTGTCTCCCTCTTGCTGTATTTTATGATTATGTGACTGCCTCCTCCAACAAGCTCTCTGCAAATTTTAATATCCATTAGTCTGTACTTGGCAGGAATTCGACTGCAAATGAACCAAGGAATCACCCCCTTGATTTCTGGTTTGATGGCTTCTGTTAGTGTTTCCAATGACACATACTTCAACATGTGGTTTCTGTGGATCCAAACTTCCAAAGCTGGAATCTGATCACTTGTGGTAGTGTTTCTGATCATTTGTGGCAGTGTTTCTTGGCTTGTTTGCTTTGTTGTTATGGAGGAGCAAAATTCATGGCTTAGGAGGACCAAGTTCTCCCACACTATCTACACAAGAGTGGATTCTCGAAGGGTACCGGTTTCTTCGGTTGGTAAGGATGTGGTGGTACCTTTTGCTCCACTTGGCAAGGACGTTGAGCGGAAACTGCAAAAGTTTGTGAGTATGGGGAAGTCTGTATCGATGCCCGTTCATCGGGATGGTGAAGATACAACGACTTCACTTAAGCACTGTGCTAGTTTGCCTTTAATCCGATCTTCACTTCAGCTTGATAAGGACAAGGCCAACAAACCGAAGAGGTCGGCTTTGGAGATTCCTTCAAGCCCTCCAATAAACTCAGAGAACCGTCGGGCTCCAAGAGCAAGGAGCTTGGTCAAGAGCCCAAGTTCAATGATGCTTCTCAGTTACTTGAACAAGGCCTCCTCAATCCAAAGTTCTAGTCCGCAAAAGGCTCCTGTACCTCAGCAGAGACCAAGATCAAAGTCCCCACTTCCTAGTATTGCGCCCTCTGAAGTGTTCAGGGAAGCAAAGTCTAGCAGCCAGAGGTTTTCAAGCCCTCCTCCACAGCGAAGAGGATCTGAAAAGAGCATATATGGAAAATCATTTGCTAGGCAGATGTCTGATATGGGTAAAAGTCCTGAAACAACGATATCTGGTAAGCACAAGTCTCAAAAGGACAATTATTGGGCAAGAAAATACAGTGGTGGAAGGAGGGTCAGTGCAGTCAACCCTGCTGATGATCGGAGGGCCCAAATGGTTAGAATGAATCAGGCAGTGCAAACTGTAGTCGATTGGACTCTTGATCCATCCAAGCTGCTCGTTGGGCATAGGTTTGCCAGTGGGGCATATAGCCGGCTGTACAGGGGGGTCTACGATGATAAACCAGTTGCAATTAAATTTATCCGACAACCTGATGATGACGATAGTGGGAAGATGGCTGCAAAACTTGAGAAGCAGTATAACAGTGAGATAAATTCACTATCTCACCTTTACCACAAGAATGTGATCAAGGTAACTATTAACATGAATATGTTTTGGTCAGCCTTTTGTTGGTAGCTCAGTTGCTGCATAGACTTAACTTATATCTCCTAATTAGGGAGCTACTCCTAATACATATATGTGCAAGTGCGTATGCGTTAGTTTTATTTTTTATCTTGTCATGACCATTTTAATCTGACTAGATTAAGTTAGTGCTGCTGAATAGGCTTGTCAAGTTGTTCCCACTATTTCAGAAACAACTTAAGCTGATGTTTCTGCTCTTAGGAACATTGATTTGATTGTATTTGGTGTATTCTTAGGAACATCAGAACTGATCATACTGTTGAGTGTACTCTAGTGCTTAGAATATTTATGAGTATGTTTATCTTGTATGGTTAATTATTTGTAATGAATTGAGCTTACGATTACGCCTTTCACATGCATGCATAGTTGATGTGCTTTGTTACGTAACTACCCTTATCTGATCAGTTTTCTGTTAATGCAGCTTGTGGCGGCCTATAAATGCCTACCAGTTTTTTACATTATTACCGAGTTCCTTCCTGGAGGCTCCTTAAGGTCATACCTAAACAGCACTGAGAACCACCCCATCCCTCTGGAGAAGATCATATCCATTGCTCTCGATGTTGCCCGTGGTTTGGAGTACATACACTCTCAAGGGATTGTTCACCGCGATATTAAGCCTGAGAATATTCTCTTTGATGACAACTTCTGTGTGAAGGTTGCTGATTTTGGTATCGCCTGTGAGGAGACTTTATGTGATGTGCTAGTGGAGGATGAGGGCACTTACAGGTGGATGGCTCCTGAGATGATCAAGCAAAAGGCATACAACCGAAAGGTGGATGTCTACAGCTTTGGGTTGCTCCTATGGGAAATGGTGTCTGGGAGAATTCCTTACGAGAACCTGACCCCTTTCCAGGTGGCTTATGCCGTTGCCAATAGGGTAATGATTTCTTACCTGCTTTGAGTACAACAACTCAAGAGAATTTCTTGGCACAATGACTGTTAAAGTATATGCATTTCTCATTATTGATTTTTTTTCCAGAACTTGAGGCCAACAATTTCTCCAGAATGTCCATCTGCTCTTAGACCCCTGATTGAGCAGTGCTGCGCATTGCAGCCTGACAAGAGGCCTGATTTCTGGCAGATTGTGAAAATCTTGGAACAGTTCCATTCCACTCTCTTGCAGGGCGGCTGCCTCGACATACCGAAGAGTGGCACCTGCCAGGATCCCAAGAAGCGTCTGCTGCAGTGGATTCAGAAACTGAAACCAGTGCAGAGCACCTGAGTAGCTGAGATCTTGTAGCATCTTTTCAGCCGTAGTTTTATCCGGTTGGGTATGCTCAGTAGTAGCTTAGCTTAAGTTTTATCTCCTTTTGCTTTGGAAAAGAAAGGTCCTTGATTCAAGGAATCTGTGTTCTAGGATGCTTGCAGGAGTTTATCCAGTGGTCTTTGAATATAGATTTTACAGTAGCTGTATATGATTGTTGCCTTTTCTGCCGAACTCTGCACCCCCCCCCCCCCCCCCGCCCTGTTCAGCAAGGCCCCTTGTTAAATTTACCTGCAGGAGGTTATGTTGATGATAGTATAGCATCGTTAGGGAAAAATAGAGCAGCATTATTAATCTTTCTATATAATGCTCACTAATTGAGACGAAGATAGCAAAACACAAAAGCATATGCAGAGTTGACTCAGAGGGTATCTTTTGGGAAGGGCATTGTTAATACAATTATTGTACCCTTCTATTATTAGCAGCTGCCGTTCTTCTCATCGTGATGCTGGTACCTGAAACAGTGACATCTGGCCGCTACTTTACTAGGGTTCCATTATCCTTGAGGTTGCAGATTATAGTATACCACAATACTATTTTGGTTAATTCGTTCTTTTTTTACCTTAATGAGAAAAAAATCATTCGTTTTGGGTGTCATTCTGGTAAAAGTGTGTTTGGATGCCTGTTTCTGAAATTACAGTATTGGTCATGCTCGGAGTATCATTGTCTTTGGTAAGACTTTGGATTAGCTCTGGGAGATTTTTTTTCGACCCGAATATCTTTTGTGCTGTTGCGTGTTTATGCATTCTTCACAGGGGAGATCAGCTCTGGACACTTGTTCCCCTGTTATAACTAAGTTGAAGCTTTTAGCTGATCAAATCAAATAGTCACCATGAAGGCTTTCAGGTTGTTCGAGAAACAGAGCACAAGCTGAATCCATAAACAGAGGAACCTTTTCTTTCGTGTGTCGTGAAAACCTTGATGGAGTTTCAGTGAGCAGTGTGCTATTTTGGCATCACTGCATCCCCCCCCTAAAGTTTCAGTGATAATCAAGTGAGAGAGCTGGATAACTGGTGCCTCCTGATGACTTATCATAGATAGCATCTGATGAGTGGCTCCGAGCTGCCACCAGGTCTGACTCTTTGAGTTGATGCGGAAAATCAGCAGAACTTTTATTTTTCAGAGTTGCATTCAGTAGATGCTAGGGGTAGCAGATGGCTGTGTTCTGAAGCCGTATGAATTTGAGCAGGACTGCAGGAGCGATGCTCCCTGCTGCTGAAGCTTCTTTCTGCTCAAACTTGCGATAAAACGTACGGGCAGGTAGGGGATATCATTCCTGAAAGTTTATGTTTGTATTACTATATTTATAATCCAAAGGTGAGATATGATGATGATCTCTACTACATGTTCCAATCTTTTGGTGCTTGTCTGTACACAGAAGGTGAGCTATGGAGAAGAAGAACCTGCAACGAAACACAACTGAGTATTTACTACTTGCACTGCCTGTTGTGGAAGGCCTCGGACTTGACGATCCTGTCCATGAGCCCCTGAAACCTCTCGGCCCCGGGCCCCGGCCTGAGCACCCAGTCGTTGTCCACACCCCCGCAGGTCGCGTCGCCGCCGCACCACCCTCCCGGCACGAACCGCTGCGCCACCGCCGCCGTCGCCGTCACGGCCGCTACGGTGCCATTACTGGCGTCACCACCACCACCACCGGCGGCGGGGACGACAGCGCTTGGCGGTCTGCCGAGCAGGTGCTCGTCGATGGCGTCGAGCACGGGGTCGTCCCTGGGGAACTTCCTGGCGAAGGGCGCGCCGCTGCCGACCATGGCGGGCATGTCGGCGAGCGCGAGCGCGTGCGGGTGCTGGCGCGGCGGCACGTCCCACTGGATGTGGTGGAGGTCGTGGTTGGCGACGGTGCGCACGAAGCGGGGCGCGTTGCAGAGGAGCGTCTGGAAGTAGCCCTCCGGCGAGGAGACGAAGTTGGTGTAGTACATGAGCAGCGTCCGGGGCAGGTTGTCCCAACCCCAAACCGTGTACTCCACGAAGTCACGCGACAGCGCCACCCACGCCGACCCCGTGAAGAGCTTGAACGCCGACGGGAGCTCGCGCTTCTGCGAGACCCAGAAGATGTCCTGCTTCCGGGACCCGTAGAGCCCAGGGTCCACGATCATTGGCCGACCCCTCTGACCCCTGCCGCCATTGTTCCAGGTTCAGTTCCAGTTTCAAGTTTCAACACAAGAGCTATGCATGGAGAAAGCAAAGCAAGCAGCTACTCACTCCTTCCAGCCCAAGTAACCGGTGTGCTCGATGAAGTTGGTGTTCCTCGGCACCGTCGAGAACACGTGCAGGATATCTGCCACCAGTCAAATTGTTTGCATTTGGTCAGGTAAACAATTCAATCAATTCATAAAAAAGTTGATGGTGGAATTTGTCAGCTAAAGAAGAAATCAAGCGTCAAGCTAATGGTGGTTAAAAAAATGGCGAATTGCTTTGACTGTGTGCATGTATGCGATGCGTGTACTCGAGCGCGTGCAGCGACGGCGACGACACGTACCGTCCTGCGTCATGAGCGGGTAGTCGGAGGCGGAGAGGTTGATGAACCAGTCCCAGGCGCCGCCGCGTCGGAGGAGGACGGCGCAGGCGTGCAGCGTGTTGGCCACCATGGTGGGGCCACGGTAGGTGACCATGTTGGCGCGGCGGATGACGTGGACGTTGCCGGCGCGCCGGAACACGGTGCTGTTGGCCACGCGCGCCGCCAGCGCCAGCCGCTCGGACACGGGGGACTCGCGGTCCAGGTGCACCACGTACTGGTTCCGCGGGTGGTACAGCGCGTGCAGCGCGCGCCACAGCCGCTCCAGGTCGCCCTTGGACCCGGAGATCAGGTACGCCAGCCGCGGCAGCCCGGCGCCCGGCGGCGGCGAGGCGGGCGTCGCGTTCGCCGCGGCGGCCTCCGCCAGCTTCTGGCGTGCGTCCACGGAGTCGGCGGAGGAGAAGAAGGACGACGCGGAGGCGGCGTACGGCGGCGAGGACGACGACGACAGGGACGTCAGGGCGAGCGTCACGGCCAGGAACAGCAGCAGGCTGAGCGCGGCGGAGAGCGCCCACCGGCTGTCCAGCAGCCACGCCGCGGCGCTGCCCGGCAGCAGCTTCGGGGACGACGCCGCGCCGCCGCGCGGGGTCTTGGACGGCGACGGCGTGTAATGCTCGCCCCCGCCGACGACGCCGCGTGGGGACGGCGACTTGGCCGCCGCCGACCTCGGCGAGTGCTGCTCGCCGCGGCCGCTCGACTGCATGATGGCGGCGCCTCTCCCTCTCGATCTGCCGCCGGCGCAACACCACCAGGGACCGACCGATCGGCGATCGATCGATCGAGCAACAACCACCACACGCTCCGGCGCGATCAATCTCTCACGAATCAATCGACCGATGCTATTATAGTCGAGCCTGCTGCATGGCTGATCACGAGCCTAGGACCCTTTTGATGGCGCGCCCTGACGATCGATGAGGAGCTAGCACGAGGAAGATGCAAGGAACGAGCTCTCGTAGGGAGCGAGGCGGGCGCGGGAGAGACGACGACCAAATGTCAAAAAGGAGATCGAATTCCGTGGCGAATCGATCAAAGACGGATTTGGTTACGACGCCGCTAGCTGCTGATGCAACCGAAAAGACCTTGCGATAGGATAGGAGATGATGAAGACGACGGACCCGGCCGGCCCCAAGACAATCCTGATCGGAAAACAATTGTTTTCCTATTGAACAGTAAGCTGGGGGAGAGATAGATCAAATTTAAGATGAGACCACTTCAAACGGCGATGGAGAGACCAACAACATGGAGATTGACGACGACAGAGAGACAAACGGATCAACTCTGCGCGTCAGCAATTACTCGGAACGCCGGTAATCAGCTTGCATTATATCACCTGTGCTTCTTTTGACATGGATCTAACCTAGAGAGAGGGAGGGAGGGAGGTAGCTTGGATCGATTTGATCCAGTCGAGAAGAAGGAGGAGGATGGGCAGGAGGTGGCGAGAGGAGAGCAGGTTTCTCGGAGGACAGTTGTTGGTTGCTGGGATGGATGCCGCGAGAAGGCGAAACCTTTTTATACAGGTATGGAAAATAAAATACTAATAAACCAAAAAATTAATATGGAGTGGCGGCAAGTGGCAACGGCCCGGGCAACACGGCCGTAACCTCCCCGGCGATCCGCCGGAGGTCTCTGGGACTCACGAGGTCTCCGTACGCAACCCGGCGTGCCGATGCCATGCCCAGGCACACCACGCGCTGCTCTGCTTCTCCTTCGACTGCACAGGGAGCCACAAGGAGTGATAATCCATCATGATCCTAATTCATTTTTTTTTACAATTCAATCAAATCCAAAAGGGGTGACAATCCATCACGACCTTAATTCATTTTTTACAATTCAATTCAAATTTACTTTTTAAGCTCACAATTGCATATTATGAGAACCTGATTTTCATAGAGTTCAATCTGTAAATTTGCTAGACTAAGTTTATCGGACCCTTTACCACCAACATTATACCCCTCGTGCACCTGTCACCGCCGTCGCTTCTTTTCCTATTGTTTTCTTGGGACTGCATGTCCAGTTCCTTAGCTTGCTTGTGGGAACAAATTAAAGATAAACAAAGGAAATAAGGTACGTAGATTACTTGTTGATCTCCATTGCCATATAGCAACTAAAGGTAGGGGCAAAAAAAAAAAAAAACTGCCCAGCTTTGCTTGTGGGAACAAATTAATTAAAGATAAACAAAGGAAATAAGACGGGCCGGCACACGTAGAGTACTCGTTGAGGCAAACTGAAGACGATTTGCTTTGCCTAGTTGTGGCTCTTGAGAGGAACCGAACCACGCACTTTTTTAATCATCGCCATTGCCACGGCAAAGGTAAGAAGAACTGAAGAAGAAACTGCCCAGCCTTTTTTTTTTTTTTGCCCCCTCCTGTCTCCCTCCGGAAAGACACCAGCAGTAGTTTGCGCTGCTGAGTGCCCTGACAAGAGACGTGTTGTAGATTGCCGTGCCAATCCAACAAGCGACCAAGCTGTAACTGCACGGTGATCAGCTAGGTTAACTGGGAGACGTTGACCCAACTATTTCCAGATGCACAACGCCAGCTCGCGTGTACCGGCGTCGCCAGTGGAAAACCGGCGCGGCTGACCTCGGCACGGTGTCCTTCTTCTTCTTCCTCCACTTTCCTCGCGCGTCGTCGTCGCCTCGGACCCTTGCGCGCTAAGCTTTTTGCCGAAACGCGGCGCATGGCGTCAGTCTGTCATCACACGCAGGGAACGGGTGTACGACCCCCTGCGTTCCCGGTGTTGTTTAGTTTTGCAAATTCACACGGCAAACACACTATTTACCTATCGTACTGAATCACATCCTCCCATAGCACGTGCTTCGACACACACTTTTAAAGCAATTTTGCACTAAAAATGCACTATTCATTCGCGTTGCGGAACTAAGGCATTGTTTGGTTTCCACAAGTAGGGTGATTTAAAGTGAAAAGGTGAAAATAAGTCATATATGTGAACCAAACAACCCTGACTTATTTGCACTTTAAGTCGCCCGACTTATAAGTCTCATAAGTAGCTCCACCCCTACTTAAGTGACTTATTTCCACTTTTTCCCTCTACTACCCTGTGTGGAACCAACTAACTTATAAGTTACTGCAACCAAACAGAACTGACTTAAAAATCAGATGACTTATAAGTCAGGTGACTTATAAGTCAGGTGACTTATGGGAACCAAACATGCCCTAAACAAGGCAGCAAGCGGGGACTTCCATTTTCTAAAGTGGTGCAGGCCTGCAGGGTACGAAAGGGTGCACGAAGTGTTTGTCACAGTTGGGCTTTGTTTGTCTCGCTTATCAGCTACCAACCAGCAGTACTTTTCTCTCACGCCAAATCAGCATCAGTCATCAAACAGCTAGCGGTATTTCTCTCTCACAATAATTAACACCAACCACCAGCAACCAGTCAGTCGAACGGGACTGAACATGTGTCGATCTACATTCCGCGATCCAGCGGTATGGAAAATTAAAATTTGTTCGACGGACCGACTTCTGCTAATTTGTACGACTCATTTATAATGAGATAAAAATAAGCATAAGGGCATGTACAACCCACAGACGGAGGGCTGTCTGCAGAACCTCGATTTTAGCATACAGACAGATGTACAGACAACTCATACAACCCACAGACAGAGAGCGTGTCTGTAAGCTGTTTAATGCATTGTATGGAGGTTAAGATCAACTACAAATACAATTGTGTATACCATTGTGTGGCTATTTAATTGAATAATGTCAAGCATAACTAATAGAAACATGATTACAATAATTTTAGGAATCGTAAAAAATAATTATTATTTTGTATATAGTTACAATGATTTTTGTCTACTTTTCTTTGTTTCCATAGCATTGCAATATGTGCTCGATTAGATCCTTCTTAAGTTCATGAATTTCTACAAAATATCACTACAAAGCTTGGATTATGGTTGTCATTTGTACAATATATTTTTCCTTTTTTCATACAATATTTGTTTTCTTCGTTAGCATTTTTTTATTTCTTTCTCATTTTCCCTTTGCTCTTTTCTTCAAAATGCTAGTAACCGGCCGGCCGTGATGCGAGGTGAAAGTTCCAGAAAGCTAACGTGGCAAGCGATCTGTCCACCTGCTCCACGCCTTCTCTATTAAAAAAAAAATGCTCCACGCCTTCTTCTTTCTCCGGGAAGCTACGTGGCCTTTTGCTATCCACGGCACGGAAGGAAAATATCAAGGCTTTGTTGCCGTGGAGAGGGAATCCTTGAGAAGAAAGGAGAGTGAGCAGCAGAAGAGAGTGAAGAACACGAGAAAGGACAGGACGCGGCGTGTGAGCTCACCCACAGGCGCGCGGCGTGCGAGCTCCGCCCTGGCGCCCTCTCACCCCCGTCGGGGAGCGGCGCGGAACACAGGTGGGCCGTGGGCAACTCCCTCACGAGCTCCCGGCGCGAGGCTGGTGGCGACCTCCCTCGCCGGAGGCGCGAGCGTGGCGGCTTCCTCCTGCTCCCCTCCCCGGCGGCTTCCTCCTGCTCCCTTCTCAGCGGCCTGCTTCTCCCGCGCGAGGTCCGGCCTCGGCCTCGGCCTCGGCCGGAGGGGTGCGCAGGCGGTTCTCCGTCGCGGCTCGCCGTCCTCCCCGGACTCCACCCTTTCCCGCCACACTATTGTGGATTTCGCGCGCAAAAACTCCCGTAGCCGCGGGGGATCTGTGTCGCTGTCGCTTCGGGGAGACGAGGCCGTACAACGGAGCTCCGCCCCGTCTGCTCCGCCTGGGAGAACGGGACGTACCCGTCGCCTCGCGAGACGACGCGGAGCCCGTCGGTAGCCTTGTGCGGGGGGTTTTTTGCAAACATGCCAACATACAGACGGGGCAAACCGACGGGTTGTACATGCCCTAAGGGCATGTACAGCAGTGTAGACAACTGCCGTCTATTTGACACACACAGACAGCTAAATAGACAGCTTGTACAATGGTTCGTCTGTTTGTCCGTCTGCAAGACATTTAATTCTTTCTTTGACACATAAATCATGATGATCATGTGCGCATTTGATCTTTGTAGCCATTTTGATGTTCGATTGAGATGTAATACATGACAATGAATTAATTCACATAAAATATTTATAAAACCATTAATAATATATATATATATACACAAATTAGCACTCCGAGTACATGATATGATTGTAAATCGAAAAAAGTACATGATATGATATAGTAAAGTTGAAGTACCATTACAATGTAGATTTAAGTTTCTTTAGGCCCAAAACGCTGCCATATGTGCTCAACTAAATCCTTCTTGAGTTGTTTATGTGTAGAAGGATCCCGTATAGCCGAGTTTCTAGCAAGTACCTCTGCGAATTCTGGATTTGGATTCCTATTTGTACTCACTTCCGGTGGTAGGACAATAGTTGCACTCGGGTTCTCATTTAAATCCAATGGAATTTTAACCAAGTCTTTTTCATCTTCAACTATCATATTGTGGAGGATGACGCAAGCTTCCATTATATTAACAACATCACTCCGCTTCCACAATCGTGCTGGGCGACGTACAATATCAAATCTGGATTGCAACACACCAAATGCACACTCAACATCCTTCCTTGCCCCTTCTTGATGTTGCGCATATAATTTGTGTTTATCCGTTTGTGGTTTTGATATTGTCTTCACAAAGGCTGCCCACTCGGGATATATTCCATCAGCAAGATAGTACGCCGTGTCATATTGGTTCCCATTTACAACAAATTGAACTCTTGGAGCTTCTCCTTTTATCGCATCAATGAATAGTGGAGACTTATTCAGCACATTTATATCATTATAGGCCCCAGCGGTACCAAAAAATGCATGCCATATGCGAAGGTCACGTGATGCAACCGCTTCAAGGATCATAGTAGGAACTTTTTTGTTACCACTAGTAAACTGACCAGCCCAACCTTTAGGGCAATTTTCCCATGGCCAATGCATACAATCAACACTTCCTGCATGTCCCGGGAAGCCACGAGACTCATTTTCTAGCAAGATTTTCTCTAGTTCATCAACTCTAGGAGGGCGCATATACTCCGGACCAAAGCATTCAATCACCCCTTTAGCAAATTTCCCCAAGCACTCCAAAGCCGTGCTAGCAGCAATTTTCAAAACCTCATCCAATTGGTCAGCTGGCGAACCATATGCTAGCATTCGAATGGCAGCAGTGCACTTTTGAAGAGGTGAGTGGCCATCTCTTCCAGTCGCATCTACTCTTTGGGTAAAAAAAGGATCCCAATCACTTAGAGCTGCAACAATTCTAAGGAATAGTGGCTTGTTCATTCGAAACCTTCTACGAAACATCTCATCGGTATATATAGGTTTGGCAGAGAAGTAGTTAGCTACAAGATCATCATGACCAGCTTCTCGATTTCTAGGTATGTACCTCCGAGGTCCACTTTGACGTTGGCGACGGTTTGGTGGTTCAGAAGATGCAACTTCAACTTTGGCCTTCAATTTCTCACCAATTTTTCTTCGAAATGAATCCAATTTTTCAGATCCGGCAAGAAAATCATCAAACGTATATACATCTGTTGGATCGATCTCTTGAATATCCTCTTCCTAGACCATGAAAGTACAATTTACTTAGAATAAAATAGACTAGCTAAACCGGAATTTCCTTCACTGTAATTTGGGAAAAGAAATAATGTGGGTCACTCTACGAGGAAACCGGAAACTCTACTGTTGATTTCTTGAATTGGATTTAGACTCTAATTTACATGTTAAACCGAAGGAGCACGATGCAATTTGAGTAGAGAAGTTAAACTACAAAGTAGATTAAAACAGGAAGGAAAAACAAATAGCATCGAGTACCTGTTCATGCTCATCTCCATCAGGAGCAGCATCATCTACGGGAGCAGGCGCATGATCATCTCCTAGGATAGGAACATGATCATCTACAGGAGAAGGCGCATGATCATGTACATGGTCAGGCGCATGACCATCTCTTGGAGCAGGAGCAGGCGCATCAGCATCTCTAGGAGCAGGCACATGGTCAGGCGCATGGTCATCATCCATTGCCATGGATTAGAAAAATAGGAGAGACAGGAAGGTGAGGTGTGCAGCAATATCTATTATTTATACACACATAGCAGTAGCAGCGCAAGAGACAGGAAGGTGTGCAGCCTTTGAAACGCACAGGGTCTTCTGATATTCCAAATAGCATTCACATTTCATTTCAGTTCAGCAACCATTTCAGTTCACACATAGCAGCGCAAGAGACATAAGATAATGCAGTGACAAGTGACAGTTCAGTTCACAAAACATTTCAGTTCACACAGCAGCGCAAGAGACAGAAGAAAATGCAAAGACAAGTTACAGTTCTATTCAAACAGGAAACAATTCACTGATTTTTTTGAAGGAGACAATTGCTTTTGGACTCCATGACAATCACCAGATCAGCAGCAAGGAAAACAGCCTGAAATGAACAATCCCAAGAATAAATTTTATGTCTCATGCTTTTATTTTCAATTATAATTTTCTTGACAAATGACATATGAATTACTCACCTCAATTGTAGTCAGCAAATATTTTCTTCTTCAAACACCTCATTGTATTTGCATGATCTATTTTATCTTCGGCAGACATGAACGAGACATCTAATGTTAGAAGCTTGTTATATGTCTCAAACATTTTAGATTCTACTTCTAATTTTCTTGCTTCCTTTTGCTGCAAGGCTGCCTCCTTTTGCTCCATTGCAGCTAGATGGGCAAGCTTTGCTTGTTCAATCTTCTCTGATGACAGCTTTTGCTGTACTTCCAAAACTTTCAGGCGGTTAGCATGATCATCAGCCTGAACTTTAGCAAATGTAATAATCTCCTCAAGGTCTGTATTGTCAATGACCTTCTTGTTGGCATTTGCAGCTTTCTTTTGAAATGCAGCCTTCTTAGCTGCCTTTTGCCCTATCGGCCTAGGGATTTCTTCTAGTTCATCCTGGTCTGCATCACTCATGTGCTCTCCTTCATCATCTTTATCTGAACTCTTTCTTTTGCGTGCTTGTTTCAACCCAGTGTTGTATGTTATCCACTTTGCTTCATTTCGAACAGTGTACCACACATCCATCAACACAAAATGCCCCAGCTTCAGCTTTTTGTTGTCTTCTATGTAGAACACATGTGCCTTATCAATCCACATTTGTTCATTATAACCACTAGTGAAAACCCTTCTAGCCTTCAACCAAGCATTATGGAACAGATCAGTCCATCTATTAACCTTATGCCAACGGTCCTTGGCTTGTTTGGCATTTCTTTTCCTATGACTAGGGGTAGTCTCATTGTAGGTGTCAACAACATCATACCAGTACTGTTCATTCTTCCTATCCGCACCGATGCTTGAATCCGTTGAATTGTGTAGCCATGAGCTCATCTGTTAAAAAAGAAAGTATATTTGCATTACCAGAACTGAGATAGTGAGCAAGTAAAAATAAATTATCATGAAAATGCACTGAAAGTCTGAAACTCACCATCCTGACATCTTCTTCTTGAGTCCAAAGGATTCGCTTCTCAGTTCTAGGTAACTCTACTGCATCATCCTCACTTTCAACATTAACATAAGTATCATTTTCCACTGATTGATGAGGAGTGGCTAATTCTTCTTCTGATGGTGGATCTTCCATAGTTCGCGGCGCCTTGAATGGAGCAAACTGAGCAGGCCCCCCCACAAAATGAAAATTTGGAGACAAATGAGGTTGGATAAAGTTTGTGAAGCCACCTGGGGGTGTTGGATTTCTATCCCTGCAGAACATATTGATGTTAAGAACTAACTCAGTGTGCTGTTTATATTTTTGGGCATATTCAATTAACCATTCTAGCAGAATTAAAAAAGATATATAGTTGAATCATCAATATTCTTTTGAGTAAAAGTGCCACCTTCTAAAGCACAGTAGGGTATATTCTTCCTTTTACTTTTAAAAGTACACATATCGCGAGACAAAAAAAAGGTACAGTTTCTTTATTGCCACAACAGAGTGACTTTCAATTATGGCACATAACTAAATCTAGAGCACAGTAGGTTGGAAATGTACATGCAAAATTGAGACTATAAAAATTTTCTGTTTCAAGGAACCAGCAATGGGATCCTAAAACATGTATGTTGGGCATCATAGCAAGATCAGCAACCAAGCAAGTAATAAAGCTCCTTGCGCCATGAAAATGTCGATTCACTTATGTATGTCTCAGGACTTCTATGGACACATGAAGAACAACCACCTTAATTCTTCGATTAAAGAAAAACACTTCAGGCTAACTTGATTTTATACTTGCTTATCAATTCAGTTGCATTTCAACCAACCTAACCTACATTACAGGAATATGGAATTAGTATACCCGTATTTTGCTCTTTTCCATCTCTAATGCTGAATCGAAACTGGTAAAGGTAATTGACATCCATGATATCATTTTATTAGATTCAAGAGCACACACATAAGGACTTGTTACTGTGACAAGCTACACATAATATCCCAAATAATCAAATAAGTAAGATATCTTAAATCTGGTACATTGGTAGAACCAGTCTCTAGTGTTTCAGACTGAATAAATATACTCCTATCTGATAAGAAGCTAATTTAGAGGATACAATGAAACAGAAAGGGTCAAATTTCATTCTATGGTCAAATTTCAATTCATCCAGGGGTTGCACACTAGCCCAAGCAAATGTATGGTTATTGCAGCACCAGGCCAAGACCACAAAAGGAATTCAAAAAAGGAATAATCTATGTCTGTCTACATGACCAGGCCAAGACTGCAGGCATCTATGTCTGTCTACATGACCACAAAAGGAATTCTAAAAAGGACTAATCTCCCTGTTTTCTAGTGAAATTGATAAATCCCCTTCAAGATTCATGTAGAGCAGTTAACCACAAAATGAATTCTAAAAAGGACTAATCTCAATTGCAAATCAGATCATGTTCAGAGATGTACCATGTTTTTGGATCTGTTGACTGAGGATACATCCACGGTTGAGACAGAGGGCTTTGCCCTGGGCCGCTGAAGAAATTGCTGGCACCACCATTGAAGAAGCAGCTCCCGTCGGTGAAGGTGCCAGGTGAAGCGGCAGCCAATCCACCACCGGTGTTCTGCTCCTGCATATGTCCGGCGAGGCTGAAACTCCCCACCTCCGGTGCTGCCGTAGCTCCCCCTCCGGACTTCCACGTCAGCGCCGCCTCGGCTGGCCCGGTCGCCTTCCCAATCGCTGCCGCAGCTCTCCCGCTTGTCTTCCCAATCGCCGTCGCCGCCGCCGTTCCTTTGCGCCTCGACGCGGGTCCTTTCCGCGACTGTGCCGCAGCGGCTTTCCGCTGCCGAGACGAATCCGCCTTCAGGAGCTCTTCTGCCGCCGCCGCTGCCAGCTTCTCTTGCTGCCGCATCTCGCCGACGCGCGCCGCCGCTGCCTGGCCTAGGGTTCGAAGGCAACCCGATTTTGGGTGGAGAGGGCAGAAGCATATGGCGCTCAAAGCTTTATCAGGGGGAGAAGCGCGCGCACCGTTGGCGCGAAAGGGAAAATGGAGCGCGCGCGCACTGGATCCGCGGCGACGGCGACGACTGGGCACGGGTTATACAACGCGCTTCGGGTGCGTCTTCTTGCCTGGGAGCACGAGCGCGAGCCGTCGCTGAACGAGACGACGACGCGAGCTTCTCTCCTCATTTAATTGCTGCCAGGTAGGATGATTATGCTGATGTGGACACATAAAGACAGCTGCTGTCTAACTGATGTACATGCCCTAAGCACTATACCAAGAAAAGATCCGAACGGACTCATGGTGACGATGCCCCCGCTTCGTGGACCCATTGCCTGCATACTCGGGCTCCGGAGGAGAAGCTTCGCCTCTCGCCGTCCTCGGACACGTACGCCCGCGGCGTGTCTCCTCTCCTCCGGTCGCCGTCGCACGTCTTGGGGGCGGCGTCTCGAGTACGGCGCCGCTGACGCAACCCGTGCGAAAGTGGTGGCACCGGTCCGGCGCTGAGAGCATCACCGCTCACCTCATCGTCTCCGACTCTCCGAGCATACTACAGTACTACACACGAGGCCGGCTCGAGTCGTGCTCGTGTGCGGCAAGACGGCCAGCCGGGGGGACGGACGGACGTGTCCCTGTCCGTCTCGGATTGCCCGTGCTGCTGATTCATCTGTTTTTTTTTTGGGAACACTGCTGATTCATCTGTTGACGATGGCCTTCGACACGACACGACCTCTGCGTTCGTAGTGACTCCAGATGCAGTGGCAACAATTCCATCCTTCTAATCTTCCGTGTAAAGCAGCAGGTAAAGAAAAACTTGCAATCACCCGGAGACTGAAATCGCCGAAACTAGACTAACACGTGCTTTCCGACCAAGACACGGCAGCAGCAGCTGCTATTCTCCGAACGACAATTGCTGAGAGCCGAAACACACCTACCATTCCAGCAACATTTCAAAGGGAGAGAATTAGAGAAGACACCCCCCCCCCCCCCCCCCAACCAAACCCTGATGATACACGACTCTGTCACCAAAAAGACACTAGACAGCTAGACAAATCACCTCCCCTGTTCCCTCTCTTTCAGAGTTTCTCCAATACGAGCGGGCACTAGACAGCTACTGTACTAGTCCTTCCTCCTCCCTGTACAATAGCATAACGTGCTATTTTCATCCCATACACCCCCTGGAAACAGCAGGGGGGATGATGGAGCGAATCGGAAATCACACCGGCGACTCCAATTTCCAAGTCCCGGGACGCCGTGTTTACCTTGTTCATGCGGCGTCTCACTGCTGCACAGCCTGGTAGCTGGAGCGGCTGGAAGGGAACACCGGGATGGCACCGAAATCGCCGGGTCTTATGCCGCCATGGTCCCTCCTCGCCCTCGACTTCTCCACCCGTGTTCGCCGGAACACTTCTTGTATCTGCCGGTCGTTCTCCTTCAGCATCTCGTCAACGTTGCCTGAAGGGCAGGAGGTCAGGGGCCCAGAATGGTGGATCTTGTTGCCCTTCGATCCGTATCCCTGTTGTTGACAAAAAACCATAACATGGTCAGTTTTTAGCCGATTGTCGTTTATCCTTTAGTGTTTCATTGACCGAAGACCTGGGTTTGTTAAGCTACATTTTGAGTTTGACGATGCATGCTAAAATACAGTTGTTAATGAACAAAAATGCAGTCACCATGTCTCTGAGCAGGATAAGTTCCTTTTCAATTTCAGGTGGGGGTGTTACTTACAATAGCTCCATCAACCCTGCTGCTCCGGTCATCCTTCTTCGGGAACACTTGATCGTACTTCCCACTGTTGCTGAAATGCTCGTTAATGGACTCAGACAACCTCCGCCCATGAGCAAATGCCTCAGCTTGAGCAGCCATTGTCCGGCTGCTATCGTCCGTTCGGAGACTTGATCTTGTTGACAAAACCACAGGATGGTTCACAACACCAGGGACCTGGAGTTCACCATTTTTGACACCACCCTTTGATGGGTGATTCTGATTAACTAAAGGCCCAGAATGAAAGATTCTGGTTGGGTAGGCGCGTTGGGAGTCTTCACAAGACTCAGTAACAGGAGTTGGCCTGGGTGGTTCAATTCGAAACCCAGACGCGGAGTCTTCTTTGCAGGGATTAAACATCTCACTCCTGCTCCTGGTATTAGCCTGGGCTTGCCTTTTCTGAAATTGAATACATTCATGACACAATGTCAGCAATACAGGTTGCTTGTGTTTTCCAATGAAAAGACATTATTTTTTAAAAAAATGATAAGACAAATACACAAAATCTCCAAGCTAAAGATGAAAAAGGACAATTTAGGGAAGTGTAAACGAATGCCAGTATTACCTGCAATGATGACACTAATTCTGCATTTGCGTCAGGGGCAGGGACTGCTCTTGATTCTCTAGTTCGTCTTTCAGGATCATGTTTATGTTGCTTTCCTCCAGCGACACCTTGCCTGGAAAGTGCATGATATGATTTGTAAAAAATGCAGGCAGTCAGTATGATGACAATGTCTTGAGCATTAAAATGTAAAGAACATAAATGGACTGGGCAAAGGAAATATAAAATATGAAACAAGTCATGCAGGTCTAGAAAAGACAGTACATGCTGAGTTGCTGACAGCCCAATACAACAACAAACAACAACATAGCCTTTTGTCCCAAGCAAGTTGGGGTAGGCAGTTGCTGACAGCCTAATACATGAGGAAAAAGGGAAATGAATTTAAATTTTGTGTTGGGGTATGGGAAGAAAGATCATATGGAGTGTTGGGTAATAATAACAGAATGATATAATTAGACAGATTCACCTATTTACTCTGCTTTACATCTGTCCAATTACCTTAGGAATAGGAGAGACTTTAAAAAATCAATTGATGTCCCTGTTACATGACTCAGCTCTAGTAACTCAACTTTGCAACAACTATCACAACGTGGGTACAGATGGCAAGAGGTGCAGATACATATTGTGAATGGAATTCCCAATAAAGTGGATGCATCTGATGAAACAGAAGTAGTATATGATCATATGCTTTGTGAGAAAAATGGTTATCAAGTTTAATGGACCACAACAAAGATCTGTTTTGTGCCCATGACCTAGTGAAATGCTTTAGGTAATTTACCATCAGCAAACAATAAAAAACATGGCCTCGTTAAAAGAATGTTAAAAGATTCAACCAGGGGGAGAAACCTCCCCCTGATTTTCCTCTTAAGAAGATGGTGCCGCGACTCAACCCGGGCTGGCTCAGCAGACCGCTTCTTTGGCATGTCTGGCTGACTAGTTGCACCGGGAGAGTGTTGACCTCGTTAAAAGAATGTTATTGGTTAATAGAATGCAATGCCAAGTCTGATGTGCTTACCTTCGAGCTTCCTCCTCCCGACGTTTTGCATCAAACTCTTTGCTTGGAGGATATCTTGGCAAGCTTGAAGGATTGCAAGCATATGGTTTTGTTGTAAAAAACTACAAAACATAACAGTACACTCATGGTTAATTATTTAAGCAGGAAGAATGAAATAGAAGATTACTCCAACAGAAGAATAAAACTGGCTAGAGAAAGCTTTAACTAAGTGGGCCCTACCCATCATATTCTAATAAAATTAAAGCAAAACACAGAAACACATGGCACTTGAGCGTTCATACTTCCTGATTGCCATAGACTATATAGTGTAGACTGGTAGGGGCAAGATAAGTTAAATTTGATATGTCCAAATTCTAAATTCTATAATATTTCTAGTCGGGCAAACAAAATGATAATTGAAATGGGATGCCTGATAAAAAAAGAATAACCTGTTTGAAAGAATAGGACAGAAATGTCTCGTGAGGATGGAAAAAAGTATAAGAAAGAAATTGAATACCTCACTTTGCAATGCAGAAGACGCAGTTCCGCGATCTGCTGGGTCTACTGAAAGAAGAACATCTACTAATGCCAGAGCAGGAGTGGGAAACTCTTTAAATGTTTCTGATACACGCCTCGCATATGGGTGTTGTGGTTTGAAAATGGTGGCGTGGGGAAGTTTAGATTTCCTCCAATAGTCCTCTGACGGTGAACCACAGAGTTTAAATATTTTATGCAACTGCTCAACCTAGAAACAGTGGACAAGTTTGAACAACTTAGTCTTGAAACAAACATATCTGGAGAAATCCTCTTTCAGCATTTGCTTTGAGAATGAGGGGAGCTTGTTACCATACCTCTGTTCTACCAGGCATGATAGGCTTGCCTGCATATAGCTCAGCAAGAATGCACCCAGCACTCCAAAGATCTACAGAAACACCATAATTTGTGGCACCAAGCAAAAGCTCTGGTGGCCTATACCATAGAGTGACAACACGACTAGTCAAAGGGTGCCTTTGTTCGGGATCAAAGAAACTCGCTAATCCAAAATCAGCTATCTTCAATATGCCTCGGTTGTCAATCAAGAGATTGGAACCCTTAATGTCACGGTGCAGTATGTGTCGACTGTGGCAATGCTCAAGACCACGGAGGAGCTGTTGCATGTAACACTTGACCTGCAAAATAATGGTACTTATTGTCTGGATGTTCCGACCATAATTTAAACAAATAGGCTTCGTTCATTAAAAAAAATGTACTGACTACCATGCAATGTAGTGGACTCTTTTATTTCCGAGACTAAGGTATCATGTACAGAATATGACAGACAAGTAGTAAGAATAACAACAATATTGCACATACCTGCGACTCGGTAAATTTTACTCCAGGGAAAGAAGCTAGCCCAGCTAGATCATGCTCCATGTACTCAAAAACAAGATATAAGCTGCAGGACATCCTTGACGTCACAAGACCCTCTAGCTTGATAACATTGGGATGATCAAGCCGACGCAAAATGAGGATTTCCCTCGCCATAAATTTCACGCTCTCAGGTTCCAAATTATCAAAGCGTACTTTCTTCAAAGCAACAATCTTCTCTTTTTCAAGATCACGAGCTCTGTAAACATTACTGTATGTACCCTGACCAATCTGAATAAACAAACCAACAATTATTAAAAACAATCCCCAACAGTACAATAAAGGTAATAAACAAACTATAGATGCCAATCTTCACAGTGACTCAATTCCTTTAGAACTACCCCTGGCAACACTCATGAAGCACATCTGAGTACATGATCTCAACAGGTCACTGCAAACCAGAACCCTTGAAAACAATCTTAAGTATTTTCAATCAAATGGCAGTTCCTACAATTAGAGTCCAAAGTGAAACCTAACGCATAAAGCCAGAAAAAAAAAACAGACCACCACATTTTGCGATACTATCTTATTGCAAGAAATTCAACAGAGATGAACAACCCACACTTAGCAGAATATTTCACCATTTTGCTAATTAAACTACATTTGCACTTTCCAAGGCAAAAAAGGATAAAGAGGACAAATAAAGACCACTATTCTTACAGTTAAAATTTCCTGGTAAGACAGTAAAGTTTACCACATTCTACCAAAAGCTTGCAAGCTGGTTATTATTCCTAGGTTCCAAGGTCCACTGAAACAAACAAAAATATCTAAAAGAAAGAAAATACCAATGCAGCATTCTCGCATCTAGCATAAAAGGCATCCCCACTAATAACGGAATATTACTGATTTTCCAATCGTCCCCAGCTGCCATTGCCAAGCATAGACAAAAACCAATCCAGAGAACGAAAAGATCTGCGATCTTAGATTATTTCCTCATCGCTAGAAATACCATGTAAAACGTAACATTTCCATTTACTGCACAATTTGCTCGCAGATAGCAATACTGCGAAAGGCGAGAGCAAAATAGAATACTGAAGAGAACAAACGAACAGGGGCAAAGCAATGAAGAAGGTCCTACCTTGTCGAGCTTCTCGAACGACTCGGCGCGGCGCGGCACCCATCCGCGCACGGCCTCCGGTGCGACGGCGACGAGCCACGGCGGCCACCCCGCGGCCACCTGCTCCACCTCCACCGCCCTGGGCACCGGACTCCTGACCTGGCACGCCGCCGCCATAGCCATCATCGCCCGCCTCCTCTCCAGAGCCTCCTCCCTCCCGCTCCCCGTCCTCGCATGGTGGTGGTGGTGCTCCTGCTGCTGCTGCTGCTTCCGCGCCTCCTCCTCCCTCCTCACCGCCGCCGAGAGCTTCGCAGCCGGCGGAGGCGTTGTGCGGCACTGGCCGTCGTCGAAGGCGGAGGAGGGGCGGCCGCAGACGCAGCCCATGGCGGCCGCTGCAACTGCAACAGCAGCCGCGGCGGAGAGTGGGAACCGGCTGTCTGGCTCAGCTCGGCCGATGCCGCCACCGGGGGAAGCGCGGCATGTGGAGGAAGCGGATGGATCTTAGAGCTAGGATTTGGTGAGCGTGGATTAGGGTTAGGATTGGTGGCGGGGAAGGAGGATGGAGGAGTGGAAGCCGCGGCGCGGTGGAAGTGGGAGGGGAGCAACGGCACTCGCAGGAGAAGGTAGCGGGAGGGTATGGGCTCGTTTGTAAATTTGGCAGATGCAAAGGGTGTCCTTGTTGTCTGGAACCTTTTATGCATATGAGGACTTGGGAAGATTGATAATTGCTAGGGTACGAGATTTGGGGTTTTTTATAAAAACTAAAATGTAAATTATTTGTTAAAAGAAAAGAAGGTATGCACTAATGAAGAGACGAGGTCTTCAAAAAAGATTGTTGGTTTCACTCCCCCATTAGCATATATTTTTACCTTTTACCTTGAACAATATTTAACCGATAGTTTTATATTTATTAGCTTGAAATATTTAATCGATAGTTTCATCTTTATTAGATTAGGGGGCACAAGCCCCTCAAAAGCCTATAAACAAATTGATTGACTGGTTGAGTTATGTTGGTTGGTTGATTTATTTGCTACATATAACACATTAAGTTTGGCTCCTTGTTGTAGAAGTAAAACATGAACAACATTTTCTATAAGCGAAGACAGTAGATGGATTAGATCAGGACCCCGCAAGATGTGGACATAGACTATGCAGTACGCATCGGACCATAATTTTTAATTTTCTACAGAGAAGATACAACTGAATCGCATAGTGACATGAATCGGTAATTGACGTTATAAATGTTGGTTGAATTGTCTCCCACTTGTGTAAAATGAAAATAAGCATGTGTTAGAACAACTGATGGAATCCAGGTCGTTGTATTCTTATATATGTGCATATCCTTCTTATATGAAACCTCACTTGTTACTCCATAGTACATTACATCACTACTAGGGTAAACAATATGTGAGAAAATCGGACTAGATAATCAAGAACCTAGAAGTATCCCTTCATATACCCCCAACAAAAAATGATCAACAAATTAACATGATGGTACATGTTGAGACATCACAATTCATCCAAACATTTTCTTTTAAAAATGCCTAGTGATATGTGGTCAGTAATTAAACTTTTTATTTTAATTCGCTACTATGAGGAGTCAATCCAGACGTGTTGAATGCTACTTAGGTTATCTTACCACTAGGATATCGACTCGTTCACTATAACGAGGAAAAATAACAAAAGAAAACGATACTATTGATGTCTGTCTGATCCAAGTGCAGTTAGTATACAACGCGGGATTTGTTGTAGGAGGGCGGAGGAGTATGGTCTAAGAATGCCGAATAACCCAGCTTGAGGGGGGTCTATAAGCAAACCTGCCATTATTTAATACGGAAGCTGTGCTTCGCTGCGATGTCTCTGCACCCGGAGAAATTCCTTTATCCACCAGCCACTCCTCGTACCCGCCTCCCAACACGGCCTCGCAGAGCGTGCCTTCCCGTCGGGACCCGTGTGTCAGAGACAGGCACGCGTGCGCGGCGGGTGTCTTCCCCGGTGCGGCTCTTGGAGACCGGCGCCGGCCGTTAAGACTGTGGCGCTGGGTCCACTAGGCGCCAATTGGAATTTGCGCCGCGCTTCTGCTACGCGCCCCCCACCACCGAGTGCGTACACAGGCTGACACCGTGGGCCCTCCCGCCCGGTCTCTGCACCCCCGGGTAACGTCAAAGCTCCTTCCCGCCACCCGCCTCAACAGTTTTTGGGTGAGCTAACAGTTGGTGGTTGTTGTAAAAAAAAAAAATACGGTTGGTGGTCTACACGGTGGGTAAACCCTAATGATATCGTTTCGACATGTCAGTAACCTTCGCTGCATTGAGCCAGATTAGTTGATCAAATTTATTTAATTTTTCTCTATTTACCCGTCATAGCGAGTCACATTTCTCTCACAACAGGCGATCAAATGTGACAATTTTCTCTATTCCACCACCATTCATTTCAATTTGCTGAACTAAACAGATCTTATAGTGCTGACGCATCTGAAGACCAGCCGTCACATATTTATATATAATAAATAAATGTATAAATAATAAATAGCCGAGACATCCGACTGGGCTGCTGGCCTGGTGCGATCAGCTAGCGTCGCCGGCCGTTAACTGAGAGACACTCGCATAAGCTATCATTTGCGACCAGAGACCGTGCAGAGCAGCTGGTCATCACTCGCAGGATCCATGATTCCAGCAAATCAAAGCTTGTATATCTGCGGTCAAATGCGCATTAATCCCAAGCGTGTTTGGTGGTGACGTGTGCTGGATTACATATTTGAGGAGCCATTGACCGACATGGCGGCAGGATAAGGAATTCAGGGCTAATTAAGCTAACCACAGGGGCAGGGACAGAGACACGGTCGTGCAGTGCAGGGGGAGAAGCCGGACAGCGTGGACGAGCGAGGAAGCGAACAAAAATAGGAGGATGGGATCGGGAGGCAGCTCGTATGAACACAACATGCATGAGCTCACATTATTTAGGGCCCGGTCGGTCGATGATCATGGCTTAGGCGGGCCGCCCGCCTTAGCGTTAACACATGTACATACTACGAGTCATCTGTACGTAGAGATGCGCCGATTAGAGAGAAGACTGTAGGCCATGTACCGGGTGTACAATTTGCGGCTTTGCAATATGGCGATTACCTGGAGTGGCGCATGCATGTGTCCGTGGCTGCCGGCGCGGCGTACGGACACATGGATGGATGGAGACGGATCGGCCGGGTGGACGACGAGGCCGCCGGCCGGTCGGGTTCCGGGATCGGATCTGGAATGTGCCGGCCGGTGACATCCAATTCCAACCACCGGCCAGTCGTCCGGCCGGCCGGCCGGTGGGCGGTGCCGGTGGCCCAGGCTACTAGCTCTCCGAGATCGGAGATCCTCTCCGCTCTCGTCCTCGCCCAACCACGCAACACACGTGTGATTAATGGCGCCCAGCAACCACACATGTCATCAGACGACAAAGATTAACCTTAGCCATCATCAGTTTACTATATACTCCCTCCGTCCCACAAAGACCGTTCATTTAGAAAATTTAGAACATGCTAGTAGTTGTGACAAATGACCTTGTTACCCCTAATTAATTATACATTGGAACTTGAAAAGAGGCATCAAATAAGCATTTCATTGGCTTCATGTGTTCCTCAATGCAATATTTTCTTGGTACTTGGTGTTAGTTTAATGAGAAAAGCATTTAATAAGAGCTAAAAGAACACTCTTTGTGGGACAAATTTTGAAAGCTATATGAACAGTCTTTGCGGGACGGAGGGAGTATATTATTTACCTCGCACATATTATCCTGTGGTAGGTATATGTACACCAGCAGTCACCAGCTGCCGGCCGGCTAATCTCTCTCGATGCACATGGAGGCGAGGCCGGCGACATGGAGTCGTTTGAGGAGCCGCGTGTGTGTTTAGTTTAATTTGCCTCGCTCAGTCGATCCCGGGGTCCCGGGCCAGGCAGTGCGGCGGCCAAATTCTGTGGCGGACGTGACGACCTCCTCTTGGCACAAACAACAGCCAACGTGCTCCTGCGGCTCCTGGTCCAGCAAGATCACATGCATGCGTGCCAAGGAAGAGATGTGAAGGAATTGGAGATTTGGAAGAGGACAAGGGAGGAACCAAGAGCAGACGACAAATTAAGCTCACTCCAGACACCACACAGTATTCTAAAGTCGTACAGTACTAGGGTAGAGGCGTAGAGCTCGATCGACGAATTGCTGACGAACGAGGAGACCGAGCCATCTCGGCACTGACCAGTGACCAGCGCGAGCAAAGATGGCGCACGCGTTGGGGCGCGAGCAGGCACTGCAGCTATAGCTAGCCCCCTTGCATTGCTCCTGATCTTGCTTGCAGCATTGCATGCTCGATCAACGATCAGTCACATGCATTGCCCATTGTCATGCTAGCTAGCTGCTGGCTGTGATGGCCCCCGGGTACGGTGGCGGTCTTGGGAAAAGCTGCATCATATCCTGCTCCAGTCAGTGCTCCTGCGTGGCCCCATTTCCTTCGCCTATTCGCTTCCCGGAAGAAACCAGTACAGTACCGTCAGTATACGTACTACTCGTATTCGGTACTCCTGTATTACTGTACTGTACTCTCGGATGCTATACGTGCCCATGCGTACAAGTCTCTCTCTCTCGCGGAGCTTGGCAGTTGAATTTCATCAGGCAGGCAGGCAAGAAGGGAGTTGTTTGCATCTGGGCCTGATTGTTAAGTTTGGCCGGCCCAATGACCATTTCGGCCCCAAAATTAATATGCCAGAGTCTAGTATAAAAATTTCCTTTTCTTTTTCTGAATCAAGTATTATGCATATGTACATGAATCAATTAGTTGTTAATGCTCAGCGGGCTCTACATACTACAATTATATACAGAGTGTGAGCGACATATTCCTCATTTCTCACATCCAACCATTTATCGTCCTGTTCTGTTGCCCTTCATAAGGGCATGTACAACGGGCGTCGGTAAGCCGTCTACAAGCCGATGTTTTTGCAGAAACCACCCTCACTCCGTCAGGCGACGGGCGCGCTGTCGCCTCACGAGAGGACGACCTTGTCCCGTGCTCCGAGGCGCGAACAGACGACCCAGCACCGTTGTGCAGCGAATCTCTGAGGGTCGCTCGTACTCTCGGATCCCATGCGGATAGCTCACGGCGGACAGCAGCGGGCGCGATGGGGGATTTTTGCGCGCCAAATCCATCTCCACCTCTCCGATGAGCTCGCCGGCGGTGGCACCGTCGACGCGGAGCATGAGAACGGCGCTGCCAGCCTGACCGACGACCTCGGGGATTCGGAGCGGAAGCGCCGCCTCCGTTGTTCGCCCTTCGCCTGGCCGGGGAGCGCCACCTCCACCTGCCTCAGCCGCTGCGACTGCACCACTGGCTCCTACGCCATGGCCGCGCTGGGGCTGCGGCCCCCTCTCGTGCGCCAAAACGCGCGAATCACAAAGAGCTTACCGGAGTCCGAGTCAGGGAGCGACGACGATGTCCAAAGTGGAGGGAAGATGGCGGAGGGAGCGAGGAGCTCGGGGAAAGAAGTGTGGCCTACGTCAATGCGCTGCTCCGGCCATCGGCTGCCGCGCCGCATGGTTGCAACCCCCTCCCTAGTCCCTGTTGCGTCACAGCTTGCGGATAGGATGGAGACGATAGAGGGACAGGAGCCACCAAGCCACCGAACATGGTAGAAGTACTGCCTTTTGTGACTTGATTCTTGCTATTTTTGCACTATCGTTAAAAGATACTTTGCAAAAGGAAATTCTTTTTGCAAGTAAGAAGGCATAGAATAAAATGTAAAATTATACTTCAACCCTGTAAGCAAGTAAGAAGAACATTCTCTAAATTGAGCATCAAAATTACTATAGAGATCATATGTGCACTAGATCAGTGTATCTATGAATGAATTAAATAGCTTGCAGACAACTAAATAGACAATTCATTGTACCAGTTGTCTTTTTAGTTGTATTTATGCAACAAATAGACAACAATTGTCTATACTGTTGTACTTGCCCTAATGTGTTTATCTGTTGGCTGTTGCCCTTTTCTTCGTATGAGAGAAAGGTTCCGTTGATTTTTTGCTTATTTAGCACTCGCTCGCTCGCAAGGCTTCCAGCAAACGAATTCCGACCAACCTGTTGTTACCATATTTGGAATGTTTTTTCATGCGCTCTCTCGTCCGTACGTCCATTCTCTTTCTCTTTATGGCACGTCAGTTCGGATTGTTTCCACACCTGCCCAACGCACCCCGATGGTCTCCATTTTCTTTCGGTACTACCTTTTTCCACGCACCCGGTTGGTTACCATTTTCTTTTGGGTATTTTTCCTTTTGAATATATATACATAACTTTCAAGCATAATGTTTCCTATGTACAAGTTTTCACTTTTGAAATATATGTACATAAATTCGATGTATGACTTTTCCTATGATAATTTATGCGTATAATTTTTTCGTAATGACAATTTATACACATAACTTTTCCCTAACAACGAGTTATATGTATAACTTTTTTATGGCAAGTTTATGCGGATAACCTTTTCTCCGCCGACGAGTTATGCCGATAAATAACTCTTTTTTACTAAAGACAATTTATGCGTATAACTTTGTTTGTAACGACGAGTTATGCGCATAATCTTGTCCCTAACGACGGGTTATGCATATAACTTTTTTCTCTAACCACGAGTTATGTGCATAACTTTTCTCTAGCAACGAGTTATGTGCATAGCTGTTTTATTAACGACGAGTTATGTGCATAACTATTTTCTAACGACGAGTTATGCGCACAACTTTTTTTCTAAAAAATAATTTATGTGCATAACCTTTTTTACAACAAATTATGCGTATAAGTTGATTTTTGTAGAAAGTTGTAATACATAGGCATAATTTATACACATAACGTTTTTCTAATAAAACTTATCCCATAATTTCTTGGTACAAATTGTTAAAAAAAAAACAACACCTGCTGAGCATGCTTTCCCCGCGTGTGGGCCAGCTGCGCAGGGTCCATATGGGGCCTGGTGTGGGCCAGCTGTATCACGTACGGCAACAGCAAAAAAAAAAGAGAATGGGAAAGCGCGAAGCGCGGCCTGATCCGATCGCTGGCACGCGTCCAAGCGGACGAATGCTAAATTGATTTTGCGCTTGACAATGCAAGAGTGACGATCCAACTGTACCTTCTGCAATCCTAAATGCTCACCGTCACTGTCACCGACCGCCTGAGGCGAGCGAGTGAGATCGGTCAGTCATCAACCCGATTGTTTTTTTTAGAAAAATGAATTTTTATTCCGGCCTCTGCAAGAGTTTTGCACACAACTAATCCTTATCACAGTTCTTTCAAGCATCTAAAATTAACCCACAACTCTTAAAGAGCGAACTAAACAAAGGTGCAACATTATGTGTCGATCCTCTTAAAAGACGACCACCCGTGCTTGGCGAAGATCTCCATAGCCATGGTCTCTAGTGTGCGACACACCCACTTCAGTAGTTGTTTGTTGCGGTTCTTTTGCATCGTGCTCCAGAAACGTGTCCAGTAAGTTACCCTGAAAATAACCTGCAAATAGGAGTATAATCTTTTTCCATCAAATGTCACATCATTTCTACACACCAAATAGACCAGAAAAATGCACTTATTCCCACACAAATTTGAGAACGTATACGTTGGTCTACTTGATTGAGCCACACTCCACATAAATCAGCTATGTCTTTAGAGGATCGCAAACCAAATGCCATTGTAAAGATTCTCCAACCGAACCTTACAACATGACAATCAAAGAACAAGTGTTGGATAGTTTCGTTATTGTCACAAAAACAACATCGATGATCCCCTCTCCAATGTCTTTTTAGTAGATTGTCTTTAGTTAAAATTACCCCTTTTAACAAGAACCACATGAAAATCTTGATTTTTAGCGGTAATTTTAATTTCCATAATGCTTTGTTGGATGGCAAGTGTATTTGATTCACCAGTTTTTTTTACATTGATTGTACATTAAAAGGATCCTTGTTTGGAAAGAGACCACTTGATAGAGTCTTGACGGTCATCCAATCGCACAAATGCAATTCTTGCGACAACCTCATTCCATTTGAGTAATTTGTCCCCTACTAGTGCTCTTCTAAAAGAGATATTAAGAGGTACAGAACTAAAAGCACTAGCGACAGATATATGTTTTTTCCTAGTGATGTTATATAAACATGGATACTGATCTTTGAGAGGGACATTTCCAAACCACTTATCCTCCCAAAACCTAACCTGAGTACCATTGTGAAGATTAAAAGTGGAGAATTCAAGAAACTGATCTTTGACCTTCATTGAACTTCACCAACAGTCTTATTTTTCAGGTATTTTTTCCTTAAAAGCTCTTGCCAAATCTCATCTTCATTTATTAATTTATACAACCACTTACTTAGCAAGCAAATATTTTGGATTTCAAGATTCAGGATTCCTAAGCCTCCTTGGTCTTTTGCCAGACAAAGAATATCCCATTTCGTTAGTCTGTATTTCTTCTTATGGTTATCCCCTTGCCAAAAGAATGTAGACCTATAGAAGTCCAATTTCTTACTAATACCTTTTGGTATTTCAAAAAAGGACATCATAAACATGGCTAGGCTCCTCAAAACAGAGTTTATTAAGACTAACCGTCCACCATACGTCAACATCTTTCCTTTCCGGCTGCTCAATTTTTTTTGGAACCGTTCTTCAACCGCCTTCCAATCTTTGTTACTGAGTTTTTTTTGGTTCATGGGAATACCCAAATACCGGAAAGGAAAATGTCCCATTTCACATCCAAAAATTTGTGAGTATTGGTCCATATAATCCTTTGCTTCTCCATAACAAAACAATTCACTCTTGTGGAAGTTTATTTTTAAACCAGAGAGTTGCTCAAATGCACATAATATAATTTTTAAATTCTTTGCTTGCTCCAGATCATGCTCCAAGAAAAGAATAGTATCATCAGCGTATTGCAAAATCGAGAGACCGTCCTCTACCAAATGTGGGATCAAACCCTGAATCTGGCCATCCTCTTTTGCTCTGGTGATCAACCCGATTGTCTGGGTCGGCCCAATGATTTATCGTGACCATTTCAGCATGTCGTCTTACAATAGTAAAAAAAAAACTCCTTTCTTTTTGTGAATTATTTATACTAGTATAGGAGCGTGTTTCGAATTTGGATGGAGGGTTAATTAAACTTTAGTCGACTAAAAATTAGCCTCTAATAATTCTTTTTTTTGGGGGACAAATAGCCTCTAATAATTCACACAGTGAGGCTAAAGGTGGATTAAAACTAGCCAATCCCTCAACTAAACTTACTTCATCAGGAGCTACTTTTAGACACAAATGGCAAAAAAAGAAAAACAGAGAACATCCTCCCTCTAAAGCCTTATCTTATTTTTCCACCTACAAAGGATGGAATTGATTTTTACCGATATAGGGCTAAAGAATAGCTCTATAGCTTCAAACAAGATATATAGGAGACTCATTTTGGCCAACTAAAGTTTAGACGTCTAAACTTTATTTTAGCCCATCAAACAGGCTCTAATTCTAGGTTACCTAAAAAGTCAACTTCCCCCCTAAAAGTCTCACTCAATATTGATACTCAATTATCTCCTCAGGAAATTCGCACACACCACATCAGGTTTTGGCACCGTGCAAAAATACTCGATTCGGGGGTGATGCCCTCGAGATATTGTGGTAAAGAATTCTCACGCAGGTCGAGAAAATTCCGAACTTTCGCTTCACCCTTGCATAATGGCTCTGTGACTTGTGAGAAAGAGATGAACTTTAAACCTATGATTTTGGCGCCGTACGTACATGTGAACTCAGAGTCACAAAATAGCTTTCCAACATATTTTTTTACCTAAAAAACGAAGTTAGCGCGGATCACTGACAGTAGGCACTAGATGAATTCAATTTAATTACTTAAAGTCAAACCACACAGTAGATTTCATTGCACAAAACAGAGGTACACCGTCACATATGACACATACAGGACCCAGGCCCTGAAGCAAAAGCTATAGCCAGTACACAGCATGTCACTGCAGGGACGGGTTCTTATTAAGCACAACGTAAACGGTATACACGGGCATGGCGGTTCATTTATTTATATACGGTAGCTGTGACACGACAGGATGGAGATGGAGCGGCCATGGAATCAAGGCTTCACTTGCCGCAGGTGCAGTTGGAGCCGCAGGCGCAGTTGGCGCCGCACTTGCAGCCGTCGTGCTCGCCGGCGGCGGCGACAACTTCCTCCTCACGGCGCTCGAAGCGGCTGCGCGTGTATGCATCATATGAGATTATTTATTATATATATACTATGATGAATCACCAGCCAGAGTTAACTAATTAAAGGCATCATCCAAAAACAAAAACAGCAAAATATAAAAAGGCAACGAATAATTGAACGTGTACCTCTCGGTGTCTATGACGACGCCATAGCTGTTTCCCTTCCTGGAGACGAGTAAGGTAAGAGATCAGATTAGCAGAGGCAATTAAGCAGATCATGGCATCCGAGATTAGCTGCTGACACAGACGAGGACTTACGTGCACTTGCTCCTGTCAGCGCAGTCGCAGTTGCCGCACTTGTCCGACATGTTGCTGGTGGAGCTTGAGGTCGACGACGAGCTTTGCTAGCGTATTAGGGATCAAGAAGGCTTGTTGTGCTGTGGGTGATGAAGAGTCATGGCCGCTGCTCGCGCCGGGTATTTATAGCCGGAGGCCGGGATGGCACCGCCGGGCGGAATCCGCTTCCAGTTGCAGCATCAGCTAGCGCGCGGAGAGGGGTAGATGCCGACGCCGCCTGCCTGGGGATGGAATCAGAATCGAATAATCGTCAGTGGAGCGCGAGCGATAGATCATCGAGCGCGACCGGCCGGGCACGCGCGTCAAGAAGCGGGGAGGAGCCAGGCCGCCGCCATCCGCCATTTCCGCCGCACACGGAAGGAATCCACGGCCCTTGGCCGGGTTGAGCGGCTTGGCCGTTCCGTTCCACCCTTGGCCGCCCGCTTTCCTGGCCAATTGCACGCATGGCCCCACGGGTGTAGTACGTGTGCACCACGCGCTAGAGCTATGGGCTGTGGTGTCTGATCACCGGTGTAGATCGATGCAGTAGACGAGCGAGGCATATGTAGAAAGCCATGCATAAGACCATCCACACTCGTTTTACTTCAAAACCTCCTTCAAAACATAATATTCTGTCATCATCATCAATATCCTCTCCTTCATATCTACCTCTCCCGCATCCATATCCTTTATATTTCTCCTTCGTCCCAACCACCAGGGCCCACTCATATATTTTATACCCCACCCCCTCCTCCCTTTCCCCACCCTCTCCCTCCTCTGCACTCGGTTCCTCCGCCGGCGCGGGGTGCCCCGGAGCTCCTCCCGATCCGCGCCGGCTGCCCCAGCTCTCCCGCGCCGCTGGCCCCCAGCTCTCCCGCGCCGCCCTGTACCCTTGCATTTCTCCTCCAGGCGGAGCAGTAGCAGTAGGGGAGGCCTCCAGGCCGGCGGAATAGACGAGGCTGGTGGGTGCGCGGAGATCCGGCGGCGGTGCCTCCCCTTCCCCTCCCCTGCACCCTGCTCGTGGATCTGCGAGGACGAGCTCCAGCGCGGGCTATGGAGGTCCCGGGGCGTGGGGCGGCGTGGAGGGGCGGGAGCAGGCCGGCGTGAGGATGCGCCCTCGCCCCTGCTCTCCTGCCCTGCCGCGGCGGGCGGCAGAGCTCCTCCTCCGCGTGGGGACGACCGCCGGGGCGCAGCCGAGCTCTCCTGCTCCCAGCGACGAAGCCGGATCCGCGGTGGCTCCCCTGCTCCCGGCGACGACGACACCGATGAGCTCCCGGCCCTCCTCCTCGAAGCGCGCAGAGGCCAGCGCGGCGGAGGCAGGCCTCCCCGCGGTGGAGCAGCTCCTCCGCCTCCGGCGGGGGCGGCGCATCGAGCAGAAAGGGGGGAGGAGGGAGGCCGTCACGGGCGAGCATGGGAGGCAGGAGCAGAGCCATCGATGAGGACCTGGGGCGGCACGGGATGAGCTTCGGTGGGCTCCCTCCACAGCGCGGATGGTGGCCGCGGGTTCCGCCAGCCCTGGCGCCATGTGCGGCCTCGCCATCTCCGGCGGCCTCGAGCTCGCTGATGCGGCGGCGGCAGGCGGATCACGAGCGCGGCGGCCTCGACATCTCCGCCGGCCTCAAGCTCGCTATTCCCCTGCGCGTCCATGGCCGGTGCATCCATGGGAGGCTCACCGTCGACGTGCTCAAGTGCGCGAGCGGATGCGGACGGCGAGGTCGGAGCTCGCCGTGGCGACGCGCGGTGGGGCGTGGCGTCCGACCTCCCTCTCTCCGGGCGGCCGCTGGGCACGACGGCAGGCCCTACTCCCCGGCGCTCCCCTCCTCCCCCTGCGGCGGCCCTCCTCCCAGCTCGCGACGACGGAGTGGCGGGACGACGGCGGCCGTTCCGAGCAAAGGCGCGAGGCCGTTGGTGGCGACGGCAGCGGGACCGTGGTGGGACCGGCGGGGATGAAGGAGCCTCCTCCATCCCTTCGAATCTAAAGGAGACTGGAGGAGATGGGAATATCCCGTCGGCTTTGAAGGACGCCGCTGCAGGGTTAAAAACTTTATCCGTCTCCTCCAGGAGACGGATAAAGTGCCCGGTGCGGATGGTCTAAGTCCCTGCTGATACATTCGTGTCAATCAAGGAAAAACAAAAAAAAAAGGCAAAGGCACGCAGTCACGCACCCACCATGCATGACCGGTTGATTGGAAACCTGCTGTGAATTAAAAACCCAAGCATCTTTAGTTTTCAAAAATTTCACCAACTACCCGTCACATCAATCTCTGAACACTAACTGAGAGTATTAAATGTAGATTAATGACAAAATTCATTCCACGACTCGTACCTTAATTTTCGAGACAAATCTAACGAGACTAATTATTTTATAATTAGAGAACATCATGCTATAGTAATCAATCTTTAACGACGGATTAATTAGATTTAATGGATTCGTCTTGTAATTTCCGGTTCATTCGTGTAATTATTTTTGTAACTAGTTTACGTTGAATACTCTTAATAGACATGACCTAGAATTTTCACCACTGCAACTAAACCAGGATTTTTCTCGATCGCGTGCAGTGCTTCGAGTCCCTGCAGCCTGCACTGCACTCTACCTTGCATTTGCTTGTGCTTAAGTGCTTTTGCCCGTATCTATCACTAGCTGCTGCCACACAATAGTTCATGCAATGCAACCTCCCTCTCCGACCTTATCACCTTCACCTTTGGGTTGCTCCTCAAGATTTTACGGCGGCCCCTCATATGCTCCTCTCATGTCCATGGGTCGCCGTCACCTCCCGTCCCCCGCCACTACGCTAGGAATAATTAAAGAGCGAGCGCCATCACTCCATCATTGAAGATAGAGTCGCCGAGAATATACTCGATCTATTCGTTTCAAATTGCTCTAAATTGCAGGTCATTTCAATTTTCTTACTCCCTCCATTTCAAATTGCATATCATTTTATTTTTTTAGAAAGCCAAACTATTTTATATTTGGTCAATATTATAAAGAGGAATATAAGGATTTATGGTACTGGTCAAGTAGATATATGATGAAAATTTTATTTGATGAAGAATCTAAAAATACATGATTATATGACACCATAATTGTTAGTACATTATAATATAAATTTGATGAAACTGAGATGTTTTTATTTTCCAAAAATATTATAATAACTAACAATTTGAAATGGAAGGAGTAGTAGCGTATTACTCTTAGGGCTTGACATGTAGGGAATATATCAGGTGTAACCCAACATCTCGTGCAAACCGTGCAGACTTTTAATCTAGACCACGTGATGTTGATCCAATCCAAGAGAAGCATGGAGGAGTCAAAGGGGCGATTTGTAAAAGTGTGATTATGTGACACTTTTGCAAATCACCCCTCCCACTCCTCCATGCAGCGTCTTAGATGTGATCCAGCTTTTGGAAGTTTGCACGGAGATGTTAGTTTATACTAGATATATTCCCTGACATAGTAACATCTAATCCAACCATGCATACAAGATGCCCTCATATGTATCATCTACCTTTTCAAATTCCGATGGAAGTATATATGTAACTTCCGGATGAAGCATATTTCTTTTAGCACCAATAGTGCCTCGCCTATCTATGCCACACTCGAGTATTTTTCTCTTCTCCACCACACTTAAATTTTTGCCACTAGATCAGCTTTCTTCTTCCTTCAGCCGTTTCTAGTCTTCTCAAGCTTCTCTTTCACATGCGACCATTCATCTGTGCTCGCCCCGCCCCGCCCTCCTACTACCGCGTCTCCAACGTCTGCCGCCATTGGATTTGCCCCACTTGGGAATATTCCGAGGCTTATTCCATTCAACGGCAAGAGGTGATTATTCCCTTTAACGGGAAAAGGTGCTCCCGCCCGCTCATCACGCCACGCCCACGGCTCGGCGAGGCAAGCGAGCAAGCACGCACGTGTGTGGCTCGCCAGTCTTCTTATTCAATTTCACAAGTGGTGTGCGTTCGGTATACCACTTAAGTTGAATAAAAGACTCCTCAAATACTTGTACGATATTATTCACTTTTATTCTCCCTAGCACTAAAACAATGAGCTTTAAATCTTTAATTATTAAAATAAATGACTCAAGGCCTATTTATTCCAACACTAAGCCCCTCCTACAATTTTTTATCATGGGTGAAGAGAGAGAAGGAAGGAAGAAAGGAGAGGTGGAAGAAGAGAAAGAGGAAGAAGAGGAAGAGGAGGAAGAAAAAGAAGGGTGGCTGAGCCGAGCCCCCCTTGCATCTCAGATTGGCTGCGGTCTCACTGTTGGGCTGACCGGATAGCTGTCCGCCATGGTCTCACTGTTGGGCTGACCGGATAGCTGTCCGCCATGCTATACGTACGCATACATCCACGCCTTAGATTAGTTGTGTGAAATCTACGGATTGGGTGTGAACAACTATAAGTATAACTACAAAAGGGAACGCGGCCTTGCCGCGCGATGCCAGTGTCCTTCATTGATTCAGTAGCATTATCTTTCTGACAGTGTGGAGTATGGAGTGGTGGTTGTAAAGTTTGAGGTTGTTTGATTATGTTTGGGTTTGTTAATTTATGGGAAGTTGAAGGCTTTTTTTAGTAAAAGTATAGGGTCTACGCGTAGGTTGTCTCGAAGTTTGAGGGTTTTTTTGGAAAATTATGGGCTGCAAAATTTTTTCCAAAAGTTTAGAGGTCCATACTTAAAAATTCATAGATAGTGGGGTTTTCGGGTGGATTGTTACGAATTTCGAGGTCTTTTTCGGGAAATCATGGACCACAAACATATTTTTTCGAAAGTTTAGGGGTTCATATGTAAAATCATGGACTGCAAACATATTTTCCTGAAATTTTATGGGTTGATATGTAAAAATCCGTAGAGGACCGCAGTCATGATTTTTGCTAAATGGAAGGTTTTTTTGCAAAAATGACTGTTGCTTGGCCATTTTGGGCTATTCGCGCGGCCGGTCCGACGGTCGGGAGAGGCCAGCGATATGATTATGTTTGGGTGTTCAGTTAATTTGTGGGAAATTGAAAGTTTTTTTAAAGTCTGGGGTCCACGAGTGGGTTGCATCGAAGTTTGAGATTTTTTTAATTATGGGCTGCAATTTTTTTCAAATATTTACTTACTCATACGTAAAAATTCATAGATAGTGGAGTTTTCATGTGGATTATTACGAAGTTCGAGGTCCTTATTTGGAAAATTATGGACTGCAAACATATTTCCCCGAAAGTTTAGGGGTTCATATGAAAAAAATCCATGGACCTCGAGTATGATTTTGCTACATGGAAGGACTTTTCTTTAAAATGACCATTGCTTAGCCGATCCAGGTCGTCCGCGCGCTTGATCTGACGGCCGGGAGTTGCTGGCGACGTGGCTAGTTTCATTGGCCTCCTTATTAGCCTAGAATCATACAAAACTATATAAGTGATCCCCACTAAGGGACTTCTCTGCATCCTCAGCGATCCACGTCATGTGCTCACGTCATCGCCCCCACCACCCCGCGGCGCCCCTTCCTTCTCCACCTACAGCGCTGCTTCGTTCTCCACCGCAACGCGCCTTGAATCCCGACCGCCGCCCACTCGCATCGCCACCACCGCTGACACCTCGCCTCCCCACCATCGCATTTATAAAACGTCCGCACAACACGAAGAGGGGGAGAGAGAGCAGCCGACGGACAGCTAGAGGTGAGGAAGCCGCACCTGGTGGCAGAGGATGCCGCACGCCAGTTGGCGGTGAGAAGATGTGCGGGCCGCGCCTGGTGGATCAGGAGGTCGCACGTCGCGGAGGCCGGGCCTACCAGGGAGGAGGGCGCCTCCTCGCTCGGCCTCGAACCCGCTGCTGGATTCGGCCTGAAGGAGGAGGCCGCCGCCGCCGAGGAAGTTCGCCGGGAGGAGGAGGCCGCCACGAGCCCGCGTCTCGCCTCCTCACCCGGCCTTGACCCGCCACCATGCTCTGTCCGTAGGGGGAAAGGAGGAGGAACAAGGAAGTGAGGGAAGGAGGAAGGCGTCGCTGCACCACCATATGCCGCCCGCGCTTCCGTCAAGCTGCTCTCGCCGGCAGTGAGGGAAGTCGCGGGCGCCGGCGGCGGGATCTCGAGCGTCGACGCGTGGACGGAGGCAGCAGGTACGGGAAGAAAGCAAAGGTCGTTGACTTTCGTATAGGAGGACTTCAGATGCACGACATATGGGCCTAGCAGCTTTTACAAGCCTGTTTATGTTATCGGCCACAACCCACATAAGAGCAACTCCAACAGATCCTTTATACTGTTTTCCATCGGTAAAAAATAAAGAAAAACCGCCGAACGCTTGTTCCAACAGTCTCGGTAGAATGCAGGCTCGCAATCTCCCTCACCAATCTCCTCCTACCGCTCGCGACCTTTGGCGAGCGTGGCCGCTCGCAATAGCCCTTCGGATCTCGCGCCTCGATCCCTCCCGCCCTCTTCTCGCACCAAAATCCAATTCCTGCAGAACATCGCACGCGCGTCCGTCGCTGCCTCAGCCGTCGGAGCCAGGAGCCACCACCGGCCGCCGCCCGATTCGCAGGGGAGGAGGTCAGACGGCGCTGCCGCCTCCATGGACGTCGGTCCTGGAGGGGCCGGGGCCTTGCCTGGCCGTGGTGGCAACTCCGCCACAGGTGGTGCAGCGCTTGGACTGGGAGGAGGAACAGCGCCTGCGGCGGAGAGGAGGTCGGGCAGCGGCGCCGCCTCCATGGACGCCGGTGAGGCCGGTCCCGGACGGGCCGAGCCTTGCTGGCCGCGGCGACGACTCTGATGTCGCGCGACGCATGGGGGAGGTAGAGGTCGGGTGGCGCCGCCGTCTCCAGCGACGCCGATCTAGGAGGCGCCGGTGCCTTGCCTGGCCGCGGGGGATATCCGGCGCGCGGGGCAACTCCGGCAGGCAGTCGGTCGGCAGCAGGCTGGTGGAGAGGGAGGAAGAGAGAGGATAAGAAAGATGGGGTGGGGAATGGATAAGGTTGAGATAGGGAAGACTAGAGACTGACATGTGGGACCTACTCAATTGGAAAGTTCAATTTTAAAGAGACTGTTGGATCATCTTATAGAATTATGAAGTTTTCTATTTTTACAAAGTGCTGAAACTCTAAATTTAGCTAGGAAGAATAGAGAGACTGTTGGAGTTGCTCTAAGGTCTGCTCTTTTTTTTTTTTGAAAGATAGTAGCTCCGGATTGCTAATCATTTACCCTCATGTAAAAAAAAAAATCAAATCTTCACTTTTCCTAATGCATCAAATAATTATTAGAATCTTAAAATTCACTTTTTCCAAGTATATCAAATAATGATAGAAAATTAATCAATATATCCCGCAGCAACGCACGGAAAATCACCTAGTACTAATAAGAGATTGTCCACACGGCTGGTGACAGTTACCGCTTCAACTTTTGTATCTTTGAGAGAGAAAAAACAACATTACGTTTTTGCCTCTAGATCAAAAAATTTTTATCGCACAATTAGATATAGGATTACACTATTGCATCCACGGTGGACGTTATTGCATCACAGTTGGAGAGATGGCGGTGGGCATTTGGGATTGCAAAAGGTGCAGTTGGATCGGCACCCTTGCATCGTCAGGTGGCAATGCTCTTTCCGAGAATTATCTGGACAGCAGTAGCAGTCGCTCCCGTTTATTATATCGAAGAAATGACAGTGGGACTTGCTGCAAAAAATGAACTGAAGCTTTCTCTCATATGATGATGTGGTGTTGACGGAAGTAGTGATGGTATCCCGTAGTTGATGGCGACCTACAGTTTCTATATATGTTAATAACAACCTCTAGTATAATAAGAAAAAACAATCACGTGCGGCATGGATACTTACAGTACACAGCAGGGAATACTAAGGATCCAATAGCCGTAGCGGACAAGCACACGATCATGGCCTTGTTGCCCTTCATAATGTGTTTATATATCTTTTTTTGACAGGTCAATGTGTTTATCTTTGCAACAGGACTGCGCCAACGATGAGAAAACGCACAATATATGGTTGGATGTGAGAAATGAGAAATCGCTCACCCCTCCATATATATAGTAGAGAAGAGTCTGCAGAGCATTAAGAGCATGCTTGGTTTGCTTCCAATTTTTGCCCAGCCAAAATGAGTGTATGCCAAAATGAAGGCTCACAAAAATCAGGCCATGCCAAAACCCAAAACTAGGGTAAGAAATTTAGGTATCAATTGATTTAGTGCTAAAATGTGACAATTAGCTATACCTTTTTCTTTAAGAAATTTTTAGTAACTTGCCATATTTGACTAAAAAACCTTGGCATGCCACTTATTTTTTGAGTAAAATATGTATATAACTTTTCAACTCGGTAATGTTTTCAGAAAAACACAAAAGACAAGAAAACGAAAATGAAAAAAAGCAGACCCTCAGCTTCTCCCGGCACTCACTTGCCCTTGTACCCCACCTGATGCAAGTATAGTATTCCAAACGGGCTGTCCGGGCCTAGCCCGGCCCTAGCCTGATCTGGCCCGGCACTATGCGGCTCGACACTATGCAACCCGATGGATTCTCCGTGCCGGGCCGTGGCGGGCCTCGTGCCTGACTGTCGGACCAGGCCCGGCCCTATGGCCTATTTTTTGGATCGGGCCGGCACGACACCGAGGACTGGCCCGATGGGTCGCGACCGGGACGGCACTATCGATGGCGTCCCTCGGCGGCGGAGGTGGAGGCCGGCGCCCCACGGCAACGGTTGGATCTCTGGCATCCCAGGGCAGAGGCGGACGGTGCAGCTAGCCCGACGCGTGGAGGTGGAGGCCGATGCTCCTCGACGCGGCCGGAGCTCCGGCATCCCGGGGCAGAGGGGGACGACACAGCCCGACGTGTGGAGGCGGAGGCCAGCGCGACGCACGAAGGCGCGGCCGGAGCTCCGGCGCCCCGCAGCAGAGACGGCGTAGGCCAGCGCGGCCGCCCGACCTCCGTCCCCCGCGGCGGGATCGAGAGGAGCCGAGGAGCAAGGGGGCGGCGGCGGGATAGGGAGGAGGAGCAGGGGGCGGTTGGACTCTGGAACTGGAGAATCTCCGGCCCCGCGGCGGGATCGAGGGAAAGCGGAGGAGGAGCAAGGGGGCGCCGCCAGGATGGGGAGGGGGTGGCGTTCTGAGTGGTCTAATAATGTCTTTGCTGGTTTCTCATAAGCGTATCTTCTCCCACCCAGCTTGATTCAGCTAAAGCCCACCTTCTTTTTGTAGGATTTCTATTTTTTTTCTGTTAGATCTGGCTCGATCCCTTGAATCCACTTAACACTAGCTATCGCAACATAGGCATGCAGGAGACCCTCACTTCTGACTTGAATCTCTGATTCTTTCAAGTGATTCTTTTCTTTGAGATCGATACCTCATCCTCTCTTGACTATGTTACACTTGCGGAGACAACCACTTTTTCTCAAGTGGAACTAGAAGCTTCTCTTCCCTTGTTGGCTTGGCTTACAAAAGCGGGTTCACTCTCAGAACGATAAGTAGATCTCACATCTTCGTTCCTAGTCAAGAGATGGGGAAAGTAGGCATATGAACGGTAGGAAGGCTCCTGCATCTTTGCCAAGGATTATTACCGCGGGGACAGGAACTCTGAGCTGGGGATGGGGGGAAATTAGGGTCGTTGGTATATATATGATATGGGAAATTGACATTGGGACGCCTTTTGGGCCGCTCAAAATCGGGTCGTGTCTCGGGCCGGCACTATGGGCTGAAGTGGCGACCCGAGCACTATTAACCTATCGTGCCGGGCTGACACTAAGCACTATTGATTTTGCCTCAGGCGGGGCTAGGGCCGTGCTTTTTAGAGTCGTGCCTCGTGCCGCCAATCGTGTCCAGCCTATTTAGAATACTATAGATGCAAGTGACCACATGGGAGGAGTGTGTGTGAGAGAGTGTATGAAATCTGGACGAGACAGGAAGGGGATGGGAATCAGCGGTGTGTTGTGGGCCCATGCACGTGGTTGCCTAGTTGCTGTCTGTAGGTGGATGTTTCACGGAAGTAGAAGACCCCAGGAAGTGGGCTGGTCCGATTGGTCGCTGGCTCATTTACAAGAGTGCGAGTGTGGAATTGATTTTTTGCAGTTGGTAGCGCGTAGGGCTGGATGTCGAGCCGGCTCGGCTCTGATCGCTTCAGCTCGTTACGATAACGAGCTGGATCGGCTCGGCTCGGCTCGGCTCGTTATCTAAACGAGCCGGAGAGCTGGCTCGACTCGGCTTGTGAGAAGCTCGAGCTGGCTCGTTAAGCTCGCGAGCCATTGGTTCCACCGTTCACCAGCATCAAGTGGCGGAGCCACCACTATGACAAGCTAGGGCGGCCGCCACACCTGCCCGCTGGCATAGAGCCACCTAATCACCAATTAGCAGTATACTTAGCACTAATAAGCTCAGAAAAATAAAGTTTAGTTAACCTAATTACATCATGCATGCAGCACAGAAGGATGTCACGTCCAGCCTTTCTCGCTACGCCTGTCACTAGATATTGTTGTCCTGTCACCTTCGACTTTTTATTTAGAATGAATCTTCGTCGGACATCTAGTTGCACTTAGTGCTTCTATAGTATGTTCATCCAACTATTCACTTGGAATGTTTGAAATTTTTATACAACTATTCACATGATGATATCTAGTATATTTATACATATTTGATGACTATATCTATAATTAGTAGTAGTAACTTTGCCATAGGTAAATTTTGCTACTACTTGGCCACTGCTAGCATCTGCTCTCTGGATTCATATGCATCCGTTTACAAGGGAAATCAACCTAAATCCGAGGCTCCAGGAGCTAATTCGTGCAAAACGAAGCAAACAAAATCAATGATATGAGCAGCAGGCGAGACGTCACTTGACATTGTGACAAATCCAAGCGGATTGCAGAGAAGGCTTACTTGAGCAAATTCTCAGTGCAGTTAATTGCATGTCCCGAGTGCAGTTAGGTCTCGTTTAGTTCCTGAGGTAAAAATTTTGGGTTCTCTTTCAATGTCTATTAGGAATATTGAACGTAGATTAGCTAAAAAAATAATTACACGAATGGACCGGAAATTGCAAGATGAATCTATTAAGTCTAATTAATTCATCATTAGAAATTGATTACTGTAGCATGATATTGTCTAATCTTGGCATAATTAGGCTCGTTAGATTCATCTCGAAAATTAAGATCGGGGTTGTTGACGGGACCTAATATTATGGGTACCCAAAGACAACGATTACGAGCGACTATCACAGCTACGATGACCCCGGCATATTTTTTTGTGGCTTTCTGGATTTATTTTCATGAAGGAAAACGGCTCCAAATCAAATGGTATTACGAGAATTATTTTTGTGAAGGAAAACGGCCAATTACCACCTCCATCACCTCACGTACAAGCCACTTCCGACAAGTTAGAAGCCTTCCCGAGTGGTATGCATGCACCAGGTGTCAAGGGCAATCACACATGGCAACAACAGCCAGCAGGAACCAAGAGCGGTGGGACCCGCTGCATGGGAAAAGACCTCTCCCTTTACAGCTGTTGTACATGCACAACCTCTCTCTCTTTTTCTCTCTCTTCACTAATGTAGTCTGCCCCTACCTGGCACGCCAACTGTCGGGGTTCTCTACCGCTGAGTAGTAAATTTGTATCGGATCGTATGTTCGACCCGGATGGTTAGCGCGAGAGACGCCGGGATTTAGACTGGTTCGGGCCTCTGAGGAGTAATACCCTACGTCCAGTATCGAGCTGCCGTGTTCTTGCGCTAGGAGTGTTTGTAGTAGGGTTACAAACTGGTCGGGAGAGGGTATTGAGCCCAAGTCCCTGGAGTGTGGGTGTTCGGTTCGTCAATCTTTGTAACGGTTGCCCTCCTCTCCTTTTATAGACGTAAGGGTGAGGGGCAAAAGGGGAAAGGAAAAAGAGCTACAGTACTGCATGGCTGGGAGGTCTTCTCATACGTCGCCGTCTGCCAGGAGGCATTAAAGGGGAGATGAGCTGTTGTGGAGTTCGGAGCCGCCGCGTGTCAGGGTGGTGCTGTTCATTCCGAGTACTTGGCGGTGTGAAGGACCGGAACGGCGAACCAGAGAGGGGGGGAGTGAATGGGAGCCGATAAAAATTCTACTCAAGAATTCGGCTTATGAACCCAATTTCACTTGGACACCTCCGCAAGCTTCTCTTGCCAAGTCCACGTAGCCACTGGAGTGCTACTGAACCTAGGAGCAAGATCCAACCAACAGCAACACACAACACGCAGCAGAAAACAACACAAGACTGCTGCTGGCAACCAAAACCGGTCAGGAACCAAAACCGGTCAGGCCGGTTTCCGAAACCGGTCAGACCGCTTCTCTTGGACTTAGCCTCTCGTAGGCAGGGGAAACCGGTCAGGCCGGTTTGGCAAACCGGTCAGGCCGGTTTTGTCCAGGAGATCCCCAAAAGACCTTCGAGGCCAAAACTGCTCCAAAACACATCAAGAACCTCTCCACTTTTGAACAAGAAAAGCCATAGCACAAACAAGACTCTCCTGCTCAAAAACCTTCACGACAGCCCACTGGGGCTAAACCGGTCAGACCGGTTTGGAAAATCGGTCAGGCCTGTTTTGCCTGGACAGTCGGGAAGAACTCAACCCGCGGGAAAAACCTAGCCTTCATCTCAATCGATCTCCCGATTCGTTCCACGGATCAAAGTGAGACTTTGGGGATAGCTGGGGTACCTCGTGGGCTACCTTTGGCTAGAAGCTCGGTCCCCAAAACCTACTCCATCAAGAGGAATCGGAAGTCAACCCTTAAGAACACCTTCCCATGGAATCTACCGAAAACCACCAAATTGAAGCCGTTTCGGAGGGTTTGTTGGAGCAAGATCACCAAGCAAAGAGGCACAAGGTCCTCATACGTGACATCCAACAAGAATCCCTCAAAGAAACGCCCCCAAAACTTCTCCACGAAAAATCCAAGAAAAGGCTCCGAAAATCACCAAAAAGGGAAAACGGGAAGAACACAATCAAGCCTTGAGGAATCACGCCGAATCATCTATACATACCATGAAGGTTCATACAAGGCCTAGCTTCCGCCCGATCATCCTTCCCTCTCACAAGATCTCACCATGAAGCTCTCAAGCTAATCCTAGAAATCCTAAAGAAAATAGGAAGGAAAATAGCAAAGGGAAAATGAGCTAGGGTCCCAAGAGATGGCTGCCATCCTCTCACCACTTGGGTTATATGGAGGCAAGCCGAAAGACTAAAATACCCCTAAGGCCTAAACTAGGATACACACCCACCAAGGGCACTTTGGGAAATTGTCTTCGTAACACCATCGGACGGATGCCCGGCGACTGCACTTCGCTTAGCCTCGACGCAAGCCTTGCGATCCCGATGCGTGTCCTCCGCTTCGAAGCTTCCGGCGCCCTGCGACCCCAAACCGGTCAGACCGGTTTCCCAAACCGATCAGGCCGGTTTGGGCCTGTCAGCCACACCCGGTCTTCGGCCTCGGCTTTGTGGCTCAGCCGAGTAACTCGGTGGTTTTCTGGTGAACCACCGCAAACCCCGCGAACTTGATGTAGCCTCCGCCAATCACCACTCATGACTCGGCTTCCACGAAGTCCCGGCTCGACCTTGGTTTTGAGGCTCAACCAAGAAACCGTCCACCGACTTCATCTTGCTGTTCTTGCCACCATGCGGCCCGCACTTGACCCCGCTGGCCACCGGGTCCCTCGAACCAAGCCTACTTATCTTCTCCACACCTGGAGGCCTCACCGGCGACGACCTTTCGCGCTTGTTCTTCACCTGCACCAACACCAGTCAAGCCGCAACCTGCACCTGCAATACTTAGCCAAGAATCAGTCCACACAACGTTGTCAATCACTCATCACACCAGGAAGCGACCATCCACCGGTCTTCGAACCACACATGGTCCTCAATCTGCCCCTTAATGAGTGCATTGACAACACACACATTTGGTAACCAAAGAGAAAAGGAAAAAGAAAAGAAACGACCAAAGAAACTCAAACAAGCGATCGAAAGCCAAACAAAGGCAAAGAGCAAGATCACTTGAAAGAGGAAAGACTTGGTCCCCTTAGGTAAGGGCAACGACTCGACACAACCGAGTCAAAAAAACAAGCTCAAGCAAAGAGCATAAACCACCAAAGCATACAAGAGCTCCCCCTGCACATATGCATACTCCCCCTGAACATGTGCCAACACTGGGCACAAACCGGTCAGGTCGGTTTCCCAAACTGGTCAGGCCGGTTCCACCAAACCGGTCAGGCCGGTTCCCAAAACCGGTAAGGCCGATTTACCCAGCAGAAACACCCCCCAAAAACCAAAAATGCAAAAGAAATGCACAAGCTCCCCCTTGACTGTTGGGATAGGTTCTAGGGATGCAATGCAACTTTTCTCAACCAGCATTTCTCCCCCTTGTTGCCAATGCATGAATCAAGGCTCAAATTTGGAAAAGATGCAACTAGAGCTTCTCAAATAGACAAAATTCATCACAAGATGTTACATATGATCAAATGAGCAAGTTAGATACTCTACAGCATCGTATGAACATCAACTACATGATCACCAAGTTTCACAACCATTGGATAATGCTAAGAAAGAATTGAGCATTTTTGCGAAAAATCACCCTCTCATGAGCAAAGTTCTAAGCATGATCAAAACATGTCAAAATGGCAAAGCCACACAAACTTCATGCTAGGACAACCATTCTAATCATAAGACCACCATAAACACCCACAAGCACCTCATGTCATGTCAAAGCATACCGAGCCATGTGCCTACTTCTATGTATGAGACTTCTCATTGGTAGGCATCATGTAACGGTTTAGCACCCAAAAGCAAGTAAATTAAGCACATATGACATGGGAGCACATTTTCCAAGCAATTTACATTTCATTTTCAGATTTATAATTGGTACATGAAATATCTTTGCGACAAAAAGGAACTTATGCCCCTCCACAAGATGAAGCATGGGGGCTAAATATTCATGATGGCAAATGAGCCTTTGGCCCCATATGATCAAAATAAGCTATCCAACCACAAATTAAGCATAGCCAAACCACTAAAACATGTCAAGATCATATAAAGGCATTTACCCACAAGAGAGCATACACATGACTTTTTTGAAAAACATAGCTATAACCATGGATATAAATCAATATCATCAAGAGCTAAGCCACACTATGCCATATCATACCAAACTAGCTCACAAGATCATATATAGCATGTCATGGTGAACAATGTATATAGGAGAAGCCTTTCCTACCAAATGCATATGATACAAAATGCATGCAACCTAAGATACAAAGATGCTTACACATCATGTTACACATGCCATGCAAATGCAAGAATGCATAAAAGGAAAGCTATACATATGCTACAAAGGAGCTCCCACACACCAACTCAAGAAATCAAACAAACACCAAGCTCCCCCCGCAAACGAGTGAAAGTTGCCTGATCTAGGGGTTTGGTGAAAATATCGGCTAGCTGGTCATGTGTGGGTACATGGATCAAAGCGATTTTCCCTTTCTCTACGTTGTCTCTCAGGAAATGATACCTCACTTCTATGTGCTTGGTTTTGGAATGGAGCACTGGGTTCTTTGTAACACTTATGGCACTTGTGCTATCACATTGAAGTGGGACATGGGTATACTCCTCACCAAAGTCGCTCATGGTGTATGTGATCCAAAGGAGCTGAGAGCAACAACTAGCTGCGGCAACGTATTCGACTTCGGTTGTAGATTGAGCAACACTCGACTGTTTGCGGGAAAACCAAGACACCAAAGAAGAACCTAAAAACTGGCAAGTCCCAGAAGTGGACTTCCTATCCAACCGACACCCGGCAAAATCCGCATCCGAAAATCCATGAAGAGCCAAAGAAGAAGACGCGGAGTACCAAAGACCGAAGTTGAGAGTGTGTCGCAAATACCTGAATATGCGCTTGACTGCTTGCCGATGCGAAGTCCTCGGAGACGCTTGAAAACGAGCGCACAGACATACCGAGAATTGGATGTCCGGCCTCGTCGCCGTCAAGTAGAGGAGTGACCCGATCATGCTCCGGTACTCCTTCTGGTCCACGTGTTCACCTTCCTCGTCCGCATCAAGAGCTGTAGTCGTACTCATAGGCGTCGCCATGGCCTTAGAGTCCTCCATCTTGAACTTCCTCACAATGTCCTTGGTGTACTTAGCTTGGTGCACAAATGTTCCTTCCTTTGATTGCTTGATCTGTAGCCCGAGGAAGAACTGCAACTCACCCATCATGCTCATCTCAAATTCCCTGCTCATGTCCTCTGCAAACCTTGCAACAAGAGATTTAGACGAGCCACCAAAGACAATATCATCCACGTATACCTGCACAATCAGGATATCTCTGCCCTGCCTGAGGAGAAACAAGGTCTGATCGACCTTCCCCATCTCAAACCCTCTCTCAAACAGGAACCCCCTCAACCTACCGTACCAAGCTCTAGGCGCCTGCTTCAACCCATACAACGCCTTCCTCAACTTATACACTCGGTGGGGGTACTTCTCACTCTCAAACCCCGGTGGTTGCCTCACATACACTACTTCCTCCAATACACCGTTTAGGAAAGCACTCTTGACGTCCATCTGGTACAACTTGAACCCTTTAGCTACGGAAAAGGCTAGAAGGATCTTGATCGCCTCCAAACGAGCTACGGGAGCAAAGGTCTCCTCGTAGTCGATCCCCTCTTTCTGTGAGTACCCCTAAGCAACAAGTCTTGACTTGTTCCTCACCACTTCTCCTTTCTCTCCCTCTTTGTTCTTCCACACCCATTTTGTCCCAATCGGCTTACACCCTGGGGGAGGGTCAACCAACTCCCAAACTTGGTTCCTCTCAAAATTCTCCAACTCCTCATGCATCGAATTAACCCAATTGTGATCAGATAGCGCGTGTCTAATGTCCTTGGGCTGAAAGGTGGCAACAAAAGTAGCATGAGCGAAATGAGAATTGTTCCGAACCCTCGACCCTGTAGTACATTCATTCATGTCGCCGATGATCCTCAAAGCTGGGTGATCCACTTGCACTCGCCGGGGAGGTTCTCGCCTTGATGCTACCTCCCCCTCAACAGCAGCTTCCTCTTGAACTGGGTTTGTCGTTGTAGGTGTGGGAGAGGGGCCGTCCACCACCGTAGTCGAAATAGTAGGTACATGCTCAGCCGCGGGCACCACACCGCCATCTTCATCATCTCCATGTTCATAGTCCTCCTCCTGGAAAATCTCCTCGCCAAGTTCGTCGTCACCTGCACAGTCAAAGACAAGCTGACTACGTGGCTGTGTCTCGTCGAAAGTTACCTCGCAAGTCTCCACGATTTGGTTAGTTTCAAGATTGAGCACTCGAAAGGCTCTAGAATGAGATGCGTAACCAAAGAAAATGCCATCGACAGATCTAGCCTCGAACTTGTCCAACTTCTTACCTTTCTTCAGGATGAAGTATTTGCACCCAAACACATGGAAGTGACTCACCTTAGGTGTGCGCCCGTGCATCAACTCATAGCACGTTTTCTTCTTGTGAACCCTGAGGTAAATCCTGTTCGACACATAGCACGCGGTATTCACCGCCTCAGCCCAGAACCTTCTCGGAGTCCTATGCTCATCAAGCATCGTCTGAGCCATTTCGCACAAGGTTCTGTTTTTCCTTTCCACCACGCCGTTCTGGGGAGGCGTATACGGACTCGAAAACTGGTGTTCAAGACCCAAGTCATGGCAAAAGGTTTCGAAGCGAGAGTTTCTAAATTCCGAGCCATTGTCACTGCGAATCGCTCGTATGGCATCTCCGTGCCTCTCGTTCCTTAACCTCAAGACAAGATCTCGAACAAAACCAAACGTCTCCCCTTTCTCCTCAAGAAAGAAAACCCATGCATACCGAGAGTAGTCGTCCACCACAACCAGGACGTACCACTTCCCACCCACAGATCGCACACAAGCTGGGCCAACAAGGTCCATATGGAGCAGCTCGCATGGACGCTCCGTCATCACATCGGTGAGGGGTGGATGGGAAGAAGCTACCATCTTAGCATGCCGACACGGCGCACAAACCAGCTCTTTTTCAAACCTCAGCCGTTGCAATCCTCGGACCAAATTGAGTTTACTCAAGCGAGACAAAAGGTCAAAGCTTAAGTGACCCAACTTCCTATGCCACTTCCACAACTCACTCGAAGAACCAGCCAAGAAACAACGCTCCACACCAGAAGACTGAGAGAAATCAGCTCGAAACACTTGACCCTCGGGAACGACCATGCACACAAGGTCGCCTCGAGAATCCAAAATCCGAGAACCACCAAGCCGAAACAACACCTCAAAGCCCTCATCCAAAAGCTGGGACACGGAAAGCAAATTGAACCCGAGCGATTGAACAAGAGCAACACGCCTGAGAGTGACCTTGTCACTTACCTTAATCTCACCTTCTGAAAGCACACGCCCTCGCCCATTGTCCCCAAAGGTGATGTATGTCTTGGACACCACCGGGACGAGACTTGAGAACCACCCCTTGTCTCCGGTCATATGCCTCGAGCAACCGGAGTCAATCAACCAAACGTTCCTCAAGTCTCCCACCTGAAATTCAAAAACGAGAACGTGAGTGAACAAACGACTCTGCACTGGGGTTAGTACCAAAAGAGTAAAACCAGTGCCGAGCCATTTGCTCCAAAGTAGGGTTAGCACAAACCAAATCATCACGCCTATCAAAGCTACCACCACGAAAACCACCACGAGAACCACCACTAGGGAACCACTCCTGTCTCGCTGGAGGAGAACGAAAACCACGAAAGGAAGACCGTGGACCGTTCCTCCTCTCCATCGCAAAGCTACGACTCCTCCCACCATCGTATTGAGCACGAGGTGGAGAACGTCTAGCAAACTGACCACCACCAGACTCTCCATGCCAAACATCTGGACCACGATCAAAGGACCTAAACCGAGCCTCATCCCGAGCACGAAAACCAAACTGGTCACCCTGCTGTCTCCAAACCGGTCTGACCGGTTCTGGAACCGGTCTGACCGGTTTCGCTGTGTGAGCAACCCAAACCGGTCTGACCGGTTTCCAAACCGGTCTGGCCGATTTCATCCCTCCAGCAAGGTCCCTTCCTCCCAAAGTACTCTTTTCTCCCCAAGCCGGAACAGTGCGCACAATGGCCTTACCCCTAGGCAGTGGCATACGAGACTCAGGCACACCATGAGGTGGGTTGTACCTGTCCTTGTTTGCCCACTCCTTAGCCATTCTCTCCTCTCGCTTCCTCTTGAAGTAAAACTCTCCTTTGTGACCATCTCTCCCACAATAGTCACAATGAAACCGGATAGGTCTTGGCTTTGGTATTGGTTGAGGTTTCTCACTCGGTTTCTCTCCACTCGGCTTCTCACTCTTCTCTTCACTAGACTTCACACTCTCTTTCCCAAAGAACTCATTCCCCAAGTTACTCTTGAACTTGATAGGTTTCTGGAAATCATTTGTGGAGTGAGGGAATATGGGAGGATCTGGGGTTGTGTCAAGTTTGTTTCTTAGTGGGTTGGGTTTAGGAGCATAGGCATTTTTGTGAAAGGTTTTTGGTGGAGCTTGGATATCACCAATCTTCTCTCCTCCCTCACCACTACACTCTCCAACCTTCTCCGAACCAAGTGCTTGCCCGTCATAGCGCTTGTATGCCTCAATCATCATCCTAAGCTGCGGTTCATGACCCGACAACCAACCCATCATTTTTCTCAACTCATCATTCTCATCCTGCAAGCGATCCACATAATGTGCAAGTTCCAGATTTTTCAAAGCATGCACTTCACAAGTAGAGCAAGAAGTGGGAACAGGTTCTTTCAACTTAGCCTCAAGCAAAACAGTATAAGTATGCATCTCATCAATCTTTTCATGCAAAACAGGGCAAGAAGTGCAAGCACCTAGCAAAGCAGGTCTAGACTTAAGCTCAGCCACTTCAACCCTAAGCACATCTAGTTCATCACAAGTAGAAGCATGCTTATCCTTAAGGGCAGTAAGGTCAGCTAGGTACACAGAGCAATCACAACAATCAACCTCATCAGAAACCACAGGTGAAGCCTTAAGCGAATCAATCTCAAGCTTAGCATCTAAGTTCTGGGTTTCTAGCTCAGCCACACGGTTCCTAGCATCTTCTAGTGAGGCCATAAGCTCTTTCCTCAACTTCTTTGCCTCTCTAAGCATGTCATCATGATTATCAAGCAACTTGCCAAGACGCTCGTTCTCCTCACGCAAGAAGGGAAGCTCGTCACGTACCTCGTCGTCGGAGTCGGAGTCCGAGTCGCTCTGGTGACTCTTCTTGCTGCCGGAGCTACGAGCCATGCCGCAGAAGCCATCGCGTGCGAAGCAGCTCAGCCCGCTCAAGTTCTTGGATGACTTCTTGTTCTTGCGTCGATCACCTTCGTCTTCACTGCTACTCGAGCTCGAGGAAGAGTAGGCGGAGCTGGAGTCGACGTCGCTCGCTCCGACCATCGCTCGGGCCTTCCTGCCGCGGCCGTCCTTCTTCCTCGACCGTCGCTCGTCCTTGTGCTTGTTCTTGTGCTTGTGATCGCGCCTCGATCGGTACTTGCCGTCCTTGCTCGACCGGTGCTTGTAGCCGTCCTTGCTCTCCATCTTCTCCGAACAGTCGGCGACAAAGTGTCCCGACTTGCCGCACTGAAAGCACGTCCGTGCTGTCCTCCTCGTGTTCACCCGGTTCTCGTGCAGCCTCTCGAACCGCCTGGTCAGCAACGCCAGCTCGTCCTCTCCAAGCACGTCGAACTCCTCGTCTGGCAAAGTCATCAAAGAAGACAAAGAGTACATCCTGGAAGATGTGTTAGCATTAGACTTAGCACCTTTGCCACCGACAAGAGCAAGACTATGGGAATCAGTCGGGCTCTCGAGACGGGCTGTCAAACCCCGATCAACCTCAGCAGACTTAAGCTTGGAAAACAGGTCGTTCACCGTCAGAGTGGTGTACTTCTCGGACTCAAGAATGGCCTCGACCTTTCCATCCCACACGGTACGATCCAGCGTGTGTAAGAGCTTCACAGCCCTATCATGGTCATCGTACGGGAGGACGTCGACATTGACCCTCATGTTGTTGACAACCACCGTGAACCAATGGAACAAGGCATCAATAGACTCACCGGGGAGATGAGTGAAGTTCTCATACTCTCTCCGGTAAGTCGCATACAACCGTGACTGAACCTCAGCATTCCCAGCATGAGCATTCTTCAGCTCCAACCAAATCCTACATGCTAGGTCCTCTGTACGCACCCGATCGAATTCGGATTGACACAGAGCACGAAACAAGTAGTCGACCGCCTTGTTGTTGGCATCAAACATGTCTCTCGATCCAGGAGCTAGGAAGTTAATCGGATGAACATAAGTTGTGTTCACCGTAACATCCCAAAGGATCTGTCCCTTACCACGGAGAAACGCAACCATCCGTCTCTGCCACATGTGGTAGTTCTTTCCATCGAAGTGCGGAGGACCCGATCCCCGTTCCTGGTACGCCATCTTTAGATCTTAGACTGGTTAGAGTCAATCAAGACCCATAACCGGCTCTGATACCACTTGAAGAACCGGAACAACGAACCAGAGAGGGGGGGAGTGAATGGGAGCCGATAAAAATTCTACTCAAAAATTCGGCCTATGAACCCAATTTCACTTGGACACCTCCGCAAGCTTCTCTTGCCAAGTCCACGTAGCCACTGGAGTGCTACTGAACCTAGGAGCAAGATCCAACCAACAGCAACACACAACACGCAGCAGAAAACAACACAAGACTGCTGCTGGCAACCAAAACCGGTCAGGCCGGTTTCTGAAACCGGTCAGACCGCTTCTCTGGGACTTAGCCTCTCACAGGCAGGGGAAACCGGTCAGGCCGGTTTGGCAAACCGGTCAGGCCGGTTTTGTCCAGGAGATCCCCAAAAGACCTTCGAGGCCAAAACTGCCCCAAAACACCTCAAGAACCTCTCCACCTTTGAACAAGAAAAGCCATAGCACAAACAAGACTCTCCTGCTCAAAAACCTTCACGACAGCCCACTGGGGCTAAACCGGTCAGACTGGTTTGGAAAACCAGTCAGGCCGGTTTTGCCTGGACAGTCGGGAAGAACTCAACCCACGGGAAAAACCTAGCCTTCACCACAATCGATCTCCCGATTCGTTCCACGAATCAAAGTGAGACTTTGGGGATAGCTGGGGTACCTCGTGGGCTACCTTTGGCTAGAAGCTCGGTCCCCAAAACCTACTCAATCAAGAGGAATCAGAAGTCAACCCTCAAGAACACCTTCCCATGGAATCCACTGAAAACCACCAAATTGAAGCCGTTTCGGAGGGTTTGTTGGAGCAAGATCACCAAGCAAAGAGGCACAATGTCCTCATACGTGACATCCAATAAGAATCCCTCAAAGAAATGCCCCCAAAACTTCCCCACGAAAAATCCAAGAAAAGGCTCCGAAAATCACCAAAAAGAGAAAACGGGAAGAACACAATCAAGCCTTCAGGAACCACGCCGAATCATCTATACACACCATGAAGGTTCATACAAGGTCTAGCTTCCGCCCGATCATCCTTCTCTCTCACAAGATCTCACCATGAAGCTCTCAAGCTAGTCCTAGAAATCCTAAGGAAAATAGGAAGGAAAATAGCAAAGGGAAAATGAGCTAGGGTTCCAAGAGATGGCTGCCATCCTCTCACCATTTGGGTTATATGGAGGCAAGCCGAAAGACTAAAATGCCCCTAAGGCCTAAACTAGGATACACGCCCACCAAGGGCACTTCGGGAAATTGTCTTCGTAACACCATCGGACGGATGCCCGGCGACCGCACTTCGCTTAGCCTCGACGCAAGCCTTGCGATCCGGACGCGTGTCCTCCGCTTCGAAGCTTCCGGCGCCCTGCGACCCCAAACCGGTCAGACCGGTTTCCCAAACCGGTCAGGTCGGTTTTGGCCTGTCAGCCACACCCGGTCTTCGGCCTCGGCTTTGTGGCTCAGCCGAGTAATCCGGTGGTTTTCTGGTGAACCACCGCAAACCCCGCGAACTTGATGTAGCCTCCGCCAATCACCACTCATCACTCGGCTCCCACGAAGTCCCGGCTCGACCTTGGTTTTGAGGCTCAACCAAGAAACCATCCACCGACTTCATCTTGCTGTTCTTGCCACCATGCGGCCCGCACTTGACCCCGCTGACCACCGGGTCCCTCGAACCAAGCCTACTTGTCTTCTCCACACCTGGAGGCCTCACCGGCGACGACCTTTCGCGCTTGTTCTTCACCTGCACCAACACCAGTCAAGCTGCAACCTGCACCTGCAATACTTAGCCAAGAATCTGTCCACACAACATTGTCAATCACTCATCACACCAGGAAGCGACCATCCACCGGTCCTTGAACCACACATGGTCCTCACGGTGCCTCCGAGTTCTTCCGTGGTGACTCAACCTGCTTGAGCGCGAGCTGAGCCCGCCACGTTAAGGCCTAATAGTAGGTAGGCGGTAGTTATAGAGGGCACTCAAGTGCCTCTGACGGAGTTGGCGTGCTGCAGGGCCGGACGGGACGGCGCGTCGGGGGCCGCGCGGCTGAACAGTGTCGTATTACGGCTCTTGTCAGAGCTGGCCGCCCGCGCGCCGTCCGCGCCGCGCGGCTGAACAGTGTCGTATTACGGCTCTTGTCAGAGCTGGCCGCCCGCGCGCCGTCCCGTCCGGCCCTTGCAACATTTTTTAGAAATGTTGGACAACATTATTCTCCATTTTTTTTAGACTTCTTCCAACATTTTTCAGAAATGTTACAATATTTTTAAAAAATGTTGGTTTCGTCAACTATTTTTCGTCAACATTTTGCAACATTTTTTTAGAAAAGTTGGTTTGGTCAACTATTTGCAAAATGTTGCAACATTTTTTAGAAATATTGAAAAAAACATACGGCGGCCGGCGCACCAGCGGACGGGCCGCGGCGTCCGGCGCTCGGGGAAGCGGCGGCGCGCGGGACGGCCGTGGCGGGGCACCGGGTGGCGGCGACGCGGGGAGGTGGAAGAAGATGATGCAGCATTTGTTTTTGTTAGGCCAGATGGGCTGTTATTTGAGCTCCTGATGGGTTATATTCCCTCCGTATCAAAATATTTGTCGCTGTTGACTTTTTCTCGCAACTTTAACCATTCGTCTTATTCAAAAAATTGTTACAAACATGTAAAACGACAAGTCGAGCTTAAAATATATACAATAGTAAAACATATAACAAATAAAATAAATTGTACTTGCAAAATTCTTTGAATAAGACGAATGGTCAAAGTTGCAGAAAAAAATCAATGGCGACAAATATTTCGATACGGAGGGAGTAGTTGGTTAGGAAAAAAAATCTTCCGGAAGGTATATAGGAAATCCGTTGTGGGACGGGGCTCCTATATGGCTACATGAAGGTAGATAAGGTTAGAAACTTACAGACCACCAAAGTCCATTTAAACTTGTTGTTAACTATTTTCCAACCAGCCCACCTCATAATTATTAATTACAAAATGTTGCAACATTTTTAAAAATGTTCTAACATTTTCAAACAAAGAGTTGAACCAACATTTTTCGTAAAAAGTTGAGCCAACATTTTTTGCAAAGAGGTTCATCAACATTTGTTTAGAGAAAACACTGGATCCAACATTTTTTCAAAATGTTTCACCAATATTTCAGTGAAAATGTTGATCAACATTTTTAAAAATATTCCAACATTTTTGAAAATGTTGGAACATTTTTTGAGAAAAAACAACATACTTCGGCCGGCGAGCTTGCAGGGGCGCAGTCGCGCCGGGCTGGCGACCGTCGAGCTCGCGCAACCATGGCCACGGCCCGCACGGCGGCGCGCGGAGCGCCAGCGCACAAGGCGGGCGACGCGCTGCGGCTGCGGGGCTGGGCCGGTCGGTCGCTGCCCGGCCGGTCGCGGCGGTGCGCCTCCAGGCAGGCCCACGCGGCAGCAAGGTGCGGTGGCGAGCGGGGCGAGAAAAAAGGAGGCTAGGGTTTATTTGTTGGGTTAGATGGGGTGTTATTTAGGCTTCCGGTGGGTTATAGTTGCATAAGAAAAAAAAAATCTTTCGAAAGATATACAGAGTTTCCGTTGTGCGCGCGCGGCCCGTCGACCCCGTTAGATGATGATGGGCATAATCCAGTGAAATTAAGAAACCTGTTCCGCCAAAGGGTCCATCCATGTGCACGCTGCTGCTGTTGACCGCCGCAGCTGCAACCCGGCGGCGACGCTAGGTGATAACTCCGGCACGGAGCTCCATCTTCATGGATGCATCCCCCTTCCTCTGCAACGCCGTAGCGGCTGACCGGCCGATACGATAAATCCACAGCGCTGGTCGATGGGCGGAGTGCCGTCCGCCATGCATACGTACGCATCGCATAAACCCTCACCTCAGATTAAGTGTGAAATCTACGAATTACGTATGAACAGATACATGTATGTATAATATTGTCCACGGCTGGTGACGGTTGCTGCTTCAACTTCTGTATGACTAATTATCTTTCAGAGAGAAAAAACATTTTTTATCGCACAGTTAAATATAGATTTTCACTATTAATATTGCGTCCACGGTGGACGTTATTGCATCACGATTGGAGAAATGACGGTGGGCATTTGGGATTGCACAAGGCGCAGTTGGATCGGCACTCTTTCAACGTCATGTGGCAATGCTCTTTCCGAGATTTATCTGGACAGCAGTAGCAAGCGGTCCCGTTTACCTCATTGAAGAAATGACACCACGAGCCGGCGCAGAAAATGAACGTAACCTTTCTCTCATATGATGATGTAGAGTTGAGAGAGGTACTGATAGAATTCTTGACATCATCCTGTAGTTGATGGCTACCTACAGTTTTCTATGTATGTTAAATAATAACAACCTCTAGTATAATAAGAAAAAACAATCACGTGCATGGATACTTACAGTACACAGCAGGGAATACTAATAATCCAATAACCATAGCGGACAAGCACACGATCATCGCCTTGTTGCCCTTCATAATGTGTTTATCTTTGCAACTGGACTAGGCGAAGATATATATGAGGAGACAATGATGTTTTTTTTTTTGACAACAACAATGATGGTGTTGGATGTGTGTGAAGTGAGGAAGCGCTCACCGTACCCCTCCACATATATATAGTAGCAGAAACTGCAGAGCATTAAAAGCCTGCTTGGTTTGCTTCCAATTTTCGCCTAGCCAAAATGAGTGTATGCCAAAATGAAGGTTTGCAAAAAAATCAGAGGACATGCAAAATTAGAGTAAGAAATTTAGGCACCACTTGGTTTAATGCTAAAATGTGACAATCTACACCTTTTTCTTTAAGAAGTTTCTATAGTAGCTCGCCATAGGTTTGACTAAAAATATTGGCATGCCGAATTCTTGGTGATGAACCAACTTATAGCCAAACTTTTTAGGCATACCTTGATTTTGGTTAGTAATGATAAAATATTTGTTGACGCTTTTTACGGTCAAACACACGAATGCGCTAGCTCGCGCGGTCGTCGGAAATCACCTCGGCGAATCTCCCAGCACGGGCCGGTCTAACCGCCCTGGGGGCCGGTCTAACCGCCTTGGACAGGAAAGACGTCGAAAACCTAGATTCGCTGCTCCGGGAGGGACCCCGTCGGGAACAGTGCGCCTAGGGTTGTCCTGAGATCGGCAGGCCACTCAGAACTCCCTCAACCGCCGTGGAGACGAAGGAGGAGAGCAATAGGGGTTGGAAAAGTTAGGGTTTGGAGAAAATAAAGGTAAAATTGATAATGACGATTGGATGCTCCCTCTCAATCGGCCACGACCCTTTATATTTATAGGGTGGGAGGACTTGCCCTGCAAACAACGCTTTACAACTCGGAATCAAGCTAAACTCCTAATTCTACCAGAAATCGGGGAAACCTGGTTAGACCGCCCCTGGGGGGGCGGTTAGACCGCCTGGCACCTACGTGCCGGACCGGCGACAGTGCACCCCGGTCAGACCGCCCTGGGACCCGGTCTGACCGGCCTGCCTGGTCTGAGTCGGCTTTTGCCAAATTTGAGTGTCAACACATGCCCCCCTGTTTTTAGTAAAGCTTGCATGCTAAAAAATAATCCTAAGGACGACAAAACTGTTGTCGGCCATTTTTTATGCTAAGGGCGATTTTCAAAGAAACCGTCTATGAACCTTCAAGCATCTTGCCATACACTTGGATAGAACTTCTTCAAATATCTTCCATTGAGCGCCCTGGGCAGCTGCTGTCCTTGCAAAGATTCCACCATATAAGAATTTCCGGAGCAAACTCTCACAATCTTGTATGGACCTTCCCAACTCGGAGACCATTTACCAAATTTGTTGCTCTTGGATCCTATAGGCAAAATAGTCTTCCAAACTAAATCTCCTACTTGAAAAGACTTAGCTCTTACCCTCTTGTTATATACTCTAGCAACTCGCCTTTTGTCCTTCTCAATCGCTTCCAAAGCCTCCAAACGCTTGTCGGTCACTTCATCAATGTTATCCATCATCAAAGCATGATATACATCAACATTAAGATCATTTTGCTTTGCAAGTCTATATGCGCCTAGATTCACCTCAACAGGTAAAACGGCCTCTTGCCCATACACAAGCTCAAAAGGAGTAACTTTAGTAGCACCATGTCTAGAAATACGATGAGCCCGCAAAGCTTCAGATAATACCTCATGACATCTTCTAGGATTATCTTCTATCTTCTTCTTAATGAGCTTAATTAAAGTTTTATTGCTAGACTCGGTTTGACCATTAGCTTGAGCATAATATGGAGATGAATTTAGCAACTTAATACCATAGGAACTAACAAAGCCACGCACCTCTTTAGCCACGAATGAAGTACCTTGATCCGTAGTTAAAGTCTGCGGAATACCAAACCTATGTATGATATGCTCCGTAATAAACCCAATTACCTCCTTGTGCGTCATGCTCTTGAGAGGAATTGCTTCAGTCCATTTGGTAAAATAATCAGTAGCCACAATCACAAAGCAATGCCCTTTGGTCGACGGAGGATGTATCTTGCCAATAAAATCCAATCCCCAACCCCTGAATGGCCAAGGCTTGATAATCAGATGCATCAACGCAGCAGGCACCAACTGAACATCTCCGTGCCTTTGACACTCTTCACACCCTTTGTAGTACCTAAAACAATCGGCTATCATAGTAGGCCAATAAAAGCAAGCCCGCCTAAGGAGCCACTTCATCTTAGGAGCCGATTGATGAGTACCACAAACTCCTTCATGCACCTCTGCCATAGCCAATCTTGCTTGATCAGGACCTAAGCACTTTAAAAGCAAATCATCTGCCGTCCGACGATATAACTCATCATTATCCAGAATAAACTTAAGTGCCCACCGTCGGACTTTTCTGTCACTTATACTCTTAGGATCCTGTAAATATTTAATTAGAGGCGTTCTCCAATCTTCCACTTCGTCCTTAATGGTTTCAGAAGAAACAGTGGCCGAAGTAGGGTTGCCCCCCGAGGGGCGGTCTGACCGGCCCGAGGGGGCGGTCTGACCGGGGCACCCGGTTTGACCGGCCGGAGGGGGCGGTTGAACCGGCTCCTCCAGAACGTAACCCTCGGCTTCGTTAAACATCAGTTTTCGTTCCTGAAAATTTCTTTTCTGGATACTATAACCAGATGCTTGCTGAGCCAGAGCGTTAGCCTTCGGATTCTCCTCTCGTGATACATGATAAATTACAAATTCATCCATACAAGATATGATGTCTAAACATTTATCAAGATAAGCATTTAAAGAACCATTTAGACATTGACATACCTTAGATACTTGCTGTACCACCAGTAAAGAATCACCATAAGCTTCTACATGTTTCACTCCCATGTCATGTAAAATTTGCAATCCAAACAAGAGAGCTTCATACTCAATTTGATTATTAGTACATTTACGATTCTACCGGCTAAGGGCTTCAAAAATAGCTCCACTAGGTGATATAATAATGATCCCAACACCACAACCACTTCTACAAGCCGATCCATCAAAATGTAATTTCCATGGAGTAAAAGTTACATAACCGACATCTAAATCAAGTTGCTTATTAATTCTATGTTGAACAATAAAGTCGGCTACTATTTGACCTCTCATTGATCCAATAGGTTCACAACGCAAATCATATTCAACAAGAGCATAAGCCCACTTGCCGACTCTACCACTTAGAATAGGTTTTTGCAACATGTATTTAATTATGTCGGTTTGGCATGCAACATAACAAGTACTAGACAATAGATAATGCCTTAACTTGGTACAAGCATAATATAAAGATAAACAAAGCTTTTCAATAAAGGTGTACCTTGTTTCGGCGTCTAGTAACCTTCTACTCTCATAAGCAACAACATACTCCTTGCCATCGGTCTCTTGAGTCAAAACAGCCCCAATCACACTTGGCTCCGCCGCAATGTAAAGCCGGAATGGAACACCACTCTTAGGTGCTTGAAGAACATGCGGTGAAGTCAAGTAACTCTTAATCTCATCAAAAGCCTCTTGTTGTTTTGCCCCCTAAGTGAATTCAGCTCCACTTTTCAACCGAAGTAAAGGAGTAAAAGCATCAACCTTTCCGGACAAGTTACAAATGAATCGCCTCAAGTAATTAACCTTGCCCAAGAATCTCTGCAACTCTTTCTTACAAGTAGGAGCCTGAACCTTTTTAATCGACTCAATCTTTTTAGGATCAATCTCCACACCTTTCTCATGCACAATGAAACCCAAAAACTTGCCAGCCGACACTCCAAAGGCACATTTGAGTGGATTCATCTTTAAACTATACCGACGCATTTTTCCAAATGCAAGTCTTAAATCGGCTAAATGAGAATCTAAACCAGCCGATTTAACAACAATATCATCGATATAGACTTCTATGATAACATCAAGCAAGTCATGAAAAATCAAGTTCATAGCCCTTTGATAAGTAGCACCAGCATTTTTCAAACCAAAAGTCATGACTATCCACTCAAACAAGCCTACAAATCCTGGACATATGAAAGCCGTTTTGGAGATATCCTCTTCGGCCATAAAGATTTGATTGTAACCAGCATTACCATCAAGAAAGCTAAGCACTCTATGTCCAGATGCAGAATTAACAAGAAAGTCGGCTATAGGTATAGAATATTCATCTTTAGGAGTAGCTTTATTAAGATCTCTAAAGTCAATGCAAACACGAAGTTTCTTTGTTCCTTTTTCTCAACAGGCACAATATTAGAGATCCAATCAGCATATCGACAAGGCCTAATAAACTTAGCATCAAGCAACCGATTGATTTCTTCTTTCACTCGGTCATAAATATCTGGATTAAAATTCCTACGAGGCTGTTTATAAGGCTTAAAACCAGGTTTAATAGGCAAACGATGTTCTACTAAATCACGACTTAAACCAGGCATCTCATTGTAATTCCAAGCAAAGCAGTCGACATACTCTTTTAACAACTTTATTAATTCAAGCTTAAATGTAGGATCAAGATTCTTGTTTACAAATATCGGCCTAGGTACAGTGCCATCACCAATATCTACCTCCTCAAGAGGATCAGCCGACGTAAACCCTTGTCCTAACTTGCCCAAATCATCAAGATCCTCAATAGCTTCACACGTATCGGTCTTATACGTCCGATAGTGATCGATCCTCTGCTGCAACCATTCTTTTGTTGAACTCATTGAGTCACATGAAGTGGTTTAGCCGATTATCAAACGGCTTTATGACAGTAGGGATGAAGCCATCGTTGGAACAACTTACAAACTCATAATTAGACAAATCTAAGCCAGATAGACATTTTACATCATCATACACACATATAGAATGACTATCAGCTACAGCTACACAAGCAGAATTATCACCATGCACTACTTCTACCTCATCATCTACCCATTGTATTAAAATTTGGTGCAAGGTAGAAGGAACGTATTTATTTGCATGAATCCAATCACGACCAAGGATAAGACTGAAGTTACCTTGTGTCTCAGCGACGAAGAAAGCCGTGGCGAGCGTCTTGCTTCCAATAGTGAGCTCCATGGAGATCACGCCTTTAGCTCCTATCGGCTCGCCTCCTCCAACTCCACTGATAGTCATGTTGGTCTTGATCAGCTCCTCATCTGAACCTCCAAGCTTCTTGAACAGAGAATACGGCATCAAGTTGACAATCGCACCTCCAACCACCAGCATCCGAGAGATAGGCTTCCCATTGATGTGACCCTTCATGTACAAAGCCTTCAGATGATTATCAGTGACCTTGGGCTTCTGAAATATAGCATCTTTAGGCCCAAAGTCAAGATGAGCGAAGTCCTCCTCCGTAGGCACTGAACCATCAACAAACAAATGAACCACATTGATCTCAAGGTTCATCCGCTCTGGAGAAGAACTGTAGTCCACAAGCTCTTCGTCGTCCTCTGGAGTAGGGACCGACGACACCTTGTCATCACAAGTCATGGGGACCGAAGAAGCGAAGCCGGGCGGCGTTTCTGGAGAACCCGGTCTGACCGCCTGGTCAGCCGGTCTAACCGCCTCAGGCGGTTGAACCGCCCCCTCTGGCGGTTTGACCGCCTCTGTCTGGGGCACTGTCTTGATTCTCCACTCCTTTCCCTGTGGCACCATGGGCCTGTAGCTGTTGAAAACCTCATCCCTCTGCTTCTCCAGCTCCTTCTCCCTCTTCTCACGTAGCCTCAATCGTTGAAGCTTCCGCCTTTGAGTATGAGTTAGACCGGGAGGACACCATCTTGGCAAGAAGTATTCCGGACGAGACTTACTACCGCTGGCCTCATGATCATTTGCAGCAGCAGATCCCTTTTGAGTAGGTGTCACAACCTGATTGTTTAGCACAACCGGTCTTTTACCACTTTTCTCAATGGGAACATCCATCGTCCCAATCTGAATGATGTCAAGACTTGTAGTCCTCTCTGGGTCGATGTCCATCTTCTGAACCTCCTCCTCTCTGATCTTGGGCTTGTACACCTTTTTCAGAGGAAGTTGCGCTTTCCTGGGCAGGACGGTCTGACCGCCTGCAGGGGGCGGTTTAACCGGGTCAGCCTGATGACCCTGCCCAAACTGTCGTGGAACCCAGCGATCCTGTGTATGCCTTGAGATTCGATCCAGCGCTGATCTCCTCGGTCCTCCCCATCCAAGATGGAAGGATTGCTGATATGGCACCCACATTACTCCATTGTCATCGTAGATCAGACGAGGCGAATGTGAACTTGAAGGAGCCCAATTCGGAGTAAAATGTTGCCTCTGAGATGATTCACCTCTGAACCTGACAGCTGCTCTGGGAGGCGATGACGGCCTCTCTTGATGTTGAGGTGATCTCATCCTTTTTTTATCGGCCGATCGCTTGTAACAGCCTTTTGCTTAGAGTACTTGTCAAACAGCATATCAAAAGTGACTTTTGGCCTTGGAATACTTCCCTGATTCTTTGTCACGTTGAGCTTCCAGTTTCCAATCTTCGGCCGCTTTGGAATAAGCATCTTTGGGCGGCCATGTGCAGGGGCGGTCTGACCGCCCTGTACCCCCGGTCTAACCGCCCTGTCCAGGACAGGCTCGGTTGCTTGCTGACCAGATGGCGTGGACGATCCTTGCCCCCCATGTCCAGAAGCTTTGACAGTGATATTGAAAGTCTCTCTGCCATCAGGGGTCTTTTCATATGCCACTTCTCTTGTCAACTCTTTTCCCCTCAAATCGGGCTTAGCTTCCCCGACCATCACGTTCTTACCCTTGGTAGCTTCAGCTTGATGCGGCCAAACCAATACCTTGGGCTGCTGCAACTCCATGGTGTTGACGGGAAAAGGTTGCTTATCCACTTGCATCTCATGAAGCATCAAACGACCTTCGTTAATGGCCGATTGAATCTGACGACGAAACACATTGCAATCGTTAGTGGCATGAGAATAAGAATTATGAAACTTATAATATGCACGTCGTTTAATTTCATCAAGTGGAGGCATAGTATGAGAAATTTTAATGTTTCCAAGTTTAAGCAATTCATCAAAGATACGATCGCATTTAGAAACATCAAAAGTAAATTTCAGTTCTTCTTGCCGACCTTTAGTAGCCGGCTTAAGAGATGCACAAGAACTAGCTTTAGACTTTGAAGGCCATACAAACTCAGCAACATACACTTCATTCTCGTCATCTGAACTATCGGAATCATATTCAATCATATGCACATTAGACCGACGAGGTTTAGAGTGTTCTTTTTCCTTATTTAGTTTTAATTCTTGTGCCATACCTCTAACAAGCACGTTAGCAAGCATATGAAATTCTACACCTTCTAATCTATCTCTAATAGCAGGTCTTAACCCTCTAGCAGCAAGATCAGCAAGGTCAGAATCAGTAAGAGACAAATTAAAACAACGGTTTTTAACTTCCTTAAAGCGCTTAAGGTAATCGGAAACCGACTCCTCTTTACTTTGCCTAACCGATGTTAAATCTGTCAATTTTAATTGGTAGCTCCCACTAAAGAAGTGATCATGAAACTTTTGCTCTAGTTGATCCCAAGAATCAATAGAGTTGGGAGCTAACGAAGAGAACCAAGCAAAAGCGGTACCAGTTAGAGACAATGAAAATAAGCGAACTTTTAAGGAATTAAAGGTACCAGCTTCACCTAGTTGAGCAGTATATTGGCTAATGTGTTCCCAGGTTGTACGGTTATCATCACCACTAAATTTAACAAAGTCGGGCATACGCCAACTAGGGGGAAGAGCCACATAATCAAAATCGGCCCTATATGGTTTTTGATACAATCTAGTGTTACCCATATCAACGCCGAGCTTATTTTTCATCATGTTAGCTATCTCTTCCTTAAATTGAGCCAATTCATTCCTAGCAGCTAACTGAGATTGCATTGCAGCTGTTCTAAAGTTACTCACAGGGGGTTGATTAGGATTTTGCATGCGATGCAAGTCGGTAAACACATCATTAGGCACACCATAAGATGGAGCAATGTTAGGAATAGGTGGCGATGTGTGAGCTACTGTGCTATACATTGGTGGAACAGTACCATAAGAATTATTCTGACTCTGAACCAATGTACTAGGCACAACCGACAAAGGCAATGGCTGATCCGAGACCATAACCATCTGGCCAGACAGGACGGTTGAACCGGCCTGGGGGGGCGGTTTAACCGGGGTCGGCTTAGGTAATGGTGACTGTCCCGGATAAAACCCCGTCGGCATACCATACATAGGAACTTCAGGTGAAGTCTCTAGTGCTGCCGACGTGGTTTGATGCAGAACCCCTTGTGAATCTACTTGAGGGATGCCATCATCAGATATATTAATAACACACTTACCCTCTATTTTTTCAAGGCGAGTAACAACACTAGCAACCAAACTACTCTGATCGTTAAACGCACGTTCAAATCTATCAGTAATAGCAGATAATTGCGTAACTAGATCAGTAGGAGGTGTTGGTGTCTGACTTACAGTGGGTATTACCTCAACCTTGTCTTTGTTCAGCTTGATCGCCGGCAAGTCAAAATCTTGAGTGAACGTCACCTTACCTGAACGATCCTTCTTGGCGCCAGAGAGAAATTGCTGCTTGATGTACTCTTGCAGCTCCGTGTACTTCCTCTGGTCTTCCTCACTAAGTTCCTCGATATTCACCATGATCACGTTGTTCTTGTCAAGATCGCACTGTGATCCCATGCAAAAATCGAAAGATCGGTTGTGAAAACCAGATCTATCCCCAGCGGAGTCGCCAAAAGTGTGTTGACGCTTTTTACGGTCAAACACACGAATGCACTAGCTCGCGCGGTCGTCGGAAATCACCTCGGTGAATCTCCCAGCACGGGCCGGTCTAACCGCCCTGGGGGCCGGTCTAACCGCCTTGGACAGGAAAGACGTCGAAAACCTAGATTCGCTATTCCGGGAGGGACCCCGTCGGGAACAGTGCGCCTAGGGTTGTCCTGAGATCGACAGGCCACTCAGAACTCCCTCAACCGCCGTGGAGACGAAGGAGGAGAGCAATAGGGGTTGGAAAAGTTAGGGTTTGGAGAAAATAAAGGTAAAATTGATAATGACGATTGGATGCTCCCTCTCAATCGGCCACGACCCTTTATATTTATAGGGTGGGAGGACTTGTCCTGCAAATAACGCTTTACAACTCGGAATCAAGCTAAACTCCTAATTCTACCCGAAATCGGGGAAACCCGGTTAGACCGCCCCTGGGGGGCGGTTAGACCGCCTGGCACCTACGTGCCGGACCAGCGACAGTGCACCCCGGTCAGACCGCCCTGGGACCCGGTCTGACCGGCCTGCCTGGCCTGAGTCGGCTTTTGTCAAATTTGAGTGTCAACAATATTGGCATGCCGAATTCTTGGAGATGAAATCTACGAATTACGTATGAACATCTATCATATGTATAATTGTCCACGTCTTGTGACAGTTGATGCTTCAACTTTTATATCTTCCAGAAAAAAACAACGACCCGGGAACCACGTAGCATATGATCTCCACATTGCCGCTGCAGTGGTTATACTTTGAAGATGCACAGAGGATGTTGGAGTAAAGAATGCTCTTCAAGTAATTTTCGGTATCTGCGGTGGTGGAGCTAGGAATCAAACCAGGGGAGCTACAGTAATTACAGCGCCGACACTTGGTGAGAAGCTCGAGGCTAGCCCTACACCCGTGGGCTTCTCTGGGAGCCGAATGCCCCATCTGCCCCACCTTGTGTGCCGTTGTTGTTGCCGCTCAGCTCGTCGGAAGCTGTCAACCTACCACCAATCCATCTCTCTGTCAGCCGCCAACACGTGCAGAACAAGTGGACTTCCCTAGATCCGCCCTCCTCGCAGAGGTGTGCGGCGGGCGGAGCTCGAGCAGCCTCCCGGCGGTGAAAAACGGGAAGGAGCAGCCCTGTCTGTGGTGGCCGTATCACCCGCCGATTGGATTGGATGAATGGATTGGAGATTTGGGGGTCTGCACTAGGGATTGGATTGGCTATTTGCGGAATGCCAGATCGTCTTGGTATAGAAGACGCTGAGCCTTTGTGGCTTTTTTTTACCGGATAAATACATATATGGTCATATAGGAGTGATTTTCTTTGCACCAAGGGGGGGCACGACCCACCTTGGCCAAGGCACAGCCCCGCCGGTGGGTATTTGGGATGAAGTGTGTCCAGTAGGCAACAAGAAGCCTCACAGTTGCATTCTTTGAGAAGATCACCTGGCAAGAAGCAATGATTCCTCGAAGGATCGATGAGAAGACGCCCGCGCATCATCTCCAGGGGGGCGGCTCGGGCAGACCCCCACCGCTGCCGCCACCACCTTCCCCTCTGACGACCTCCCCATCGACGTCGCCAGAGCAGGACGCCCGAAAAAGCCCGGACTCCTCCCGTGAGGAAGGCGATGGCGGGACTCCTCTGGGCAGCCGTGCCTCCCCCTCCCCTTCTCTGCCCGCGGCGGCGCCTACCGTAGTAGCGATGGCCGGCAGATCTGGGGTGCTCGGGTCTGGATTCGGCGCCCCCGATGCCGGATCTGCTCAGCACGGCGTCCGGGATCGGGGGCGGCACCCCTTGGGACCTTGCCCCCCCGGTCCCTCCTCTTTCGTGATCTGTGGTTGCAGTTGGGCAGACGCTACATGCCCGCTATGAATTTAATGGCACGACATGGACAACTGAGTACTGTATGGATCTACCACCCATGTAACAGATAGATCCAGTGCATGCGTGAATGTGCGGAAAAAAATAGGATCAAGCAAATTATCACAATCTAGTGCATGCACTGATCGAGATTAATTGCACTTCGGGCAATTCGGATACTAGGGTGCAAGCAGGAATCCTTTCCACAAGTCTACCTGGGGCTGCCACTGTCCAACAAGAAGCTGCCCCTATCAGCTTTCTCTCCTCTGATCGCTAAGGTGGACGGATACCTGGTGAGTTGGCAAGCTCTCCTGCTCAACCCGGCAGGCTGCCTGGTCTTGATCAATTTAGTGCTGGATGGGCTGCCTATGTACCTCATGGGTGCTCTTCTGCTGCAGCCAGAGGTTCAAGAGAAAATGGACTCTCGACATCGCGCCTTCCTTTGGGTAGGTTTCCGGAGCTCAGTGTCTAGTGGCTTGGGAAAAAGCATGTCTGGCCAAGGAAGATGGCGACCTAGGGATTCGACACCTCAACTGCCAGAATGCTTGCCTCCTCATCAAACTTTTGCATCGCCTCCACCACTCTGACGGATCCGCCTGGGCAACCTAGGCACGAGAACAAGTAAACCTGGCCACTCTGAAAGGCGACACGGACGGCTACCATTAGAGGGCTCTACGCTCACTCCTCTCAACCTACTAGTGCATCACCCGCGTAGCGGTGGGTAACTGGCACTCCTGCTCATTCTGGCTGGACGTATGGGCCGGTGAAGAATCACTCGCTACGCTATTTCCGGCATTACACAGCCACACAATGATGCCGGAGGCAACGGTGTTAGAGGTGATGCTCCGGGGGATTAAGCACCTCCTGGCACCACGGCTGAGTAGGCAGGTTGCTAAAGACCTAGAAGCCGTCTCAGACCTCATCAGCTCTACCATTCTGTCAAGAGATGAAGACTCCCGATCGAGCTGCTTCAAGGAGGACAACAACTGGCTACATACTGCCCAATTGTGTCGGGTGTCCACGCGGGTTGGCCCAGACCGCGCACTGTTCCGCTTTGTGTGGCGCAGCCACGCCCCACTGCGTGTCAAATTCTTCGGCTGGCTGCTTCTCCACGAACGGATTCAGTGCAGGAGCAATCTATTCCACAAAAACATCGTGGATGATGCGCAATGTGAGGTCTGCCATGAAGAGGATGAGACCTGCGATCACTTGATTAGTGGTTGCCCCTTCACACAAAGCTTCTGGACACACTTGGGGTGGGGCAGCTCAAGCCCCGCGCCGGCGGCGCGCTTGTGACGGGGCGCTCCAGGAATTCCAATCTATGCCACTCCTACTATGTTGTTGGCAACTCTAGAAGCACAAGAATGAGGTTATGTTCTGAGGTGCATCCCCCCAACCTATCGAGCCTCCTCGCCAAATGTAATTAAGGAAGACACCCTTATGTGGAAGCATTGGCTTCAGCTCGTTTCCATCACGTTGATGATTATTGGTGTACCCGTTCTGTAATGCGTTGAATATCTCTCCTCTTCCCACTCTGTAACTCACCCGTCTTTGGGCGAAACTTTGTACTCGGGGCTATGCTTCGTCCAAAACCAGCTTGACGGGGTCTGTGGTAAATAATCAGGTGAGGACTCTCGTCCTCTTTGTCGATTCCCTAAAAAAATTGCACTTAGGCAATCATATCTGATGGTAACAACTTACAGCCTACTATACCTCTACTACATGCTAGGGTTCCTCGTCGATCATGAACCACCATGCATGTGACAAGATCATGTGGAGCTAGGGAGGAGGAGAGCCATGCAAAACACCACTACCAGAGTCCACCTCCACCACCATAGTAGTGCATCATCTGCATGCACGCAGCAGGAAACTGCATTTAAGGTGCAGTAGTTGCAGAATTGCAGTTGATGCAGGTATCGATCGATCAATTCTGTTCGCAGTCGTTCTCTATTCTAATGTCATGCAGTTGCAGAATGAATAGGAAAACTGTATATATATAGGTTGAGATAGCTAATAAAAAAATAACAACCAATGCGAGACGTATGGCAGATTAAGGGAGCACTGCTACAGTGCAGCTAAATTGAAGCAGCACACACCAATTGTAGTAGACAAAAAGTGCAAGTTTGCCATGGACATGATGAGCCTTTGTGCCCTTAAGGACCTTGAGATCAGCATTGCCACCTCCCCCTACCCTGCGCAGTGAGCCTAATAACGATAAAATGAATGATCATGCCAATCCATCAACACCATAAAACAAAAAGGTAATAATCACTCGAGCGGGACTCCCCACATTTAGCATCAGGATGGAGGGGACGGGCTGCTCTCGGGCGCCACGAGGAGTGGTGGCCAGAGCTCAATGTGTCATGGTTGCCTAGACCACAACCGGGCTTGCGCGATAGGAGGGCCAAGTTGATGCCACGGTGGCTGTGTAGCGTGGGAGATGCGCAAGATCAGCAGGGTCGTGGCGAGGGGCGTCAGCATCGTGGTCGGGCCACAACCTCCAATTCCGTCTCTGCCACTAACATCCCCAAACCCTAACGACCCAAATCTCACCCCCTTTTTCTCTGATGTAGAGCAGTACTTTGCCTGTAACCATTTTTGAAGACGTTAGTGGCTACCATATAGATGCTATTGTATCCATTGTTTAAGACGAATTGAAGAGGGACAAAACATAGGATTGGAGCGGGCGACACAAACTGAGGGAGACAACACGAGTAGAAGAGGACAATAAAATTAGGCTCACCACTCACGACGCGCATTGGGCGGTGGTGGCATCGCCATTGAGATCGACGCAAACGAATCATCATGGGTCGCCTCCTTCTGCTTCCCCCTCGATGCACGAGTCGCCTCCTTCTGCTTCCCTCTCGACGCAGGTGAAACGGCAAGGCGCGTGACGAGCTCGACACGCGACCCTCACTCCAACGGTGATGAATCGCAAGGAAGCGATTGCATCACCGACGAGATTCATGTCACCGGCGAGATTCACGCTGCCGGCGAGATCCACAGGGGGGCTGCGATGGTTAGAGCCGAATCGATGCAAACGAATCGGCGGCGGGGGGAGGAGGAGGGGGCGGATCGGAGATGCGTCGCCGGTGAGATCCACGGGGCAGTGGTTTGGACGGGACCGGGAGGGAAGAATGGGGAACGAATGCGTCGCGGACTCGCGATCCACAAAGTGAAGTAGAAGACGAAAAGGGAAAGGAGTGGGTCGGGGTCTCGGGGAGGTTACTGCCTTACTAGAAGATATGGGACGTTCGCTGCTATGGTTAGTAGCGAGCGTGCGTCAAATAAGAATTTTGTAAATCCACAGCGCTGATCGATGGGCGGAGTGGTGTCCGCCATGCATACGTACGCATCGCATAAACCCTCGCCTCAGATTAAGTGTGAAATCTACGAATTACATATGAACAGATACATGTATGTATAATATTGTCCACGGCTGGTGACAGTTGCTGCTTCAACTTCTGTATGACTAATTATCTTTCAGAGAGAAAAAAACAATTTTTTATCGCACAGTTAAATATAGATTTTCACTATTATTATTGCGTCCACGGTGGACGTTATTGCATCACGATTGGAGAAATGACGGTGGGCATTTGGGATTGCACAAGGCGCAGTTGGATCGGCACTCTTTCAACGTCATGTGGCAATGCTCTTTCCGAGATTTATCTGGACAGCAGTAGCAAGCGGTCCCGTTTACCTCATTGAAGAAATGACACCACGAGCCGGCGCAGAAAATGAACGTAACCTTTCTCTCATATGATGATGTAGAGTTGAGAGAGGTACTGATAGAACTCTTGACATCATCCCGTAGTTGATGGCTACCTACAGTTTTCTATGTATGTTAAATAATAACAACCTCTAGTATAATAAGAAAAAACAATCACGTGCATGGATACTTACAGTACACAGCAGGGAATACTAATAATCCAATAACCATAGCGGACAAGCACACGATCATCGCCTTGTTGCCCTTCATAATGTGTTTATCTTTGCAACTGGACTAGGCGAAGATATATATGAGGAGACAATGATGGTTTTTTTTTTTACAACTACAATGATGGTGTTGGATGTGTGTGAAGTGAGGAAGCGCTCACCGTACCCCTCCACATATATATAGTAGCAGAAACTGCAGAGCATTAAAAGCCTGCTTGGTTTGCTTCCAATTTTCGCCTAGCCAAAATGAGTGTATGCCAAAATGAAGGTTTGCAAAAAAATCAGAGGACATGCAAAATTAGAGTAAGAAATTTAGGCACCACTTGGTTTAATGCTAAAATGTGACAATCTACACCTTTTTCTTTAAGAAGTTTCTAGTAACTCGCCATAGGTTTGACTAAAAATATTGGCATGCCGAATTCTTGGTGATGAACCAACTTATAGCCCAACTTTTTAGGCATACCTTGATTTTGGTTAGTAATGATAAAATATTGGCATGCCGAATTCTTGGTGATGAAATCTACGAATTACGTATGAACATCTATCATATGTATAATTGTACACGTCTTGTGACAGTTGATGCTTCAACTTTTATATCTTTCAGAAAAAAACAACGACCCGGGAACCACGTAGCATATGATCTCCACATTGCCGCTGCAGTGGTTATACTTTGAAGATGCGCAGAGGATGTTGGGGTACAGAATGCTCTTCAAGTAATTTTCGGTATCTGCGGTGGCGGAGCTAGGAATCAAACCAGGGGGGCTACTAGGGATGAAAACGGTAACCGTTTTTATTATTATCGTTTTTAACCGTATTATATCACTTATTATTTTTAACTAATTTTTTTCATCGTATTATTCTGCTTTGATTTATTCATTTAATAAAATAAATAAATTTGTCAAATTTGTGATATATTTGTAGAATTTGCGAAATTTGTGATACCGTTTACCGACCGTTTTCATCCCTAGGGGCTACAGTAATTACAGCGCCAACACTTCGGTGAGAAAGCTCGAGGCTAGTCCTGCTCCCGTGGGCTTTGCTGGGAGCCGAATGCCCCATCTGCCCCACCTCGTGTGCTGTTGTTGTTGCCCCTCGGCTCGTTGGAAGCTGCCAACCTACCACCAATCCTCCTCTCTGTCAGCCGCCAACACGTGCAGAACAAGCAGATTCCCCTAGATCCGCACTCCTCGTAGAGGTGTGCGGCGGGCGGAGCTCGAGCAGCCTCCCAGCGGTGAAAAACGGGAAGGAGCAGCCCTGTCTGTGGTGGTCGTATCACCTGCCGATTGGATTGGATGAATGGATTGGAGATTTGGGGGTCTGCACTAGGGATTGGATTGGCTATTTGCGGAATGCCAGATCGTCAGGCCGATGAGCAGCGGAGTTCGCCAACCACCAGACCACCGACGAGCGGCACGCGATGGACGGCAGCGGTGGAGTCGAGGGGCTAGGGCCAAGGGGCACGAGCGGCAGAGTAGCACCGACTGTAGGGTATACTCAGTATAGAAGACGCTGGGCCTTTGTGGCTTTTTTTACCGGATACATACATATATGGTCATATAGGAGTGATTTTCTTTGGACCAAGGGGGGCACGGCCCACCTTGGCCAAGGCACAGCCCCGCCGGTGGGTATTTGGGATGAAGTGTGTCCAGTAGGCAACAAGAAGCCTCACAGTTGCATTCTTTGAGAAGATCACCTGGCAAGAAGCAATGATTCCTCGAAGGATCGATGAGAAGACGCCCGCATCGTCTCCAGGGGGGCGGCTCGGGCAGACCCCCACCACCGCCGCCACCACCTTCCCCTCCGACGCCCTCCCCGTCGACGTCGCCAGAGCAGGACGCCCGAAAAAGCCCGGACTCCTCCCGTGAGGAAGGCGATGGCGGGACTCCTCTGGGCAGCCGTGCCTCCCCCTCCCCTTCTCTGCCCGCGGCGGCGCCTGCCGCAGTAGCGATGGCCGGCAGATCCGGGGTGCTCGGGTCCGGATCCGGCACCCCCGATGCCGGATCTGCTCAGCGGCTTCCGGGCTCGGGGGCGGCACCCCTTGGGACCTTGTCCCCCCCGGTCCCTTCTCTTTCGTGATCTGTGGTCGCAGTTGGGCAGACGCTACATGCCCGCTATCAATTTAATGGCACGACATGGACAACTGAGTACTGGATGGATCTAACACCCATGTAACAGATAGATCCAGTGCATGCGTAAATGTGCGGAAAAAAATAGGATCAAGCAAATTATCACAATCCAGTGCATGCACTGATCGAGATTAATTGCACTTCGGGCAATTCGGATACTAGGGTGCAAGCAGGAATCCTTACCTGGGGCTGCCACTGTCCAACAAGAAGCTTTCTCTCCTCTGATCGCTAAGGTGAACGGATACCTGGTGAGTTGGCAAGCTCTCCTGCTCAACCCGACAGGGCGCTTGGTCTTGATCAATTTAGTGCTGGATGGGCTGCCTATGTACCTCATGGGTGCTCTTCCGCTGCAGCCAGACGTTCAAGAGAAAATGGACACTCGACGCCGCGCCTTCCTCTGGGTAGGTTTTCAGAGCTCAGTGTCTAGTGGCCTGGGAAAAGGCGTGTCTGGCCAAGGAAGATGTCGACCTAGGGATTCGACACCTCGACTGTCAGAATGCTTGCCTCCTCATCAAACTTTTGCATCGCCTCTACCACTCTGACGGATCCGCCTGGGCAACCTAGGCACGAGAACAAGTAAACCTGGCCACTCTGAAAGGTGACACAGACGACTACCATTAGAGGGCTCTACGCTCACTCCTCTCCACCTACTAGTGCATCACCCGCATAGCGGTGGGTAACGGGCGCTCCTGCTCGTTCTGGCTGGACGTCTGGGCCGGTGAAGAATCACTCGCTACGCTATTTCCGGTATTACACAGCCACACAACGATGCCGGAGGCAACGGTGTTAGAGGTGATGCTCTGGGGGATTGAGCACCTCCTGGCACCACGGCTGAGTAGGCAGGCTGCTAAAGACCTAGAAGTTGTCTCAGACCTTATCAGCTCTACCATTCTGTCAGGAGATGAAGACTCCCGATCGAGTTGCTTCAAGGAGGACAGCAACTGGCTACATACTGCCCAACTGTATCGGGTGTCCACGCGGGTTGGCCCAGACCGCGCACTGTTCTGCTTTGTGTGGCGCAGCCACGCCCCACTGCGTGTCAAATTCTTCGGCTGGCTGCTTCTCCATGAACGGATTCAGTGCAGGAGCAATCTGTTCCATAAAAACATTGTGGATGATGCGCAATGTGAGGTATGCCATGAGGAGGATGAGACCTGCGATCACTTGATCAGTGGTTGCCCCTTCGCACAAAGCTTCTGGACACACTTGGGGTGGGGCGGTGGGGCAGCTCAAGCCCCGCGCCGGTGGCACGCTTGTGACGGGGTGCCCCAAGAATTCCAATCTATGCCACTCCTACTATGTTGTTGGCAACTCTGGAAGCACAAGAATGAGGTTATGTTCCGAGGTGCATCCCCCCAACCTATCGAGCCTCCTCGCCAAATGTAAGGAAGACACCCTTATGTGGAAGCATTGGCTTCAGCTCATTTCCATCACGTTGATGATTATTGGTGTACCCGTTCTGTAATGCCTTGAATATCTCTCCTCTTCCCACTCTGTAACTCACCCGCCTTTGGGCGAAACTTTGTACTCGGGGCTATGCTTCGTCCAAAACCAGCTTGGCGGGGTCTGTGGTAAATAATCAGGTAAGGACTCTCGTCCTCTCTGTCAATTCCCTAAAAAAATTGCACCTAGGCAATCATATCTGACGGTTACAACTTACAGCCTACTATACCACTACTACATGCTAGGGTTTCTCGTCGATCATGAACCACCATGCATGTGACAAGATCATGTGGAGCTAGGGAGGAGGAGAGCCATGCAAAACACCACTACCAGAGTCCACCTCCACCACCACAGTAGTGCATCATCTGCATGCACGCAGCAGGAAACTGCATTTAAGGTGCAGTAGTTACAGAATTGCAGTTGATGCAGGTATCGATCGATCAATTCTGTTCGCAGTCGTTCTTTATTCTAATGTCATGCAGTTGCAGAATGAATAGGAAAATCGTATAGATATAGGTTGAGATAGCTAATAAAAAAATAACTACCAATGCGAGACGTACGACAGATGAAGGGAGCACTGCTACAGTGCAGCGAAATTGAAGCAGCCACACCAATTGTAGTAGATAAAAATGGAAGTTTGCCATGGACATGATGAGCCTTTGTGCCCTTAAGGACCTTGAGATCAGCATTGCCACCTCCCCCTACCCTGCGCAGTGAGGCTAATAACGATAAAATGAATGATCATGCCAATCCATCAACACCAGAAGACAAAAAGGTAATAATCATTCGAGCGGGACTCCCCACATTTAGCATCAGGATGGAGGGGACGGGCTGCTCTCGGGCGCCACGAGGAGTGGTGGCCAGAGCTCAATGTGTCATGGTTGCCTAGACCACAACCGGGCTTGCGCGATAAGAGGGCCAAGTTGATGCCACGGTGGCTGCGTAGCGTGGGAGATGCGCAAGATCAACAGCGTCGTGGCGAGGGGCGTCAGCATCGTGGTCAGGCCACAACCTCCAATTCTGTCTCTGCCACTAACATCCCCAAACCCTAACGACCCAAATCTCACCCCCTTTTTCTCCGATGTAGAGCAGTACTTTGCTTGTAACCGTTTTTGAAGACGTTAGTGGCTACCATATAGATGCTATTGTATCCATTGTTTAAGACGAATTGAAGAGGGACAAAACATAGGATTGGAGCGGGCGACACAAACTGAGGGAGACAACATGAGTAGAAGAGGACGGGATAAAATTAGGCTCACCACTCACGACGCGCAGGGGGCGGTGGTGGCATCACCGGTGAGATCGACGCAAACGAATCAGCATGGGTCGCCTCCTTCTGCTTCCCCCTCGACGCACGAGTCGCCTCCTTCTGCTTCCCTCTCGACGCAGGTGAAACGGCGAGGCGCGTGACGAGCTCGACACGCGACCCTCACTCCAACGGTGATGAATCACAGGGAAGCGATTGCATCACCGACGAGATTCATGTCACCGGCGAGATTCATGCTGCCGGCGAGATCCACAGGGAGGCTACGACGGTTAGGGCCGAATCGATGCAAACGAATCGGCGGCGGGGGGAGGAGGAGGGGGCGGATCGGAGATGCGTCGCCGGTGAGATCCACGGGGCAGTGGTTTGGACGGGACCGGGAGGGAAGAATGGGGAACGAATGCGTCGCGGACTCGCGATCCACAAAGTGACGTAGAAGACGAAAAGGGAAATGAGTGGGTCGGGGAGGTTACTAGAAGATATGGGACGTTCGCTGCTATGGTTAGTAGCGAGCGTGCATCAAATAAGAATTTTGTAAATCCACAGCGCTGATCGATGGGCGGAGTGGTGTCCGCCATGCATACGTACGCATCGCATAAACCCTCGCCTCAGATTAAGTGTGAAATCTATGAATTACGTAGGAACAGATACATGTATGTATAATATTGTCCACGGCTGGTGACGGTTGCTGCTTCAACTTCTATATGTCTAATTATCTTTCAGAGAGAGAAAAAATATTTTTTTATCGCACAGTTAAATATAGATTTTCACTATTATTATTGCATCTACGGTGGACATTATTGCATCACGATTGGAGAACTGACGGTGGGCATTTGGGATTGCACAAAAGGCGCAGTTGGATCGGCACACTTGCATCGTCAGGTGGCAATGCTCTTTCCGAGAATTATCTGGACAGCAGTAGCAAGAGGTCCCATTGACCTCATTGAAGAACCCGCACCATATGACGATGTAGAGTTGAGAGAGGTAGTGATAGAAATCTTGACATCATCCCGTAGTTGATGGCTACCTACAGCTTTCTATATATGTTAAATAATAACAATCTCTAGGATAACAAGGAAATACAATCACATGCATGGATACTTACAGTACACAGCAGGGAATACTAAGAATCCAATAACCATAGCGGACAAGCACGTGATCATCGTCTTGTTGCCCTTCATAATGTATCGTTGCAACTACTTCAAAAAAAAAAGTATCTTTGCAACTGACTATGAGGAGACAACAGCATGTTCGTTTGGCTAGTGACTGTGTCTCGTGCTGATTTATTTTGAGAGAAAAATATTACTGACTGGTGGCTGGTTTGTTCTGAGAAAAAAAATACTGCTGGCTGGTGGCTGATAAGCCAAACGAATATAGCTAGTGGTTGAATGTGTGAGAAATGATTAATATATCGCTCACCCCCTCCACATATACAGTAGTAGAGCCTTAAGTTAAGAGCATTAATAGTATGCTTGGTTCGCTTCCGATTTTTACGGGCCAAAATGAGATTAATTATACCAAATTAAAGCTTGCCAAAATCAGGGCATGCCAAAACTAGAGTAAGAAATTTAGGTACCACTTTGTTTAGTGCCAAAATGTGACAATCTAAGTGATATCTAAATTTCTTTACCCTAGTTTTAGCATGCCCTGATTTCTTTACCCTAGTTTTAGAAGAGGCGAGGGCAGCGAGGTCATTTCACGTGCTCGATCCAGCGTGGAGGGAGGAGGTGGACTGCCACGTCGGACGAAGTGGCGAAATTGTTGGGTGCCAAACCTAAGAGTGGCAAAAGTGTAGGAACCACTGCAAAGGTCCCTTTTGAATGAGCGACCTTTGTAAAGGTGGCAAAAAAATTAAATATCCCGTCATGGACAGGCGAGTACTGGATCAACACTCGTGTAACAGATAGATCCGGTGTTGTAATGGCTCGTAGCCGCCGGCGAGATCGAACCGGGATGTGAGCAAGGATAACAGGGAATGCAGATAATCTGTGGACAACTTGAGGAGGAAGAAGCTCTTCCCTTTCCTCTGTGTTTCTTACTGTAACGCTCATGGCTACACCGGTGAGATCGATTTGGGAGCATGAGTAAAATCAAAGGGATCGGAGGAGGGGATCTCGATAGAGCGGGAGGAGGAAGACGACCTCCGCTCCCGCCTTCTTTTTTTCTTCTCTTATATTTTCTGTTCTCCTATTTTGCCTCTCGTCATTGCCTTTTTTTTTAGAATTACACAGTACAACGTAGACGCCCACAACATGCACGCACACTCACCCCTATGAATACACGTACGCAAGCCCTACCCCTATGAGCACCTCCGAAGGACTGAGTACTGGCAGATCTGGAGATTCCCGAAGTCACCAATGGCGCCTCGTCATCGACGGGAACGTAGCTTACCTCACAACACGCATGCACACTCACCCCTATGAATACACGTACGCAAACCCTACCCCTATGAGCACCTCTAAAGGACTGAGCACCGGCAGATCTGGAGATTCCCGAAGTCACCAATGGCGCCTTGTCGTCGACGGGAACGTCGCTTACCACTTAACGCATAACGTCGGTAAATCCTGAAAATCCAGGAAAAGGTGCGAGCACCAGAATTTGAACCCTGGTGGGTAGCGTCCCACTGGACCGTCCTACCATTATACTACAAGCCTAATCGCCTCTTGTCACTGCCTGCATAAGGTTGACTGCATTTTGGGCTTGCTCTTGGGCCTGACTTGGGCTGCTGGACATGATAATCGATGGGCCCATTTTATGGCTCTCCTGGGTCGTGAAGTGCATGCGTGTATGTGTTTAAAAAAGAGAGAGAGAGAATTATCACAATCCATTGCATTACTGATCTTATGATCTACCGCTAGGTGCCCATTGACAAGTGCGCCGGATCGAGATTGCACTTCGGCCAATCTGATGGTTACAACTTACATGCTAGGGTTATATTTTAGCTTTTACTTAATTTTTAGGGAACCAGTAATCTGATGTAAAAGGAGCTATATTTTAATGAAATCTGATCTCGTTCTAAAAAAAGAGATTTTTTTACGGTACACAATACCACCTTGTACCACCGGTTGAAAAGGACTCGTATGTAATAAAAAGGATCTATATGTAAGGATCCGACGGTTGAGATTAATTCTGTACCACTTTTTTTTTGTGGTGTGGGTGATATTCATAGGTGGTATGAGTAGTATACGAGTATTATCGGAAATGCAAAATGGTATGGGTAGTATACGGGTGACGGGGTGAATGGAGGGAGGAGGAAAGTTTTTCCAAATAATATACATCGAGTAAATTACCAGTTTACCTAAAGCAAAAAAAACCGAAAAAACACCGATAATACTACCATACAACCACTAAATGGTATTGCGTAACGTAAAAGACTAAGAGGCGGCTGATGTGGGCGGTGGCGCGCTATCCCCCATGCATACACACACTGCACCCCGCCGCCTTCAAGTAACCTCGCTCGTCAGTCGTCAGTGCTTGTGCCTGCTACAGAGCGCTACCAATTTAATGGCACGGCATAGACAGCCGAGTACTGGAAACACTCTTGCAAGTTTGTAACAGATAGATCCTGTGCATGCGTGTATGTGCAGAGAAAAAATAGGAGCAAATTATCACAATCCAGTGCATGCACTGATCTTATGATCTAGCTGGTAGCTGCTAGGTGCCCATTGTCAAGTGCGCCGGATCGAGATTGCACTTCGGCCAATCTGATGGTTTTGCAACTTACATGCTAGGGTTCCTCGTCGATCATCAACCACCATGTGACAAGATCGAGGGAGAGCCAGAAACTGCATTTAAGGTGCAGTAGTAGTTGCAGGATTGCAGTTGATGCAGAGATCGATCGAGTTCGATCAGTTCTGTTCGCATCACGCACGGACGAGACGAACGAATCCGTTGGTTGCTAGCTCTGCCCCCGTGACCTGCAAGTACAACAAGAAGCTGCATCTGCACTGCCAATTGGCCTGCCCCTTTTTCATGACCTAACATCTACTAGCTGTCATGCCGATCGAGTGCCCAATGCAAGCTAGCCTCTCATGCAGCTGTTTGGTGTGTCCAACTGTTGAGACGACCAGAAAAGTGTCACGCACGCGTGCGTGCAGGCTGCGGGCTTCGTCGCTTTTGCCCGCTGGCCGGCATGCCACACACCACAGGGCGCATTACAGGCCTTCCAGAGATGTCCGTATCTTCTCGCCCCCAACCGCAGCTTCCCCATGCATCCTTTTCATCAGTAGTATCCTACCCAACTTGTTGCTTAACATATCGATCGATCACCACAGAGATCTTGTCATGTGTTCACCTCTTCTTTTAATTTCTTAGATCGAAGAAGAAGCCGGTGGCTGTAACTGTAATGGTTAATGGCGGCTGAACCTAAAAGTCCTGATGCATGGCTGAATTCGAGATGATGCCGTACGTGCTGCACGCTGCTGCAGTGGTGTAGTTTAGACCCTGTTGTCTGTTGATCGACGACGGTTCCTGTCCAATTACGAGGCCGTACGTGGAAGCGTCGCGCGAGATAGCTGCACCCTACTGGCTTCTGAAACGAGTTAATGAGCATGCAACGAATCATGAGCGATCGATGAGGGAATTGTTGGCTCGTCCGTTTCATATCATTGCGACGATCGATCGATCGAGCGAGCGAGCGAGCGAGTTCTCGCCTCGTTCCAGACGAAATCTCGATCGGTCTGTTCATCGGTGACTTCAGAACCAACCTTCTGAAATCTGAATCAGCTTGTAGTCTGCAGCTAGTTACTACTGCCCTGCAAAAGTTTCTCTCTTCTTGTTTTTTTTTTTTAAAATTCCGGCACTGCATAATCCTCACCGGCACTGTTAGTTACCGCGCTGGTGGAACCATTTCTGCCGGCGGTAAAGAAAACTAATAACCGGAGGCTTCCTTTACTCCGACGAACCCTGAAGCACGAGGCCGTGCTCTGCCACATCGATCACATAAAGGCCACAGCCCCCGCAGCAATTACCGGAGGAGGATTCAGTGACTTGCCTTCAGTAAGTCACGCCGTAACTGACGCTAAAGGACAAGAAAAAGTACTGCACTAATGTACTGTAGCAGAAACACTGTTGCACGATGTACTCCTTGATACTGTAGCATGGATACTGTGCATGCCGATCTGCCCATTGATCTTGTGATGGACAGCTTTCAGATGATGGTAAGGCACCACAACAGTGCTCGGTGACTTGCCTTCAGCGAGTCAATGACTCTTCCTCCGCAATTACCAGGGGGATCCCAAGATCACAGCCACGCGCGGAGCCCCGGAGAGGGAAAGTACATGCATGCTGCATCCCAGTGGTGGTTCAGAGTTCAGACATGTATCGGAGGCTAGGGCCATGTTTAGTTGGCTGAAAATTTGTCAAAAATTTGCTACTTTTTCAACTCTCTTTCCATCAGATCACATTAAATACATCAAAAGACATATGTTCAGAGCAGTAAATATAGGTAAAAATTTTAACTATTCACACAGTTCTGTTGTACATCACGAGACGAATCTTTTGAGCCTAGTTAGTCCATGATTGGACAATATTTACCACAAAACAAACGAAAGTGCTACAGGAGTTAAAACAATATTTTTTTGCTAAATTTTAGCCATCTTGGGGACATATCAGGTGGAAACCAATCCCTCCATGCAAACTATGAAAACTTCAATCTGAGCCACATGATGTTGATCCAAGGGAAGACTTATGGAAGGTAGGAGTGGTGATGTGCAAAACTCATGAGAGGTGGGAGGGATGATTTGCAAATGCACTTTTGCAAATCACCCCTCCCACCTCCATGAGCCCTCCTTTGGATCAACATCGTGTGACTCAGATTGAAGTTTCCATAGTTTGCACGGAGAGGTTGGTTTCCATTTGATACGCTCCCAGCCATCTAAACAGGCCCTAGTTGAATGCTCAAGGGGAGACATGCCAGCCTGCGAGGTGAGAGTGATACCAGCAGCAGGTGTCCTTGCATTGGCTAGAAATTTGTCAAAATTTTGCTACTTTTTCAACTCTCTCTCCATCACATCACCTTAAATACACCAAAAGACATATGTTCAGAGCAGTAAATGTAGGTAAAAAAATTAACTAATCACACAGTTCTGTTGTACATCACGAGACGAATCTTTTGAGCCTAGTTAGTCCATGATGGAACAATATTTATCACAAACAAACGAAAGTGCTACAGAAGTTCAAACAGTGTTTTTTTGCTAAATTTTAGTCATCTAAACAGGCCTGATCTGATCAATCCGTCGTCTCGTCAGCCGCGCCGGGTCCCAGAGATTACGCCGGTGTCCGATCGATCGATCTCTCTCCATCCCCACTGCGCCCTGGCTTCGCGTTATGACAAATGGAAATTTTCTCGCGGGCCCAGCGTGCTTGGATGGATCTTGTTAGGGTTTGGTTGGTGTGTGCCATGAATGGTGATTGCCGTCGATCGAGCTCTAGGCGGCGAGCAGGTCGGGCAGGTTTGCTGTCTCCTGTCGTCTCGTAGGGATGAAAAAGCCTGCAGAGGCCATGCATGGGCACTGCTGATGCGCGGGTGCATGCCACTGCTCACCAACAGTTCATCTCTGAACTCCTTTAGCTAATCAATAAACTAACAGTGCCGCATTACTGTGCGCAAACAGTTGGGCAAGTACACTTGTTAGTTGCTACATTATCTGGTTAGTGGCTGGCTCTCAGTTCCAGCAGGAGATCGGAAATGTTCCCGAAGGCTTTCAGCAGGGGAAATAAAAGCTGGTCTAGGGGTGCATGCATCTGACGAGACGATCGACAGGTACCTTCCGCTTGTATCTGTGTGAACGAACTGGTCCTATCCGATGCCACGTCACTGTCATCTTTGCCCGGGATGATGGCACTGTATGAGACCCCCAAAAGATCTCACGCCTGATGCATATATCCTCTCTCTTACTCCTGAATAATGCACGGCGAAGAAAACTGGACAGCAGAAGTCATACAAGATGAATCAGCTTGCTAATTATATCCGGATTCTGGAGTTTGTTTTTCTTTTTTCTGTTATACTATAAAAAAATCATGCACTATTTAATTATTTTCCAGACAATTAACATGTATATTCTATATATGTCTGAAAAATGCTCCAGATTTGCAAACAAATCAGAAGATGGAAGCCAGTTCCTCCGTCACGTGCATCTGCGCAGATCGAGTTACTATTATGCATTTGCAGTCCTGTTTAGGACCCGCACGTAATAAATAGTGTTATAGGGAAAAAAAACTGTAGATGACTGACTATTGCGGACATGGTTTATGATGACGGAATACATTCTTCCAGGAGTTCTCTTTGACGAAATCAATTACTGCAATGCAATCTCTAGGATGTATCTACTATAGTAGAATGTTTCACTCTCCTCCGTGTCGTGCCCTAGGGGCGACACTCTCCTTCCCGATCGTCGCGAGCATTCCGGCGTGCGAGATCGGAGACGGACTTCCCGCTGGAGCAGATTGATCAAACTTCGATCCAGATCAAGCACACCCCGATTCAATTTCACTGGAAATCAGCTCGGGAGGGGAACAACCAAGGGAGAGATGGGGGAGATGAGGAAAGCGAGAAGATTGTGAATGAGCCGAGGGTGGATCCCCACCGAACTGGATTCGGAAGGAATCAGACGAATCCGCCGGTGAAGACACCACCTCCATGCTGGGATCCGAGTGGGATTCTGGGTGTTGATCCAAGGAAGGGGACACGCGTCGAGATCGCGCATGGCGCCCCTGAAGATGGGGTAGGTGAGCGGACCCCTGGTCATACAAACACGGGACCGCATCTAGGGTTTGACAGAGCGTCACAATCCATCCCCACACAGCCGCCATCGCCGAGATTTGCCAATCTCCGGAAATTCCTGGGATACTTTGTTCGATCCAGATCCACACAAGGGAAGGGGAGTGGTAGATCATACGTGCAAGTGGTGAAGGATCCCTTGATCCAGGCGATGGTGTTCCCGGCACCGTATCATGGCGGCGGCCGCGGCAACGAGATGGCGGGCCGAGGCGGCGGTGGCCGTGGGCGCGATGGAGGGCGTGGAGGTGGCGACCGTGACAACGAAGGCGGGCGAAGCAACGTCTGGAACCGATGGGGCAACCAGGAGCCGCAAAGTCAAGGCGGCGAGATGCAGAATCGCCAACGACATCAGGGAGGGGGCCGTGGAGACTTCGATCAGTGGTGCTACCAGCAACATGGCGGCGGGCACAACCGTCAATGGCAGCAGAAGGGCCCCCGAGGCGAATTCATCCAGGGGCGTCAGAAACAACAAGGCGGGGATCTTCGGGACAAGCTCAACACCAACAAAGGTATGGGACAGGGTGAAGGGAGATAATCTTTTGGGACACAATCGTACGCTTCTGCTTGGGAGAAAGAGGCTAGCAAGTTAGGGGGAGGAGAGAGGCAGGATTGTGAGGAAGAGAATCAGATTGGTCATGTGGATGTGGATGATGAAACTGAGGATACCCAAGGAAAAGTACACCAAAACATTAGTGTGGGGGGGGAGATGATGAGAGTGGGAAGAACAGCTCGATGAAGAGGGGGGATGAGCGAGTCCAAGCAATCAAGAAGGAGAATGTGGTGAACAGAAACATCCAGAAAAGTGGTTGTGCAAATTGTAGCTTGAAAAACCATACTACAACTGAGTGTAGAAGGAATCTATTTTGTGAAGCATGTGGCTTAGCTAATCATACCACTCTGGAATGTAAAAGGGAACCGGTGTGGAATTTTGGACCTGAATTATGTGCTGCTCAGGTGGTTGATCAGAGCTTTTTCTTCATTGAGGAGAACATTGACTCAAAAACAGCAAGAGAAAAGGCTAGCACTGCTGTAATTACTGTCATTGGTGGGGAGATGACAGCCAAACAAATAGAGATGGAGTTCAAAAACATAGTGAGTGTGAACTTGTGGAAATGGTCTGCAAAGAAGGTGGCTGACAACAAATTCATCATGAGATTCCCTTCTGCCAAGATGGTCCTGGACTATAGCAACTTTAAGCTGGGGGTCAGAAGCATGGATGCTCAGATGCTGATAGAACCATGGAGTACTGCTGTGGGAGCCAAAGGCAAGCTACAGCAAGCTTGGTTCAGAGTCAGGGGCATTCCCCCAGATCAGAGAGCTATAAGAACAATTGCCAAAATTGGAGGGCTGGTTGGAAAAATAATGGAAATAGATGAAAAAACTAGATTCAATCAAGAATTTGTAAGGCTTAAGATAGCATGCAGGGATGTCTCTATGGTGCCAGAATCAGCTGAAAGTACTCTGGGGGTTTACATTTATGATTTCTTCTTTGAGTTGGAGGAACAAAACAATCTGAAGAACAAAGAACAAAAAGCAGCTGAGAAGGTATCTGGTGAGCAGCCTAGTCCTAAAAAGCCAAGGATGGAATATGATGCTCCAGGTGGGAGTGGAGTTAACCCCAATGTTGGAGGGGCAAGTGTGGGAGGCTCTGATGGAGGATCAGGACAAATGCCTGAGAGTAGTAAATCTGGTGGAAAAAGAACAATACAATCATCACCAAGTAAAGTTGATTCCAGCAAACAGACATATGGAAAATCAATGATGATTGGGGGAGATGGCACGAAGGACAAGATGAGTGGGATGTCTGAGGGGGAAATCATTCCTGCTGCCATATATGAACCTGTAAATGATGTTGATGCTGAGATATCAGAGAATGGAAGTCATGACAGTGAGAACTTTGCTGATAAAGTTTCCAAAACCTTTGATAAGGAACCCTCCAAAACCAGTGGGAGGGGCTGGCTGGCTAGATGTGAACTGAGTGATGAAAATAGGACACCCAACCTAAGCTTTCTGAAGAAACACACATGATCTGTCAAAATTTCAGAGCTGGGTGATGGCATAGAGTGTACTGGAAAGGGTGAAAAGGGAGGGTAAGATCCAGGGAAACCCTGGGGAACCTATCCCTTCCAAAAAGAAAAAAACTAAAGTTCCACCATGAAAGGGATGATATGGAACTGTAGAGGCATAAAAAAAAAGGTGTCTCTACTTACATTCGAAAACTTAATCTTGAACACAATTTTCAGGTTATTGGATTGCAGGAAACTATGCAAGCTGATATAGAAGACAAGATAATAAGGAAAATTGATCCTCAGAAAAACTATTTGTGGAAATGGATTCCATCAAATGGGAGGTCTGGGGGGATTCTAAGTGGTATAAATATTAACTTTCTGAATGTGGGTAGTTTTACAGAAGGAAAATATATTCTCCAATTGAATCTTTGGGATAAAATACAAAAGAAAAAATGGAATTTTCTTAATGTGTATGGGGCCCCACATGAGGGAGATAAAGATGAATTCTTGAGAGAACTAGCCAGTTTCTGTGACAAAAGTAAAGAACCTTATATGGTGGGTGGTGATTTCAATATCATTAGGTTTTCCAATGAAAAAAATAAAAGAGGGGGGGTCAACAGATTCTCTGAGATATTCAATGGTATTATTTCCTCCCAGGAGCTCATTGACCTAAAGTTGGCTGGTGGAAAATTCACCTGGTCCAACAATCAGGACCCCCCTACCTTGGAAAAGCTGGACAGAATACTGATAAGTAAAGAGTGGGAAGACATATTCCCTACATGTGTGGTATTTAAGTTACCAAGAGAAGTGTCGGATCATAACCCTCTTATTCTATCTACAAATACTAACCCTCCCTGAAACACCTCTGTTTCAGATATGAGCTGTCTTGGATCAATCACCCTGAATTCCTTCCCAATGTCCAAAGGATATGGGAGGAACCTTGTCATGCAGATTGTGCATTGACAAGAATACAGATGAAATTGAAAAAAATCAAACAATTCTTCAAAGGATGGGGTTTTAATAAACAGGGTGAACAAAGGAAAATAAGGAGGGAATTGCAAGAAGAACTCCTAGAACTGGAATATCAGGAAGAGGAGGGCATGCTTTCCTTGATGCAAATGAATAGGAAAATACAGATTCAGAAAAAGCTACTGCTTATCTTAGATGAGGAGGAGTTATATTGGTACAAAAGATCCCATGGGAAATGGCTCCATGAGGGTGACAACAATACTAATTTTTTCCATAGAATGGCAAATGGGAGAAAAAGAAGCAATGCTATTATCAACTTCATGAATGAGGGAGTTATGATAGAAGGGGATGAGAACCTTTTGCAACATGCCACAGATTATTATAAGAATTTATTTGGGGCTGTGCCTGAAACAAGCTTTCCAATAAATCCAGAAATGTGGAGAGCTCAAGAAAAAGTTAGTGATGAGGACAATGAGAAATTAACTAAACCTTTCTCTGAAGAGGAGATTAAATGTGCATTATTCCAGATGGAAAAGGATAAAGCTGCAGGGCCTGATAAAATACCAATTGAGTTCTATCAGAGCTGCTGGGGCGTTATCAAACATGATATTGTAGAATTATTCCTAGACTTATATGAAGGGAGATTGGATATGAGCAGACTCAATTATGGCATCATAACTTTGTTACCAAAAGTGCAAGATGCTGAGAGAATACAACAATATAGACCCATCTGTCTATTAAACTGCTTATATAAATGGGTGACTAAGGCAATGACAATAAGAGTGGAGCCTGTAGCTCAGAAGGTGATACTCAAAACACAAGCTGCTTTCATTAAAGGAAGAAATATAATGAATGGTGTCTTAGCTTTACATGAAGTCATGCATGAGACAAAAAGAGGAGGGGGGACAGGAGTTGTGCTCAAACTTGATTTTGAGAAAGCTTATGACAAGATAAGCTGGAACTTTTTATTTGAATGCCTTAAGATGTATGGTTTTAATGCAAAATGGATTAGTTGGGTGGAAAAAGTAGTAAAGGGAGGTACTGTAAGTGTGAAGGTGAATGACAAAATTGGTCCTTATTTCACCAGTTATAAGGGTGTCAGGCAGGGTGACCCATTGTCGCCAATCCTATTCAACTTTGCAGCCGACTGCCTAGCCAGGATGGTCAGAGAGGCACAAGAAGCTGATCTAATAGTGAGCCTAGCAGACAATATAATTCCTAGAGGGCTGTCAATTCTGCAATATGCAGATGACACAATTGTATGCTTCAAGGATGATTTGGAGATGGCCAGGAACATGAAAATACTACTGTATCTATATGAGATGATGTCTGGTTTTAAAATCAACTTTGACAAAACTGAGGTTATTATGATTAGAGGAGACAACACAAAGGTTGCTCAGTATGCTCAGATTTTCAATTGTCAAATTGGTTCACTACCCATAAAATATTTAGGGGTCCCTGTAAGCACAGGAAGACTACATATTAGAGATTGGATACCTCTGGAAGAAAAGAATAAGAAAAAGCTAGTGACCTGGATGGGCAGCACTATGTCCATTGCAGGGAGAACCACCTTGATAAACTCCAGTCTGACAAGCACATTCATATATCATATGTCTATGTACTTATTGCCAAAAACAACAGTCAAATCCTTGGATAAACAGAGAAGACTCTTCTTCTGGAGAGGAAACAGCACTAAAAGGAAATACCATCTGGTGAAGTGGGAGATAATATGTAAGAACAAAAAGAAAGGGGGCCTAGGGGTCAAAGATATTAGAAAAATGAATATCAGCCTTTTAACCAAATGGAGGTGGAAGCTGGAGTCTGAAGATGGCATTTGGCAAGAGATAGTCAGAGCAAAATATATCAGGGATGGGTCTGTCCGTTCTGTAAGTCATAGAATGGATGACTCACCAGTGTGGACTGACCTTCTGAAGGTCAAACACATATATCTACAAGGGAGAAAGATGACAGTACGTAATGGGAAAAAAACTTCATTATGGAGGGATAGGTGGTGCAGTGACAGCCTACTATGTCTTCACTACCCTGCTTTATATGAACTATGCCAAAACAAAGACATCACTATTCATAGATTCCTCATAAACAGAGGGCAACTGAATTTTGTCAGATGGTTACCACCATGGCTATTTGAGCAATGGCTGGAGATGGTAAATATAGTATCCAGTTTCCAGTTTGATAATGCTGATGACAATGTATCCTGGAAGTGGTCTAGTAAAGGTAAATTCACAACTAAATTGGTTTACAATCATCTAACAAGTGGGGGCTGGGATAGAAACTTCAAGCATATATGGAAGGCCAGAATCCCATATAAAATCAAAATCTTCATGTGGTTAGTTGAAAACAATGCAATTCTGACTAAGGACAATATGATAAAAAGGAATTGGGGTGGGAACCCATCATGCTATTTCTGTGAACACAACGAAACTATTGACCACTTGTTTGTACAATGCCCCACTGCAAAAGTTATATGGTGTGTGGTGGCTTCATGTATAGGAGCCAACAATATCCCACACAGTACAACCCAAATATACCACTGGCTAACTAAATGGTTACCAGGGGGAGAGGCTGTTTATACATTAATTTCTTCAGCTATCTGTTGGTCCATTTGGAAGAGGAGGAACAAAGCCTGCTTTGACAGGAAACCCCTCAGGAATCCAATAGAAATTATAATTCATGCTGGTGCGTTTCTGAACTACTGGGCAGGGCTGTATAAGGAAGAACTGCAGGAGAAGATCGTGGAAGGTGTCAAGACCCTGGTGGCAGCTGCACACTGGATGATGGCAAGGCAGGGCCCTCCGCAGCCGAGACTGCTGTTACCTGAACCAAATGAAGCATAGGACGAGAGCCAGGATGAGCACTGATGGAAGACTGAGTAAAAAGAAGCTTGGAGACGTGAAAAATAGAAGTGGTAGCCCTTGGAAACTGTTTTGTGGCTGACTTTATGGTCTGTAATATTAGTATGGTTGAACTTACCAGCTGGTTAGCCTAGGAATCCTAGGTGGTTAGTAGCTGGCCTGGCAACAAGCTTGTGGTTTGGTAGCTTTCTTCCCATCTCTTCTGATATCTGTCAGCCCGAGTCTAGCCGTTTTGGACGACGAAAGGGAGCGACGACGAAGATTTTCGACGATTCTAAAATGTTACTGCCGAAAACCACTGTTTTTTCTTACCCGCCCCATTCGTACCCGCCAGTGCGTACCCACCTAACTCGCCCCCGTCAACCACGGTTGTTATTTCCTTTCTTCATTCTTTTTTCAAATGATGGAGGCAATCACTGTTGTTGTTTTCTTTTTTCATTCTTTTTCAAGGAAAGAGAAACTGATTGACGTGATTGATGTCATGACTCAAAAGGAAATACTCAGGAACTCAAAAGGAAAAAGATATTGATGTACAAAGTAAAGGAAAATTGATTGGTGTGATTGATGACGCATCAAGGAAAGGAGAAAACAAGAAAATATCAAGTAAGGAAAGAATCATTACGTGATTAGATAAACTAAAGAAAGAATTGTTTCGTCGTTTTGTCAATGGTAGTCGTGCCATTCATAAATAGTTAGCAAGAAAAGGGAAAATAAGGAAAGATCATGTAAGGAAAAAACCACCGCGTGATTAGATCGATGACATTCAAATGCAATTAGTTGGACGCCATTTATATGTTAATATGTTTTGAGTCCTTGACTATTTCCTTTTGAGTTCAATACCCTCTATCATGTCAATCAATACTCCTTCCTTTTTCACACACCGTGTTCCCCATAAAACTAAATTCCCATGTAAGTTGTGTTCTTCGTTTCAATCTACTACTTGCACCAATGTTGTTGTTATTATTTGACCTGGCTCCATCGATTTTGTTTATCTATCCATCGCATATTGCCATCACGAGTAGACAAATTTTATTTCAGGATATTCCAAACACAACATCTCATCGTGCACCTAAGAGGAAATATGAAACCGACACGAACCAAGGTAATTTTTGTGCAATTGCTACCATTTTGAGTCTTTTGTTTTCTAATTCTGAAATTTTGTTAATACTTTCATTCGTGTATTTTCCCATTACTCACGTTTCGACATGTTCACAATGATGTTTTCTTGTAAAAATTGTTTCTTCGTGTATTGCCGAAAGATCATCCAAATCGCCAGTATTTTTATTTTATTTCTTATACAAATAGTTTTTCATATTTTATTTTATTTTTTAATCTGTACCTGTCGCACGGGTCTGCTAGTTTAATTAGTAGGCAAACAATATCATTCACAGATCGCAGTCGCACCGCCTAGCAGAGAAGAGCTGCAGCTGACAATATTATATATATCGCGTGTCTGATCGAACAGTGAATCGTCATAGGGGCGGGCGGTGGATGGAAGGATGGGTGAATACTAATAGCGGCGGAATGGCGAGAGCGTGCACCCCGATCACACGCATGCCATCGTGCCGGCCGGCCAGCCGATCGATTCCATCGGCGAATTGACTAGTAGCAAGTAAATAAGCAGCGGTAGGGATCGATCGGCCGGATCGGGGGCGCATGGCCACGTACTCCCGCCGCCAGCCGGGCATCCAGCTCCTGTGCGTGCTCCAGGCCCAGGGGCCCTGAGAGCCTGAGACCCACCCAGAGGAGACGACGCGGCATCCATGACGACGACGGATCGCCATCGACAGTAATGGCCGGCCGGGCGTGCACTCATGCCATGGCATGGGGAGCTGGAGCTCTGCCTGTCCGCTCACGCGTCGCTGTTACCCTACTGTTACGTACGCTCCTCTCCTGATGACGAGTCAAAAGCCACCTCCTCTTCTTCTTCCTCCTCCCCCTCCCTGCGCGCGGCCTGCTACTACTACTTATACAGCCAGCGACCCCCGTCCCCTTTCCTCTCTCGCTGCAACCAACCATAGCATCATCGAGCTCGCTCGTCGATCGCATCATCAGCTAGTAGCCATCTACGTGGTGTGGCAATGAGCGACATGAGCTCGGACACCTCGTCCACGACGTCGTCCTACTCCTCCTCCCCCTCCACGTCCTCCAGCGGCTCCCGCGGCGGCGGCGGAGGAGGCAGCAATAAGAAGCGGGCGCGCGAGCCCGCCGGCGCCGGGGACATCCCGGCCTACCGCGGCGTGCGGATGCGTGCGTGGGGGAAGTGGGTGTCGGAGATCAGGGAGCCACGCAAGAAGTCGCGCATCTGGCTCGGCACCTTCCCGTGCCCGGAGATGGCCGCGCGCGCGCACGACGTCGCCGCGCTCAGCATCAAGGGCGCCCGCGCCGTCCTCAACTTCCCGGACCTCGCGCCCGCGCTGCCCCGCCCGGCCTCCCTCGCCCCGCGCGACGTCCAGGCCGCCGCCGCCCGCGCCGCGCTCATGCACCACAAGCATCACAAATCCGGTGGCGATGGCGGTGGCTCCTCTTCCTCCTCCTCGTCGTCCTCCGCCGCGCCTCCGAACGCGGGGTCTGCGGGGCCTGCTGCAGCGGACGATGACGCCGCCCAACGAAGAACACCTGCTGGCCCCGCTGCTCACCGTCACGACGACGACCCGGCGGAGCCGAAGCCGAGCCGGGAGGAGCGGCAGCCGGCGCAGGTGGTGGAGGTGGCCGAGCTGGTGTTCGACGAGCTGGCGCCGCTCTGGGTGGAGGACGTGGTGGAGTTCGGGGCGTCCGATCACCCGTGGACGCCGTACGATGGGCTCGACGCCGTCGGCTTCCAGCCCCTCCTGTGGGAGTACTAGGCTTCTCTCTTGTTTGTACAGGGACTTACCCTTTTCGTTTTTGGCTTTATTTGTGTGTTTTTTTGTACTAGTGCTTCTTCAAGTGTGTGGTTTTCTTTTCATTTTTTTTTGGATTTCGAGTTTGATGTAGGGGTATATTAGATAGTAATATAATATGTGAAAAATGCGAGAGTGGTGTAAAAAAAATGCGAGTTTTACAGTGATGCTTGGCGATGAAATGAGCTCTTGAGTCCTTGACGGATGAAAATGATGGTAGCAAGCTGGAGATACAGTTACTGATAAAGAGATAATCCACCCAGTTGTGTGAAAGTGACATTTGCTTACTCCAGCATGGTGACTAATAACCTCCTTGTTTGTACTAGCTAGTGTACATGAGAAGTGTTGATGCTGTTCTGCTGGTGAAAAGAGAACTGTTCACATTAGTGCATTACCTTACAAGCTATTGACTTTCCACACAAGTGTGAACTTTTTTCTCACAGTGTACATGACGCCACAGAGCTATAGAAACAGCATCAACCGGGAGGTACAGATATCTGTTTCGACTAATCCGTGTGGGTTCCTATCGCTTTAAGAGGTACAGGTAAGGTTCACTTTATCCATTTTTTTGCCACTGATATGATCGTACACAAACGACTAATCAGGCACCAACCCAATCATTAGATTTGCTGGCAGATGCGCCCAATTCACCATGCGGTTAAACTTCTGCTCTCTCCAAAAACTTACCACGCAATGAAAACTAAAACCTGTCAAGTTGTCTTCGTAACCTCTTCTAGTGAAACTGTCAGGAAGCAGAGGAATCATAAGCAACAGGTTTGCCATGGTGCCATTGATTGATTCTGGTCGGGTTCTGAAACGAAAACAACAAATTTCCTTCAAGCATTGACTGATTAGTTTGTACAACCCAGAGATCCCAAGGAGATTTGGTGAATGAATGATTGGAATCAGAGAAAGTTGGAGGAGCGCACTGAATTCGAAACTATAAAATAACCTGACGACCTCTCTCTCCATCTCCAGGTATAGGAGTAAAATTCATGAGCGGCACGAACAGAACAGGGGATCGACGATGACCCGGAGCCCTGGAAGCTCCCATGATTGAACCAGCGGCGGAGTGAACCAGCTGTCCGAACATCTCTGTCGCCTGTCCCGGGCGCATGCGCATCTGAATCCGACGGCCGTGGGGGGCTCCGTCCGGTCCTGAGGTCGGCCAAGCCGATTCAATGGCGGCGTTCCCGTCGCGGAGCAGATCGTGCTCAGCAGATAGACGGACGTACGTGGTCATACATGTTGCACTCGCAGCAATTGCAATTGCAAATGCAAGCTCATCACCCCATCCCGATCCCAGCTGCAATAACTGTGCATCCTCGCCGCCGTGCCGTGCCGAACATGTCGCCGTCGACGGACAAGACGAAACCGATTTTTTTTCTCTCTGTCACTCGCCTCGGTGTTACTACCGTGTTTGGATTGGTCGCGATCCGGGATGCTACCGTGTTCGTTCTTGAGTTGGACATGGCTCGTGCTTTCGCATGCCAAGATTTTGGCTCGTCGGACCGTGGTCTCGTTTTCGCCTTTCGCCGGATGCCAGGTGCCTCGCCGCCTGTCGTCGTGCGACGGAGCAGCAGCGTAGATCCCGGCTGGGACATGCAAGCCACACACCTGTGCAGCTCCGTGTTAACGGTCTTGAGAGTTACCGGCTGCGCGTGCTAGCTATCGTGCGGAGAGACAGTGTGTAGGCTGGACAGGAACATCGTCTATCATTGCCGTCTAGGCACTACTCGTCTACACGTGTAAGCCGGCCATAGATTACATCAAGATTACCCCTGATTCTGTCTACATGACTGCCACTAACTGCATGTCACGCCCCTCTATTTGTGGGCTGTCTCAAAGAGTACATCCCTAGCTAGCTGAATAATGAAACAGCTCAGAAAGATGGTGGGCAGCGGCTATTTTGCTACGATTTTTTTTGGGAGGTGATGCAGAGCTCATGAGGAAATGAGTACTTAGGATTATGATATTTCACAATGATTTCTTTGCTTGCTAGCTGCTCTGGATGAATCCAGAAATGCAAGCTATGTATAACACGTGTGGTGATGAGGGAGCAGAGAGTCAAGATCAGCTACAGCGAAGATGTTAATGCTTGAAAGTTTTCCCTTGTTATTAATCAGTACTTCAAAAAATATTCTTTGCCTTTTTTATGTACGGAGAAAAGAAAAAAAGTATCCCTAAGAGAAGAACAGTTTTAGTTCTCATTTCTTGCTCTAGCATTCGTACTTTGAAGCTAGCTAGCTGGTTACATGAAGAACTCAACGCATTTGACTTGCAATATCAAATTGACAATATGCAAGTCCAAATACAAAGGTGTTGACATTGAAACAAGTACAGGGGTGATGTTCATTTGAGTTTGTTTTCGATAAAATATAAGAAGACATACCATCATGTATATATATACTAATGCACTAATTGGGAATGTACGATGCACTATTCTATTTTGTAATGCAGTAATAAGTACACATGCATTGAGAGAACTGATCAAATAATGGTTATTTGTGGTTTGCTAACTAAGACAAATTAACAACATGACGTGGGAAGATAATACTATAGTAGATACACCCCTCATGCTCATGCAAGTATCCACAGACGACCTAATTATATGTGTGAACTTTATTGTTGATTCTAATAAGTAGGCTGTCTCCTAGATGCGAGACAAAGTGCGTTTTATTTACGACAATGGAAATGTTCACCTCAAAGACATGGTTAACAAAATCAAACTACAAACATGCTTCATCATAGAAAAAACTTCTATTCTCTTTCGCTTTCGTTTCGTGCCATCATCATTCTTTGCGACTCCATGACCCGGTCAACGCTTAGTTGGGTCCATGGGATACCGGACAGGTGGTGTCACCAGCCGCATTTCCGTCTGGGTCATGAAGAATGTCAATGTTAAATTAATTTTTCTGATTCAGCTTTGATAGCTAGCTTAGCAGAGGGATTTAATGTTGATAGATAATTGCAACGATCAAAATGACTCGATCGAGCCCCATCAACGAGAAAACCTAAATGATTGTGATACATGAAAGTGTTTATTTCCAATAGTACCACCAACTGTTTGGTCCTGATGTGTGCAAATGCATCTACTATGCTCAAATCTTGGCTTTACCTTAAGAGTTTCTGAAGTGTCCTTTTAATACTGTAAGCCATGCAGATTTGAGCTAAACTATATGATGACTACGCTTTCAATCAGGTCGTTAATTACCCTACTTGACAAAGATTGTTCAGCGTTAGTGACCAAACAAACCTGATTAAGAAACACAACGTGTCCACCTCTCACTTACCAACGAGAGATGACGAACTCTGAAGTATATGAAAATAGTGATTTGAAGCCGCCTTTTCCATTTCTGTTGGAAGGTTTGTGTCACAGCAAGCTATACTAGGCTTCAATAATGGATACGCTACTTTTAAAAATATTTGTTTCTCTCTGGCGGTACTAAACTAAAGGATCCAAGTACGTGCTCAAACTGTTTCCACATGTTTAAAAAATTGCAAACCATACATGTACTGGAAACGAGACAAACATATGAATCTATAAAAAATACAGCTGTCGTGTACGGAATCTGACGACGAGAAAGGGTATGTACATTAGGAAGTATTCCATCCAGCTTTGGATGTATTTTTTCTTCGATTTCGGTACTTAAATTTTTTATAAGGGTTCTATTAGTAGTTTTTTTAGAACATTAGTACTTAAATAGTTTTATTAGTAGTTAATTTGGAAAGATATTCTTCTTTTTTTGTTCAAACATGTACCCGTTGGGCCGTTATCCGTTGACAACCTAATTTATCTCCAGCAGCAAAGACTACCGTCTGGGCTTTATAAAATAATTGTTTCGACATTTTTGTACTCTGTTTGTAGTTGATTTGCCCAAACAACGTGCTGGCGTTCAGACTTGGGAGCACAATGACGTACTTGGAACTTGCTAATTGCAAGGTGTATCCACAATTGAGTGCTTCGTATTTTTTCTAACTGGTTCTCAGTACTAGTAATGCTAGTTAGTTAGGCGATTTGACTTGTGCACGTCGAGCATTTCAAGCATTACTCCATTGACCATCAGCTGTTTTTTAATGTTCGCAATTTTTTTATGTAGCAGCAAGATTTGAGAATGTCTGTCACAAGTCTACGCCGAGCTGACAAAAGCAATATGTCAAACTGTTTGAGCATACAGAGAACAACGGAACAAAGGATTACCCAGATTCATTGTTTCCGCGAGGGGAACAATTCATATCCCACCCCCCAAGTTTGACTTTAGGAGACATGACACCATTCCCTTGATCAAATCCCTTGTAAAAGCATGCAAATGAAAGTCAAAATCACTGGACCTCAGATGAGTTGTAAATTAAGAACCCATCTGACAACATACACCGCAAAAATAGAAACGTGGAGGAATCTGTGCAATCACATCTATTTCCACCCTTTTTCTTTCCTGGAGGAAAAAGATCCATAACATCACAATAGGTGCGGACGCACGGTAATATTTGTCACCGAACATTTGCCGCCAGTGAGTCAATTACTCCAACATTTGCAAGAAACTACTCCTATTACAGTTCACACCAAGGTTGGATGTCATAAAGATACACAATCCGTGCATTGATACCCCGATGCAAACCCCAGTGACCAAAAAATGTATGATCATCATTTTGGCCTAGAATTTCCAAAAGAATACAAACGTTGCAACCATTTGATCGGATAGTGGAACTTAAAGACCAAACATCAAGTCCATCACTTTGGACAAGACGGATTTTGAAGGTGAAGCAATGGCTCCAGAAGCGCCACGACTGCTCTCGTTGCAGCTGCCATTTGGCATCGAGTTGCTAGGCAAAGGTGCTAGTGCATTCCTGGTGGCAAATCCGCTCGGTGCTACAGGCTGTGACGGAAATGGGACTGTTGCACTGCCCTGATAATTCTCGTTCATGCTCTGATTCAGGTACTGTCGCTGCCGTGCATCCACTGGCTTCACCCCAATAATAAGAACACTGTTTAACTGCTGCCCATGTTTCGCAAGTGCTTTATGTCCATCATGCCGGCTCTAAACATAATAAGAACAATAGAATATGTCAGAAAAGATAGCTGCAAAGTAAAAGTATCAGTCCAACATGAGAACATTATTACTGGTTGGCAGAAAACTATTGTGTCACATAAGGCACTGCTACTTCCCCATAAAGTAACAGAATTTGTATCTAACTAAAAAACACTGGTCATGTGATGATAAAATAGAAAACATTAGTAACACCATCCGAAACATGTTAATTTTGTGCCATCTTGTACAGAGAAGTTATAGGGAACTATCAGGATAACAAAAGAAAAAGAAAGGGAAACAGTTCACATATTGGAAAGTATATAGGCACACCACTTATTTGGTGGATAGTTCAAATAAGTTTATGCTGTCCAGATTAACATCACATCATATAATTTCCTATCTCTATAATTACACAGTATGCCAGGAGAACACAAATCATAGTTGATAGGTATGAGCAGTTTAACAGATCTTCAGGACTTCAAATTAGCTCATACACTTGATCAGGGATCACTTCCCTCCAACCTTTTCCCAAATAAAAAACTTAGAAGCCTAACAGTCCAGCACACCATACTTGACAGTGACATTTATTTTAGGCTTATTCAAGGACAAGTTGGTAAAAAGTAGGGAACATAGATCGAGTGTGTTGTCAGTGCTCAAACAGTAGAGCTACAAGTGGTTACCTGATACAAGATATGCATCCAGTTCGCATCCCTTGGACCAGGAACATGTCTCAGGACTATCCCACATTTCTCAAATTCTCGCAGCACCAAGTAAGTATCACCAGGTGAAAATCTGGCAGAAATAAGATGAAAGACTAATGAAAATGAAATATATCACAATCCTAACAACACTGGCATCCAACCATCTATAGCCATTTATAATGTACAACATTCAGAACATGCCTGACTATTGAAAGCTCAACAGATATTCAGAGCATCAAGTGCACAAGGGGTACACTATAATTTTTTGAAACAAAATGATCAACCAAAGTATAGACATCTGCATCACGCAGAAGTGCATGTAAATGAAGGTGAGAAATCAAACTACATACTGAATCAGTACAAGGGAAGATATTTTAACAATTTATCAATATTTGTTGAGATCTTCCTTTCCTAAGTTCCAAAACTGTGCACTAAAAAACCATAAAATTCATAAACAACTCGTGTTCCCACTTCCACCAACAGAAAGGTAAGAACCATCATGCGGGGTGGGAAACCAATCAATTGGATATGGGCATTAAATCTATCACATGGGCTTATACAGAATATGATCTGAGGGAGTGTAAATCAAAATACACCATCAATCAACAAACTATACAGTATCCTGGTTTACAACTATACTACTGGACTCTACGAATAAATCTGAACATAAAGAGACCTATATTAATTCCTCTGGGAACCCATCTCGGCATGATTCAGTTTTCACATGTTAGCTTTCAACAGATGAAGCAATCACGACAGTCACAAAGTATGTAACATTGAGCTTGTCAATCACGTAAATTACTATACTGTAATTTGACTTTAAAAAATCACCGAAAGCAAATCAGATTTATGTTCCATTAAATTGATTTCCATATTCGATAGAGGGAAGGTATTAGTATATTATGTTCCAGCATGGCTAACAAACCCCAACTGCAAACATTACAACATTCCTCTTTACCACTTGCTGATTAGTTGATATAGTTGGCTAGAAAGTATCTCATGTTTGCACACTGCTTGTGTGGTTCAAGCATCAATGACGAAAATCCAACCTAAATGGTCAAAATGACGTTAATTCCAACAGATTTTTTGTTTACAGCTAAGGTAATGTTGCTAAGTAGGCATCCCTAATAGTACAAATTCTTAGAAATCAGCATTTCAATGTTTATTAACATGGAAACACACTGGCAACATATGATGAGTTTGAACTCAGCGAAACAAATGAATTTCGAACAAACACGAATGCTGACATCTTTGTTCTTACAACTAAAGAAGAAATATTGCCAATTCCGAACTGTCAGTTCCTAAGAAGTAATATCTAATCTACTCCCAACACTGAATAAGCAACTATTAGTATCCAATGCAACAAATTAGACAGCAATTCACACATACATTCCATCGAATTAGCTAAGGGCGAGGCCACGTACCCGAAAACTGTGACCCATTCCTCCTCGTCAACACGGCCAGCAGCTGGCGCCGAATCCCTGGGCATCTCAGGCCGCGCCACCTCCCTGGGCGGGGGCAGCGTGATCAGCGCAACTTTCTGCTGCTGCGACTGCTGCCCCTGCCCCGACGGCGTCGTCGGGGACTGCTGCTGGTTCTGCATGACGCCATCCATCGGCGACCCCTCCCTGGGATTCTCCTCCCTCGACGGGGACCACCAAGCCGAGGGCGCGGGCGAGCCGTTGGACCGTAGCGGGGATGCGAAGAGGCCGGCGGCACGCGGCGGCGTTGGGGAGGGGGTCATCGTCGCCTGAGGAGGCGTGGCCGGCTGCGGGGAAGGGGAGAGGTGGGAGAGGTCGTCGAGGGAGAGCAGCGGGGGAGGCGGCGGCGGGGTGGACGCCTGTGTCTCGCGCTCGCGACGGACCGAGGCTGGGGACAAGCGCAAAGACGAAGATATGGGGGACGAGAGATCGCGCAGGAACGGCGGGTGGTGGCGCCGGTGGTCCGGCCTGGCGGCGCTCATCTCGGCGACGAGGAGGAACGGCGGCGGCGACGAGGAGAAACCCTAGAGAGAGGAGGAGAGCGAGCGGAATGGAGTGCGCCCTGCCGCCTTGCGTTATGGAGGGAAGAAGCGTCGCGTGTGAGCGCTTGTTTCACCAACATGTGGACCCAGAACTTAGTAGGGCCCACAAGTCGGAGTGTGGAGTTGGTTCCCGACGCGAAAGGCGTAAAAAAGAAATACGCGAGCTTGCTGTGAAGGCGTATTTCTTGTCGGGTTTAAACTTCAAACGGAGGCCTAGACCCGTTTCGTGGAGTGTCAGAGAAGCGTCGCTCGAATAAAATGGAGGTTGCGACGGCGACGGAGGCGTCGGCGCCGGCGGCGAGCGGCGTGGCGGCGCGGCAGAACCACCCGTTCCCGTGGCTCGACGCGGCCATCTCAGAGCCCTGCTACTTCCTTCACCTCATCGCATTCTTCTCTTACTTCGCGGCCCGCAGCGCGGCGCTCTCCGCCGACGACGGCGGGGAGCTCTACGACCGCCTCCTCCGCCGGGTAAGCTTCAGAGATCCCCGGTCGCTCGACCTGGATCGTGTCATTTGGTTGCCGATTAAGCTGTGCTGGCTCATGCGAATCGTTGTTGGTGTGCTTGTTTTTGCAGGAGATCCAGGCAGTGCTCGTGTTCCTCGTTCTCTTCGTAGTGAAGGTGCGGTGGTTAATGTCAGCTCAAATTTCCGTGTAAACTTATTTTCTGAGTACTCTGCTGGGATTTAGTGATGAAATTGGTGTGGATATGTGTAATCTTCCCTGTTCTAAATGGGAATTTGATGGTCATAGGAGAGCACTAGACGGGGGGAATGGAATTGTGATTCAAACGTGGATTACAATGCGCTATGTGTGTCTTCATATGCTTTATGTTAAATGTGGCAACATGTTGTGTATTTAAATCTGTTAACCTGCAACCTGAGGTGCTGAACTTGGTGTGCTAAATTTGAAGAAAAAGTGGCCAATAAAAGTTATAGCATTGCAGGTTGTGATGTGAGAGACAATGCTGAGCTTTGGTTCCTAAGAAAACATTTGGCCTAGGCAATTTTTTCTTGTTTTTGTGCGTCTTTCTAACAAAAGGGGAGCACATTCTTTTACTTGATATGAGATGATGAATCCTGTATAAGCTCCTGAACATGCTTGTTTTGCTAATTAAACTGTTAATGCTTTGCAGATTGTGAAAGAGGAAACATGGGAAACATTCCTCGCTGATTCACTGCTCTACGCGAAGGTGTGTTAAAATTTAAAAGTGGTGATCCTGGTTTTGTATCCATTGATCATTGACCCCATATGAAATAAATCTTTGCTCGTTGTTTTCTTTAATAAAATCAGGTTACTGTAGCATTCTGGTCTGCAGTTAATGGTTCTGAATTCACTATCTGATTCCTTGCCCTCTTTTCCCCATGTGCTGTAGGGCTTATTGTTGGCAGTTACTTTGGTTATCGACTATTGGTTGACCCTTGGTTACTTTCTGGGATTTGTTGGTATGTTTAGTTTATCACATTTATCGATCTATGTAATTATTATTTACCCTTGGCTAGCATATCTGAATTTGAATCTATTAGACCATATGCACTACAATCTTGCTCTGAATAACTGGAATTCTGGATCTATCAAATTCATGCCTATGATGTCTCATTTGGGCAATGTGTGCGATCTTAATCATCTAATACGCATGTCAAACAATTGGAAACTGTGGATTTCCTTCGGAACCGATTGCTGTACAGCAGCACTGTCGGTAGACTGGTTTGCAGTTAGTCAGTTACTGCCACACAATATGAAGCGTATGATTTTGTTATATGAACCCTTAAGCTAGGCATACGAGAAAGTAGAAAGTGCAATAGTACAACCTTCTTGCAGCTAGTATGGGACGTGCTGGATGCAGATAAGCTTATTGCTCCTCCTTGAAAGTAATCAAGATTACGTGGAATAGTATATTAGATTGATAGAGGGATAGGTGTATTGTGTACATATATATAGGGGTGAGGAGATTGAGGTTTATAGAAATAACACCAATTAAGATCTCCTCATACTATCTCTCGAACCAATTCTGGCCAGCCGGTGCTAGGCGCCTAGGCTCGGGACCAACACACACACACACAACACATATATGCCTGTCTTTTACAGTCCTTATTTTTCCTGATTTCCTCAGCTTTAAGCTTGTCAATATTCCGCTGTTAGGTTGTGAGATTACAACTGTAGAGTATTATGCGCCCAGTTTATGTCATGTAAATTGCGTGGCAGCATTCGAGACACCTCTTGTCTGCAAGGCTCTTGCTAATATCTAGTTTTCAACTGCTTCACTTTTTCTCCCCCTTTTGAATGTTTATACTTTGAGCTTGTCATAACTTGTGCTTATTTTCATTTTTCCTGCAGTTATATATGCTGTAGCTCAACAACCACCTTATGACGGCCTAGGTATGTTTTATACATTCATATTCTGCATTAGTTATGGATGTGACTAGAATGTTAACATCAAGAAACTCTCTGATGGCTAAAAACTGTATTCCTCAATATTGGATGTTATACTTTAAAATGTGTTTGTATCCTTGTTATGCATCCTTGATATGGTCATTTGCAACATGCTCTTTTAACAAAATATTGCTCATTTGTTCCATGAGACTTAAACAACCTGTAATCCATTGGTTAAATGGCTGGTTATGAGCTTTAATACCAAGTATAAGAAGATTGGCATCTGGTTCAGTAAGGGGTTGCAAAGTGGTCATGGGGAATCACTGAATCTGCATTTTATTTACCAGTTTCTCGGATAACTTCTAGTACAAGGAATAATTTCAGAGTCCTGAATTGGTTACCAAATTGGTCATGCTAATGCATTGCTGACAATTGGTGGTAACATGCTCTTTACTGAATGAAACACCGACCTTTGTCCTAGATTGAGGTTGGACTGGACTTTGGCCGATGGTGTCTTTCATCTTTGTAACTTTAGGTACGAATGATAAGGCATGTGTGTTCACAACTAGATTGACCAGTTTTTAATGTGAAGTCCCTAGACTGTATTGTTCTAAATAAATTCAGTTTAATTGGGATTATGAATATTCACAAACCTTGGTACTGTAAATAAAACTTGCAGCTGCATAGAGGGCGAGCATGTGTACTAATGATTGAAATTACGTTTGAGCATTTAATTTCGTTTAATGTTTTTATGAGTCTTAGTTGGATAAACTTTGTAACAACATATGACACATCTATTCTAAGATATTATTTTGATAAAAAAGTAGACAGTATGAACGCAAAAAAGATTCTTTTATCTGTTAAATCATTAACTTGTCATATCCCCCCCCCCTACTTTAGAAGTATTTGCTTCCATCCTTCATTTTCTACTCCAATTTCAAATACGCTGTGTTTTCTGTTAACTGAGATTTTGTTTTACCTCTCCCTTAGGCCATTCAAATCACTTGACCCCTTTGCAACTTGAAAGTCTGCTAACTGAAGAGCCAACATCACGATTTTGGCTGGTAATTTGTTTACATGCTTCTCATCTAATGTTATTAACTTAGTCTCTCCACTTTCACTCACCAGCAAATTTCTTCCTGCTTTGTTATTTGTTCAAGAAGACTTGTAGCCTGCAGGCTGCAGGTACCTATTCTACAACTTACAATTTTGGCTGATACCTCTTTTCTTATATATTAATCATTAGTGCCTATGATTGGAAATATTGTTTTTGTTCTTTTGACAGCCATAGCATAGATATATGATCACCTTAAACTCTTATGGCCCCAGTAAATAAGCAGTGTGGATGTGGAGTCTTCTGAAATGACTGAATATTGCTATCTTAATGTAAACAGGTTGAATTCCGAACTTCATTTTCAGCAACATGTATACAAGCAAGCAGTGTTCTGCCTGAACTCTCTAATATGTAAGTGTTCTTTGAATTTTATAGTTGTCCATTCCATTGTGGAGTTTACATGATTCTTTGCTGTATGGTAGTACTGAGATCTTACAGAAAAGGGAAAATTGGATATATACCATCAAAAGAACCATGTTGTGGATATGTATCATTAAAAGATTGAAAGCTAGAAATTTAGCACTGAAAGAACCTCCGTTATAGGTATTTACCATTCACGTCAACGCCGTTGCATCTCCCGTCAACATGCCTCAACGCCGCCGTCCTCCCTGCTCGTGCCCAGCGTCGTTCCTCTCCTCTGCTAGCACCCTCTCCTCTGCTCGCGCCGGCCGCTGCCCCTCCCTCTGCTCGAACCGGTGGCGGAGCACTTCATGCTGCAGCCGTGGATCCCGCCGCCCTGCCCAATCGCGTACCGGCGGTAGGATGCCGAGGGGATGGCGGGCGCATTCCGGCCCAACATCTCCGGCGTCCCGGACGCCAGCCGCTACCTGGAGACGGCGCGGCGCTGCGCGCACCCCTCGTCTGCCGCTGCAGCCGCGTGGTCAACGCTCCTCGACGGCATCAAGCAATTATGCGGCGGCCGACGGGGGCGACGAGGAGGAGACGGCGAGCCTCATGCTGTGGCTCGACGTCCAGCTGGAGAGGTCGATGATCTACATGGCGTTCGGGAGCAAGGCGCTGCTGACTGGAGCTGGTGCTTGAGCTGGGGCTGGAGCTCGCCGGCATGCGCTTCCTCTGGGCGCTCCGGGAGACGAGCGGCAGGATGCTCCCGGACTCGGACGGGTTCGAGGCTCGCACGCGTGCTGCGCGACCGTCGGTTGGTGCGCGTCGGATGGGTGCCGCGGGTGCGGGTGCTGGCGAACGTGGCAGTGGGCGGCTTCTGCACGCATGCCGGGCAGTGGGCGGCGCGAGGACGGGCAACAGGGGGAGGGACGGCGGCGGGCGCGAGCAGAGAAGAGGAACGGCGGCGGGCGCGAGCAGGGGAGGGACGGCGGCGTTGAGGTGGTTGACGGGAGATGCAACGACGTTGACGGGAATGGTAAATAGCTATAACGGAGGATCTTTCAATGCTAAATTTCTACCATTCAACCTTTTGATGGTACATATCCACAACATGGTTCTTTTGATGGTAAAGATCCAATTTTCCCTACAGAAAAATCTCCCTGTGAGATGAGAGTTTGAGGGTCAACTGGAACCATTAAATCTTCCGCGTCATCCTTTCTTGCAGTCACATGCCACTAACCATTTGTTGGCTTGAGAGTTACCTCACGAGTTGTGGTTCTTACTTTATTGACGTGTTTCTTTTTGTTCAGGGGCCATGTGGTCCTTGTTTGTTCCCTTCTTGAATGTAACTGGATCACATATTGCTTATTAAAATGGGTGGGCAGTTCTATTTCCGGTTCAAGAAAAAAACTTAGTGTTCGAATTGAGGGAGAGACCAACCAGGGTTCAAATCCTGGTGGCAGCAAAAAAAAATCTCTCTGGCAACTCAGAAAAATAGTGGCAGGGCGCCGGCCTGTGGCACCTATGGTTGGTTTGGGCCCTTCAACCAGGGGTAGTTGCAGTGGTCGCCAATCCAGTTGGTCGTGGTTGGCCCAGGTTACGGTGCAGCCATATAGGGTGAAGCCGGGGTTTGGGGATTTTCTCGGCCAGATTGGCTGAGATTTCTTCTTAGTGCAATGCCATGAGGGCGGTCTTTCTCCCGCCGATCGAGTTTTCTTTTATTACCGGTTCAAAAAAAAAAAACATGCCAGTAACTATTAGTTTCCCTTGAAATACACTATTTAGTATTTTAAAAAGGAACACACGATTTAGTATTTGAGAAAGAAATACACTATTTTCCTGACATGCTTCCTAGTCAATATCTGCAAATTAGTTTGATAAATTATTCAATACCTTCCTTTTGTCCTGAATATAGCACAGTTCGTATTTTCTAGTAATTGCATTTGACATTATATTAATGCAGATACGCCAAGAAGAACATCTCTTTTGGAATAATTGACCTCGGCCATTTTCCAAATGCTGCAGCAAAGTTTGGCATATCCATGTGGGGTAATTTTTTTGGTTCCCTTGTCAGCTTTGTTGTTTACTGTTATCTGTTCCTTTGGAGAGTGCTTGCGTTCCAGTTGTATGTGCTACATGATAAATTGACTCCTTCACTTTATGCACTGAGCACTTTCTTAGTCATTTTCCATCGGTTGGATTTCATTGAACAGATCATCTTCCCACTTACATATTGTTTGACAAGGCAACTGAAGTTGCTCGGCTTCCGGAAGTCACAAGTGAATCAAAAGTATTTGTGCCAAAAGTTACTAAGGTTATTTACTTATCTTCGTCACTTCTTCTTCTTATGGTTCGGAAAATTTTACACAGCTTTGGAATTCTGTCATTTTGATCAACATGTCCTTCAATAGGAGCTTAATGCTACTCTACTGTTTATGCAACTATATGCATAACTTTAAACATATTGTTTTTATATATCCTCTTGAAGTACTTATCAAGTTTGTAGTAGTATATTATTGATGTGGCTTGTTATTTTAATTAGCGGATAACAGATAACCATGATCCTGTAGTAGAAAGGTAGCAGGGAGATAAGCTAGTTTGGATGGTGGGGCTTTAGGAAACAAAAAGGAAATGGGTGAAAGTGAAGTTATGAAATATGTGCAAGAAGACAATAAGAAACACAGTCTGACACTCCAGTTCACTTTCATTTTAGTTTTGATAGAGCGTCTGGGTTAATTATCTGGCTCTGTACTTCAATCAAAGTACTGATGTGATCAATTTATTGACATGCCAATGATAGAACTCCTGAAACTTCAATTAGCTATTGAGTCATTCTCAATGGCCCAGCATGAAACTCTCGATTGTATCAATTCTGGCTGACGTGCTCCTACTTTGTGGTATCGCTCTTTGCGCAAGATGGTTAATACTGTGCTTGTGTATTTCTTGCAGAAACTTCTTTGCCAGCATTTTGATCTTGACAGACGATTGATTGGATGCCTATCTACCTGTAAGTCAGTCAGAGATGACTTTCACCATCCTTTTCACTTCACTGTCTATGAAACACCTGTTGATCAAATACATCCTGTCACAGGATCCATCATCTATCCCAGATGTCTCAAAAGGACGGGGGACATTTCCTTTTTGTCGTTAAACCGGACATCTGTGTGGCAGCAATCACTTCAGGGTATCTTGAGGCTTGTGGCTTGCTTATGCCCTTTTAATCAAGGCCTTGTTTTGTGGTGGAAAACATGATTTGCATGTTACTATCAGTCAGCTACTGAATTATGGAATTTTCACTGCCCTGCAGAGATTCTGTAATGATTTGCCGACTACTATGTTTTGTCACTGCAGCAGCAGTCAATTCAGACACCGTTCATTTCCACTGAGCAGGGGTGCCCTGGAATTTGTTCGGCTCCCTGCCTTTTCGTTAGTGGCCTGCACGGTAGGTCTCCCTGGCTCCCCTCCATTCCATTTCATTATCTTCCATGCCTGATGCTTTTCCTTACTGATTTACACCTTAAATATTCCTAGTGCTCTCTGATAACCCTAATTAAAAACCCAAAGCATTCAATTTGGCCGCCACCATTATCTAGTGGAGGAAAAGTCTGATTTTGGTGCTATTGTTAAGAAGGTCTGAATGCGTGATTGCCCAGTAAAAGGAAGGATTGGTGATGTGTTAGGGACTTAGAATAATACTGTGCGAAAGCTAGGTTAGTTGGATGTTCAACATGTGGGGTCCCTTGATAAGGTCACCATGGGGGGGGGCGGTGTATCAAATCTTGGGAGGCCAAATTGGGAGGGTTGGGTTGGATAGGTGATTGGTTTAGAATAACACAAAAGGTGTGCATATCCATGCCATGACACGTCAGACCCAGGTAGTAAGTGGTTGGTAGTGGGATAGGACAAGCCCTAGCTTTTTAGCTTTCCCCAGCTTTTGCAATTTCTTATGTTTGCAAGCATAGAGTATCTCCCCTGCTCGCAGAAAAGAAAAAACATGGAGGGATCCCTTTTTGAGTTTTGATATGAGAGAAAGTGTGGTCTTGGCAAGTGCCATGTGGACCAGTATTGAATAGTGGGTTGGCTTGCAGCTGTCAGGCTGATAGCCTGCAACTTTCCTCCTTCCAGGGGTCCAGGCTCGATCGGCCATGTAGTGTACAGTAGGTTTGCTGTATCCGTATTTCTAGTACAAATACCTCATCATTGTGAAGTATACTTGTGCTTGTTCAGGTGGAAAATAATAAATGACTGTCAATTCGTTTTCTGTTAGATTCAAACAGAAATGTCTAGTGCTTTTTTAAGTCGAGAATTCTGGAGACGATTATAATCATTAGGGACACTTAATGCTGTGAAAGAATTGTATTTTTCCGCCGAGCTAGAGTGCTAACAAAAAGTGGGGAAACAATTTAGGGCATATTCCGCACTGCATGCATATGGAAATATGATGGGGGAATGAGCAGTAAATTTGAACCATTAGAATGTTGCTTTCTTTTTAGGCTCTCTTTTTAGAAGAATCTGGGTTTTGGTTTCAGCTATGGAAGTACATATATACATATCCCTTGCACTGATTGGTTTTGTATCAAAGGATATACTAGAAGTATAATAGGTTTTTTAAGATAAAAAACTCTTAGAAAGACATTAATGATGGCTTAGAATCATAGCCACAGGAGTTGCAAATAAAAGAAGTAGAATCATAACCTGAGTGAGTGACCGAGTGCCTACCACAACAGGCTAATTAAGCTGTTCCCATGTATTGGAGCGGGGCCAGGAGCTAACCGCCGCAAACAAGCACTGAATCGTGCACTACCCAAAGGGAAATTCTTGTGTATATTCATGCATCCATGATCCCATGTTGGAGTGGAGGTGCCGTGCTTCCCTACGAAATATGTCACACGTGTGCCACAGACGAAAACATCCGTTTCAGGGGAAAAACAAATGTCAAATCACTTCATAATAGAGCTGTCGGCAATGCGAGCCTGAATTGACAGGCTCGACGAACACCCCCAGGTTACTGTGAAAGTGAATTTTACCAAGCCGGGGCAGTAGTTTGGGTGTCAGTAAAAAGAAGCTCGTAGGAACGAAAGGAAAGGAAAGCCTTGGCGGATTTCTACCGAGGCGGCGTGGCGTGGCGATGCTGCATGGCGGGTGGGGTCTTTTAATCGGGCTCCAAATGCCGAGAAAAATCCGCTTTCACCACCCCGGGTCTTCTGCGTCCGCGCAACCCGACCCGATGTATTTTAACCTGCCTCTGCCTCCCCCCATCGTGGCTTTCAAAAATCCAAGGCAAAGCACAGCAGCCTCTCCAATCTCGAGGAACATCCTCTGGACTCTGGTCTTCCCCAGGTCTCCCGATCACTCTTTGCTGTTGAGTTGTTGAATGGTCACGGCGAGAAAGGAGAAGAGGGAATGGGTGTGATTTGGTCTATTTGCAATTTTCAGTTGTTTTCCCCCTTTCTTTTTTAAAAAATCGTTTAAAAATGCCACTTAACAGAAGACAATGAGGAACCTAATTAATTGAGAATTAATCTTCGCAATAAGAGCAAGAACTCTCCATGCATGGCCACTGTTTCCAAATATTTCTACTTAGTACGTGCTTAATCAGCAGCACAAAGCTACTATTAAATAGTTCACTTTCATGCTATGAAAAAAAAGTTAAAAATGGTATTAGAAAATTTAGTCTTTTTAGACAAAGTGGAAAATTCATTTGTGTAGTATGTGTGCAGAAGACGTCGGTCAAATTCAGGGGCATGAAGCTCGTGCAAGGAGGCAATATGATATTGTCGAATTCACGAAATTCTATGGGGTGAAAATATCTTTAGGGGATCGAGAATTCACGCCCTGAGTCAGGCAGGTCAGGGGGAGGTAATGTCTTGAGTACAACGCGCGCTGGTAAAAATATTAAAAGGAGAGCTAAAAGAAAAAGGGAAAGGGATTCCTTTAAGCACTGCCGCTGCTGCTGCTGAATTTTTATTTTTATTTTTTGGTTCCCCTCCTCATCTTCTCTCTCTATCGGCGTGACGGGAAAAAGGAAAAGATGCAGGTTGTATTCTACCGATAGAAAAACAAAGAAATGGAAAAGAAAAGAAAAGGCTTCGAATCTCTCCTAAAGCATGTGCAGAAAGCTCTCAATTATTTGTGCTAAACCAGCTCGCCGCTTCGCTAATCTGTCATGCGTGAACCCAAACCAAAAATCCACCCACTTATGGTCCCTGCTGCGATTAGCTACTTCAAACACCACATCATCTGCTGAATTTAAGCTTCATTTCAGGAGTACATTTGATTTTTTTTTAAATATAAATGCTGTAATAAGGTTCAATTTTTTTTTCTTGTGAAATTGCTGCGTTCTAAACGGTAAATGGGTCTTATATATATATATATGAAGTAACTTGAACTACCTGAAGCGACGAGTAAAAATAGTAACACGCACTTAGAAAAATTGTTGCTTTCGGCGAATATATTACTCTGAAAATTTTGTACAGTCCTACAGGTGGCAGAATTGAAGTTGTAAGAGGCAGCACGGAACCATCGTTTTCGAGAAAATTATTGGCGGAAGCCGCAGCGTGGGGGCTCCACGGCCGATCCTCCCTTCCCAAGCACAAGCAAGCAGTCGTCTCGTTTAAAGAAGGGGAAGCAGGCGAAGCAGCTGCTCGATCGTGTGAAGCGAAGCCCACCAGCTCCTCCCCCGTCCGGCCCGCTTCCAAAAGCACCAATCCTCCTCGTGCTTGCAGCCGATGTCCGGGCGGTAGAGGAAAGCAGCGGCACCGGTGCTCCGGCCATGGCCTCTCGCCCCCTCCGCCCATGACCCCATGCCATTCTTCTACTCCTACCAACGCCCCAGACACATGCCCCGTCCTTCTTCCCTGCTGCTTCCTCATCTTCCACACGCTCCCAACTTGATCCTCACGTCGCCATTGCTTGCGTGCCACACGACCAGCGAGCTGACTGCTATCTGAGCACAAATAGTTCTAGGCTTCTAGGAGCTACCAAGCTCTACTCCCGCCATAGCTCTCTAGCCTCTAGCGGAGACGTTGGTGAGCTAGCTAAAAGACTAGGAGGTGGTGACTGAGTTGTTGGCGTGGCATTGCCGCGGCCGGCGGGGCGGGGCCGGGGAGCTAGCTAGCTAGCTAGGGATAAGAGAATTAAGTTTGTGCATATGGTGACGGCGAAGGAGGCGGCGGCCATGGACGCGAGCAAGTACGTGCGGTACACGCCGGAGCAGGTGGAGGCGCTGGAGCGGCTCTACTACGAGTGCCCGAAGCCGAGCTCGCTGCGGCGCCAGCAGCTCGTCCGTGACTGCCCCGTGCTCGCCAACGTCGACCCCAAACAGATCAAAGTCTGGTTCCAGAACCGCAGGTAAATCGAGCAGTTCACTTCGTTCATGGCGATGGATCAATGGATAACGCCATCTCAATCAACTACTGTTTTCTGTTGCGGTAAAAAAAATCTACTGTTTCCCTGATCCGGATTGTTATCGTGTCATCACCATGGAAGGTGCCGGGAGAAGCAGCGGAAGGAGTCGTCGCGGCTGCAGGCGCTGAACAGGAAGCTGACGGCCATGAACAGGCTGCTCATGGAGGAGAACGACCGCCTGCAGAAGCAGGTCTCGCAGCTCGTCTACGAGAACGGCTACTACCGCCAGCAGACGCAGAGCGTACGCGTGCCCTGTGCCCTCTCTCGATTATTTCTCGGCTCCTCTCTACCCACTGCGAACCCCAACCAACAAAACCTCCGTTGCAGGCGGGCTTGGCCACGACGGACACGAGCTGCGAGTCCGTCGTCACCAGCGGCGGCCAGCAGCAGAACGTCGCGGCGGCGGCGGCGCAACCGCAGGCTCAGCCGCGCGACGCGAGCCCTGCCGGGTATGTTACGATTATTTCTTTGGCTCAACTAGTCTGCTTCCAATTGCAAGCCCGTGCTCCTTTTGCCTTTAATTTGCCGTGCTCTGGCCTACTACCCGGTAGCAACCTGTATGCGATTGCGATGCCTGTGCAGGTTGATGTCCATAGCGGAGGAGACATTGACGGAGTTTCTGTCCAAGGCCACCGGGACCGCCGTCGAGTGGGTCCAGATGCCTGGGATGAAGGTTGGCTACACTTACCTTTGAATCACTGCTCTCGTTAGTTTCTCTTCTTCGCTTTTGAGTTTGAGATTTTGCTCAACATACTTCTCTTTCATTCCATGGTCACCTGCAGCCTGGTCCGGATTCCATTGGAATCATTGCCATCTCGCATGGTTGCGCGGGTGTTGCCGCGCGAGCTTGCGGCCTCGTGGGCATGGAGCCTGCGAAAGTAAGCGGCATCTTTGCTTCACTTCGCTGCATCTTCCCCTAATTTGTACTAGCTTAGCTGAGAATGTGTGTAACACCGAGTGTTGAGTTGTCTCCCTCTATATATTCAGGTTGCTGAAATCCTCAAGGATCGGCCGTTGTGGCTACGCGATTGCCGGTCCATGGAAGTGTTGAATGTTCTGCCTGCCGGAAACAATGGCACCATTGAGCTTCTCTACATGCAGGTACAAAATTTCATCTTCATTAAAAAAAACATTATTTACCTGAAGGGAATAGACTTCATTCAGATAATATCATGTTCTTCCTCGCAAAAAGAGAAGATAAAATCATGTTCTTCGATTTATTTATTTTTTGTGGTGTCTTTAGCTCTATGCCCCCACAACACTGGCACCAGCTCGCGACTTCTGGCTGATGCGGTACACCTCCATTCTTGATGATGGAAGTTTAGTGGTGAGTTTATGAGCATCAAACAGGCATATGCAATTAGTGCGTACATGTGTATGTATCCATCTCTGCTAGCTGCTTAACCCCTTTTTCACTCTTAAGGTGTGTGAAAGGTCACTCAGTAGCAAGCAAGGTGGCCCAAGCATGCCTCTTGTCCAGCCTTTTATCAGGGGTGAGATGCTTCCTAGTGGGTTCTTGATCCGGCCTAGCGATGGTGGAGGCAGTATCATACACATAGTTGATCATATGGACTTAGAGGTAATACGTTTGAAAAGAAACAGCTAATAGCAATCGCCTAAGCTTAAGTTCATCTATTGAAGAAATTTAAGCTACTCGTCATGTGTTCTCAGCCTTGGAGCGTGCCTGAAGTTGTGCGTCCACTTTATGAGTCCTCTGCAATGGTTGCCCAGAAGACATCTATGGCGGTACAACACCATGAACTACAATCTTCCTTGCTGCTCTTGTAAATAGTAGATCGAATTACGGACTTATTATTTTTTGCAAATCCAGGCTTTGCGCTATCTTAGGCAGGTTGCACATGAAGATACCCATTCTGTAATAACTGGATGGGGACGGCAGCCTGCTGCTTTACGGGCTCTGAGCCAAAAGCTCACCAGGTTGGGTTTTTTACCGGAACATCGGATTTCTGATGGTTCTTGTCATGAATCTTCTTTACTAATGGTTGTACCTTTTTTTCCACTTTTTCAGAGGTTTCAATGAAGCTCTCAATGGGCTTGCTGATGATGGATGGTCTGTGATTGAAAGTGATGGAGTTGATGATGTTTGTATCTCAGTTAACTCATCCCCTAGTAAAGTGATCAACTGCAATGCAACTTTCAATAATGGACTTCCCATTGTCAGTAGCAGTGTTCTTTGTGCAAAGGCATCCATGCTGCTGCAGGTTAGTTTCACTTTCATCTCGCGGTTAGGAATCTTCTTTTCCCCTTTTTGAACTATATAGGGATATTCCCATTTTGATTTTTCTACATCAACTGCATTACTGTTTGTTAGGATGTTTCTCCACCAGCGCTCCTACGCTTTATGAGGGAACAGCGGTCGCAGTGGGCTGACAGTAATTTAGATGCATTCTTTGCTTCTGCAATGAAACCTAATTTCTGCAACTTGCCCATGTCTCGCCTTGGAGGGTTTAGTGGTCAGGTCATACTTCCTTTAGCCCACACATTTGACCCTGAAGAAGTAAGCTCCTATTCTACTTTCAACCGCAATAGTCCCTACCCAATTCAACAAAGTTCTTGTACTCAATGTTTGAATTGCTGGTTTTTTGTTCCAGTTCCTGGAAGTCATCAAATTAGGAAATGCCAGTACTTACCAGGATGCACTCATGCATCGTGATCTGTTCCTGTTGCAGGTAATTTTCATTCCAACTTTACATGTTCTGTGATTGACTCTAATTTGACCTTGAACAAGATAGCCTTAGTCGTAAAACATGATTTCTCCGATTGAATTGAACTCCATGACACTTGTGCTTCTCTGTAAAAATCTGTTGTCTACTGGATTGGCAGATGTACAACGGAGTAGACGAGAACACCGCAGGCACATGTTCAGAGCTCATCTTTGCACCCATAGACGCATCATTCAGTGATGACTCCCCACTGCTGCCATCCGGTTTCCGCATCATCCCCATTGACTCTCCTCTGGTAAGTATACAACACCCAAAGAACCGGTATCATTTCGGCTTCAACCACCAATGAACTCTGCTTCATTATCTTACCCTGCTGCATTTTTTTTCTGTCAGGACACATCTAGCCCCAACTGCACGCTGGACCTCGCGTCCACCCTCGAGGTCGGCACGCCCCGGAGCAGGATGCCCGGCGGCGGCGGCAGCTCCGGGAACGGAGCATGCGCCGGCTCCAAGGCCGTCATGACGATCGCGTTCCAGTTCGCGTTCGAGAGCCACCTGCAGGAGAGCGTGGCGACCATGGCGAGGCAGTACATGCGCAGCATCATCGCGTCAGTTCAGCGGATCGCGCTGGCGCTCTCGTCCTCGCGCCTCGTCCCCCAAGTCGGCGGCGTCGGCCACGCCCCTGCCGCCACGGCTAGTCCAGAGGCGGCGACGCTCTCCAGATGGATTTGCCAGAGTTACAGGTATGTGGTTTGTGCTTGCAAATTCATAAATTTGAATGCTTAATTTTGTGCTGACGCTGCATGTTCGTGCAGATTCCATTTTGGAGCCGATCTGATCAAATCTGCTGACGCCGGTGGCTGTGAAACTGGGTTGAAAGCCCTTTGGAATCATGCCAGCGCTATACTCTGCTGCTCTTTAAAGGTTTGCTCGAAAATTGCTTCGACGGATCGCTCTCCTCTCGACTAAGGAAGGATTAACACGTGTTGTTCTATGAATGCAGGCCATGCCGGTGTTCACGTTCGCGAACCAGTCGGGTCTCGACATGCTGGAGACGACGCTGGTGGCGCTGCAGGACATCACCCTGGAGAAGGTGTTCGACGACCAGGGGGGGAAGAACCTGTGCGCGGAGCTCCCCGGCGTGATGGAGCAGGGGTTCGCGTGCATCCCCGGCGGGCTGTGCGTGTCAGGCCTCGGCCGGCCGGTGTCGTACGACAAGGCGCTGGCGTGGAAGGTGCTCGACGACGACAGCGGCGCGCACTGCATCTGCTTCATGTTCGTCAACTGGTCCTTCGTGTCGTCGATGTAGGTCGCTTCGAGGGGGGAGATGGTACACATTGTGGGGATGTAAAATGTTTTTCCTTTTTGAAAACGAATGTAAAATGGTATTTTGCACGAATGGATTATGTCAGACGAAGGATGGATTCTGTTCAATGCAGTTACCATTGTTTGTATATTCTTGGACTTGCCAATCTTTTGGAGGAACTGACATGGCCGTGGATTTATGAAGGAATTGGGATGGAAGTTGTCAAGAACAGCAACTACTAGAGGCCTTGGCGTGGCGGAGAAGAGGAGCAGGATCCGCCTAACGGGCACCGGCTCGGTTGCCTCCCCGTCCCCCCGCCTCAGAGCAACCCACCACCGCTCTGCGAGAAAACCGCCGCCGCCGGAGTTCAGACTGCCGCCTGCGACCCAAGTCCGAGTGTACGAGCACTGCTGAGGTGGCATCTCAGAGAGACGGAGCAGGACGGGGCAACGTCCGGTGGTGAAGGGGGAGCGGAGAGCTGGAACAGGAAATGCATTCGCCGCCCTGGCCGTCGCCGGAGGGGAGCCAATTGGGGAGGAAATGGCGAGCGCAAATTAGGGGGATTTATGCAAAAATTCGGATCGCGATTAATAGTTGCGATCCAAACCAGAGGTGTTTATGTAAATTATTGGATCGCGGTTAATAATTACGACCGAAATTAGGGGTGTATTTGTAAAATATCGGATCACGGTTAATAATCGCGATCCAAATCAGGGGTTTTTATGAAAATATTTAAGGGGATCACTGAAAAAGTCACGTCGCCCCTAGGCCCCTCCGACGCGCACGGCCACGACCTCGCCGGTCATGGCTGCTCTAATCCGGCCACCCACCGCCGAGGACTGAGGGTCCCGGCTCCGTGCTCGGGACGCATCCAGCCCGTGCCCTCCGCCTGCCCTACACGGCGCTCCGTCTGTCGCCCCGCGCACCCAAACGACGAGAAGCAGAGGAAGTGGGAGACGAGATGGGAGGAGGGGTCCCATGGCGGCGGCGGCGGCATCCATGGAGCGCTCTCTGGGCCGCGCCCGCAACCGCAAGGAGCACTGGAGCAGCGACAGCCAGAAGACCTCGAGGACGATTCCTGACGACATCCCGTCGGGGCGTCTTCTGGCCTGTACGGAAAAAAACCCGCGGCGGCCGGCGTCGGGTGGCCATTCTCTTCGTCTCGGCCGGCGTCGGGTGAGCGGCGTGTGGTGGAGGCAGAGGAGAGAGGGCGTTGGTGGGCTTTCTGCAGGCCGTGGTGAAGGTCCGGCCCACTTCACACGAGATGTGTTGGTCTGGGCAACTTCTGGGCCGAGGAGCTTTATGATCTTTTTTTTAGCATTATGCTTTATGATCTGATAAAAAGACATCCTTCTAAAAAAAGTTGGAAGGCATACAGCAAAACACAATTGTGAGTAACATTCAGTAGTGATAGACCCGAGTAATTCGGTGGTACACACAATACCATGCATTTCTCTCTTCTCAGGAGCTCACATAGACAAAGCGAAGATGCATGGCACAAGCACATTCAACCATAAGCATGAAATTTATACAAACCAAGGTATATAGAACTAGCAAGAGTGTATATATATCTAGCAAAGGTCCAAGACCCAGATGAGCTCAGCTCGATCCATCATCTGCGCCGCCGGTCCCCGGAGGAGGCTTGTTGGTCCACCACGTCGGCCAGGAACCATGGGTCGCAGCTGGCGGACCTCGCGAGCGCCGCCGCCCTGGACTCCGGCGGCGCGCCGCCGTGGCTGCCGCGCTCCTGGCACGACCCCGTCCTCCGGTCCAGGCTCCTGCGCGCGATCCGCCGCATGGACCCGGCCAGGGACAGCGTCGGGTTCAGCCTCGTCGTCGCGTTGAAGTCCCGGCACTCGGCCTGGTGCGCGCCCAGCGCCGCCGCCACGCCGCCGCCGCAGGCCGGGTCGCGGCGCACGCGCTCCTCCACGGCCTCCGCGCACAGCCCGCACAGCCAGTCGCCGCAGAAGCGCGCGCGGACGCCGCGGATGTACGCCGCCGTGCAGTCCTCGCCCACGCCGCAGCACGCGCAACGCACCGCCTCCACCCCGGCCGCCGCCGCCGGCTGGTCGGCGTTCTTGGCCGCAGCCGCGGCGACGTCGGGGCGTGGGTTGCTGCTGCTGCTGCTGCTGCTGGCGGAACCTATGATGACGAGCTTCTCCAGCTTGTTTGCGATTTCCGAGCAGGCCCGTCGCAGGTCTTGGCTGTCCATCGTCTAAAATACAGAAAATTGAACGGGTCACATTTCAAATTTTGTGTGCTTATTATTATCCATTTCATATATGCCAAATTCGAGGAAAAACGCAACAAATTCCAAACGCAAACGTCTTGGTAATTTTGCAGCTGCGAAACATACTACAACTACGAAGGAAGGCTAAGCTGGTGGTGATCATTGCCGTGTGCTTGCTCATATATACCTTGGTTCATTCGCAATTTCAGCAGTTTACTCTGCAATTATGCAATGTAATGATCATAGGCACACGTCTTCTTCTTCTTTTTAAAAAAAATTATAAACGAATAAAAGCTCAAATTGCCTTGATATAGACTCCCCCCTGATCATGTGTCTTGATTATGTGCCCCAAATTGTCTGGAAGTACATTTGCTGACGAATCACTGACTAGCTAGGAACCAATTTTTCATGTGACAATCACTCATCTAGCTTGATACTCTTCAACTAAGGTTTCAATATTCATAGTGCACGCATTCTATATATGACGGCAAGTAAGAGAGAATAATGAAGATAGAATTTACCTTTCGCTGCAGTGAAATCTCGTTTAAGTCTAGATGATTTGTGGTTTTCTACTGCTTCTCTCTATCTGTCGTCACACAAATGAAGTTTCTAGGATGGAATGAAGCAATATATGGTGAAAGGATGCGATCCTACATCATATTTATAGGCTTCTTAGATGGCATGACATGCATGCATATGCGTGTTTGCTCACAAGTAGTGCCCAGAGAAAGCACACAACTTGCATGGCCTTTTTGCAACTTGTACGGGAGATTGAGAACACTTACTCCAAGCTAGTTGCACCACAGAAGAAATTTGCAGACGAGGATGCGGCCAGCTTCTCCTAATCCATGGCAGCAGCATCTTGCATGTGAAAGAGAAATCTTTGATAGAGCTAGAGGGAAATTAAACAACAAGATTGTGATCACTGCCCAACATCCCAACTGGTGGCGCCGCAAAGCGAAGCTACGTAGTAGGATCCGATTCATGCATGCATGCATCTATCCCACACAAACTATAGCCTGCAGCTGCTGTGTTTTCATCACACTAGGGCACCAGCTAGCTTTTAGCTAGACGCCTAGACTTATGGGCAATCATGAATCTTGCAAAAGGCGTAAAAAGGACGGGAGAAGAAAGAAAACATATATATGTGGTTATTAAAGATGACACGTTATCAAGCATATATCATAGGAAACAAGTCCATTTTTTACCATCGAACTATTGACAAAGTATGATTTTAACAATCGAACTCCAAAACCGGTTATATTTGGTCATTCAACTCTTAAAACCGTTCATTATTTACCATCGGTGGTTATGTTGGGCTAGTTTCGCCGACGTGGACGCCACATGTCAGCACCATCTCTCTCCTCTCTAGTTCTTCTCTTTTCTCCCTCTTTTCTCTCTCCTCTATCGGCGCCCCCTCATCGCTACCATCGACGGTCCTTGCAACGCAACGGCAGGTCCCCAACGTCTCTGACCCTCGGCCTCCCCTCCCCCCACCGGCGCGGCGGCCGCCGGTCCGCCCTGACCCCCAAGCCCCTCTCCCCCACCGGTGCCGTCTCCACGAGATCCCGAGTCACAGCTTGAGTTTCCCTTATTCACCGGCTAGGAACCCTCCTAGAGCAACCCTCCGGCCAGCGGTAGAGAGATAAGAGAGGGAGATGAGAGAGAGAAAAAGAGATAGGGGAGAGAGATGGTGCTGACATGTGGGGCCCACAGCCACATGGCGTCCGCGTCGGTGAAACCTGCCACCAAAACCACTGATGGTAAAAAAAAATGAACGGTTTGAAGAGGTGAATGGCCAAATATAATCGTTTTTGGAGTTCGATGGTCAAAATCAAACTTTGCCAATAGTTTGATTGTCAAAAATAGACTTGTTCCTATATTATCATATTATTGCTAAGCTGCTATCGTCCATGCTCAGCAAAGATTTGCATCACAGGAATATTTCAACTCTTAGAAAAGTCAAAACAACAAGTAATTTGGAACGGAGTGAGTGCATACTGTAGTTGGTTGGTAGTGGCTCGTAATAGGAAAAGAATATGTGCACACTATGCCGAGCCGATACATCGAACTTAGCTGGATAGTTTCCGACTAACCGACTCAACTCGCTCAGCTCGCCATCTATATATGCACTCTTTTGCTGGTTTCTTTTTCAATCATCTAATCAATCATTATCAGAGAGTAAATGAAGTGCTCAAATGAGGCAACCAGCATTGCACGATGCTCCCGTGCGTGCTAAGATGTAAAGGTTGCGTCCACACGCGATCAATCAGTCGATGGAATGGGAGGCAGCAGTAGTACGATAGTAAAGTAATGTCTGGCACGTCATAACACGTGCACACTTCCCTCACAATAATGCATGCAACGCAGCAGCTAGAAAAGCTAGCTAAATCCCCACAGCAGAGGACAAGCGGGGCAGAGGCCATGCACATACACATACACCGTCCCCGTGAACTTACATCTAGCTAATCTCCGGTGACGGATCCAGAAAAATTTTTAGGGGGGCTGAACTATAAAGCTATATCCACATGACACCACCATAACCTCTCATAATTGACAGATATAACAGTTTAAAGTAGTCTTGTATACGTAATCTGTACAAAATTTTACTAGGGGCTACGGTGGGGCTTCACTTGCCCGCGCGCCGTAGGGGAGGCTCGAGCCCCCCTCCCCCCCCCCCCGCCCCACCATTCCCTCCGTCCCTGCTAATCTCACCTCATGCATATACCGTAGCTTGTTAATGATCTACTAGCATCAACTCCATAGGAATACATTTTGTGTCCAACTAACTGGTGTGTCAAACTCAACACTCAGCAATAAACTACTAGTTAATGATCTGATAATCAACTCCATACTTCACGATTTTCATTAAGAGAAGAGAACCGAAGTGTCAAACTCTGATCTGATAATTTTGTGTCCAGCTAACTGGTGTGTCAAACTCAACATTCAGCAATAAACTACTACTAGTTAATGATCCGATAATCAACTCCATACCCCACGATTTTCATTAAGAGAAGAGAACCCTCGAGACGACTTCACCGGCGAGGGGAGTAAATTTACTCTAATGAGGAATAGAACCTCCTCTCTAACTAAGTAGGCTAGAGGACCTTTGATAAGTACATTCCCAAAGTTAACTGCCAAATCCTGTATGGTAAAGTTAGAGGTTCAAAACCAGACCATTCACCTAACGCATTTGCATGGCTCTATCATCATGACAGGCCTCAAGCAAGTTACTACCAGTTACAAGCACTGGACATTCTAGATGACCCCAACGCAGCGCGCGGAGCCAGCAGTTGGAAAGTACTCCCTCCGGTTTCATATTAGAAGTCATTTAGGATAGCGACACGGTCACCAAAGCACAGCTTTGACTTCTCTTTTCTATAAAAATATTTATTGGAAAGTTATATATGTATATTCTTATGAAAGTAATTCTCAAGACAAATCTATTTATATGATTTTCACATTTTCAAACTCAACAACTTAAAAGTTATTCATGATTTATATTCTCAATGTTTAACTCAAACCTTGTCCAAAACGACTTCTAATAGGGAACCGGAGAGAATAATACTACAAAAGCGCAAAAGTATAATCTAGTAGCCCTAATTGCATCACTGCTATGCAGCTATAGGCTGCAAGTGTGCAAACGCGTACCTCTAGCTCGGTGGATCAGGATAACGATGTCTTGAAACGAACCGTCCATGTATTTTCGTTTTACTGATTTCGACAGAAATGGCTCGTGCACAGCGCAGCAGACAGCTTTTTTTCACAACATTATCCAGAAAGGGCTCGTCGAGATTCCTGTCGCAACATTTCTGGCAAGTTTTGTTTTCCAACAGTATTAGTTTTACTACTCCGGCCAATATGCGCTGCGGCAAACCGACACGGCGCCGACGGCCCTCCCCGCACGCACACGATGCGAAAAATCCCCGGGCGTGTTATACGATAATATACTCTTCTCTTCCATAAGTACTGGAAGGATCTGACTCACCCTAATCGTTTTTCCTCTGAAGCCATGAAACTGAGAGCAAAATATTAAGAAAGCCGCACGAGTTCTGAAGATAGCACAGTGAGCAAAAGAATTGCTGCGCAGACTTCAGGATTTTCATTCTCCGCCAACTTGGACCGGATTGCTCCTATCCAAATTGGATGTGAAAGAATGCCACCAGAAACCAAAACGCCGTCTCGTATCTTCCTCCAAACCCCTTGCCTGGGTGCTGGTCCTCAAGCCTTTCACTTCAGATATTCCTCCCAACCTATGTTCTCAAGCCTTTCTGCTTTCTCCAACACCATGTCCTTCAGATCGTCCTGGTATTTAGATACTCTGAAAGAAATAACATGTCAGAATGGTGTAGTGTAACGGCATCAAAACTCGCTAGGGAAATGAATACTGCTTACTCCCCCACACAACAGGTAAGATGTATAAAGAATTAATCAATGCAAGGCCGGCCCAAAACAGGCTCGCGATGCAAATTCCAATCAAGGCTACTAGTGGTCTGCTACAGACAGTTGCATTGGCACCATTCAGAACTACAAATTCTGCATGCAAAAAATAATACTAGCAAAGAACCATACTTGTCGTAAAGCTCAGGATCTCTTGATGCCAGCATCCTAACTGCCAGCAGACCTGCATTTTCAGCATTCCCGATAGCAACAGTCGCAACAGGAATACCTTTTGGCATCTGTGGAAGTGGAAAGAATATAAACAATCAACTTCATCCATAATAAATGTGTCGAAAAATAAAGGACAACCATGCCTAAAGATGGTGGCAAAACTAAATGTTCTATAGAACTAAATAATTAGGAGTAATTTAACTAAAAGATGTGATTCATTTATCTGGGAGCTCTGGTATGCTGTTTTTAAACATGAGAACACCCTTAGGTCGTTATCATTCCAGTTGTGATAAATGTCATCTGCGCTAGTGAACCATGGTGAGCACCTACTAACTGCCCAATGTCAAACATATCACTATTAACAGTGCAATAAAAGTAAATGGTGTTGTTCGTATGAAGTTTACAAAATAAAGTATCAGGCTTGAAAATTTTTAATGCCTATCATCATGAGGTTGAGCCCAACCAGACAGACATGTTTCAGAATTTGGGGCCATGTTGTGAAATGAGAAATGATAAAATAAAACCTCTCATGATCTGCTCTTGAAGGGAAGAATTCAGAAAAAAAGACATGCCAACAAAAAGCATCTGAAGGTATAAACAGTGCACTGAAAAAATAGCTACAATGATCAAAACTCTATGGCATTTACTTCAATTTGAATCTTAAATGAAAAAACTGTTAACACACTAACTTGCACAATGGATAGGAGGGAATCAAGTCCAAGAAGTGACTGAGTCTTGATGGGTACTCCGATTACTGGAAGAGAAGTCAATGAAGCTACCATCCCTGCAACAACACAGTTGACGTTAGATGATTTATAATGACGAATCGTGACCTTTATGCTAGGTCAACAGTTTAATGTTGAACTCATTTCATCCAGAAATACTACCCAGTTTCTTCAGACTCTCCAACACACAGCATAAAATAATGAATCGACTCTATACCACCCTTCCACCTTAGTTGTAAGAAAATGCAGCAGGATACTGAACAATTAAAATATTGCTTACAGCTAAATTGCTGCAAGAAAAAGAAGTTTACCAGCAGACACAGGATTTGATCTAAAATTTAGAACAAAATATCATAGTGAATTCATGAGTGTGTTTTTTTGATTGATGCTTGCCTGGTAAGTGAGCTGCTCCACCTGCGCCAGCAATTATGACCTCCACACCCCTGTCCTTTGCAGACTTGGCAAAATCGTACATCCGCTCTGGAGTACGATGTGCCGAAACAATACTAGTCTGCAATATTCAGATATCCATCATATTTCATTAATTTTTTTCAAACTTGACAAGGTATGCAAGGAGGTTATCTTGGAAAAAGAGTGGTTTCAGAAATCAAACCTCAACGGGTATGTTAAATTTTTTTAATATCTTCTCAGCATCTTTCATTACATTAAGATCAGAATCAGACCCCATTATTATAGAAACACGAGGGCTAGCTGCAAAATAAAAAGGTTACATTTTTTTCAGCACTCCTTCAATCAACTGGAATGAAAATGTGATGGATTGTTTCATAATAAAGGATAAAGGAATGTAAAACTGGCATAAGAAAGCATAAACAATTCAGGATGACAAGTGCAAACAGCAAAAAAATTACAGGGTGTCAGATCAAACATTAAGCAAGATTAATGAAGGTTTGCTATGTACATGCACGTTAATTCAAATGAGTTCTTAGGATCGTGGGCATACTTTAGATCGCCTACTCAAGCTATGCGACTAACAAAGGCCACACCACAATCGCAGGGATAGAGGAGCCTCCTAGGAACATTGATGTTGCCTAATGAAAACGGTGCTGATCCCATTCATGCACGATTTAACCTTTAAAGGCAATTCCATACATGCCATTGTGGGACTTAACCTTAATTCTCAGTGGTACGCATGTCACTGACAGTGCCAAATGAGGGGTTAGAGGAAATTGCAACGTCAGCAAAGGAATACCCATAAGAAATCTATCTCTAGAGACTAGAATTAAGGGAATAACAACTCAACTGAACAAATCTAATCTTTAGCATAACAAACCCACCCAGAGCCTGGTACGAACAGTGGTGTGGTACTACTTATGTAAACAGCATCTCGTACAAACATTGGACCAGCAGTTGGGGGGTTTGGTGCTGATTCTTTCTACATCGCATGGGCCCTAATGGGCAGGAAATGATATTTGTTAATAGTGAACACAATACCTTTCTTGGGGTCATATGTGTCTCTTTGCAGCAACTTGTCCAGGCGTGATTTTACAGTCATCTTAGAAGGCCCCACAATTGTAATATGACCCATCTTTCTTTGCTTTCGCATCTCTGCAAGAATAAATTTCTAACCATCACTTTCTGGCATGGGAAAGAAGCATATAGACTTGTTAACTGTGTATCAACAGACAGTGTATGGATTGAACTAACCTGGTTTTGCATACCAATGAACTGATGCACCTGGAATATTTAATGCCCTACCGATTAGCTGATGAGCCAATAAGAATCCTGCTTCATCCTATCCAAGCATATTAAACGATTACAAGATTAATTAATTACTACAATAATTACAAATAAGAACATGGAGACCTGCCAAGGTATAGTCCGAAATGTGATGATACATGAACATAAGAATATGGAATCATATATACCTCATCCTCTCCAAGGATGTTGTACATTATTGCAGCAGGTGTTTTCATCGATGGATCGCCAAGGGGAATTCCAAGTATGGCACGTAAGTGCTGCTCGTATTGTGAGGTGTAACATGACTCAATTGTATGATGCCCACTGTTGTGAGGCCTAGGGGCAACCTCGTTCAATAAAATCTAGTGAATGTCAACATGACGAGAATAATGTCAACATTACTCCAGGAGGGTTGAATTATAAAATAAAAGGTAGGTGATCCGACAAACCTGATCATTTTCTGTTAAAAATAACTCTACAGCAAAAACACCAGCGCCTTCTAATGATTTGATAGCTTTTTCAGCCACACCAGTAGCTGACTTCTTTATTTTGTCAGATACATCAGCAGGAGCTTCGACAACATGACAGATGTTATCCCTGTAGTTTCAAACAAGCATGTTGTATTTTGAAAATTTCCAGAGGGACAGAGAAAACTGCAAACAAAAGGAAGCAAGGAAACATGGAGAATCATTACAAAAAAAAAATGTCTTACTTGTGTATGGTTTCAACAACAGGATAGCAGACTGTAGAACCATCTCTGCTCCTTGCCACAATTACAGAAAGCTCCTAAACGAACGAACAACAAATCCAATAAACGATAGTTACTGTAAGTACCTTATGGTGCCGAAAAAACAACAAATCACACCAATCATTCTTATACTAACATGACATCAGCTAACTTGCAGAACACATCCTATATTCATGTCATCAGTATGGTAAGGACAAGGACCAAGAATAATGTACATATATGCTGGAACTACCATTGTGGTACCAGGGATTTAGCATGGCTTGAAAAATAGCAATGAGGATTTTTTTTCCATACAAAAACAGTGCCAATAATAAGATGTTCAATTTTACAGAACATACAGATGAGTTGCAACATTAAGATCAAGAAGGATAAAATACTCACAACAGCTGCAGGATATGATCAATATGTTGACAACCTAAAGAGTCCCAATTTTCTACTTAACCAAATAGAACTGAATTTGACTAACCTTTATGAAAGGAGTAAACCGCTCAACATACAAGCCACGCTCAAACCCACCCAACACTGCAAAAAGTAAGGATGCCAAGAAACATTTTGTAAACATAAAAGTATGGACCTCAGAATAATGGATAACAAAGTACACAGGAACAGCATTCCTAATAAGCATTTAAAACTAGTAAACAGTTTCATCCAGAGAAACAGGGCGGTTTTAAGAATTCAAAGAAAAAACTTAAATCAAATACTTGTCTACTTACAAGCAACAACAGAAGTTAGATCCTCTTTGTTTTGGGCAACAGCATTGCCTCGACCATCATATGCTAACCTCTTGCTTTTTACCATCAGAGGATAGCCAAATCTTTCCCCAGCTTCCTCTATACTGTGTAAAGTATCTACCTGCAAATCAAAACTATGAAATTATCTACTGAAAGATAAAACTCCAACAATATCGGCTGGTTAGGAGTTTGTGCATTACTTCCATGAAGTCAGGCAAAGGGATCCCAAATTTTGAGAAATGATTTTTCTGCCTGTATTTGTCCTGCAATTGAGTGTAACAAGAACTATCAGCAAATGAAACTGCATGTTCAGATAAATGACTTGTTGAAAAGGATATTGCAGTTCCACGAGACATTATCTACTAAACTAGAACTGAACTTACAACTAAGCAAAGTATGCAACTGATTCTGCAGGATCAAGAGATTGGACCATAGAAAATTTGCAAGAGAAGCATAGCAAAAATCAGTTGAATGTGCAGCTGCAATTAGATCTTTCATCTCCGGTGAGCTAGATGCAGCACTTCATGAATTTGCGTTTAAATTTCAAAGCAGTACAAATAAACATCTGGTCGGCACAAGCAGGAAAAGTTTGCCTGAATAATCAGCACTTCACGAATTTGCGTTTAAATTTCCAAGCAGTAAAAAAAATGAACAGATGGTTGGCACAAGCAGGAAAAGTTTGCCTGAATAGTCATTATAGTGGAGGCTTTAGGCTCGCAGTCAACACCCTGTTGTTCCAGCTTCTCAAGTGTGGCGGCATCAACATGCTCAATCTCCACCGTTAGGATCCCACACCTGTCGGTATTAATCACAAGGGATGAAGCCACAGCAGACCACCAGCATACATTGCATAGGTATACGACCTCCAAACAAGCGCGATAGTTAGGATGCGAATTCGCCTACCTCTTGGCGAACTCACGGACCGTGTCGCCGTCGCTGAAGCTCCCCACGACGTGCTCGTGGCAAACAGAGCTCGCCGGGCAGTCCTCGAGCGGGTCCAGGATGACGATCTTAATCCCCATCTGGGCCGCGGCCTGGCAGAGCATCTTCCCCAGCTGGCCGCCGCCCAGCACCCCGACGACCGTGTTCGACACGCCGTGCACCGGCGGGCCGCCGCCCTGCCTGTAACACACAGCCACAACCCACAAGCATCATCAGCACACACAGCTCCAGTCGCGGCGCGAATCGGTGCGGTAAGGGGAGGACTCCACTCACCCTTGCGGCGGCAGGGGCGCGGCGGGCTGCATCGAGGCTCGCGCCCGAACCGAGAGCGGCGGCGCGGAGGAGGCGGGGCCGCGGGGCTTCCAGTACGCGCGGCGCGGGCGGGCGCCGGCGGAGGAGGAGGAGGAGACGGTGGAGGCAGGAGACGGGGGGCTGAGGAGCCTGGCGTGCATGCTCCCTGGCGGAGGCGGGGGAACCGGTGGCGCTAGGGTTCAAGCAGAGGGGGGTTTAGGAGGGGGACAGGTGCGGGGAGGCGGGCGAGAGGTGAGGGACGGTCGGTCGCGGGCGCGGTGGCGGCGGCGCGGAGCGGTCTGCGGTCGGCTGCTTTTTTATCTCCGGTAACGCGCGATTGGCATCCGCCTTGCAAAGTTGCAGCGCAGAATCTTTGCCTGAATTTCAACAAAAAGAAAGGCTGTTCTTGATAAATTTCTAGTATATCTTTATTCCAGTTTTTTAAAAAGGTTAAAATAAATTTTTTGGGTGGTTCTGTTTGAAGATAGAGCCTTCAAACTCCTGGTGTGTGATTTACTAGATTTTTGGATGGTTCTGTTTCAAAATAGATAGCACTAGCAAATAGAATGGCCAGCACGTGATGTTTACGTTTAGTTGGAAAGAAATTTGCGGCGGGACACTTAAACTCCTGGTGTATAATTAACTAATCTATCTATGCTCTGCTTTATCTCTAATTAGTTTTTTTTTTAAAAACAAAGACTGCATTATCTCGAATTCCAATTTTGGAGTACTTTCAATTCTTCATCCCACTATATGATTGATCTCGTTCGTTTTTTTTTTTTGACCAATTGATCTCGTTCGTGGAATCAGATTATGAGAGAGAGAGAAGTAGAGGACCAGACGGGCCCCTCGAATAGCATCATCTGTCTCGCCCGAGCTCTGCATGAAGAAAGAAGGAAGAATAAGCCCAAGAGGGAAGGTTGAGCCCAAGTGCCAGCAAAGAAATAATATCGGAATGGGTCTGCTGCTGCTAGTCCAGTGGGCAGTGGCTCGGCCCGCCAGATAGGCCTGCAGAGGGTCCGGATCGAACCTTTTATGCAATCGCTCCGCTCCTTGATTTATTTCGCGGATGGAAGCGGGTTGACCCCAAAACAAGTAGGAGCAACAGGGTCACGATCCTATTGACCCCTGGAGAACCTAGGGTCGACCCTGCCTCAACCCCCAACGCGCAGCCGCGTTTGCCTCCTTGCCCATGTCCTTCCGCCGCATCGTCACCTACCTCGAGCCCGGCCAGTCCACCGCCGTCGGCGCCCAGCTCCGGGTGCTAGACATCACAGCCCCCTTGTTGGTCCCGCCATGGCAGCGCCCTGAGAATGGCTAGGTCGCCGGCGCGGATGACGACGGCGGCCACGACCCCCTCTACTACGAGCCGCACTACCTGTAGTCCCTGTACAACAAAAGCTCCTTCCTCCAGGACGAAAAGAAGCAGCAGAGAAGGCGGCGGCTGCAGGCGGGCGTGGTGCTCACGCCGGTAGTGAAGCACTGCTTCCGGCCAACTTCACCCTCATCACTCATCTCCGGCCAGGAGGACGCCGTCAACCTGACCAGCAGCGAACGGCGACGTGGACTCCGGCAGACTCCTGCCTGCCGTCATCTCCAAAAGCAGATGCATGCATGAGCAGCAATCAATCGTGTATTCGTGTAATATTCAGTTGCGTGCTCCTGGCTCTTGTTTGCTCATCGTATTTTGTACTTCTGTAGGCACGTACGGCCGGCACTCCTCGTCTCGTAGAGACGCTCAGCGCAGCGCAGGTTGCTAGTAGGGAGGTTCGACCCGCGGTGCCCCACGGGTTGTCCTGATGTGATGACATTAAGGGGCAGGTCGATCCTTGACCCTGCATTTGTGCAAATGGGGCAGCGGATCCTTGACCCTGCATTTGTGCGAATGGGGCAGCGGGTCGCATTCAGGTGCGCACCGATCCGCTCCCTTTGCAGGTCTACCGCCAGAGAATCCTCCTACCTCGCCCTAGGGCTAATCATCACAATTCGCAAGTTGAGCTCGCAAATGACGAAGCGCAGCAAATTCTAAAAAAAAGAAAAAAAAACCTAAGTGCGGCTGCAAATCTCTATCAGGCGAGAGGGACGAGGGCGAATAGGCTTGTAGTCCAATAGTAGGACGGTCCAGTGGGACGCTACCCACCAGGGTTCAAATCCTGGTGCTCGCACCTTTTCCTGGATTTATTCCGGGATTTTCCGGCGTTATGCGTTAAGTGGTAAGCGACGTTTCCGTCGACGACGAGGCGCCAGTGGTGACTTCGAGAATCTGCAGATCTGCCGGTGCTCAGTCCTTCGGAGGTGCTCATAGGAGTAGGGTTTACGTACGTGTATTCATAAGAGTGAGTGTGCGTGCGTGTTATGAGCGTCTGCGTTGTACTCTGTAATTAAAAAAAGGTGAGAGGGACTAGGGTGCGGCCACGAAACGGCAGAGCACGGTAGTGAAAGTGCAGTGCACCCTTCTCTTTTCATCCTCTTCCTCTCCTCCCTCCCAAAAGAGAGGAGAAGAAAAGGCACGGGCGCGACGGCACATCCCGATCGGGGCAATGATCCCCGGCCCAATAATGAAGGCCCCGCCCAAACTTCCCGTGACTATAACTGACGCCTCTCCCTCGCGCGCCGTCTCTTTCGCGCCGCAGGGCAACGCAATGATAATGCGGCAAGGTTCGTGGCACTTGCCGGCCGGCTAGCCGCGCGCCGAGTCACCCGCGCGCGGCAGAAGAAGCTTGTGGATCTCGTTGCACTACGTACGGTGGGTGCCACGCCGCCATGGCATATGGACGCAGCAGCAGCGCCCGTGATTGCCCCCCGGCCGGAGTGCCGGACGGAGATCTTTGCTTTTCCCCCCGGCCCCCGGACCCTGCGATTTTAACCGCACGTCGTTCATGTGTGATGGCATGCATATTGGCATGTGTCTGGTTATTTTTAGCCAAGCTACAATGTTTTAACAAGGGGGGGGGACAAGAATGAAAGCAAAACTTGTTGGCATGTAATCGGCCGCCTATATATATCTCTGCTTGATAAGATGATGATTTACATTGGCTTTGATTCTCTCTACTTTTGGTTACTTTATAGATGCTGGGTTTTAAAACTTTCAGTTTGCATAAACAAAACAGAATTGCCGTTATTACATTCAGTTTGCAGAACGAACAAAGTAGTAGCTTCATTATTTTCAGTTTGCTAAGCTAAGCATTCATGTCTTCGTGCTGTGTTCGTGATATCCTGGTGGAGAGGGGGCGATGATCAGACAATCATTTGCATATATCCGATCCATTTCCAAGACAGGAGATGTGTTGCAACTTGCAGCCATGCATATACATACAACACATCCTTCGTTTTCCCCCTTTTTTCGTACAGTCAGTTAATGATATTTTTTCCCACGAATTCATCTCATCAGGATTACATTACTACTGTATTACTCATGGACTGGAAAAAACGAGCAGCAAGAAACATTACCATTTTATTAAAAAAAAGAAACATTACCATCTCGCTCACGAGCGCACTGATGAGATGAGTACCATCTCGCCAGCCAATTCGATCGTAGCCGCAGATCCGGAGTGATCTAGGGCTTTCAAGCGTCCTCGTACCCTCTCCCTTCCCCTTCCCTTTTATTTCCAGATCGATCGATCGTGTCACGAGCTAACGACGCATCTCCTCCACTAATCCATTGCTTTTTCTGTGCACGGCAGTGACACGACGTACTCATACTGCGTAGCCTCGGCTCGGCTCTGTATATAAAGATTGCTTCTGTACACTGCCATAATCCACATTACAATTCGAGGAGCAAAGCCAATCATACTGATCATCGAATTGCTAAATCATTGGCAACTTCTTCCGATCCTCTCTACTACTACTGATACTTAGAGATCGTTAGTTAGCTACCTCTTTTCAATACGAGTAATCTTTGATTTGGTGCGTGATCCAGATCGACCAAATAATGGCGCCTAACGGGGACGCAGCGGTCGCGGCCGCACCAGCGCCGGCGCCGGCGCCCAAGGCGGCGCGGCGGCAGTCGAAGCCGAGGAGGATCTCGATGGAGGGGCTCCAGCGCGCCATGTCCGACCTCGCCCTGGAGCTCGCCAGGGACAGGAAGGCTGCTGCCGCCGACGCCGACGCCGCCGCCAGGGCCACGCCGGCGCCGACGCATCAGCAGCTGCCGGCGATCACGGAGCAGGTGGAGGACGCGCGGTGCGAGTGCTGCGGCATGCAGGAGGAGTGCACGCCCGAGTACGTGCGCCGCGTCCGGGAGCGCTACTGCGGGCGCTGGGTGTGCGGGCTGTGCGCGGCGGCCGTCACCGGCGAGGCCGACAGCCGCCACGGGGGCCGAACGGAGGAGGCGCTCGCGGCGCACATGGCCGTGTGCGGCCGCTTCAACCGCGTCTGGCGCGCCAACCCCGTGCTCATGCAGACGGAGGCCATGCGGGAGATCCTCAGGAAGAGGTCCAGGTCCAACAGCCCCAGGGACCACGCCCCGGGTGCCACCCTCGCCAGGAGCTCCAGCTGCATCCCGGCCATCACCAAAGACTTCAACTGAGCTGATGCTTCTTTTGGGGTGCATAAAAGCGTCAGCTTCATTAGCTAGCTCGGCATGGGTGATCATGGCTGGGCATGTATCTTTTGTAGTAGTATATATGTGGCGACATGATGATAGATAAAGTTTGTAATTAATTTGTAGCATTTTGTTGGATGTCTTCCAGTTTTTGAATGCAATTTTTTTTCTTGGCTGTACTGCGCGCTATGTTTTGGGCACATGAATAATACTGACAAAAAACGTTAACAAATTCACCATATTGTACTGTATCTTATCATTCAGATCACGCTGATAGGTTGTATCGTCGTCGTGTAAATTAACAAACAGTTGAAAACCCTCAGTAATAAAGTAAGGTGATTTAGTTGCTATTACATGTGTGTGCAGGTAAAACTATGGCCATGAATGGATCCATGTGTTAGTGTTAGTTTGGGGCGGACTAACACAAAAGATCCATGCATAGGTGTTATTTTGGTGTTAGTTTGGAGTAACACAAAAAAACTAACACCTCCAAGAGGTGGTAATTGGTGTTAATTCTGGTGGACCCCACACCTTTTACTCCTTTTCCTCTCTCCCTCTAGATCCTCCAATGATTACAAAAGTAGCATTAGATGTAAAAATAACACATGCATTCAAGCATCTAAGGTGTTAATTTGGGATGCAAAAGACTATCACTAACACTAACACCAACTATCCATTCATGGCCTATAGAGACAAGGAGGGAGGCGATATCATTACCACATAGTGAATTCTTGAGTTGCACGTACAACTATATACTCCATAGGGATGCTGATGTAGATAGTGGTGGGGGCCAATGCCTCCTCAATTCTCCGTATACACAGATTTACAAATAATAAGATAGTAAAAAGTTACGTTTAATCTTATTAATTTTAAAAATGTTATTTGTACACAAGCAGTCCAAATATTTAATTGACTAAAAAGTAGAATAATTTAATCTTCCTTAACTTGTCCATTCTGAGGGCTTGGAGCTGGTACTTTTTTCATGGCTTGTCCTTAGTTAGCGACCACTTACTCTTGCATCAGTCATCACATTTCCCTTTCTGCTCTCCGTTGAAGATGCAAGAGTATTATTATCTCTAGGGGGCTCCACATGAATCCCAACAATAGGAGGGGGCTCGAGCCCCCACCCCACCACTAACTCCACGGCCGAGTTGTGCCTGCCAAAATGGCCGATCACTGCGCTTTCAATGGATATTTGAAAGAACCGCAATGCCAAAGTATTCATAAACAATAAATCAGATCCTTTCACGGCCACATGTAGCACACCAAAGCTGCCCAAAGGCATCCTCATCCAAGACCAGATAGAAAAAAAAGCAGAAGGCAAGGTTATTATTATTTTTAGAACCAGCAGGCAAGGTTCATGGATTAGAAAACAGTCAAGCTTTCATAGCGTCGCCTACTTCGCCTGGTGATGCTACTAAAGTATCACCATCACATTCCGCTTTTTCAGCTCCCCGTCGGATATGCAAGAGTACGTAATGTTTTTACACATTAATCAAACCTCGGTAGTTTGCCATTTCGTCGAAGCTCAAGAGGTTCTACCATGCACATCCACATCATTCAGCAACTTTGGGTTTTTTTTTTAGGATACCACTTTGGTTCTTGAGCACATACAGTACGGACAGCCGAGCCGTGCCCGCTGAAATTGGCCGATCACTGCGATTTCATGGATTGAACTGTATAGCCACTGTAAGAGCAACTCCAACCGCCTCTCTATTCTTGCTAGCTATAATTCGTTTATAAAAAGATGAGCCCACAGTGAAGTCAAATGGACGTTGTGGGCCTGAAAGTCAAATGGACGTTGAAGCCCGACCGAAACGTACACAAAACTTGCGGGCTTTTGTTTGGTTTAGACAGCTACTAGGCCGTTGGCCCATGTTACAAAGACCCGCTCGCTTCGACGAGGAGAGTTGGTCATCGGCCGTCGGGGTTTGTTTATCTGAGCTGTGACGGCGTCGGTCTCTAGAGCGATCCATTCGATCCACGCACGACGAACACGAGCAGACGCAGGCAGCTCGATCCCCTGAACCGGTGGTACAACTAAATCTCATACCCGAGACAGGCTCCCTAATCCTCGTGCGTGTATAATGCTATTACTACTAGCAGAGACTGACGGAGAGACGGCCGGGTAGAGACTAGAGACGTGTGGGTCTGCAACCACGTCCATGTGACTCTGTGTGTGCCTGCAGTGCCGCTGATGTTGTTATCATCAGTTGACAACTCGAGACCCGCCGGATTCGTCGGCCGACGTGATTGACATATTCGTTGATCTCCCGGGATGGAGGCATGGAGAAATATCTAATTCCGCGACGGGATCTCCAGAATCCTCCTCCTAGCGTGTCGAAACAAAACAACGGGCATGATCCTATGTATATATATTTTTTAGCTCCCCTCTTTTAGCCTCAAATAGTCAAAAAAAAATCAAACAGACGGTTATTTCAGTTGCTATTTGCAACTAACCTAAAAAAAAGTTATCCCTCAAAAAAAAATGCTAGTTGGAGCTATTTGTGGTAGAGTCCACAGGAAAATTCCCTCTCCCTCAAACGCACTTGATCCCTCGCACACGCGCGTCCGCCGCACCCCCACCTACGCCGCCTCCCCCCACTCGCATCGCAGCCAAGCTTCACTACCTCCCTTCTGGACCGCCGCATTGCCACTTTTTCCCATCCGTGCTGCCGCTGCCTCGCACCCGCCAACTAGTCTGGGAGTGCCAAACCAACGTGTGGGGGAGGGGCCGACTTGGCGGCACGGGGTGCACCGAGCGCCCACTAACTGGACTTCGATGTTTCGTCGTCAACGGCAGGCGGTCGCGGTGGACATGGTGACTCCATGCCATCTTGACCTACCCACGGTGGAGTTAATGGAGGCGTCTTATCGGTGGGTTGTCGCCAGGGGCAGGCGGCCGCGAGACATTCATGTGGCCACACCAAGGGCAACGGTGCAGCAGAGCAGTCTAGATCCGACTGCAAGAGATAGGTAAGGGGGGAAATGATTTGAAAAGTGCATTATAAGTCAGATATCTATTGGGTTCAAACAGCTCAAGGGTTGTTTCATCGAAGTGATGTTTTCTTAGGCTAAATTTTAGCCCTCAAAATAGCTCTTGGCTAGTTATCCAGCAAGGCAGCAAGCCAGGCGGATTATGTAATTCCAAACCAGCTATCTTAGGACAGCTCCGGTGTACGTTTTTTTGAGGTGCCCAATATCAGTAAATTCTTTAGCTGCACGTAGGAGTGCAACTATATAAGCATGACATAACTAGTAGATACTAGCAGGGGGGCAATGCCCCCCCTTCAATTCTAGTGTATGCACAGATACAAAGTTAAATGTCACATTTAATATTCTTTGTAAAAAAATACATATGTAGTTTTGTACACAAACAATCTAATAATTGACTAGAAAATAGAATGATCTTGCCTAAAGTCATACTCTGCGATGAACACCCTCTTAAAATGAATCACAACGAACCTCAAGTCTTGTCTTGGAATGTTAGGGGGCTAAACTCTGCGGCGGCGCTGCCTCACTATGCACGAAACTCTAGCGGCAACACCTTGCCAAATCGCATGCCTACAAGAGACCAAGCTCCAATTGATTGATGCTGCACTAGCAACCTTCCTTGGCGCGTATAGGCTAAACAACTTCGCCTTCAAATCTACTGTGGGCACAAAGGGGGGGTATTCTTTTGCTTTGGAACGACTCAGAAGTCGACTTGACCAACATTCGCTTAGGTCACTATTCTCTTTCAGCGGATGCCATTATACGTCGTTGCATTACCGATTTCACCATTATTGGCGTCTATGGACCTTCGAGAAGAGGTGAGAAGGATGCCTTCTTGCAACACATGTGTAGCCTGAAGCCTCAGGACGACACTAAGTGGCTGATTTTGGGCGATTTCAATCTTATCTACAAAGCCAAAGACAAAAACAATAGGAACCTTAACCTTAGGTTGATGAGGGCCTTTCATCGCGCGATCGAGTTTTGTGAACTTAAGGAGATGAGGCTACAGAATAGAAAATACACATGGAGCAATGAACGACGGTGCCCAACGCTCAGTCGCCTTGACAGGGTCTTTTGCAACCAAAATTGGGACTTGGCTTTCGACTCCTGCACCCTACATGTGCTCTCGTCCTCACATTAAGATCATTGCCCCTGCTCCTGACAAACTATTCGGAAGCCAGACAAAAGCTCCATATGGCGCAAGAAATCATTTTGCGTCTCGACGAAGCGCAGGACTTTAGACCTCTTTCGGATGCAGAGCACTCTCTGCAGTGCAAGTTAAAGAAGCGCATCATAGGGTGGCTTATAGTCGAGAAGTCTAGAAGAAAGAAAAGCGCGATAATCTCGCACATCCGCGAGGGAGATGCCAACACTAGATTCTTCCACTTGCGAGCAAACGGCAAGCGTCGAAAGAACTTTATACAACGACTGAAAAATGGTAGCGGCTGGGTTTTCACGCATAACGACAAACAACAGCTTATCCAGGAGCACTTCGAAAGCATAATGGAAGACCCCGCCCCACGCACACGCGACTTCTCCTGGCCACACCTTCAGCTGCTAACGTGTGACCTATCATCCCTCGACACTCCTTTCTCTGAAGAAGAAGTCCTCCAGGCAATAAGACAAATGCCACAGAACAAAGCACCGGGGCCGGACGGTTTCACGGGTCACTTCTTCCGGAAATGCTGGCACATCATATGCCATGACGTTCTCACGGCCATCAACTCGTTCTACAACTTGCATTGCCACGATCTTAATCTTTTAAACAAGGCCAACATAATCCTAATACCTAAAAAGGAGGGAGCTGATGTCATACGAGACTTTAGGCCAATAAGCCTAATCCATGTGATCGCCAAAATCATCACTAAGATCCTGTCCCTGCGACTTGCGCCGTTATTAGGACAACTCATCCCCTCCTGCCAAAGCGCCTTCATAAAGAAGAGAAGCATCCACGACAATTTTCTCTATGTACGAAACCTAACCCGACGCTTCCACCGAACAAAAACACTCGATCTGCTTTTAAACCTCGACATTTCAAAGGCGTTCGACACAATTAGATGGGGCTACCTGCTCTCTCTCATGCAACATAGAGGTTTCCCGCTAAGATGGCAAAGCTGGGTCACAGCAATCCCATCTTCATCCACCTCAAGGGTAATGCTGAACGGATCACCCCTCCCAGCCATTCAGCACGGACGAGGGCTCAAACAGGGGACCCCCTCTCCCCCCTGCTTTTCATTCTAGCCATCGACCCGCTGAACTGACTGCTGCAGATCGCGACAGATAGGGGCCTTCTCACGAAGCTCAACGGACGGGCGACTAGATTTCGAGTTTCTATGTACGCCGATGACACCGTCATTTTCCTGAAACCAACAGTCGCTGACGTGCGAAACCTAAGAGACCTACTTGTTAATTTCGGTGCGGTAACCGGGCTTCAAACAAACCTGCAAAAGACAACAGTGTCAACAATATCCTGCAACGGTATCAACATCGACGAAGTCTTCAGCTCCCTACATCTAGCCCGAGCTTACTTCCCGCTTAAGTACCTCGGGTTGCCCCTTTCACCAAAACGCCTATGTAAGGTGGACTTCCATCCGCAAATCGACAAGGCGGCGGGCAAGCTCTCAACATGGTACGAGAAAAACCTTACTCACGTGGGTCGTGCTAGCCTCACAAAATCAGTCTTATCCTCGCAACCGATCTATTTTCTCACAATGCTGAAACCAACAAAAGATGTTTTCGAGGCAATTGACAAGATTCGTCGGCGCTTCCTTTGGGCGGGGGTACAAGGCTATTTCGGGTGGTAAATGCAAGATCAATTGGATGAAAACAACTCTTCCAAAGGAATTCGGGGGCTTGGGATCCTTAATCTGGACAGATTTGCTACGGCCCTCCGGCTCATATGGCTCTGGCATGAGTGGGCCTCTCCGAAAAAGGCCTGGGTGGGCACGGAAGTCCCCTGCACCGAGAGCGACCGTCTACTCTTCACTGCTTGCACTACAATTTCCCTTGGCAATGGCTAAAAGACACCCTTTTGGACGTCCGGCTAGCTGCACGGGCATAGGCCGAAGGACCTTGCGCCGCTACTTTTCAGCAAAACAGGGAAGAAGAAGTGTACGGTAGCTGAGGTGCCGCACAACAATACATGGATCCGTGACCTCAACTACCAGACGGGCTTCACCACAACGCACCTAGAACAATTCGTCACCTTATGGACTCTCGTCACGCCCATCAAGCTACAACAAGAAGAAGACGACAAATTAATTTGGAAGTTCACAAGGAGTGGGGAATACACCTCTTCGTCAGCTTATAAAGCACAGTTCATCGGTTGAGCTAAAACTCCAAAGTTAGAGTTAATCTGGAAAACTTGGGCTACACCAAGCTGTAGATTTTTCGCGTGGCTCATCTTCCAGAACAGGGTGTGGACCTCTGACAGGCTAGAAAGTAGAGGGTGGGATCACAGTCCTCTTGCCCCCTTTGCAGAGAAACGATGGAGACAACACACCACCTCGTTCCGGCTTGTCGCTACACACGAAGGGTGTGGATCATAATTGCAGATTGGATCGGACTAAGCGAGCTTAAGCCAACTGAGTGGCCGCACAGCGAGTCAGCGCTACACTGCTGGAAGAACATTGCTTTCTTACCGGACATCCCAAGGAAGGCCGCAGAGATGGCAATGGGTACCCGAAACCTGAGTACCCGATGGGTTTTACTCGATAAGGAGACGGGTATGAAATTATATTTCTACCCGTGGGTACATAAATGGGCAACATCGTGTACTCATCGGGTAAGTGGGTGCGGGTGTGGGTACATACTACCCACACCCGCATACCCGTGGGTAAAATAAACCCGTTGTCGGGGTTCTCAACCGCCGAGCAGTAAATTTGTATCGGATCGTGTGTCCGACCCAGATGGTTAGCGCGAGAGACGTCAGGATTTAGACTGGTTCGGGCCTCCGAGGAGTAATACCCTACGTCCAGTATCGAGCTGCCGTGTTCTTGCGCTAGGGTTGTTTGTAGTAGGGGTTACAAACTTGTCGGGAGAGGGTGTCGAGCCCAAGTCCCTGGGGTGTGAGAGTTCAGTTCGTCAGCCCTTGTGACGGTTGTCCTCCTCTCCCTTTTATAGACGCAAGGGGGAGGGGAAAAAAGGGAATACAAGTAAAAGCTACAGTCCTACGCAGCCGGGACGTCTTCTCGCACGTCGCCGTCCGCCAGGGTGCATTGAAGGAGGGCTGAGCTGTGTTGGCGTTGAGGCCGCCGCGTGGCCGGGCGGGGCTGTTCATCCCGGGCATCTGGCGCTTCCTCCGAGTTCTTTGGTGTTGACTCGGCCCGCCTGAGTACGGGATGAGCCCGTCACGTTAGGACCTAATCGTAGGCCAGCGCTAATTGTAGGGGGCACTCGAGTGCCTCTGACGGGGTTGGCGTGCCACAGAGTCGGACGGGACGGCGCGTCTGGGGCCACGTGGCGGAACAGTGCCGCATTACAACCCTTGTCAGAGCCGGCCGCTCGCGCGTGCTGCCAACTGGTGCGTTTGCATGGCGTGGGGAACTGGCGCCCCACGCGTCGTTGCGAAGGAGCCCGGTCGTCGGGATGGCGCCACGTTCGTGTGGACCCCGGTCTCCTCGTTCCGACCTTCTCGTGCGGGCCTCACCTCGGTCGGAGACAGAAACTACTCGTGCGAACGAGCAAGTTGTCGGAGGCGAGGCGGAAACTCCCCGTGCGAGGCAGAGACTTGTCGTGCGAGGCGGAGACTCCTCGTGCGAAGCGGAGACTTGTCGGAGAAGTCATCCCCCAGTCAGGTACTTGTCGGGGAAGCTTCCCATTGGTCAGAGATAAGACGTCTTGCCAGTGCGGGTCTTGACAAGGATCCTCTGTCCTCCTTATACTGAATCTTGGCCTTCACATTGTCAATAGTGTCAGATGACTCCATCTCGAGGGTGATTATCTTGCTGTTAAAAGGGGCCCTAATCCGGGCCCTCCTCAGTAGCCCTCGAGCCTGAGAGGGAGTCAAGGACTCGCCCACAGGCTCAGACGAAAGGCGTCGTGATGATCTTTGCTTTTGGTTTTCTCGGTGGGTGCGCGCGAGCGCATCCGCCGGATGTAGCCTCCGAGCCCACGAGTGAGTTGTAGACTCGCTTGTGAGGTTTTTAATCTTTAGAGAAGTTGTCGTGGTTCCAGGATCCTTGACCGAGGCGGTCGTGGCAGTTGTAGGCGTCGTAGAAGTCGTGGAGGTCGTGGCCAACGTGGCGGACGTGATGGCTTGAAAAGACGGCATGTGGTTGGTTCAGATTCTTGAGCCCAGCGGGCATCGAGGCGTCACGCAGGCGGGCGTCAGTTACCCCGGGGCGCGCGTGCGTGTGCAGGTGTCTTTTCGGCGTGGTGTGCCCAGCATTTAAGGCTGGTGGCCACGCCCCTTCCTTATTAACCGTGCGCCGGCTGAAGATTCGAAACTTTTACTTCCCTGCCTTCTCCACTGCCATCGCCGCTTGCTTCCTTTGCCCTTCACGCCCACAGCACCGCCGCCTCTTTCACCTGCGCCGTGTGCGGGGGCCCACCGTCGCCATGTCGAACCGGTCGCGCTCCAACGTGTCCCGCTCGATGCTGCACCGCCTCGTCACCGCCGGGCAACTCCCCGCGCTCACCGACACCGAAGAGTGGAGGGTGCCCGAGGACGAGTCCGTGCCACGCCCGCCGGAGGGATACGTCATCTCGTTCGTGGCGTTCCACGAGCGCGGCTTCTCTATGCCCACCGGGTGATTCATCCGGGCTGTGCTTTTCGAGTACGGGCTCCAGCTCCAGCACCTCAACCCGAACAGCGTCCAGCAAATGGTGGCGTTCGAGGCGCTGTGCGGCGGGTACTTGGGGGTCGATGCCCACTGGCACCTATTCAAGTATTTCTTCATGTTCGCCTGCTTGAAGGACGGCCCTCTTCCGGGGACCATCGGTTGCGCCAATCTCCGGATGAAGCAGGGCAGGGGTGACATGTACATCCCCTTCTCGCTGATGAGCTCCAACAGCGGATGGCACAAGGGTTGGTTCTATCTCAAGAACGACCCTGAGCACGCGCTGCCGAAGTTCACCGGAGTCTCCATCGCCAAGGCGCCGAGAAACTAGAGCGACGGACCTCCGAAGGCGGAGCAGGGGAAATTCCTCAATGAGCACTGGGCGGCACTGGCCCGACTCCGCAAGGCCGAAGTCGACCTGGCGGCCGTCATTGGCCAGTACCACACCCGGGGGATCGTCCCGCTCTGGAGGCGGCCTCTCCACCTCTGTGAAATGACGGCCAGTAGGGCCCCTTTCGCAGGGACTGTGACAGCACCTGAGCCGCCCTCGCAGGACGAGGTCCAGCGTCACGTGGCGTTGGCCATTGGGAAGGTGTCCTACTCGTGGCCACCGTCGCAGCTCTTGCCCATGCTCCCCAACGAGGGGAACAAAAAGCTCGTAAGTGGTTTCCTCTTCCGATAAGTTTTCCGACTTGTTCGAGGTCTCCATTTGACTTGGATTTTCTCGGAAACTTTTGATAGCCGCTGACTTCCTTCGCTTCCTTTATTTTTAGCTGAGGAGCTCCCACCTCGTGCCCGCGAAGCCCCCTCTCCCGCAGGAGGTGATCTTCAACCGCAACCAGGCGGCCGCGGAGAGCCGGAGGGTTGAGCGCAAGGCGCAGCACAAGGAGAAGGAGATCGCAAAGCGCGATCGGAACGACAACCGCATCAAGCGCCGCAAAGCGGGGGAGGCCAACGTCTCGTCCAATGAAGATCGATCGCCGTCGCCGCTGTGGAGTGGGGACGAGCCGAGCGCGGATGTCAATTAGAGCGGCATGTCTGGGTCACCCCTATCTTCACCGCGCCAGGTCGTGGAAGTGAGCTCGACGCGGCGGTCAGAGCCGGTCGCTCGCGAGAGGGGCGCGGGTTCCAGCTCGCAGTCGGGGGCCCGCCCCGCCCGAGAGGATCAAAGGGTGACCCGCACTCAGGCGGCCCCTGGTGGTTCACGTACCTCCGAGGGGCGGAGGGATCCTCCGTGTCGGGACGATCCGCCCAGGCGGTCGGCGGGTCGAGACTCTTCCTCCCGCCACTCCTCCGTCGACGCCCAGCGACCGGACTCGGACTCCTTGAGGAGGTGGTCGTCGGCCAAGGTGAGGTCGACCCCATCGGCGTCCGCACCGAGCGCGTCGCAAGAAGGGAATACGAGCACTCCATCGCGGCGCCTTCAATCTCTGGTCATCCGCGGCGGTGGCGTCCCGGCCGTGCAGGTTCCTCTCTCTGCTGATAGGAGTCGGGAGCCGGCCTCCGACGCGGCAGAGGCCGGGAGAGGAGCCCCGAGTCGTCGGGGGATCAGAGCGCCGCCCCCAAGCCGTCGGGGGGGGGGGGTGATAGGCCAGCTCTCGCGCCGGCGGAGCGTCGGGAATCGGTTTGCGAGCCGACGGGGGCCAAAAGCCCAGCCCCCGAGCTGGGCCCTTCAGACAGGCCTGTCAAGCGGGCCCGCGTCCGGTCCACCATGTAAGCGTTTGCTCGCTATTCTTCATTGTTTTACTGTTCCTTGCCTTTGCCCGCTTCTTATCTCGATCTCGTTCTTATCTCAGCTGTGCGGACACCGGCGTGCGCAGCCTCGCGCCGCTGAAACGTGCACTGCTGGGCACACGTGAGCCTCAGCCTGAGCCCCGCCCGGCGTCTCCTCCTATTGCATCGTCGGCGGAGCTAGCCTGAAGCGGGCCCATAGCTGCGGCCGAAGCTGTTGAGACGGCGGCACCTCCGCCGATGTTGGGGTCCGACGGCTTGGCCGGGGGGCAGACTGCCCCCGAGGCGAATGATTCCCCAGCGGCGATTGAGCCCCCAGTAGCGGCTATCGTGGAGGGCGGCGAGGCCCCAGAGACGTCTCCCAAGGAGAACGCGCTCCCGGCAGCGTCCGCCGGTGGGCACGAGACCGAGGCGCCGACAACAGCTGTGGCTTCCATGCCTGCAGCGTCACAGGCGGACGGTGGCGCGGTGGAGGCATCGGCGGCTGCCGATGCGTTGGCCCAGCCTCGAGAGATCATCGACCTCGATGGCCCCAACTTCTCGGGCGGCGACCCGACCAGCTTTGAGGCCGAGCTGGAGCGGTTCCTGGCGGACTCGGAAGAGTCGGGGGCCGAGGCTTTGGCCGCACTTATGGCTGCGATTGTGGCCGGGGTGGCGGAGCTCGGTGACAAGGAGCTCGCGCTCGAAGCAACCGAGGCAGGGCGGTCGGAGCCTGGCCTGGTCGGAGCAGCTGGGGCCCCCGAAACCTCAGCCATAGACGAGGCAGCCAAGGAGATCCTCAGAGAGTCCACGGCTGACGCAGAGTTGGCCGCAGCAGCACCCTCGTCCCCTGCCGTGGTCGTGGGAACACCCGTCGTGAGCGCGCCGGAGCCATCGTCACCCCGGCTCGTCGCCCCCGTCGTCAAAACAGCGCCCATCGAGAGCCCGACCCGCCCAGTCCCACAGGAACACGATGTCCCCGGGAGTGCTGCGGGAGGCGCCTCCCCGGAGATCCAGGAAGTCGGGGAAGGCGCAGGCGCAGAGCTGTTACCGGAGGCGGCGCAGGGGGACGCGCGGATTACTGACCTCGTGCGCTCCACGTGGGCGGCTGCTTGCGAGGCGGACGCGCCTGATGATGGAGACGAGGAGGCCGCGGCCTGCCACCGCCTTGAGCGAGGTCTCGGGTGGGCGCGGCGTGCATTCGACGAGCTCGTCCTGCCCGCGACGACGGTAAGTCCCTTCGAATCAGGGCTTAACCTTGTTTTCCCATTCTTGAAAGTTTTGTTAATTGATGATTTCTTGCCCGAAACAGACGCTCGCGGAGTGCGGCGCGAGGAAGGCGCGCACCATCAGGGAGCTCCGGGCAGAGCGGTCCTAGCTGGAGATGCAGTTGGCGGTCGCTCGCCTGGCCGCCGCCGGGGCGGTGGCGAACGAAGCGCCGTCGAGGGCCACGCTCGAGGCCGCCGTGAAGTCCGCGGAGGACCGTGCTACGGCCGCACAGGCCGCTGCCACCAACATCGCGACGGAGCGGGAGTCCCTCGAGGCGAAGTTGGCCCAAGCGGAGGCGACGGCTGAGGAGCCGCGGGCCGCGGTGACGACCGCCAACAAGGCTGCTAAGAAGGCCACAGCCGCCGCCGCCGCCGCTGAAACCGCCACCCAAGCCGCTGCCCAGGCCGCTACCCAAGAGAAGACGGCACTCGAGTCGAAGGTGGCGGAATTGGAGCAAGACTTGGCCACCGCTGGTGCGGACCTCAGGATAGCCAACAAGCAGTTCTCCAAGGTAGCCAACAAGCTCCAGGACGCCACCGACGAGGTGACCCGGCTTCGGAACGCCAACTCCCAATTGGCGCAGGATGTCGATGGTGAGTGGGCTTCGAATGCTTCCGGCCGTGGGTTTCTTTCTTTTCATTGGTTTTTGTTGGTGTTGATTTGTCTTCTCGCGGACACAGGGCTACGCACTACCCGCGCCGTGATGACCGTGAAACTCACGAAGAAGTCGAAGGAGGTGAACACCGCCGAGCTCAGGATTATCGAGAAGGACGAGTCGATCAAGAGGTTATCGGAGCAGCTCGAGAGTAAGTCCCCTCGACCCTGCCTCGCTTTTCTTTCCGCTCGGCTGCGTCATATCCGTTCATTGCAATTCGTCGACCTTCTTCAGAGATCAAGGCTGAGCTCGTGCAGTCCTGGAAGGCCCAGGAGCAGGTCAGGACGGAGCTCGAAGAGGTCAAGAACGCCAGGCGTGAGTCGGAGACATCACGCCGGCAGAGCATCCTGGAACACGCCAAGCTCGGGAAACTTCTTGGTCAGGTCTTATCGGAGCTTGGTGTTCCCGTTGGGTCGATGCTCCCCGACACACTTGCGAAGCAAGTTGAGCGCCTCCCGAAGTTGTCAAGGGGCGGGAGCTATCAACTGCTCAGAAGGTGGTGCACCGGGTGCTCACCATGTTCGACTCGCATTATCAAGGGCTGGACCGCATGGCGCTGAGCGGTGGCTGGGCCCCTGGCAGCTCTGACGACCACTGTGACCAGCTCGAAGAAGACTACGCCTCCTTCGCCCGCGCCATGGCCGACGTCGCAATGAAGGACCTGGACCTGATCCCACGAGACATACCAGAAGTCCAAGACGACTCCAGGCCTTCACATTACATGTATCACGCTATTTCGTAGGCGATTAAGAACAAAACATTTGTATAATGCCATGAACAGTTTTATTCCGTTAAAAGCCTGCTCGGAACTGTTACATCTCAAATGTTCTCGAGCGCCAAGGGACGACCACAGCAACAAGTAGCAGAACTTAGGTACTTGAGCTGACCGAGCTTTACTCTGGAGCCGCGGGGGCGTAGGAGTTAGAAAGCCCAGCCATCCCAAGTCATTAAGAGGTGCTATGCGTTCGCAGCCCCCGAGTACTTGGGAAAATTTGAAAAGTAACTCGCGTATTTTTCGTTAAAATCGTTTTAGACCGAAACCTGAGCGGTTGCCCGAGTGCTTTTGAAAAGGGTCGGATGAAAACCCATGGACTCGGACAGTGCTCGCAAGTCTTCGCACCGTAGCCATGGAGGCGTGAGTGCTAGGAGCGTTTAACGAGCAGTAGTACCAAGCCCCGCGCGGGCCGCCATCTTCACTTTTCGCAAGGTTGAGCTTTCCGCCAAAAAACCTCTCGCACGTGCGATCAGTCGCGACATAGTTGTCGATTTTTGTTTTCAAAACGGAAAATCGAAAGGAGGGCATCGTGCCCTGGGTAGCCCCCGAGCAGTGAGTATTTCTGCACAGGTGCAGGAGTGCTCGCCGCTCAGCCTTTGGAAAAGTTGCAACACATAGAAACATGGCAACTGAGGAGTTTACGAACTCATAGATGTATGAAACATTTATTCATTGATTCGTAAGATATGAGCGGGAAACATTACTCAAGGGTAAAACGACCGTAGATGTTCTATGTTCCAAGCGTTGGAGATGACTCGGCCGTCCTCGTATCGGATCTTGAATGTTCCCAGTCGGAGTACTTGGTCAATGATGAACGGCCCCTCCCATGGGGGCGCAAGCTTGTGTCGATCCTTGCTGCCTTGGACTCGTCGAAGCACCAAGTCGCCAACTTGGAACGCACGGCTATGCATGTTGCGCTCGTGATAGCGTCACAAGGCTTGCTGGTATCTTGCCGAGTGGAGGAGCACAACGTCGCGTGCTTCGTCGAGTTGGTCAATGGCGTCCTCGAGCGCGACCTGGTTTCCCTCCTCGGTGTAGGCTCGCACTCTGGGACTGCCGTAGTCAATGTCCGTGGGGAGGACAGCTTCTGACCCGTGCACCATGAAGAACGAGGTGAAGCCGGTTGCTCGACTGGGCGTGGTGCGCAGACTCCAGAGAACAGATGGCAGCTCGGCTACCCATCTCGCTCGGAACTTCTGGAGGCGTTTGAAAATGCGAGGTTTTAGCCCTTGTAGGATCATGCCGTTGGCCCTCTCGACTTGCCCATTCGTCCTTGGGTGCGCCACGGCGGACCAGTCCACACGAATGTTGTTGTCGTCGCAAAAATTGAGGAATTTCTTCCATGTGAACTGGGTGCCATTGTCGGTGATGATCATGTTGGGTATGCCGAAGCAATAGATGATGTCGGTGAAGAACGCTACGGCCTCCTCAGAGCGGACGTTCACGATGGGTCGAGCCTCGATCCATTTGGAAAACTTGTCGACAGCCATGAGCAGATGGGTGAAGCCCCCGGGCGCTTGTCGGAGTGGCCCCACCATGTCGAGGTTCCACACAGCGAAAGGCCATGTGATGGGGATAGTCTGGAGCGCCTGCGCCAGGAGGTGAGTTTGTCGAGCGTAGAACTGGCATCCTTCGCAATGCCGCACGATGTCCTTGGAGTCCGCCACCGCGGTGGGCCAGTAGAATCCTTGTCGGAAACCTTTTCCGACAAGAGTCCTCGGGCCGGCGTGGTGTCCGCAGGTCCCGGCGTGGATCTCCTGAAGTAGCTCCTTGCCCTGATCCCTTTGGATACAGCGCATGAGTATGCCCGCTGCGCCTCGCTTGTAGAGCTCACCCTCGATGAGGACGAACGCTTTGGCTTGTCGCGCGATGCGACGTGCCTCCGTCTGGTCGGAGGGCAGCTTCCCTTCGACAAGCCACTCGAGGATAGGGAAACGCCAATCCGGGTCCTCGAGATTGGGCTCGGGCAGCTGGTCGATCTCCATGACTTCCGGCCCTTCATGTTCATGTGGCTTCTCTCCTTCGACCCGTACAGATGGTGTGTGTTGGTCGCTTGCGAACACACCGTGCGATACCGGCTTCCGGCTCGATGCAGCCTTGGCGAGGATGTCCACGGCCTTGTTGTAGTCGCGCAGTACGTGATGAAGTTCGAGCCCATGGAACTTGTCTTCCAACTCGCGCACGGCCTGGCAGTACGCCGCCATCTTCAGATCAACGCAAATTTTCTCCTTCGTGACTTGGTCTACGACAAGCTCTGAGTCTCCTCTGATCTCGAGACAGTGGATCCCGAGCTCGACCGCGATTCGTAGGCCGTTGATGAGCGCCTCGTACTCGGCGACGTTGTTGGAGGCGGGGAAGTGAAGTCGAACTATGTACTCCATGCGCACGCCCAGAGACGAGATAAAGACAAGGCCTACCCCGCCCCTTCCTTCATGACCGAGCCGTCGAAGTACATTATCCACGTCCCGTGCTTGATGGGCGCCATCGGAGTTTGTCCGCTATGCACATCGCTATCTGGTGGTACCCGGAGTACGCATCGAGAAAACAGAGGGTTTCGCACCCAGCTGTCAAATCGACTACCTGATCTATGCGAGGCAAAGGAAACGGATCCTTGGGACAGGCCTTGTTAAAGCTCGTGTAGTCAACACACATCCTCCATTTCTTATTTTTCTTCTTTACAAGTACAGGGTTAGCAAGCCACTCGGGGTGGAATACTTCTCAAATGAACCCTGAACTAAGGAGCTTCTTGATCTCCTCGCCAATCGCCTTGCACTTCTCATCATTGAAGCGGCGGAGGCGTTGCTTCACCGGTTTCGATCCCGGCTTGATGTTCAACTTGTGCTCGGCAACCTCTCTCGGGATCCCCTTCATGTCGGAGAGTTTCCATGCGAACACATCGAGGTTCGCTTTGAGGAAGTCGACGAGCGCGCTTTCCTATTTAGGATCGAGCGCCGTCCCGATACGAAGCGTGCGGCCATCGTCGGAGACAGCCGCATCCTTGACATCCTTGGTGGGCTCGAAAGAGCAGGCCGCTCACTTGGACGACTCGGGGATGTCCCGGTTGTCGGATGGAGGCTCGGCGTGGAGCCTCTCGGAATGGATCAGTGCCTCAGCAAAATTGGAAGCACTCAGCATCGCACTCGTATGCGTGCTGGAACGTAGTCCCCACCGTGATGATCCCCTTCGGGCCGGGAATCTTCAACTTGAGGTACGTATAATTGGGCACGGTCATAAACTTCGCGTAGGCCGGCCTCCTGAGGATGGCGTGGTACATCCCCGAGAACCCCACCACTTCGAAGGTGAGGGTTTCAGTGCGGAAGTTCCGCAACATCCCAAACGTGACGGGCAGATCGATCTGCCCGATTGGGAGTGCCTCCATTCCAGGGACGACCCTGTGGAACGGTGTAGGCGACGGCCGCAGTTGAGACCGCGAGATGCCCATATCGTCAAGCGTTGACGCGTAGAGCACATTGATGCCGCTTCCCCCATCCATCAAGACCTTGTGGATCCGCTTGGTCTTGAACAGGGGAGCTACCACTAGCGGCTAGCATCCTGGCTGCGGCACACGATCGGGGTGGTCCGCCCGATCGAAGGTTATCGGAACCTCCGACCACTTGAGGTACGAAGGTGTCGCAACCTCGGTGTTGTAGACCCCGCGCCGGATCAACTTCTCTTGGCGTCTTGAGGGTCGTGCTGGGGATCCGCCGAAGATCATGTGGACCGCCCCGTCCTCGCCGGGGTACTGAGCCCCTGTGTCGTCGTCATCGTTGTCGGGGAGAGGCGCGGCCTTCTTCTGCGGATCTGCCACCTTAGGCTTGAGCGTGCCGTTGACGTAGTTCTTCATCAGACGGCAGTCCTTGAGCGCGTGCTTGACGGGCACCTCGTGGTGGATGCACGGCGCCTCTAAGAGCTTCTCGAAGTGATCCTTCGGGGGACCGGCCTTGGACGGGTTGCTCTTGGGGCGTGAGGCCTTACGCTCGACCGCCGCGACTAGGTTGTCGTCACGGCGACACTTGTCGTTCTTCTTCTTCTTTTTGTGGTGCGAGGACGGCTGCTCGCCGTGGTCCACAACCTGTTTCCCTTTGCCCTGAGGGGCGTTGAGAGTCACCGCGACTGCCTCCTCGCCGTCCACGTGATTGGTCGCAATGTCGAGGAGTTCCCGAGTAGTTCGGGGAGTCTGGCACCCTAGTCGATGGATAAGGGTGGTGCAGGTCGTGCCGTTTTGGAACGCCGAGATGGCGTCGTTGTCCGTCGCGCCGGGGAGCTCAGTGCAACGCTTGGAGAAGCACCGGATGTAGTCGCGCAGACTTTCCCCCGACTGCTGCTTGCAGTTACGCAGCTCCCACTGCTTGCCGGGACGGGCGTACGTGCCCTGGAAGTTGCCGACGAACGTACGACGCAACTCCGTCCAGTCGTTGATCTTGCCGCGGGGCAGGTGCTCGAGCCATGTCCGCGCGGAGTCGCCGAGGTAGAGCGGCAAGTTCTTGATGATGAAGAGGTCATTCGTCGCTCCACCTACGTGACACACGAGCCGGTAGTCCTCCAACCACACGCTCGGGTTGGTCTCCCCGTCGTACCTGGGGATGTTTGTCGGAGCCCGAAAACGTGAGGGGAACTTCGCATCCCGCACGTTATGTCCAAAGGCCCGTGGGCCCCTCTGGTCCGGCGACCAGCTGCGATCGCGGTCGTCGTCGCTGTCGTAGCGTCCACCGCGCCTCTGGTCGTCTTGTCGGCGCGGGCGACGCTCGTCGCGGTGGTCGCGGTTGTCGCCGTAGCCGTAGTTGTCGACGCTAGCGGCTCGGCGGCGTGCCTCGATGGTGTCACGCGCGTCGCGATTGGGTCCGAGGCGCTGCTTGACCGCTGACCCTCCAGCTCCGTCCCCGTGGCTCCGATGCCGCGAGGGGGATGGATTCTGGCGGTGTGCGGAGGGTGCCGCTCTCCTGTCGCGCGCCGACCGTTGGCGTGACGCGGAGCTCTCCGCTTGCTGCGCTGCAACCGTCTCGAGGAGGGCTTTGAGTTGCTATCGCACCCTCCTCTCCTCGGGGGTGGCCGCCTCTAGGCAGCCGCACAGTAGCATGGCAGCAGCTGCCAAGTTCTGCGATGCTCGCCTGAAGAGTGGCGGGGCATCACCGTCGACGTTCGCGCCCTCATTGGCGCGTCGGTTGTTGTCGCGTGCGTGTGCTCGAGCCGGCGGTGTCGGATCGCCGTCTCCTTCGCGGCGTTGTTCCCGCACCGGGACCGGCTGCGGGGTGGGTTGCGGGATGCGCGGCCCGTGGTCCTCCCCGAGCTCCTGGTGAAGGTTGGCCAGCTCTTCATCGAGCTGGCGTCTGGCCTCGACAAGCTCATCGAGGCGCGCCCTGCGCTGGGCGTCCGTGGCGCGGTGACGTGGTGCCGGCTCTGCGTCGGTGGAGCTGCTTGAGCTCGGCGCCACGCAGATGAAGCACTCGCGCGTGAAGTCATGCGCGGGTGCCGGTGTTGCGCGTCGGGTCGTCGTGGAGCCCGGGGCGGTGTAAGACGCTCGCAGCGCGTCCACGTAGGTCGTCACCGGGTCGTCCGGGAGGCCCTGCTGTCCACGGGGGTACACGGCGGTGTACCGCTCCATGAACTCGCCCCAGGCGAGCGGCTCGGCTGGCCTGGAAGGCGAGGTCGGTGAGGTAGTAGGCGGCGAGCCTAAAACGCTCCTGTGTCGGGTTTGGCCCCAACATGACTATGATCGTCTCGTCCGAGAAGCCTTGGACGAACGCCGCGCACCCCGCCGCCGCCGTCAAGGCATTGGGGCGAGTAGGTCGGGCGAAGGTGCGCCTGACGACGGACTCCGCCGGCCCGGTGTAGACGAAGCCGAGGGAGCCAAAGCGCATGGTGGCCCCGGGAGTTAGCGAAACCCCGCGGCCCTCCATCCGGATCGTTGGTGAAGTTCGGCGAGACACACGATGTGCCCCTACCTGGCGCGCCAACTGTCGGGGTTCTCAACTGCCGGGACGTCTTCTCGCACGTCGTCATCCGCCAGGGTGCATTGAAGGAGGGCTGAGCTGTGTTGGCGTTGAGGACGCCGCGTGGCCGGGCGAGGCTGTTCATCCCGGGCACCTGGCGCTTCCTCCGAGTTCTTTGGTGCTGACTCGGCCCGCCTGAGTACGGGATGAGCCCACCACGTTAGGACCTAATTGTAGGCCAGCGCTAATTGTAGGGGGCACTCGAGTGCCTCTGACGGGGTTGGCGTGCCGCAGAGTCGGATGGGACGGCGCGTCTGGGGCCGCGCGGCGGAACAGTGCCGCATTACAGCCCTTGTCAGAGCCGGCCGCCCGCGCGTGCTGCCAGCTGGTGCGTTTGCATGGCGTGGGGAACTGGCGCCCCACGCGTCGTTGCGAAGGAGCCCGGTCGTCGGGATGGCGCCACGTTCGTGTGGACCCCGGTCTCCTCGTTCCGACCTTCTCGTGCGGGCGTCGCCTCGGTCGGAGACGGAAACTACTCGTGCGAACGAGCAAGTTGTCGGAGGCGAGGCGGAAACTCCCCGTGCGAGGCGGAGACTCCTCGTGCGAGGCGGAGACTCCTCGTGCGAAGCGGAGACTTGTCGGAGAAGTCATCCCCCGGTCAGGTACTTGTCGGGGAAGCTTCCCATTGGTCGGAGATAAGACGTCTTGCCAGTGAGAGTCTTGACAAGGATCCTCTGTCCTCCTTATACTGAATCTTGGCCTTCACATTGTCAATGGTGTCAGATGACTGCATCTCAAGGGTGATTATCTTGCCATTAAAGGGGGTCCTAATCCGGGCCCTCGTCATTCATCTACAAGATGTGATCAACGTGTAAAATTGTACACTGTTAGTGAAGGATAACTTAATATTGACAATTAACAAAAAATTTTATGCTTTATTAGACTATTAATTGGTTAACAATTATCATTTATCTTTTTTATCAATTAAATTCGTTGATGTATGCACTTCATCACGTGTTATGTTATCAAATATATTAGTTTACAACGGGTATGCTATCGGGTATGGTTTACCCGACGGGTAAAAAAACCCACGCAGGTACGGGTATGGGTAAGAACTTGAACCCGCATGCGGGTATGGGTTTTTTAGCGGGTAGAGTTAGAGTTGGCGGGTGCGGGTATGGAACGGCATTACCGGACGAGTTTCTACTCGTTGCCATCTCGGCACGCTCCATCACGCTCCTGACGGTCGGGGTGATTTGGAAGGAGCGAAATGCTAGAGTTTTCGACCGTACTGAAGCGTCGGCACTGTCCACGGTGGCCAAGATCAAAAGCGAGGCAAGTGCTTGGATCGCAGCGGGAGCGAAGGACCTTGCGTTTCCGCTAGCAAGAACGTAAATACCTTGTAATTATCTTTTGCCCGTTCATTAAAAAAAAAAGTCATCCATCCAGGACACGTTGGTGCCACCAAAGTGTCCATGTATTTTCCATGGCTTAATTCATCGTCAGATTCCTGCTCTCCGTTTGAGATACAAGAATATTGTTTCTACACTCTAATCAAGCTATAGTGGTTTAGCATTTCATCGGAACTCGAAGGTTCTACACATCCACATTATTCAGGGTGTGTTTGGTTGGACTGTGACTTTTGCAAAAACTGTTGTGAGTTGTGAGTTGTGGAAAAGCAGCTGTGGGGAAAGCAGAATACCGTTTGCATTGGTAGAGCGACTGTGGCTTTTGAAACAAATGTTGAATGGACCCACATGTCATCCATAACCACATTTCTCATTATATCACTTATCTCCCTTCTTCCTATGCTTCCTATGCGTGCACGGAGGGGTCAGGGGAGGGAGGAGGGGCCGCTGGGGAGGGGCGCCTGCTGGGAGAGCCAGGGAGGGATGCCGGCGGGGCTGCTCCTGCACACCGCCGCCCTCTGGAGCAGAGCTCGCCCCCCATGCACGCCGGTGGAGCTCCCCTCCATCCACAGCACCGTCGGGTAGCTGCCGGAGCCGGGCAGGAGCAGAGGCGGGCAGGGGCGCCGGGGCAGCCGCCGGGGAGGGGCGGGGAGTGCCGGGAGCCGCGCCAAGGAGGGCTGGAGCCGCCTCACCGCATCGGGGAGGGCCGCGGCGCGCCGCCTCGTCGCGCCGCGCTGGATCCGTCGTGGGCCACCGGCGAGTTGCGCGACCTGTAGAAGAGAAGGGGGCACCGCTAGGATTCGCTCGCCTAGGCGCAGCGGCCTGGGCTGGGAGCTCGCCTGGATGCGTCCGGCCATGATGGAGGGGAGCTCCTTCTGGCGGTCGGCCATAGGGGTCCGAATCTTCGCAGGGAAGGAACGTCGGGATCTCGCCGTCGGGCTAGGGCTCCACTAGGATCTCGTCGTCGGGCTGGCCAGGAGGAGGTCCGGCGAGGATGGCACTCCGGGCCCCGGAGTCTGGGGCGGCGGAGTGGGGCGCCGACGAGGGAGGACGAGGGGAGCGGCGCCGAGAATGGTCGGGGGAAAGAAAAAACGAATCGTTATGTTTGTAACCGGAGGCAGATGGGTAACTTTTGGGACCAAAAGCAGGTGAAAGGAGGTCCTCCCCTGCTTTTGAAAATAAACTATATAAAAGCTGTTTTTTGACTTTGACTTTGCCTCACAGCTAACCCTTTATTTGGGCTTTTGGCTTTTGACAAAAGCAAAAGCACATAAAAACTTAACCAAAGGCACCCTCAATAGTTTCAGTTGTTGAACTTGAACATAGTGTTGGGCAGATCAGCCGTGCCCCGTTAGAAATGGCATGACACTGCAATTCTATGGAATATTTAAAGGAACCATAATGAGTTGTCAAAAAAAAAAAGAACCATAATGCTAAGGTGTTAATACCGGATTTTGGCCCATAGATTCAGATAATTGAGAGTACAAGATACTTTTTGTTACAACACAAGTGGTCGCAAGCAAAGATTTTCCTTCAACCAGAGGGCAGGCACCTTTACCTTTTCTTTCTTCTTATTCATCGTCTGTTCTTCTTCCTTTTGGATGTGAAAAAACAAGGACCAAATCAGTGGCGGACCCAGATTTCTTGTATAGCCGGGTCGAACATTGCATCAGATAATAAATTTACACAAATATACAAGTGCGGCAGTATATCTTCAAAACAGAAAGCAGGATTTACTTAAAAAAAAGAAAGAAAGCAGGATTAGTAGTAAGCAGGTAGTAGCAAATTTGTGGAGATTGGCGAGTTGCAACACCGGACGTGTCTTGAGCTGGTTTTAGGATACATTTAGATTTAGATGTGCAAATTTGTGTGGATGAATACTGTATTTGTAGTGCAAAAGGTGTTAAAAATACATATTGAGATAAATGTCGTGAGAGAATACGTGACTCAATATGATAATACGATGCACTTTTTTTTTTAGGCGAGGAGATGAACCTCTAAACATCCCATCAATCACGTGGCAATCGTCGCCCCGCCGACCTAAAGGCAGCTGCTGTGCTCTAGTACGTGCTCCAGTCACGGTGCCGGCCGGTACCCTGCTGCTGATCGAACTGCAGAAGGCGAGGAGGGCGGAGGGGCCACTGATCGATCACCACACCGCCGGCCCGCCCGAGGTGGTGGTACTCGCGTCGTCGCACACCATGTACATTACCTAGCTGCCTCCCAATGACTGGCCGGCCTGCCGCCGCCTAGCTCGCCGCGCGCGTCCCCTGACCCCCTCGCCCGCCGACCACTCGCCGTTGGCTCCATCCACATGACTAGCGGGCCAAACCAAGCGCGGTGTACCGAGCCGATCAGCGCAGCGCCATCGCCATCGCGATCACGCCGGCGACCGGTGCCGCTGCTTCCACTTCCACCCGCGGATCATCTCTTAAGATCTCCTTCGATTCCTCGTGCACCGCCGGTCCATCTGCTTCAATTCCACCGCCGATCGCTCGGCGCTGACGACGACGTACGGCGCCCAAGTTTATTCTCCTCCGCGCACTTGGTGCCCTTATCGTCGGGGGGCGGGGGGGGGGGGGGGGTGCTGGCCGGGCCGGCCGGCTGGACGGCGGGGCGGCCACGCGTCTCGATCGATTGCCCGGCGACACGAGGCGTGGAAACTGTTGCGCGCGCGTTCGCTTTCGCCGTTGTCTGCCACTGCACGGCGGCCTTGCCGATGAGAGTCGTTTGTAGCCGGGACACTTGGAAGGGACGGATCACCCCGGCTGCATATGTGTGGCTGGGCGCCGACGCGAACGGCCCGGGACGGGTCGTCACTCGCAGGTGCCCCGGCGTCGGCATCGCGTTCTTGTGTTGTGCGGCTCAGCGGCTGTGCGCCTGTGCCTGCCAATAACTACGTCAGAGGGCGACACCGCCCAAAGGTGATGATTGATGATAAACAATCAATGACGCGTGTTATTTTTCATCATTTCAGCCCTTCAGAAGGGGCATCTGACTTCTTTTTTCTCTTCTCAAGAAAAACAAGTGAAATTTATTGCGGATTCATTTACTCGAATGTATTTCACTCTTGAGGTATGCATGTGAAGAAACACTACTACACCGATTCCCGAAGCGGGACTACTAAGGAAAAATGAGAATAACCTTGTAAAAATGAACTTTTTGAGATTGCATAATAAGCATGGCGTAAATGAACGAATGAAGTAAGTGAAAAAACCACGGTTCAAGGCTAAGTCCAACAACAAGATGCAAAATGGAGAGGCAAACTTCCATTTGCCTTGTGTCTACAGTAGCGAGAGAGCAATCTATTTTTTCTCTCTCCGACAACAAGAGGCAGATGCACACGCAACCCCCCCACCCCAACCTCTGCTGCTGCTTCGTGCTGCGCCACCACCGCAGCCACGCCGGAGGAGGAGGGCGCCGCGCCGCCGACGCAGCCACAGCACGAGCTGGCGGGGGGTGCGGCCCGCTGGTGCCTGTCGATTCGCGGGAGGAGGACGGTGGCGTGGAGGTGAGGGAGGAGGTGGCGCCAGTGCCGGCCCTAAGGCCATGCAGCGGAGGCGATGGCCGGGGGCCCAAGAAAGAGGGGGGCACAACTGGAGATTACAATAGAGTACACCGTATCCCTTCATAACTGACTCAGGTTACGTTCCACCGCCGCCACCGCTGATGTTCGATGGTGAGGCTCAGTACATCGTTTCAGCTGACTCCCACACACACGCAGATCACCTCCACGGCTCCACGCCACCTGATCAGCTGATCTGATCGCCATCGGCTATACCTCGCCTGATCGTGATCGCCATCAGCCACTTCCCCGCTGCCATCGTAAGACTCTCGTGGGCACGACAGCCGGCGGCGGGCGTCGCGACGGCGATCAGTCAACAACCATTCATCCAATCCAGCTGATCATCATGTATGGCTGCCAGAGGTTATTTTTCTTTAAATTAATTTATGTAATACTTGTAATTTATTTAGTTGTAATTTGATTAGGTCTCAGATCATAGATGCCCCCCAAGAAACAATTGAAGGGCATGAATCTGATCATGATCAACATGAATCCAATCATAGTCAGCATGAATCTGATCATGGCCATGAGGTTAATGAAGATGATAATCCGATGGAAGAAGAAATGCCCGACGACAATTTTTTTCATGACAAGTAGGGGATATATTATTCTCTAAGGTAATCATATTAGTTCTAAAAGTACAAATATATTGCTTTTTTCTATATTGTTTCTCAATAATTATTACACTTGCAATATTAAAATATATTGTAAGATATAGTGTTATACATTATATATATATATATATATATATATAGTGTCTAGAGGGGTCTTTGCGACAAGTTCGCCGCGGGGTACTCAAAAACATAAGCCCGGCACTGGGTGGCGCGGAGGTGCGAGCCTCCGCCATCGCTTGCCACCGTCGCAGGAGTTCCCTGCCACCGGGGGCGAGATCCAAGCACCGTTGATCCCCACCACCTCGCTCGTAGCCCTCCTCGTCCGCCACCCGTAGAGGAGGAGGAGGAAGTAGCGGCTCCTCCCCGTCCTCGTCACCATCCTCCCCGGCCCCAACCCTGCTGCCGCTGCGAGCCTAGCTGCCGCAGAGGTTGGCCCTACCTACTGCAGGAGCTCTCCTCTGATGTGCATCGCCATCTCACCTCCTTGTTGGAGACCATTCCTCGATGCACAGTAGCTAAAATAGATTTGCCTCTCCTCAATGAACTCAACCAAATTATAAAAAACCAAACCCTGAGACACTGTGAAGCTCACGGTCGTGACATGGGTCCCATGTCTCCATGAGTTGTGACATGAATGATCAGCAGCTGTACCGTGGACCCGTGGTAGCGTGTTGGGCCCACCAGCCAGCCGACGGCTTCAACGATTGCCTCCCACGAAAGGGGGCGAGAGCGAAACAAACGGGGGAGAGAGAAGACCCAGAGCGCAAACCGACTCGTCGATCCAAGCAAGGCCGAATTCCAGGAAGAAGCCAGCCGCGCGGGTCGTCTTCCTCCCTTCGTCGCTCCCTATAAATACGCGCGACCGCGTAAGCCGCGAAGAAAAAGTAAAAGGGGCTAGGACCAGCGGCGGCGGGGCGGCGATGGAGAGGGGCGGCGGCGGCGGGGACGAGATGATGATGACGTCGGGCGCGACGGGCCGGATCGTGCCGGTGTTCCGCTCCGTGCTGTCGCGGCGCGCGCTGCTGCGCGTCGCGGTGGCGCTGCACTCGCTCTTCCTCTGGGTCCTGCTCCTCGTCGGCGGGCTCCGCCGGCGCCGGCCGGGGTCCGAGGCCGCGGCGGCGGAGGCGGGGGCCGGGACGACGACCTGGAGGGCGCGGCGGCGGCAGCGGCAGGCCGCGGAGGAGGAGGACGTGCGGCGCCGCAGGGCGCTCGCGGAGGAGGTGGCCATGGCGGAGGACGACGCCGCGGAGGAGCAAGGGACCAGGTCGGCCACGTTCCTCGTCGCCGGGGCCAGGAGGAACGCGCTCTTCTGCCGGCTCTGGGCGCCGGCCGCCAAGGAGATGAGGTGAGCGCGCCGCGGCGTTTGCGATTAATTGCCTTCCTCGGTGGTTTGGTTCCGGCTGTGGAGAAAGTGGCCGTCTCTGTTCCGTTTTGTTTGTTTCTAGAGGTTTCGTTTTCACCGCAGAGTTTTATTTGTTTCATTTCATTTTTTTTGGGAGACTTGTTTCATTTCATTGGTGGGGTGGTGGGGGCGGGTACTTTGTGGCTGTGATTTCACGCAAACTGGCCGCGCTCGTGTGAATAATCTTTGCATCATATTAGTTCTGTCCGTGTCTTTTCCTTTGGTTTCGAAGTTTCTTTCGGCATTTTATCGTGAACTTTACGTGAATTTTGGTTCATGGACGAATGGACGATGATCCCAGAGAAAGTCGAAACTTTTATCAAAATTTTAATTGAAAAAACAGACTTTTGTTCCACTTACTTCTTGATTTTTGGCCTTTGATGGCGATTATTAGTTACTGTGGGTCTCGATATTTTGATTTTGAGCTGTTCATGTGCAAATAGCAAAGGGCGATGAACACCTATTTAGGGTTTTGATCATCAAAGAAGAGTGTTTTACACGACACCTGATGCTATTAGCCAACCTCTGTATAGCTCTGCTGTGGTTACTTCTATCCTAACCTCACAAAAGTCAGAGAATAAAGACGTGCCGTGCAATTCACGTCGAGTACAACATCCACTTTGCGCAACGCCAGTGTTCTTATTCATAGCACCGCCCGGGATGGCATTTGAAGCTGTCCATTATGCCATCTTTTCCTCCGTTTTGATTCTGGTTCTCCTGCTGTTTGGTCGTTTGCTGGCTGTAGGGTCAAATGGATTGGTTGTCATGCACTCATGCTTTTGCACATGAGTTGTCCTCCTATAAAACCGAACTGTTTGACACTTTGACTATACCTGTCATTGATTCTTATTCAGAGGATATGGCTAAACTTGTGAGAGCATAGAATGCATAGAAGGCAAAGAAGCTTTATTCATACTGAACTTTAGAATTTAGATGGCCAACTAAAGTGCAATGAATTAGCAGAATTAACGCGGTGCCTTGTCTGCAAGATTGGAACTTTTGCTCCATCATATCTCTCAATGCTCCATGATTATTATTTTTCTCTGAATGATAAGGGCTTTTGGACTTCTGGCTCAGAACAGCTTAGCTATCAAGACAAAGGCACCGATCTTTTAATAAAATATGGGCGATGGTATCTTTTATCCAGATTACTCTTGTGATGCCACTGTGCCTAGTTGCATGATCTCTGTTCTCAATTTTATAACATCATAGTCAAATGTTCACCAAACAAAAACTGAAAAATAGGCAGGAAACCGGTTTAGGTAATCCACCACTCCTAATGTTTGTGGTTAAACTTTGTTTGGTATTGTTACATCATCTGTGCTAATTATATGTCCCATTGTGACACAGCTATGCAGTTGCTTTCCTGTGAAATCTTCACTGATTAGTTTTCCTCTCTTCCTTCAGGGGCATTTTGGTCATCATACATGGTCTGAATGAACACAGGTCAGGAAACCATTCTGAGTCCTTTTTGTCATCAACTTGTGACGTATTTTTATGTGCTTTCCTTGTATTCAAAAGCATAATTTAATATCATTAACCCTGCAAATTTCCAGTGGAAGGTATTTGCACTTTGCTGAGCAACTGACAGCATGTGGCTTTGGAGTATATGCAATGGATTGGATAGGTAAGGAGCACTGTTCTAGGTATTCTGAACATGCATATGCTATCTGAGAAATGTTTGGTTTGGTGAAAGATTTGTGCTTCACTTAGAAACAAAGAATGGGGGATCAATCAGCTTCACAGCTAGTTGGAAATCTTATCTGATTGTTTCTGTTTAATGTTACTAAAAAGGATATGCAAACTTCATTTCTATCAACTGTTAGCTTTTTATCGCTAATGTCACCATGTTTATAACTATTCACAGTTGCTAGCAAAGCTGTAAAGTAGACTTTATCTCCATTCATTTTGCAATCAGTTTTTCCCTGTTAGCATATGGCTATTATTATTTGCATCAAACATCAAATGGCTAACTCTTGCTTACTATGCGTGACAGGGCATGGTGGAAGTGATGGCCTGCACGGCTATGTGCCTTCGCTAGATTATGTTATCGAAGACATAGTGAGTCTCTATATCTGCTTAATTTGTACTTCTGTTCCTGATGTAATACTTGATTTACATTAGTATTTTCAAACAGGAAGTGCTTCTTGACAAAGTTATGGTGGAGAATTCAGGGGTCCCTTGTTTTCTTCTGGGTCACTCTACCGGCGGAGCTGTAGTCTTGAAGGTATGAAGCTATGAAATTGAACAGTATTTCTATACTGTATTTAGGCCAGGTTTAGACACTGACCCTACTTCTCTGGGCCTGTGAACAATGGATACCCTGACGGGCAGAGAAATGGTGCAAAACATTAACAAAGTAGCCTGGTTGAAAAATGGTTTGGCTGCAGATTCTCATTTTACATGTTTGATGTCCGTTCTTCTTTCATTGCGCTCATCACTAGCTTACAACTTGGCAGGCATCTTTGTACCCTCATATCAGAGAGAAACTGGAAGGGATCATCCTGACATCACCGGCTCTGCGTGTGAAACCTGCCCATCCTATTGTTGGGGTAATGCAACTACTCTGTTTTCCTGTTTGTTCACAACTGAAGTCCATATGACATTAAGTGTTCTTCAGACCAACCAAGTTGGCCATTTCCCAAATAATTCAATATATCCATCACTGAAGAAAAAAGTTGATTTGGGCTCATTACCATTTCAGTTCCATTAAACTTTAAGACAGTGACGGTTATAGATTACTGAACACTAAAGCACAAGGCGCAATTTTTCAAGATCAGTTGAGGCAAGGCATGTACCTTGTTTCTCACATCCTCTCTAAAAACAAATTGTTTAGTAGTAAGCTGATAAGCTCTGACCCTGATTTCATCGTCAAAGTTGGCATGTTCTAAAACAGTACCGTGTAATGTTTACACCGAAATGTTCGGGCTAACTGAGGCTTTAATGGATCATGCAGGCTGTGGCACCGATATTCTCTCTGGTAGCACCCAAGTTCCAGTTCAAGGGAGCAAACAAGAGGGGCATCCCCGTGTCCCGCGACCCAGCTGCTCTGCTTGCAAAATACTCCGACCCATTGGTCTACACAGGCCCGATCAGGGTCCGGACAGGCCATGAGATCCTGCGCATCTCCTCCTACCTTCTGCACAACCTGAAGAAGATCACCGTCCCGTTCATGGTCCTGCACGGCACGGCGGACCGGGTGACGGACCCGCTGGCGTCGCAGGACCTCTACAAGGAGGCCGCGTCGAGGCACAAGGACCTGAGGTTGTACGACGGGTTCTTGCACGACCTGCTCTTTGAGCCCGAGCGCGACGAGATCGGCACCGAGATCATCTCTGGGCCTGTGAATGGCAGTTGTTGCACGGTGGTTTTCGCACTTCATTCTTGGTGGTGTTTCGCAGAAAGTGATCTAAGATTGGGTGTGTGGTGTTGTGATCCTCTTTTGAATTTGACAGATGGATGCAAATCTGTGTTTCTGTAAACTATATTGTCAGTATAATAACGGAAAGAGGAGTACGCATATGTTATTTGAATCCTTTTGCCGACGACTTTGCTTGGGCCCTTCTGGGGCCAGTTTTAGCAAACTGTCGCTGTGTTGAGCTTGGTGGCCAACATTGTACGAGCAGATATGAACTCTTGCAGGCTTGCAGGTAGTTGAGGCAGTTGAGTTGTCTCCAAATCGATTGCAAGTTCGAACCAGTAATGAAGCCTGCACGATCCAAGATTGATGTCCCTGGGGTGCAGTATGCGATGACCGGAGAATCTGCACCTCGCCGCCTGTCGCCGGCGCCGCTACCCGTGGCAGTCAAACCGCGGTTGTCCACGTGACGCCGAGTGCGCGCGCGCTTGACGTGCGTATCTATGGGCCGATTAGGCCAAGATTGTAGGTCCATTTCACCCAAACAATATTAGCACAGTTCACACACACGTGCTTGCCACTGGCAGCACCAAAACAGATCCAGGCACATCGTAATCTAACAAACAGAACAATGACTCAATTTGAAGCAACTGCACAGGGAAGCGGAACGACACACAGAATTGTAGCACATGATCGCATCAAAGACATCAGAACCGTGACAACCGTATATCAGAAATAATAATGCACCACACACATAAATAAATTGGCATCAACTACTACCTATAGCAACCCAGCTCTGAAGAGCAAGTCTGAAAATTGATCTAAACAAACGCACATACCACCAACTGGGAGGTCCAGTAACCCAACTTTGAGAAGGAAGTCTGAAAATTGATCTAAACAAACATAGCAAGACTGTTAATACGATCCTCGATAACCTGAATCCTACTAAAAAGAGAAGATCTGGCTTCCTCTGATAGCTCAACCCATCTCCATGCATCCCGGCAACAATCAATTGCTGCTGCACATGCTTCTGCAGCTGTGCCCGCTAACACTCTATAGGCAAGCATTCCATAGTAGCTGTAGTCGACAACTGCAAATCCATAAACATTTTGAAGGAAAACCACCGTCTGAAGAGCAGCGCACTCAAATGCATCCAAGCACCCAGCAGCAGGACAATCCCAGAACATTTTAATGGGACTGGCTGTGAGAAACGGCCCCCACAAAATTTCTACTTCGATCCCGTGCACAATCGAACCGTCCTCAGAGATCTCGGTCAGGCAACTAATGGTAACACAATCAAGACGGCGGCACACCGCACACAGCAGGGAGAAATACGACGCGCGCACAGCGAACATTGCACGGAACGGAAGAACAGCTATAAAAAAAACAAAAAAGGGCAAAAGAAAAAGAGGAGAAACAACCATTAAGCAACCACGTGCATTTAGCCAGTGAAATAACAGATCCAGAAAATCGAACCTCAATCCAGGGAAGGAGGGCGCACGGCACAGATCAGCGGGGCAATGAGCAGCAGGAAGATGACGGAACGGGCGCTGATATAGCACAGAAGAGAACAGGGGAACCGCCGACGAAACCAGCTGGAAGAGGAACCCTAACCACCATTCATATCGACCTGCGCCAAAAAAAAAAGACAGAAGCAGCATTCAGCTTCAATAAAGCTGCAAGGTACCGAATGAAGGTGAGGGGAAAGGCACACACGACACGAAGCTCCACATAGCAGTCAATCCAGCCAGCTCCGAGAAGCAGTTGGATGAGAAAGACGGGGAGAAATGGCAGGAACCGAGGAACGGGGAAAAGGAAACCTCTGGGTAGGCGCGGGGAAGAATGGTAGGGCGCCGCGCGGGAAGCAGATCCTCTGCAGTTGGTCCCTCTGCCGTTGAGTCACTGTCACGTGGGCCCGGTCCCACACGGCAGTGACTCAATGGCAGACAGCCAACGGCAGGGGAGCCCCGTCGGCCGCGCGGGGGAAGCTGCAGGAACACACATCACCCACCTAAAAGGCGCGAAGCCATGCCGCGGAGCGCCGCCGACGCAAGCGAAGAGCATGGCCGCGGTCGCGTCTGTGACGCTGTGAGAGTACGGATGCGAGGGTGAACAGGTGCAGTGAGGGTGAGGGGGGCCAGGCGCGAGAGGCCGTCCCAGTAGAGGACGGCCGAGACGAAATGATGGCGCACGACGCACATCTGCGCGCAACCGCGGGGCGAGCGACCCAGGGCAGGGCGCAGCCGACGGCGGGCCCGATTGGTCAGTGATGCAACTGCGAGGCCTCGGACGGCTGGGGCAGGGCGCAACCGAAGGCGGGCCCATCTGACCAGCGACCGCAACGGGCGGCGACGACATCGAGGTACAGCATTCCAACGCGCGGCGCCGGGTGACGTGGGTCGGAGTATTAAACGTAAATTATTTATAAAAATAATTACACGAATGGATCGGAAATTGCGAGACGAATCCATTAAGTCTAATTAATCTGTCATTAGAGATTGTTTACTGTAGCACGCCGTTGTCTAATCATGATATAATTAGGCTCGTTAGATTCGTCTCGAAAATTAAGGTAGGGGTCGTGGAATGGGTTTTGTCATTAATCTACATTTAATACTCTAAATTAGTAGAAAGAAGATTGATGTGACGGGTTGGTGGTGAAAATTTTGGGAACTAAACTGGCACTCGCATCCACCACTCCGCGAGAGTACGGAAGGGAAGAGGAGATGGCCAGATGGGACAGCAAATGGGGACCGCTGGGGGAGGGCCGGAGGGGGGCCGGGGGAAGCGGGGCCAACCGGTCAGCGAGCGCGAGCGAAGAGGCGACGTGCGCCGACCGTCCGCGTGGGTCCCAGTAGAGATCCTGCGGCGGGGCGTCAAGGGGCGACGCGGCACCGCTCCCCGGCTGCGCCCCCGCTCCAACCTTAAAGAGGTTTAATGTTAAATTTCGGAGGACCATGGACAGTCGTCGATTTTTTTCCTCTCTAAGAAGTCTTGATCTTTGTACCACTGGTTTATTTAATAAAGGTGGTGGTGTCCTAAAAAAAAGAAGTCTTCATTTTTTCTATTAAAAAAACATATCTGGTGGAACCCAACCTTCGTGAAAATCTGAGCAAACCATAGTAAAAAAATTATCTAAATTAAAAAAAACACACATGGAGATTATATGATGACACACAACATTGTAAAATATCTTGTCCAAACTTGACTTCGTTTGTGAGATATAATATAACAAATTTCTAACAAATAATCTGGACAAGATATTCTGGATTTATGGCTTGAAATTTGTTGTTTTTATATCTCACAAACGAAGTAGAGTTTGGACAAGATATTTGACAGAGTTGTTTATCATCATATCATTTACATGTGTGATTTTTTTTTGTGAATTTAGACGATTTGTTTGGCGTGGTTTGCACGGATTTTCACAAAGGTTATGATTTCCACCAAATATGTTCTCGTTAAGAAAACTCAGCAAGCGCACTCAATAGTAATAGTGGAACACAACACTATTTGACACCGCCACAGCAAATTGATCAAAGAAAGATCTTAAAGTGACTCCACAGATAGCGCGGAGCCACCAGGACCGACATAGCGTGAAGCAAGCCCATGGAAGCCCCCTCGAGCCAACCCTCCCCCACCCACCCCACCCGCCAAAGAAATTTTAGCCATGGAGGAATAGGAGGAGGAAGAAAACGAGGAGGAGGAGGAGGAAGGGAAAGAGAGGAAGAAGAAAAAAATAAGCCTCGTACTTCAAATCCTAGATTCGCCCTTACCCCAATCTGACATGTTTTGGTATGCGTGGTTTAGGCAGGTGCACGTGTCCTTTTGGTTGCCTTGTAATCCTCTTCACCTTTACTGAAGGTGAATTTGTAATGCTGCTTTAATCAAACAAAATTATATAATCGGTCTCATTCTCTCAACTTCTAGAGTACCACGTCATCATCCACGTCACCATCTCTCTCTTCTTTCTCAACAATCTCCCTGCGCACTAAGCAAAGCATTAAGGCCCTGTCTGGAACGGAGTAATTGAAAACAAAGGAATGACAGGAAACACAGGAATGAAGGATGAATGAAGTGAGAAAACAGAGGAATGGAAAACACAGGAAAGATACGAGAAGTGGTGTTTGGAATGGAGGAATACAAATCAAAGATTCAAAATATTTAAACTTTGAATAAACCATTACAATCAAATTAAAATAAATCATTAGAATCAAAATAAACCAAACCAACTTGTTGACCGGTGGGCTATAATGAACGTGGGCCCTACCTGGAAGGCAACACTCTGTTTTACTCTCGATCTTATCCTTTCTCACTCTTCCAGACCACTCATTCTCTCTCTTTCTCTCTTGCGTATTGCTTCTGGCTGCTGCGATTCCTCCTCTCGCTCCTGTTCATCTTCTCCATCAAATTTTCTGTAGCTTCTTCTCCCCTACAGCTGCATCCTTGACCAAGTTGGGTCCATGGCGTTTTACGACTTCCTGTGCCTCGAGCTCAACTCTTTTCTTTCTCGCGTGCGGACGCATTCGTCTGGCTTTCGTGTAAACTTTGAGTTGGAGTGGATTTTTTTATTCCTGCGTTTTGTGAAGGAATGCCACCCTTTCCGGAGGAACGGTAGACTTCATTCCTTTGTTCCAGACGGCGTGTGACGTCACCAAAACATAGGAACCTCGTTCCTGTGAAATTCCTTTGAAAATCCTCCGTTCCAGACGGGGCCTAAATCTTTATTGGAAATACCTAGCTTTCATTAGCCCACAACGCCTAGCTTTCATTGCAAAGCCCACCACACCTAGCTTTAGGCCAGCCTCAATGGGAGGGTCATGGACATTAAATAGGGTGCCACATATGCAAAAGATATGACATGGCATGATATTTAATAGGAGAGAGAGGAAGCCAGGGTCATCCTCATGACCCCGGGTCGGCGCGTAGTCCTAGAAATAACACCCCCATGACCCTCCCACTGAGACAAGTTGACACATTTTTATAGCACAATTGAACAACCAACATGCAGTCATTAAATATTTACATGACCCTGTGCATTGAGAGAGGGTGGGTCATCCCGCAAACCAATACAGTAAAGATGATGTGTCACTCTTGAAAACTCCCCCATAACCCCTTCCACTGAGACTGGCCTTACTCTCATCAACACAACAGCTGAACCGTCTCACGAGCCTCCACTGAACTCCAACGTCGGTCAGTCCAAAGGGTAGCTTCCCTCTTCTTTATTACTATTCAGCACCGCAACTCTATTCCTCACAGCCGCACAGTAACTCAACGGGCTCCCTCAAATGTCAAACGTCGTTACGGTAGCGCTCGCGATGAGTCATTTCCTTTTCCAGTCCATTGCCTTTTTTCCAACGCGTTGCGATTGAATCAACAAACGACAGCTTGACAGCGGTCGCGGCACATAATCATCACCGGACAGCAGGCCCTCGTGGGTGCTTGACCGTGGTTGGAGACAGCCACAGCGGCAGATTGGCAGCTATGAAATCACAACTCAGAGCTAAACTGGAGGCAGAGGCACGCAAGCAAGTTCATGTAAGGCCATTCTCAATGGAGATGTCATAGACACGATTACCTAGAGTGACACATCATCTAAAAACATTTGAAACATTAATGAAACACCTCCCTCTCAATGTATAATTTCATATATTGTTGTTTTCTAGGTTGCATACAAGACACAAGTTGCCTAGGTAATTGTGTAGAGAGGGTGTCATCCTCATGAAACTCATTTTACCTCTCTCTTCATTAATACATTGTCACATCATCAAAAATGCTCACATGGCAGCCCATTTAATGTCCATGAAACCCCCACTGAGACTGGCCTAAGTCTCAATTCTATCACGGCGGGTGAGACCTGGACAGATCCGCAAGGGGGCGACCCAAGCGGTTGTAGGTTAATTGGAGAGAATCGGGAACTAAGAGCGTAGGTGGTAGTTCGCGTGCGGAACTCGGAACACGGCAAGAATGAAGATGAACATGAAGGTTTAGACTGGTTCGGGCCTCCGGAGAGTGAAACCCTACGTCCAGTATGGGGTGGAATTATGCGTGGAAGGGAAGTCCCCTCGAATGGAAGCCCTAGCCCGCCTCCATTCGAGGTCGGTGGACCCTCATCGGGGTCGGTTACAAATCAAGAAGGCCATCTGCCTTGATTACAGGGAGAATCCCGCGATTTGCGGACCTACTGGCGGCGCCGAGCCGCGATCTAGTAGCTCGCCTTGCGCTCCAAGCCCGGCGGATCCTCCGGGATCTGGATAAGGTCGCCCGGAGTCTTCCTAGGTCGCCGGAGTTGTAGATAAGGTCTCTGGGCCCACTTGCAGGTCGGCGGGGCTTCTGGCAGGTCGGGTCCACTTGACAGGGACCTCTGGGACCATGGCCGGTGGGACCCATGGGTACCCATGTCTCTCAAGCTCCCGATCGACGTGTAGGCGTAGCGGCCGAGATGAAGTCATGTCGAGGCGAGGCGAGGTCATGATGTCATCAAGGTCGCGTAGGGTGCACGGTGATCCAAAGAAGAAAGAAAAAACCCCTTCAGCGCGCACGAAGTCGGACATCGAGCTCCTGGAACATAGGTCCAGAAGGTCGGAGTGAAGGCAAGGCGTTGTCCTTGAAGAACCGCCGACCCGACTTGAGTCAGGCAATCCGGAAAGAGTCAACATGACCTTGAGGAAGGTCTCTCTGCCGACCGTAGGTAGGTCGAGCGGAGAAGTAGTGGAAGTGGGCTTCCAGTAAGTCAATGCGACGTAGAAGAAGAGGACGTCACAAGACGCACTCGTGTAGTAGCCCCCGAGCAGTAAGGCGACTAGGATGGTCGGTTTGACCGTTTGATGCTCGAGAAAGAAATAGAGAACCTACGGCCTTTTGTTCCCCTTTGGATGCCCTGCCGAACTGAATAAGACAAAACACCTGGAATCTTCGAGCAAGGTGCCAAACAGCAATGGTTGTCACGTCGCGAGCTGCGGGTGCACTGTGTGGTCACGAGACCTGCCTGCAAGCAGAGCTGCAGTCACTGCCTGCAAATGACAAGAAATGCCCGGACGCTGTCAGGTGGGGGACAGGCGCGCCGAAGCATCCACGTGTGGACAGGGACCTTGCTCTTCACGTGGGAACAATCATCTGATAAGGACGCCACGCCAGCTTGGTTGCAGATAAGACCAAAGACCGTGCGCCACGGCTATAAATAGGTGACCGCTCCACGGAGCTCACCACTTGAACCAAACAAGAGGGCCATTGCGAAGCAGCTTAGTAATTTTGCAGTGCCTTGGGCTTGTATTCGTCCACCAGAGCGTAGCGCTAGGTTACCAGCATCCGGAGCTAGAAGAATGCTTGCGAAGTGAGGGGAACTCCATCAGCCGCTTCACCCGCGCCCAGCGAGGAATCCAGGTGCAGCATGGGGTAGTACAGGCCTTGACGGACCTTGTGAGCGAAGGCCTGAGGCCATGCTGGAGATTACCGCGCTGCACCGGGAAAGGCCCGAGGTGATGCTGGCTCGATTTGGAATCTTGTGGGGGAGCCCAGACGTAAGTGTGGGTGCCACATGAAACCTTCTGGGGCTAGAGTAGAGGTGGTTGTGTGGCAGCTGCGACCTCGGCGGCGGTGGAGGTCTCCAAACATGTCCTGAAGCTAGAAGAAAGCTTGCGACGCGCTTCATCAGTCTAGGTTGCGTCGTAGACACCATATAAGGTAGATCAGGACCTTTAATATGTTTGTATCTTATAATTGGCCATGGGCCAAAGTCCTTTTGCAGCTTACGAAGCTTGTATACACATGCTTGTTTTGACAAACAGTGCGTGCCGAGTGTTGTGTAGAGGCGCCCGGGCGGCAATGGCATGGCCAAGGTCCTAGCAGGGCTGTAGCGGCGCGCCGACCTTCAGAAGGTCATAGAAATTGACAAGAAGCCCGTGTCGACCTGGGTCGACACGGCCATTGTGCAGTGACACAACGCAGGTTGTCAACCTAGGAGCCGTAGGTCTTGATCGACCCAGAAGGCAGCGGGGCCTCAGCGAGGAGCTGTAGACAAGACCAGGAGGTCGCCAACAGGCAGTAGAGCCTTTGAGCGCAGGGCTGTTGGTAGTATTAGCCGCTGTAGGTCGAGGCGACCTAGAAGGCATATAGGCAGCTGGGCCTAGGAGACGTGGTGTGAACCCGCCGTGTGTAGGCCAAGGCGACCTAGGAAGCTGTCGGGTTTTTGACGACCTCCAGGAGGCAGTGGAGCAGGTCCATAGGTCGTCTGTGCGCCGTGGCGACCTTGAGCTTAGCATTGGAGATATCATATTTAGGGGGGGCTTAAATGTGGGGCATGACGAGTCCACGGCCGTCTAGATGTTGACGGAAGATCGACAAACGCAGATTCCCGTACGGAACTAGCTGTTACTGCCTTCTATCCATTAGGTCGAAAGAGCTGTTGGAGGATAGATCCGTGGAGCGCAGATCCGTTGGGTCGCCGTGAAGCCCGCGGGAGAGACGTAGGGCGCAGCGACCCGTAGCGCCTCTGGGACCCATATATAAAAGGTCGGTCCGCGAGCTGAGACCTTCACTTCCTTTCATTTCCGCGCAGCACTTAGGGTTACGCCGCCGCTCAATTGCTCCAGCGAAATCCGCAGCGCCGCCGTGCTTAGGTCCGCCGCGCCTCGCCCCCACGCATGCGCACTAAGTCGTTTGTGGTGTTTAGAGCCAAATCCATCGGAGTAGAGGAGAGGGAGATGGAACCCGCACTTGCGCCAGCGCCGGAGACCATCTGGGAGCCGTCCGTAGTGACGGAGGAGCAGATCCAGGCCCTGGCGACCCGCGGGTTGCTGAGGCCCAAGATGGAGGTGGCGTGGAGGCCGGCGGCAGGTGAGGCGTTCCCCACCGAGGGGACCGGGGAGACCGTCGTCTTCCTCGCGCACGTCGAGCGCGGGTTCGGGGTCCCAGCCGGCGACTTCTTCCGCGGGCTCCTGTACTTCTACAGGATCGACCTGGTACATCTCGTCCCCAACGCCATCACCATCATTTCTTCCTTCATCCATCTCTGCGAGGCCTACCTCGGGATACCGCCGCATTTCCATTTGTGGCGGCACTTCTTCGAGTTGAAGAAGACGGGCAAGTCCGACGTCGTGGGGAGCGTCGGGTTCATGCTGCACCGGTACATGAAACTGGTGTACATCGACCTGGTGCTGCCCGACAACACCACAGGCTGGAAGCAGGGGTGGTTCTGCCTCGACAACCTGGCGCCAGCGCTCCCCGCTAGGTCTGGGCACGCTCCCGTGCCGGGGCCCGAATGGTCCAACCAGCTCACGTCGCGGGAGACTGATGACCTGCGACCGCTGCTGGAAGACCTCGAGAGGCTGAAGACGGAGGGGCTGACCGGCGGTACCATGGCGATCAGCTTCAGCCGGCGATTGCTGCAGCCCATCCAGGACCGGGTACACCCGGCCTACGAGTATTGGGGGCAGTCTGACCCCACTCGGGTCATCCGGCGCAAGGTCTCCAAGGAGGAGATGGTGGGACAGGTGAAGGGCATCTTCGCCGGGCGCATCCGCAACAGGACGTGCCCCAAAGCGCTCAGCGTGTACCGGCCCACCGAAGTCGTAAGTCTTCAAGCTCCAGATCAACCTTGGTTATTTGCTATCTGAATAGGTGAATGAGTTTGACGTAGGTCTTTTGTTTGCAGGGTCGCGAGGGGATGTACTGGCGCCTAGCGCCATTACGCAATGAAGAGGACCGGAGCTTCAAGGTCCGGGCTGCGGAGGATGTACAAGTTCCTCCGCAGCAATGCATTGAAGACTACCTCTCCGACTCGTCGGTAGGTAGTGATAATGAAGAAACCGCAGCGAGGAGAGCGCCGGCGAAGGTCGTCGCGCTAGCGCCGCGTCGCACACGGCAGACTACGGGCAAGATGTCCGCGTCTCGGGCCGCGGCGACCATCGCCGCTACCCAGGCACCGGAATCGAAGAAGAAGAGGAAGAGGGCGGGCCCCACCGTGTCGGCGGACACGGTCACGACCAGCTCTGATGTTAAGACCATCAACATTGAGGAGGAGGAGGAGGAGGAGGACGATGCGAAGTCGCCCGACGCATCGACCGGGCGTGCGGCGGAGACGCCCCGCAAGGTCGTCGGAGGAGAGAAGCGCTCAAGGTCGGGCGCAGACGTGCCGGGCGACGCAGGGTCGCAGAAGAGGGTGAGAAAGGCCCCGCCTAAGCCCATCAAGCCTGGGCTAAGGTCCGCGAGCAAGTAAGTCACCAAACCCGTGCCCGTTTTTGCTTTTGGCATCGGATTCTCGGCTGGTCTTTTTGTTGAAGGTCGTCGCCTGTGCGTAGGGCAACCCCGGCGATGTCGGAGAGTGCAAAGAATGCCTCGGGCCAGGAGGCATTCGGGCAAAAAGGGGGGAAGGCGCCTGTGGAGCAATCACCGGCGGCCTCCGCTTCGGACGTCTCGAGCCAGCCCCTTTGAGCCGGGGTGACAGCGGCGTCGGAGGCGGAGAAGGGGGCCGCCAGCGATGCTCAGCCCATTGGAGGTCTCCAGGATGACCTATGCGTGTCCGCCCCGCCGCCAACGCAGGACCAGCGCACTGCGGAGGTGGGCAGGCCTGGACTCGAGGAGGAGGATGACAGGTGCTTGTACGTCGGGACCCCGTGGGAGAACGACGTTATCGCCAACCGCCGCGATGTTGACGACTTCAAAGTGGCGTCGCGGATGATCGCTCGGACGGTCTCGGTAAGGACCTGATACTGTCCCTGTGATTTCTTTGGCGCCTGCTCCGGTTATTTTCGAGGTCTTGATGTGGGGTGGATCTTCTTCTGTTGCAGTCGCTTGCGGAGTGGGCGCAGGCCCGGGCGAATCTGGTGAGGGAGGCCGCCAATGCCCACGCGGAGGCGGCCGCGGCTCGAGAGGCTTTGCTGTAAGCCAAGGTCGAGGCCGCGCAGGAGATCCAGCACGTGAAGGATGCCCTTGCTCGCCAGGCAGAGAAGGAGGTAAACTCCTTGAAGAAGAAGCTGGAGACTACCCAGCGGGAGGCGAAAGATGCCGCGGATGACCTCCAGGCCGTTGCTGATGGTATGTTTGTTGGTCGTTGGGTGCTGTCTTCTTGTCCTTAGGTCTTTTCCTCATTTTCGACCTCTGAAACGTCCAGGCGCCAGAGAGACGGAGGAGGCCCTGAAGGAGTTGTCGGAGACCAAGGATCAGGTAAAGATCCTCAAGGAGAGGACCACGGAGGTCTGAGAAAGTGAGCGGCCCTTTCTCCATAAAATCTTTGCCGTAGTTGCACCGAGGATGTGAGCGAGTCTTCCCTTGTTTATGCAGGTCTGGAGAAGCAGCTCACCGACCTCAAGGAGGCCGCCCAGTACCTGATGGACATCTACATCCCTCAGGAAGAGGGGGCGGAGCCAAAGGAGCTGGTCGACCGCCTGGATGAGGCTGAAGGTCGGATGAAGACCTTGCTGCTGGACACCAGCAAGCTCGCTGCGGCCGCGGCGTTGGTGACGGTGAAGTTCCACGAGCCGTCGTTCGATCTGCAGAAGGTCGCGGAGGACGTCGACTTGTCCGAGCTGGTGGGCAGTGAGGACGTTCAAGCCGCCGCAGAGGAGGTCATCAAGAAGTTCGACCTCTGAAAATCAGGGCTCATGATGTATTAGAGAGTAGACGTAGGTTAGGCCGAAAAGACCTTGCATTTAATAAAAAGAATGCAACTTTATTTAAAGCACGCGGCCCCTTTGAGTAGCAAAAACACTTGTTATGAAGGTTCGAGAGTGGCGAGATTGCAACACATTCCCTCCGCTAACCCAACTCAGTGGAGGAACGGCTTACCGACTGCATGGCTCAGCGTGGAGGCTTATGTGCAGCCGGCACGCGGTGGGGGGGGGGGTCTTGGACCCTAGGTCTCGCAATCGCACAACTTAGGAACACGCATAAAAAGAGTAAGAGCTACACTGAAAGAGGACGTGGCAGGTAGAAAGAAGACATAAAGAACCCCTTCAGGTCGCTAGACCCTTAGGTTGGCGAAGCCAAGCCCCCGAGCGTGTCGGACCTAACTTAGACCAAGCCCCCGAGCGCTTCGGGGGGGAAGGGTAAATAGAACAGAAAGTAAAAGGGAGACCCAGATGTAGGTCGACAGGAGGGCTGCCGAGGGGAATCTCATCTTTATTAACTGGAAATTACAAGAGGGGAGAGTACATAGCTTTTATTTTGGTACAGATCTTCTAAGGATAGAAGCGACGTAGATGCTCGATGTTCCAGACGTTCGAAACGCCCTGACCATCGGCCCACTGGAGGTGATAGGTCGACAGTCCAATGACCTCCTTCACGATGAACGGGCCTTCCCAAGGTGCAGAGAGCTTATGCATGCCCTTGGTGTCCTGGATACGCCGCAAGACCAGGTCGCCGACGTTGAAGGATCGTTCTCGCACGTTGCGATCGTGGTAGTGACGCAGCTGCTGCTCGTGGTGGGTATGTCGCATGAGCGCGGCCACTCGGTGCTCTTCGACGTTGTCGAGGTCAACCTTGCGTGTCTCCTCCGTTGCGCCCTCTTCATAGTGTTGTATGCGAGGAGCGCCAAAGGCAAGGTCGGTGGGGAGGATGGCCTCCGACCCGTACACCAAGAAGAATGGGGAATACCCCGTGGCCAAGCTACCCTGGGTCCGGAGACCCCAGATCACGTGAGGGAGCTCCGCCAGCCACCTGGTGGCATAGGGAGACGCGTCGTCGAAGATGCGGTCTTTGATGGCCTGCAGATTCATCCTATTGGCACGTTCGACCTGGGCGTTGCAGCGTGGGTGCGCCACCGAGGAGTAGTAGACGTCGATAAGGTTGTCCTGGCAGAAGTCCCAAAAGTCTGCCCCTGTGAAGGCCGAGCCTAGGTCGGTGATAATCCTGTTGGGGACCCCGAACCGATGAGTGATCTCCTCGATGAACTTGGCCGCTTCCTTCGACATGACACTGGCTACGGCCCGGACCTCAATCCATTTGGTGAACTTGTCCACCGCCATGAGGATGTGCTTGTAGCCGCCAGGGGCGGTTCTGAAGGGCCCGACCGAGTCGAGACCCCATATGGCAAACGGCCACGATAGAGGAATTGTCCTTAGGGCTTGAGCTGGAACGTGTTGTTGCTTGGCGAAGAACTGACACCCCTTGCATCGCTGGACTAGATCCTGCGCGTCAGCCATGGCGGTGGGCCAGTAGAAGCCTGACCTGAAAGCTTTTCCCACCAGGTTGGCAGAGGCCGCATGATTGCCGTACTCGCCACCGTGTATCTCTTGCAGGAGCCTGAGGCCTTCAGATCTGAGGATGCATTTCATCAACACGCCATTGGAAGCAGACCTCCGATAAAGCTATGTGCCAATGACGACGTAGTTGGCGCTGCGCCTCGTGACCTTCTCTCGCTCGGCCTTGTCTTCAGGGACCCTGTGATCCAGGATGTAGGCGATGATGTCGAGGCGCCAATCGTCTTCGGCCTCGGTCATGACGACGTCGTGGCTACCTTGCGGAGGTACGTCGCCGGGTAGAGGTTCTGGGTCACTGAGGAGCTTGTTGGAAGGCTTGCGTAGGTCTTGAATGAACACGCCGGCCGGGACCAGCGCGAGCTTGGAGCCTAGCTTGGAGAGGACGTCTGCCGCCACGTTGTTGTCACGGCAGACGTGATGAAACTCCAGACCTTCGAAGTTGGCTTCAAGCTTCCGTACCTCGGCGCAGTATGCATCCATCATGTCTTTCCTGATGTCGCATGCCTTGTTGACTTGGTCGATGATGACCTTGGAGTCGCCGTAGGCTATGAGCTGCTTGATCCCCAGGGAGATGGCGATGCGCAGCCCGTGAATGAGGGCTTCATACTCGGCACCATTGTTGGACGCCTTGTAGTGGATCTGCAGGACGTACTTCAAGTGATCGCCTTGAGGGGAGATGAAGAGTAAGCCTGCTCCCGCTCCTTCGAGGTTCAGGGAACCATCGAAGTACATCTTCCAGTGTTCAGGTTTTTCCGCCGGTGGAGGCTGCTGCGTCTCTGTCCACTCAGAGACGAAGTCCGCGATGACCTATGACTTGATGGCCTGCCGTGGGCAGAACTCAAGCTTGAACTTGCCTAGCTCGATGGACCATTTGACGATGCGCCCCGTGGTGTCGCGGCTACGCAGGATTTCTCCCAGGGGGAAGGCCGAGATGACCTTGATTTTGTGCGTCTGGAAGTAGTGCCGGAGCTTGCGCGAAGTGACGAGGAGGGCGTACAGCATCTTCTGAGGTTGTGAATACCTGATCTTGCTATCGGAGAGGATCTCGCTGACGTAGAAGACGGGTCGCTGGACAGGTAGGGTTGACCTTCCTCGGGTCGCTCTGCCACCAAAACCGCGCTGACCACCTGGGTGGACGCGGAGATGTAGAGCAGCAAGGTCTCGTTTGGAGCCGAGGGCACCATGACCGGGGCCGTCGTGAGGAAGGTCTTCAGATCTTCTAGGGCCTGATCGGCCTCGTCTGTCCAGACGAATTTGTCTGACTTTTTGAGCATCTTGAAGAAGGGCAGGACTTTCTCTCCCAGCTTGCTGATGAAGCGACCTAGAGCGGCCATCATGCCAGTGAGCTTCATGACGTCTTTCTTCCCGGTAGGTCTCTTCATCTTGCGGATGGCATCGACCTTGGTGGGGTTTGCCTCGATGCCCCGGTGGCTAACCATGAAGCCTAGGAGCTTGCCGGATGGTACACCGAAGACACACTTCTCCGGGTTGAGCTTCCAGCGGTAGCGTCGAAGGTTGGTGAAGGTCTGGGCAAGGTCGGCGATGAGGTCGTCCTTTACCGTGGTCTTAACAACTACGTCGTCGACGTAGGCTTCGACGTTGTCACCGATCTGAGACTCCAAGCACTTCTGGATGGCCTTCTGGTAGGTCGCTCCAGCATTCTTGAGGCCGAACGTCATGGCCGTGTAGCAGTAGATGCCGTGCGGTGTTATGAACGCTGTTTTGTCTTTGTCAGAGACCTTCAGGGCTATCTGGTGATACCCTGAGTAGTAGTCGAGGAAGCATAGCAGGACGCTTCCGGCCGTAGAGTCCACGACCTGGTCGATGCGCGGAAGAGGGAAGGGGTCTTTAGAGTAGTGCCTGTTGAGATCGGTGTAGACACATTCTCCATTGACCGGTTTTCTTGGGTACAAGTACCGGGTTGGCGAGCCAAACCGGGTTTTTACACTCACGGATGAATCCGGTAGCTAGGAGCTTTATTATCTCTACCCTAATGACCTCCTTGCGATCTTTCGCAAAGCGGCGCAGGTTCTGCTTGACAGGCTTGGCCGTCTTGCTTACATCCAAGGAGTGCTCAGCCAGTTCCCTAGGAACACCCGGCATATCTGATGGGGCCCATGTGAATATGTCGGAGTTATCCCGGAGGAAACTGGTGAGCGCGAGTTCCTATTTCTCCCCGAGGTTGTCGCCGATGACCACCTTCTTCTCAGGGTTGGGGAGGCCCAGGCAGACCCTCTTTATCGACGGCGTGGCGTACAGGGTAGTGTCGGTGCGCTGCTGCTCTGGGATGGTCAGGTCGCTCGGAGTGACCTTCGCGGCCTCGGCGACCAGGACGGCCGAGGCGTCGACGCAAGCATTCGTCGTGGCGATGTCGAGGGCCTCAGAGTCACACTTGAAGGAGACTATGAGGTCACCATAGACGGAGAGGACCCCGTTCGGAGTTGACATCTTCAACACCAAGTAGGTGTAGTGTGGGATGGCCATGAACCTACCCAGCATCGGGCGACCTAGGATGGCGTGGTAGGAGGACTTGAAGTCAGCGACCTCGAAGTTCAGGTACTTCGTGCGGAAGTTGTCCTCCGTGCCAAAGGTCACAGGGAGGGAAACCCGACCCACGGGGTAGGCCGCCTTGCCTGGGACGATGCCAAAGAAGGGCTCGTCGCACGCCATCAGCTTCTTGAAGTCGAAATCCATCTTCTTCAAGGTCTCAACGAAGATGATGTTGAGCCCGCTCCCCCCATCAATGAGGGTCTGGGGAAGCAGGGCTCCGTCCACCGTGGGCTCGACGACGAGTGGGTAAGACCCAGGGTCTGGGATGTGGACCCAGTGATCAGCTCTAGAGAACGTGATCGGCTGCTCAGACCAACGCAGTGGCTGCGTCGGCTGGGTATGGATGAGGTGGATCTCGCGCTTGTCCTTGCGGTAGCGCCTCCTGCTCACGTGAGATTTGAGGCCCCCGACGATCATGTTGATCGATCGCTTGGCCTGCTGGAAGGGGCCGTTGGGGTTGCCTGTCTTCGGTGGTGGAGGTAGGTCGCGCTCGTCGCGGTGAGCCTCTGGCTGTGGGTCGTCGCGGCGACGCTCGTCGCGGCGGCCGCTGTTGTAGCGACGTGAAGACGATCGACCGCCGTCGCCTCTAGGTCGCTTGGGGTCATCAGGTGTACGGAAGGCCCTCTTGAACTGCGAACACTCGTGGACAGTGTGGGTGGCTCCCTCATGGAACCCACAGGGGCTGTCGAGCGCCGCGTTGAATTCATCCACGTTGAACGTCGAAGGTCGACGCCCCTCGGTTGCAAGCACCTCAGAAGGCCGCTTGCGCAGCTTGGAGCTTGAATCTCCGGCGGTACCGGGCGTGCCCACGTCTCGCTTGGCGTCGTAGTCAAACTGGTTGACTAACGCTTCGTCAGTGTCGATGAGTTTGTTGACGACCTCCATGAGGGCCGCGACAGTGGTGGCCCCTGACTCGTGGATCTTCTCAAAGATCTTGCGATCCTTGACGCCCTTCTTGTAGCTGTCGACAACCTGGTCGTCTCTGACACCAACGCAGGTGTTGCGGTTCTCGAAGAACCGGTTGGTGTAGTCGCGGAGCCGCTCATTGGGCTTCATGGTGACCCTCCCGAGGTTGAAGGCGTTCCCAGGGCGATTATAGGTCGCCTAGAAGTTGGACGTGAAGGCCTGGGACAGGTCGGCCCAGGAGGTGATGCTGCCGGCCGGGAGGTTGTTGAGCCAAAGTGACGGCGCGTCGCCCATCACCAGCGGGAAGTACGCCGCCATGTGGTCGAAGTTGCCGCCGGTCACCTTGACGGTGACATAGTAGGTCGACAGCCAGATGTTGGGGTCGGAGCGGCCGTCGTACTTCTGGATGTTAGGCTTGAAGTTGTCGGGGTTGGCCACCGACCTAAGACGAGGAGCCAGCGCAGGGAAGGCGGTGACGACTATATCATCAGTGCCATCTCCGGCTTGAGCGCCACCTCTGCTCTGCGCAGGGGCGACGATCTGGGACCGGGGTTGGCGATCTGGATTCGGGGCACCACCCTCCGGATGTCCGTAGTCCGCCTCGTACCGAGCGCGACGCCTGTTCTCGACGTCGTGGCGATCGCGCTCTTCGCGTTCCATGATGCGGTGGACGGCGCCAGGGGGGCCGTACTCGCGGTCATACTCCGCACGTCGTCGCAGCTCGCGTTCCTCGCGCTCACGGTGGCGCTGATCGATGTAGCCGCGGGCGTCACGGCACGCCTGTTCTTGTCGAGGTTGGCGCGGAGATCGCCGTCCTTGGCGTCGTTCGCCCGAGGTTGATCGGGATTATTTTGATCGACCTCCTCCTGGATGGTAGGGAGGTTGCTGCGCCCAGGTCGATTAGATCGACTGCGCGAATGACGGCTCGACGAAGATGCGGCGGACTTGGCTGCCGCGCTTTTCTCCTCCACCAGGGCCGTGGCGACCCGGAGGTAGGCCATGGCCGCTTCAGCTTCTGGCGTGGGGTTGGCTTGCTGGAGACGTGCCATGGCGGCGCCCAGGTTGGCCTGGGGGCTATTGAATGTGGGTAGCCCTGCCTCCTCGAACTCGAGACGAAGGTCTCGAGCGCAAGGGGGGACTGCACGGCGCTGCTCTTCCGCACGTCACTGGGCGCGGTTGGCGTTCCCTTGGATCCGCGCCGCCTCCTCGGAGTCTGTTGTGCCATGGTGTGGTGGTTCGTTCTCGGAAACCACCAGGACCCGGCGAAAGATGGGACTTGAGTCATTGTTGATGCTCACTAACTCTTATTTTTATGCATCAACAATACATGAAAAAGGACCAAAAAGATAAATCAACAGTAGTATAGGGCCTTAGACTAATGAATTCCACGAGTTTTGGTGAATTATATATTTTCAGGGACTATTCAGGAAAATGCGAAAAGAATGAATTCTAGAAGGCTCCCGAACTCAACAGAAGTGGGCTCCCAGAAAATACGCATCTAGAAGGGACAAGAGGCCCACACGCGAAGGCGGAGCCCGACCTGGGCCCAGCCCAGGCCGATCGGCCCAGTGGGGAGGCCGATCGGGCCCCCTGGCCCCGATCAGGCCCTGCTTCGGGAAGGTTCCTCCACCACCTCTTAGGGTTAATCAAAACCACTTGTTTAGGTCGGTTTGATCCTACGGCGACGGATTATCCCTCAGGACTATATAAGCAACCCCAGACCCCCCAGGGCATGGTATGCATCTCTCAGAAGATCATCATCATCAGGCCAAGACAGGAGAAGAAGAGGATACATCAGAGATAGGATAGCTACTTCATAGATCAAGATCTAATTTCTAGATCAAGAACCTAGTTCTAGATAGAGAGTCAGATTCGAGTAGAGTTGAGCTTTGCTCCAGTTCAGATCTGTAAGTTATCAAGATTCAGTTCTTATATTGTTTCTCAATGACTTTATGCTATTTCAATATTATGTGTGCAATTGCTAAGTTCTTACTTTATTCTAGTAGTATATTTGATATAGTCATGATCAATGATAAGTCTACGCACTTATTCGTAGAGCTCCTAGTATTTTATGCGCATATGCTAGGTAGTAGAAAGTATGTAAGCATGGTGCTTAGATATGATTTACTTGCGGATTCACCTTATACTCCGGGTCGTGTGGTAGATCGTGGGTGTGACAGGCCTATTGAGTCCTTTGTAGTCCACCCCCCGAGTATAAGACTAGTCGAACAATGGTTCTTGGGAAGATCAAGTTTCGTCCTTGATTCTCTTGGGTAATCTTCGGGGTGTTCACACTTATCCATGACTATGCTATATATGATGATATGCTACATTAGAATAGATGAACAAACTCAGTCTTTGTATGCTATATAGAATTGTCTCTCTGAAGTAAATCCAATTCTAATCTAGACTAGAAATAGTTTATGCTATGCTCCACATGTGCCTCTGCCTGTCTATTTATCATTACTTTATTATTTGGCTTACCCCTGTTAAAGTATGTGCCATTCCATCAAAGTCCATAAAGTAATCTATTGCCATCCCTATGTCTGTTGTTACATCCATCCATCTTCCCTGTGGATACGATATTTTAAAACCCATCACCCCGGGTGAAATGCTCACCGGTATCCGTGCGCTTGCGGATTATCTATCATAATATTTCTGTAGGCTCTTATACTAATCACGTTTCTTGCGCCATTGCTTAGAATGGTTTCTAGATCCATTTTTTGGAAGTTGCGTTAAGAATTGTCAACAGTCGTTGGGGGAGACGTGGACCCGGATCTTCTGAAACTCGCCGCCGTCCGGAGACACGGGAGTTCACGTGGTACAGGCGGGCTGCTCTTGGTCGATCTTCTTCCGCAGGCGGCAGCCGCGGAGGGTATGTCGTGCGCCCTTATGGTAGGTGCACGGTACGTCGAGCGGGTCGCGGCATGCGCGAGGCTCAGGCTTTAGTTCGCCGGCGGGCCGCCGCCACCCAGATTGGATCTGGGAGGACTTGATCGCCTGGCGGGCGTAGACGTCGCTGGGAGGTCGCAGGCCGAAGGGGAAGGCCCCATGGTGCGGCGCCGTCTGTGTGGAGCGCTGGGCTCTCTCGCAGATCTGGAGGGTGTCCTCCATCATGCTGATGACACGCTCCATTCCCTGAACGATGTCATAGGGTTTGGGCGGGTGGGTCTCCGATGCTAGATCGGAAACGGGGGTGGCGACAGGCGCCATCGCAATCTGCACAGCGGCCACCGGAGAGGTCGTGGCCGCCGGAACGGGCGAGGTCGCCGTGAAGGAGCCGAAGCAGATCTCCACGGGGCTGGCGAGGATGGCCGCCATGCTTGCCGGGAAGACGACACCAGATCGGGCCACCATGCTGCACAGCGAGTTCCCGATCTCCCCTACCTGGCGCGCTAATTGTCAGGGGGTGAGACCTGGACAGATCCGCAAGGGGGCGACCCAAGCGGTTGTAGGTTAATTGGAGGGGATCGGGAACTAAGAGCGTAGGTGGTAGGTCGCGTGTGGAACTCGGAACACGGCAAGAATGGCGATGAACACGAAGGTTTAGACTGGTTCGGGCCTCCGGAGAGTGAAACCCTACGTCCAGTATGGGGTGGAATTATGCGTGGAAGGGAAGTCCTCTCGAATGGAGCTCTAGGCCGCCTTATATGGCCAGCGGGCTAGGGCTTCCATTCGAGGTCGGTGGACCCTCATCGGGGTCGGTTACAAATCAAGAAGGCCATCTGCCTTGATTACAGGGAGAATCCCGCGATTTGCGGACCTACTGGCGGCGCCGAGTCGCGATCTAGTAGCTCGTCTTGCGCTCTAAGCCCGGCGGATCCTCCGGGATTTGGATAAGGTCGCCCGGAGTCTTCCTAGGTCGCCGGAGTTGTAGATAAGGTCTCTGGGCCCACTTGCAGGTCGGCGGGGCTTCTGGTAGGTCGGGTCCACTTGACAGGGACCTCTGGGACCCTGACCGGTGGGGACCCATGGGTACCCATGTCTCTCATGCATGATTTCATTTTAGTAGTCTTTAATCTTTATGATTAATACAAAAACTTACCTTCATGTCAAAAATGCTCAAAAGTCAAAACTTCACAAATGTATCAAATGATCATTTAAATGTATGCAAACTATCCCGCAACAACGCGCTGGGTATCACCTAGTATATTAATATATGATGAGTACTCCCTCCATATCGAAATATTTGTCGTCGTTGACTTTTTTCTACAACTTTGACCATTTGTCTTATTCAAAAAATTGTGCAAGTATAATTTATTTTGTTTGCTATATGCTTTATTGTTGTATGTATTTTAAGCTTGACATATCGTTTTACATGTTTGCGATAATTTTTTGAATAAGACGAATGGTCAAAGTTGCAAAAAAAAGTCAACAGCGACAAATATTTCGATACGAAGGGAGTATAAAAAACGTTTCTTGGGCGAGTTGTCGACAATAAATATAGGTCAACTCTTTCTATCCAAAAGTTAAGGACAACTCTTTCTCGAGAAATGTTGAATCAGCCTACTATCTAAAAATAGAAAGAGTTGTTGTAACTTTTAGTGGCCGAGATTGTTCAATTTAGAGGACGATGGACAAACAAACTGTAGCAGCCCAACCGCGGGAGAGATTCAGCCCACCCAAAGACGGATCGGTTTTGTCGTTTTGAGGCCCAAGAACGAACGTAATCCAGCAAAAACAATCTGACTGACAGGCACACTCAACGCCGCCGCCGGCCGCCGCCCGGCGATCCGCGCGTGGATCGGGTAGGTGATCAGTGTGGTGGCCGGCAGCAATGCGTGACTGCGACGCGCACCACCGCGGAGGCCGGCGCGCACGACACAAGCAGTGCAAGGCGCGACGCGACGGCGGCGGCGGCTACCCCGGCGAGCGCGCGGTGTGGGCACGAGCCACGCCAAAGCTTGGCTCCGGAGTCTGGATGTCTGCAGGCTGCAGCAGTACGCGAGCATGTGTGGCTCTGCATGAGGACGGGACACTCTTTGCTGGACCTGGATCGGACATGAAGTGCTAGCCCGGCTTGTCGTCGTCCTTGCCGTCGCGTCAAGTCTGACACCCACGGATTATATCGGACCGCGGGGGGCACACAGGAATTGGACTCTAGCTAGCCTCTCCCGCTCACGACCACTCAAATCTCTTCGGTACAATTTGTAAATTTGAGGAGCGTTTGTGTTGGTTAAATTTTAAATTTGCAATGCATGCGTGCGTGCCTAGCTTGAGGAATAAAAGAGGACAGTATAGAAAAGAGCTGCTCTCCGCTCTCGGTACGAATAAAACAGGGGGCGTCTGCGCCTGTTGAGCTACTAGTGATCTTGGCAGCGGTAATAAACAGCTCGAGCTGATCTTGGCACATGATCCAAGTGTGGATGCATTGTTTAAACTGAACCAACCCCTGTTTTCCAATATCCGTCGTCGCACGTTGAGGCTACCAACACAAGAGGATAAAAAAGATTGCAAGGAAATGCCAAATTGTCAACAGCACGAGCACGAGGCATCACCGTCATCATCCCATTCCCAGTAGGCTAGCAATCGACCACGATTTATCCTAGTCACCATCCATCATCAGTTCATCGATCACATGCTTTTTTACAGTTTAGAACAAGTAGCTAGAGAAGCACGGTCGATTCCGAGAGGAAAAAATCGATGCAGAAAAGATCCCCAAAAAATCTACCCGTTGTCAGCAAAGGATCAACGGATCGTCAGTACAGTGACAGATACGCAGGCAACGGCAAACAGGGCAGCACACCACATGCCTCGCACATGCATCTAGTGTAGGATCTGCCCCATTCGTTTTCTCCTACTATGTGCAAAAAACTCAAAAAACTTAATTCAAAAAAAAAGAAAGAAAAAAAAACTCAAAAATGGCCATGCGTCGACTTCCATGTCCGGCACGGTACGAGAAAGAAGCACACACAGTAATTAAAACCGGCTGTTACATTTATTCCCATCTTACAGTACACGTACGTATACGTACATATATACGGTGAGGTGAGAACGTAGTAGAACGAACGAGAAGTAGACAGTGGTGATCAGCCGTAGTATACGGTCGCACATCGTACGTACTCGTACGCGCGTACATACATGCAGGACGATGGAGACGGGGACAAGAGCTTAACAACGACGCTGACAGCGTAAGCGTGAGCACCAGCAGGCGAACGTGACGCGCGTACGGGCAGGCAGCAGGCAGCGACGATGTATCAGACGGCGATGGAGTTGTCGAGCTTGATGAGCTCGCCGCCGGGAGCGGCGGCATCAGTGGCGGCGGCGCGCGCGGCCAGGACGTGGTCGCGGACGCGGGAGGCCATGCCGTCGAGCCCTGCCTGGAGGCGCGCCACGAGGGCCTCCCTGGGCGTGCCGCGCACGGGCTCGCACTCGAACTCCCACCGCAATTCGCACCCCGCCCCAGCGGCGGAGCCGGCCGGGACGACGCGGAACGTGGCGAAGAAGAGGCCGAAGCCCATGTTGTTGTCGTTCATCTCGTAGCGGAAGAAGCGGCGGTCGGCGTCGTACTCGAGCAGCGTCTCGTGCGCCCAGTCCGGCGGCGGAGGGGTCGCGCCGCCGTCGCCGTCGGCAGCGGTGGGGGTGCCCTCGCAGTAGCGCACGCAGCCGGGGGCGCGCGGGGTGCCGGACGCCAGCCGGCACGCCGCCACGCGCGGGTGCCACCGGTGGAACGCCAGGAAGTCCGACAGCAGCGCCCACGCCTCGTCCGCCGTCGCCGCGGGCACAGCCGACACCACCTTCCCCTCCCACTCCCACGCCCTAGCAGCGTTAGCGGCCGGAGGGGTCGCCGATGAGCCGCTGCCGATGACGACGGCCATCTCTGGTGGCTCGATCGATGCGCCTGCACAGCTAGCTAGAGTTGAGCCTGGGACCTCTCTGTTGGAACTGCACAATTTATAGACGTGCAGGTCGGGTTCCGGGTTGCGGCCACAGCGGCGGGTCGGGTTGTACGTGTGAATAATTTGTACAGCGCCGAGCTCGAACGTGTGGATGTTGTTGGTGAAGGTTTTGGCACGGCCGGCTTGCACGCTCGCATGCATCCAACCGTACATGCATGCCGGGTTTGCGATTGCACGTACTTGACGGTACATGCCTCAACGTCGTCACGGGTACACGACGAACTTGAACTTGTAGCGGCGGGCAGCGGAACAACCGGTGGTGTCGCGCCGCGCCATTGGGGGGAGTGGAGGTCCGAGAGGCCGGCGAACAACCGGACACAACCACTTGGCATGGGATGGGAGTAGTGGCAGGCTGGGGCACGATCGACCGAGCCCACGGGGCGGTGAGCTCAGAGCGCAGCGCTCGCAGCTGGGGGCCCGGGCCGGTTGAAGACGCCCACGCCCCGCCCCAGCGACGACAGCGCGGGGGCGGCCGGCATGGCGGCGCGCCCCTGGCTTGGCCGGTTCCGGCGGCAAGATGGGCAGGCGCGCGCGGCCACGGCGGACCTACCACCCCACCCCTCCTCGATCTCCGGCTCGATCGCCCCACCCGCCGGCGTGGGGTGGCTGCTAGGGCCCGCGTCCCTGTCATCACACGTCATCGCCGAGCACGACGCCGATCGCGATTGGGTGATGGTCTGATAATCTGATGGATGGATGGATGATTAATCAGGACCTGCCCGGAGGGACGGCGATAATAATGCCGGCGATTGGGCCAGCTAACCGGCTCGACCGGTAAGGGAATTATTGGCGGCGGCACCGCACCATTTCTCTCCCTCTCTGGTCACTGCGTGGCGCCGCGCCACCCGTGGGGCGTGGCCGACGGCGCGCTGCTCCTCCTGGTCCAGGCCATTTATATGCATGGCTGCATGCATGCGCTGCCGCCATCCACGATCCATGGTCCATCAGTCCACGGCGTCGCGCGTCGTTACGCCGGCGCCACTGCCCTGGCAGTGGCCAGTGAAAGCTGTGCTAGCTGTGCGCTGGGCACTGGCAGTATTTGGACGTCTGTGCACGAGACAACAGGACAGGCCGCCGGCGCCATCCAGTCCATGGCGTCGCGCCGGCGCCAGCGGCGAGCAGAGCAGTGAAAGCTTTGACTGTGCCCTGGGCACTGGGCAGTATTTGGACGTCGGTGCAGCACGAGCCATGGCAGGCCAGGCCCGCCGGTGCCTGCGGGTTTTGAGTCGCTCGTTCCCGCCCATTGATGACATCCTCAAGCTCAAGGCCACCATGGATGACCTCACTGGCACCGTACAAACAGCCCGCACTGGCCTACCGAGATGAATGTTCAGTTTCATAGTTTCATAGTTTCATTTCATAGTAAAACAACAACAGCCATCCTAGTCTAGTCTAGCTATTCCTTGCTGCAAGCTTCACCAAGCACTAACGGAGCATTCTGATATGCAGAGAGCGCACTTGGGGAGATCTCGACGAGGTGGACACTGGAGTAGTGGACAGTGACCGTCATTTTCTAACGGGAACGACGTCGCAACTGAAAAAAATTAAGACCCGGGACGATCGCTGCAGATCGGTGGCGACACTCGGTTGCGCTTCCCTTTCGGCACAGGTGAGGTGACGATCGGCGACGCTCACGGATGCTTAAAGCCAATTGTTTAATGGTTGACCTGACAGTGCAGAGACCAACCACTGTGCTGGGGACCGGACGTCCGTGCGATTCAAGTTTTGTGGTGACAGAGACAGGTCTTAAGAGAGGTACAGTGATCTCGCCCGCGGCGTCCTTGGTGCAAGGATTAATCAACAGGCCCATGGCAGTTTTCTTACGGGTGTGCAGTGGTAGCTTAAACAAGGAGATGAGGATGGCGTCGGCGTCATGGCGCAGGTGCACGATCCCGTCGCCGACCGCGACGCGCATCGCCCTCGACGTGCAGTCGAAGCCGACGACACCTCCCGTCGTCTCCGGCCATTTCCCCTCCCGTCTCGGCGCAACAGGCACCTCGATCTGGAGCGCAACAGGCAGTCAGGAACGGCTCATTCATTGCCTCGACTGCTGCCTGTCTGCAGTTGCTGATTACGCGCAATGAATCAATCGGTCGATCCAACAGGTTTCGCTCCGTGCACCCACAGGCAGTGTCTGGCGCTGGTGAGAAACCTCCCTGCTTGGGCGGCTACGGCCATGGGATCGGCTCGCCCGGCTGGAAGTAGTGGAGCGGTGGCGGCCTGCGCTGCGTCATTGCGTGGCCTTGGGAGCTGATGGCTGTCTGCGTGGGATTGTTTCGTCGCTGTAGCTGTCGTATGGTGGCACAATGCTCATCGGGCACTCCGTTCAGGCGGTGTAGCTGTCGTGACAATGCTAGGTGCCTAGGAAACCAAGTGGCTGGGGATGGGATCAGGATTCAGATGGAAGAGAGAAGAATCACCCGAATAGGCTCTAAATGCAAATGGTTGGAGCAACTTATGGGATATGTATATGCATGCTCAAACATCAACACCTTTGGTTATGCCCTTCAAAGCAAAAACCTCAAGAGAGCATTCTCTCTAATTCCTAGTATAGGTACAGGGAGGATTTTATCCTTTCTTTCTCCGAACGAACAAAGCGAAAAATAAAAACAAGGGTGTCGAAGATGCAAAAAAATGGTCAATGGGCTTGGAAGGCACCGACTTTGAACCCTGCTTCCCATGCAACTTACATCAGGACTCCAGCAGTATTGTCAAGTGCCTTCTTTGCAATCTTGAATTTACTATCCAAGTCCTTCCTGGTGTCCTCGGCAATCACATGCTGTTTGATGAACAGCACAATACCATCTCTCAGTATCTCGAGCTCTGGAAGGCCAGCGATACGGGTGAAGACATTCCACACCAGTGCGTCGTCTTTCCGTAGTAAGGTCTCAAACAGCATTTGGAAATGGATGATTCTCTCCGGAGTCATCTCCACTGGGTTTGCCAGGTTGACAACCTTCAAAGTTGCAAGGGAGAGGGTGAAATTTGACAGCATCTCTGCAACTAGTTTTGCAAGGTTCGTGGATCGGTTGGGCTCCATATTGTCTAGCTCCTTGAAATGATCCCATATGCAGTACTGCAATAACACCAGAATAAACCAGAGAACGCATAATCAGAAAAAACAAAGTTATGTCACAACCTATGCTGAAAGAAAGCTGCAGGAATTAAACATTTATGCCTAGAGGGTTCTATCCTAATCTGCATTTGTTCATAACTTCATATAGGCTTTCTTCTTAATATCTTGATACGCAGCTCTCCTGCGTGTTCGAGAAAAAAATAACTTCATATAGGCTACCGGTTTTGTAATGCTAATGTGGTATTCACATCAGTACCAAAATGAAATATTTGAAAAATGCCACATTTAGTTCACCAAGGTCTTGGCCTGTCATAATATAATGTTTGATTCATCCTACTGCATAAATGTCTCATCTATAAGAATGGTCTCAAATATATTAAGGAAAATAAATGTACAAAAGCTGTTAAGAGTAATTTCTGAGGCATTGACATAGGTAGCAAACATGGTAGAAATATGACAGTATACCTGCAAGCTGAACTTGTGATTTTTCTCATGGCTGCATAGCTTGGAAACAAGGACAGTGTAATACTTATTGAACATCTTTTCTCGCAGACAACAGTCAACAATGACCCTTATAATTTCTCGATCCTGCATATCAATCAACAAATAAAAAGGCATAAATAAATAGTCCCAGAAAGGCATTAATTCTCAAAAGCATTAATTCATGCCTGCTTCCCAGAAAGGCCCAGCCTCAAGAGCTTCTCAAAAGCATCTACATAGTCTTCAGCACTCATTATAATACAAAAGATTGCTCTTCGTATGTCCGTGTTCATCCGCTGAGCTGCTGCAAGCTGAAGAAGCTTTTGCGTCTCCACAACATCCTTGCTTATTACAGCAGCAACATCTTCAATATTACCTGCTGTGGATGGAACATCCCCAGACAACCACCATTGCCCTTTTTTATCAGGGTCCAAAAGCCTACTCCAGGTTAGCCCTCGCAAGAGGACATCTTCTGCCTTAAGCTGTCAGTGTGTAGAAAAGGAAAAATTAAAATAAAGTGTTAACTGCATTGTGAAATCACAATTCATAACTGCAGGTGATGGATAAGTTGTTCTAGTACAAACCTTTTGAAGCCACTTCTTTATTCGAGTATGGTTTGAGGAGTGTGAAGGATCGTCTTTAGGCCTTTTCTTATTGTTCTTAATGTCACATATGGTATTGAGCATAAATTCCATCTGGGTGGTAAGTTAAAACCAGTCAGTGCAATTTAGAACCTAGCTGGAAAATAATGCTTCTTAAATAGGTGTATTGAGCAAGACATATTACTCTTTTGCCATGTCTTTCTGTTTCTCCGTCTTCTCGAACACCAGAGTGCAATTTCAACTGATTCGCAGAGTTCTGAATACCGAGGACAAAATCTTTCATAGCACCTGGATCGTCACCCCGCAGCTTCATCCCGCAGCCTGTCCATCCAGATGAAAACATATCCCCATCTTCGCTCAGAAACAGAAAAGGAGGGTATGGCTATACAGGAATTGTTATAATGGTTTGTATAATGCCATACACTGTAGGATGGTCACTACTGTAGAGACATCCAGCTCTGTCAAGCGTTTGCTCAGAGTCGATAGAAGATCATACACGAGATCACTGCAATATCAGACAACAGGATGCAACAATGAATATTAGGATATTTTTATCTTCAAGTGTTTTTACAGAACTGTTCCATTCAAACCACAGACCTTGAGACGACACCAAATATACACAGATAGCAGAAGAGTAAGGTAAGATTTCTCAGAGATAGACCATCTTCTTTTGAGTACTCATCCTGTCACATGAGAGGAAAAAAAATATCACTCATCTAACTAAGACTCCATCGGTATCATCACATAAGAGAAAGAATCTTGAAGGTAACCAGATCTACAGAATGGTAACCAGATATTCAAGTAGCCAGAGAACTTGATAGGTCATGCTTATTCATAATAAGAATCAACATACCTCAAATGTCTTAGCAATGGAGGCAAGGATCTTGGCACTGAAATCAATACCAACCAAGCATGCCATGCCTGCAACAAAGGCTGCAAAAACAGCAGCATACCTGCTCAAATGGAAAAATTGTCAGTTTATAGTAAACTATATTAAATTCCAACAGGATCCTTAGAACAGCTCACGAAAATGGGTTTGTGCAACAAGATATTCATGCTTAATCAGTCTAGAGAAAAGATATATCTGATTAATAAGGAAGATCCTTAACTGTTCATTGCCGCGAGGTCCTCGAGAACAGCTAGCCAAAACTTCATCACCAATTATCTGAGAGCCAACACTTCGCGGAACAGACTGTTGATAGATAAAACAACAAAACCGGGGGGGGGGGGGGGTAGCCCCACAATTAATCAATACCCAAAATAATCTGAAAGACATACAGTCACATACACTTGAAGAATCAAGAGATTAATTAGTCAAAGGACTATACTCGAAAAAGTGTGGCGATTTCCTGAGTAATAGACTCCATATTTGACTCTGAGAGTCTGTTCAGAAGTCCTGATGCACATCAAACATTAGGTCATACAAGGGAATATACCAAAAAAAAAGAGTAAATGTGACACATGAAGCAAAAAGAAGAGGGAATTTAGGCTCAAACCTCTTACTCTCCGACGCATCTGAGCAATCTCTTCTGATTCTGAATTGGAAGCAGCACGCAAACTTGGAGGTACATACTTCCCTTTTGATTCTGTGGGTGCAATCACATTAGCCTCTCCATCCTCAGATTCCAGAACTGCCCCATCATTCTCTTCATCCATGTCAACATCCCGGTCATCTGGTTCTTCAACCTCCGTGTCATCCTTCTTCTTCCTCCTCTTCTTTTTCTGATCATTCTTTTCACCCACGTAATCAGATTCCTCCATCTCCATGCCATCCTGCTTCACCTTCGTTTTTTTCTTTTTCTTTTTCTGTTTCCGTTCATTCTCTTCATCCCCAACATCCAGTTCCTCTGTCTCCATGTCATCCTCCTTCGCCTTCTTCTTTTTCTTTTTCCGATCATTCTCCTCATCCCCAACATTCAGATCCTCTGTCTCCATGTCATCCTTTTCGACCTTCTTCTTTTTCTTTTTCCCTTTTCTGTCCAACTTAGTGTCATCTTCCACATTCCACCCTTATCTAAAAAATCTTCCACATTCCAATTATATGCATTTGCTTCATCATCCAACCCGAAGTTGCCACCAAACCCAAGGTCCGCAAAAAGTTCATCCATACCATCATCCGGACCTCCCAACTTTCCTTTCTTCACTTTGAGCTTTTTCGCAAGCCTCCTCTCCATCTCCAGATCCTCCTCCATGCTCACAGCTCCACCCATCTCCATCTCAAGATATTCTTGAAAGTTCGACTTGGGCTTTTGTTTACCCTCTGCTTCCCTCTTCCTCTTTTTCTTCGCAGCAGCAGGTTCTTTCTTTGGCTTCTTATCCTCTGCTGGGCTTGGCTCTACTGCTGGCATTGCCAGCTTCTTCTTTTTGCCACCCTAACTCAATAAATTTTGCGCATCAGAATTAAGACAGTAAAGAAGGCCAAAACAAGTCATTTCACACTCTATTCTCAGAAGCTTAGCAAGCCCACCTGGTGCTGAACCCAAGAGAGAAATCGCAGCTTCTGCTTCTCCGATCTCGCCTCTTTCCGTTTTTCTTTCCGAGATTTCTGCTCAGATTTCCCTGAAATGAGCACCAAGGGAAATCATCCGATCATCAGTGATATTTTATCACTGAGCATGCTCAAATGCATAGAAAGAGGAATGTGCTATTTGAGACTCAGATAAAAACCTTACCTGCCATGATTACTCCAAGTGCTCCTGACGAGTAATCGATTGGGGCTGCAAATAGGGTAACAAGAGATTAATATTCCCTATCAGATTAATAGATTGGATCAGATATCACGGAAATAAGGAAGAAGACGTCATTCTCTCCGGAAAAAAGGTTGCCACAATGGCTGTGTCGGTCAGGCTCCAGCCATTGACGGAGCCAGGATTCTACAAGACTAGGGCCAAAACCAGGAAATCAAACTACTGATACCGATCATGCTCAGTAAAAAGAAAAGTTAAGGGCAAGTGGAAATTTGATAATATGCTTGAACAGTTGAACTACTGAACTAACATGTAATAGTTAGAGGAGAGGGGGCGGCGGAGCGCAGAGGAAAGGGCGGCCGGCAGAGCTCGCGGCCAGGGCCGCGGCGGTGCGTGACCGGCGGGCTGCCACGGCCAGGCTCGCGGCGCCCGCGGCCGAACTCGCTACCGAGCTTGCGGCGGCGCGCAGAGGAGGCGGCGGCGGCGGCGCGCGTGGGGTAGGATGGTGGCGCAGGTGGTGGAAGAAGACGACTAGGAGAGGGTAAACTTGCCTGTGGCTCATGGGTGAACCGATTCAACATATGCACATGCACCTTACCAATTTACATACTTGCACATGCCAAACTCTTTATATATCCTACCAAACACATGTCAAAATGCTAGGTCTAGCCAGGTTTGAACTGGCTACGGATAGGCCTTAACTTCGGGAATCTCCATCTGCCAGTGCTCAGTCCTTCGGAGGTGCTCATAGGGGTAGGGTTTACGTACGTGTATTCATAGGGGTGAGTGTGCGTGCGTGTTGTGAGCGTTTGCGTTGTACTGTGTAAATAAAAAAACTATGGGTTTATCCTAGCCAGGCTTCCGTTTATTACCCTACCAATCACCCTCTTAAGCTTCTCCAAAAGCTCTACTTGGAAAATATCCATATGTTTCCCCACGGAGCTACTTTACAGAGAAGCAAAGGTGGGTTGTTTGGCGTCCTAGCTTTTGGCTGTGAGCTTGAGCAGCAGCAACAACCAGGGACGGGCTGAGAGCGGTGGCGGGGTTGGCGAGGGAAGGGGTCAAGGGCGGCAGTGAGTCCGGGGAGGGGAGGAGTCAGGGGGCGCAGTCGAGAGGGGGATAGTTGGGGGCAGCAACGGCTTCGGGACCGGCCCCGGCGGGGAGAGGACAGGAGTCGAGGTCGGAGATCTCGGAGGGATGGTGGAGGTTGTTGAAGGGGGAACCTTGGGGAGGCATCAGCCGTCGAGGGCAGGGAGCTTGGGCTGGCGCCGGTCGTCGAGGGTAGGGGCGGAACTTGGAGCGGCGCGGGTCGACGAGGGAGGAAGCTTGGGGCAGTGTCGTCGTTGAGGGAGGGAGCTTGGGGCGGTGCCGTCGTTGATCGAGAGACAGAGCTTCGAATGGGGACGAGGGAGGGTATTTGAGGGCAGGGAGCTTGGGGTGGCATCCTCATCGAGAGAGGGAGGGAGCTTGGGGCGGCGGTGGATGGAGCAGGGAGGGGATTCAAATAAATTTCAAAAAATGACACCCAATACACGCGCCTCACGTTTCTTGACATCGGGGACGCAAATTCTTTCAATACAGAAGACTCTCTTCTATTTCTCTCCTCAACTCCTCGTGAAAAGATCATAATGCCCCCTTTCTTCTTCCTCTGGGTCTTCTTCCCCCATGGTTGCTGATGTTCATGGCCGCTGTGACAGGGATGTCAGACGCCGCCTGGAGGCCGAGCTTCAGGTGCGGGACGCCGAGGCCGGCTGCGCCCACACCGCGCTCGCTGACGAGCTTCGTGCCCCGTGCGCGCTGGATGCACTCCACCGCCGCGTCTTCACAGGGGCGGAAGCGCACAGTCGTGGCGCCTGGCCCCTCCGCCACCGCCCTGAAACTGGAGTCTGCCGCCACCGTGCTCTTCACTCCTTCGCCTTACTCCCACCAACGTTGTGGCCCCTTGCACACCACCAGCCACCTCCGTCGTCGTCCCTTGGAGTCCGCCGCCGCTGTGCTCTCCCCTCTCACACCTTCCTCTTAAGCGCCGCCCAGCAGGTCCTGATCCACCGCGGACCTCAGCCTGACCCTCGGCATCAGGGAGCCTCAGATGGTCGGCGGGAGGAGCTTGCAGAGGCTCCCGGCGCGTGGGAATAAAGCGATGAGGGGAGGAGCACAACAGCGGTCTGTAGGAGGAAGCAGAGGAGCACGGGGATGGTGGAGAAGCACCACGACCAGCAAGCAGTCGTCGGGGAAGAAGACTCAGAGGAAGAAGAAAGGGGGCATTATGGTCTTTTCACCAGGAGTTGAGGAGAGAAATTGAGGAGAGTCCCCTGTATTGAAGGAATTCGCGTCCCCAGTATCAGTTTTTGAAAGGTCGGCGAATTGAGGTCAAGAGGCGCGAGGCACGTGTATTGGGTGTCATTTTTTGAAATTTCTTGAGGAATTGAGGGACGCGAGGCTGAAAAGCTCGGGAAGCGACCTCGATCGTGCTTCTCCGCTTTTAGTGCAAACCAAAGCTTTTCCAGCTTTTGGCAGCTTGTAGAAGCGACCCTGTTTGGGGAGCTTCTAGCTTTTGGAGCTTCTAAGAGAAGCAAAAGTTGGGGAAGCTCCCCCAAACAGAGTTGAAAGTGGTTATTATTTTGGGTCAGTTGAAGCTCACTAAATCAATGTAACTATTAGTACGAAGTAAGAGCCTGTGCTGACAGCTTGCGACTGAGGCTGATTGGCTGAGAGCAGCGTGTATGATGCTAAATCAGACTAGGTATCGCATTGAGGGAATCACGCAAAGCAAGCGGCAACTTTTATCGTGAAGGAGTACCAGCGAGAGCCGCGCGGGACGTCGGCGCAGTGCAAGCGCTCGGCAGCAGGGTCGGTGGACGGTGGGAGACGGTCGCCAGACAGCACTGCGCCAGCGTTGGGGGTTTCACGTGGCCTAGAGAACGGGTGGCGCGCTCAGTGGCTGGAGGCACGTTGTCGAAGAGTCGAGTCAAGGGTTCCTAGCACCCAAAAGCGCTGGGCTGGCGGGGGTGTCGTATGGAGGAGCGATGAGGAACCGGACCTAGGAGATGCGAGGTCCTAGAGTTCGATTTGGGGGCCAGGTGACACGAGCTCAAGGTTCAGAGAGAGACGATGGCGGAGTCGGGCAGGGGCAGGGGCAGCGACGAAGTCGAGGAGATGGGGGAGTGTACAAACCTATTGTGTGGTCTCTCCATGGCCGACACCCCTAAGCCACATGCTCACCAACGCCTCACTACCACAACGTGGTGGCGGTAGTGGCGGCGTGTTCTGTTCCTTTTGGCTTAGTGGTTCGGCAGCCAAGAGCAACCGCCGCCCTTGCACGACACAACAAGCACCGATGGAGGTAGGATGGGTTAAGTGGGCTACCGGGCCACTGATATGAAATTGTCGGTGGAGTGGGCCACAAAAGATGATAGCCATTTAGGGCTCAGGTGCAGATGGCTTGCTTTTGTAGCAGCAACTCTTACCGTGAAGGAGTACCAGCGAGAGCCGCGTGGGCGTCGGCACGGTGCAGGCTCTCGGCAGTAGGGTTGGCGGACGGCGGGAGACAACCGCCAGATAGCACTACACCAACGTCGTGGGCTTCGCGCGGCCTAGATAATGGGCAACACTCTCGGTGGCTGGAGGCGCACCGCCGAAGAGTCGAGTCGGGGGTTCCTAGCGCCCAGCAGCCCTGGGCAGCGGGGGTGTCGAATGGAGGAGTTGAGAGGAGCTGGACCTGGGAGATGTGAGGCCCTAGAGTTCGATTTGGTGGCCGGGTGTCACGAGTTCACGGTTCAGATAGAGATGATGGCGGAATCGTGCAGTGGCGAAATCGAGGAGATGGGGGAGTGTACAAACCTGTTGGGCGGTCTCTCCGCGGCCGACACCCCTAAGCCACGTGCTCGCCAACGCCTCGCTACCACAACGCGGCGACGGCGACGTGTTCTGTTCCTTTTGGCTCGGTGGTTCGGCAGCCAAGCGTAGCCGCCGCCCTTACACAACACAACGAGCGCTGACGGAGGAAGGTGGGTTAAGTGGGCCACTGGGCCATTGATATGAAATTGTCGGTGAAGTGGGCCACAAAAGATGATAGCCATTTAGGGCCCATGTGTGCATGGCTTGCTTTTGAAGGAGCAGCTCTTAGCGTGAAGGAGTACTAGCAAGAGTCGCGCGGGGCGTCGGCACGGTGCACGCGCTCGGCAGCAGGGTTGGCGGATGGCGGAAGACGGCCGCCAGACAGCACTACGCTAGCTTTGGGGGCTTCATGTGGCCTAGAGAACGGGCAACACACTCAATGGCTGGAGGCGCGCTGCCGAAGAGTCGAGTCGGGGGTTCCTAGCGCCTAGCAGCGCTGGGCAGGCGGGGGTGTCGGATGGAGGAGCGGTGAGGAGCCGGACCTGGGAGATGTGAGGCCCTACAGTTCGATTTGGCAGCTGGGTGACACGAGCTCATGGTTCAGAGAGAGAGAGATGATGGCGGAGCCGGGCAGCGGCAGAGTCAAGGAGATGGGGGAGTGTACAAACCTGTTAGGTGCTCTCTCTCCACGACCGGCACCCCTAAGCCACGTGCTCGCCAACTCCTCGCTACCACAACGCGGCGGTGGCGCCGGCGTGTTCTGTTCCTTTTGGCTCGGTGGTTCGGCAGCCAAGCGCGGCCGCCGCCCTTGCACGACACAACATGTGCCGGAGGGGGTGGGGGATGGGTTAAGTGGGCCACTAGGTAATTGATATGAAATTGTCAGTGAAGTGGGCCACCAAAGATGATGCCCATTTAGGTGCGGTGCAGGCACCGCCAATCCTATATATCTTCCGGAAGATAGAATAAAAACGAACCATAAACCCAACAACAGCCCACTACGGCCCATATAACAACCAAACCCTACTACTCTCCCACACCTTCTTCCTCCTCCCTCTCTCTCCCTGTCCATCGCCCCCCCCCCGTGCGGGGACTGCGCCGCCCTAGGTGCTCCGCGCGCTCCCCTCCTCGCGTCGGCGACCTCCCCCGTGGCCGCCGCTTGCCCCCTTGCACCGCCGCCTAGCTCGCCGGCCACCGCTGCGCCGGGTCCCGCGCGGAGCTGTAAAATGTTGATTTTTTCCAACATTTCTACAAAATGTCGCAACATTTTACAAAATGTTGACGAAAATAGTTGACGAAACCATGAAAAATGTTGGAACATTTTTTAAAAATGTTGAAAGAAGCAAAAAAATGTTGATTAAAAAATTTTGGTCTCAAAAATGTTGCAACATTTTGTAAAATGTTGACGAAAAATAACTAGAAATGTTGAAGAAAAAATGTTGCATTTTTAATTAATAGTCATATGCTGCGCTAGTGGGAAAATAGAAAACATACATTTAGATGGGCTTTGGCTGGGTGGAAGTTCACAGGCTTATCCATCTTCCGGTACGTAGGAGCCCTGCAGGCACGCTGCGGCGGCATTGTTGGGGGCCTCCTATATAGCTTCCGCAAGATAGATAAGCATGCGAACTTCCAGCCCACCAAAGTTCATCTAAATGATGTTTTTTTATTTTCCCACCAACCCACTTAATGATTATTAAATTAAAAATGCTCCAACATTTTTGAAAAAATGTTACAACATTTTTTTTCAACGATTCTAGTAATTTTTCGTCAACATTTTAGAAATGTTCCAACATTTTTTTAGTCAACATTTTTCTGGAGGCTTCTTCCAATATTTTTCTGGAGGTTTCTTCCAACATTTTTCAGAAATGTTGGACAACACTTTTTCTGGAGGCTTCTTCCAACATTTTTCAGAAATGTTCCAACATTTTTAAAGAAATGGTTTCGTCAAATATTTTTTGTCAACATTTTTTAAATGTTGCAACATTTTTTAAAATGCTGGACAACATTTTCTCCATCTTTTTTTAGGCTTCCTCCAACGTTTTTCAGAAATGTTACAACATTTTTAAGAAATGTTGGTTTCGTCAACTATTTTTTTTCAACATTTTGCGAAATGTTGCAACATTTTTCAGAAATGTTGGACAACACTTTTTCTAGAAAAAATCAACATTTTTAGTCATTTTTTCGTCCACATTTTACAAAAATGTTGCATCAATTTTGGCACCAACATTTTTGAAGATACAAAAAAAATTAGAGAGGTCGGCGGCGACCGCGCGCTCGACGCGCCAGCGCGCGTGGGAGCGGTAGCGCCGGGCCGGCGGCTGTCGAGCTCGAGCCGAGTTCCGGCGAAGCCCCGCGCCGACAGCTCGGCAACCGTGCGAGCTCCCCTCGGAGGCGCAGCCCGCCGGCCATGGCGCGCCGCGGAGCAGGGGGCATGGCCGCGCGCAGGCGCGCGCGAGGAGCCGCGGTGGGGCACGCGAGAGGCCGCGGAGGGACGCGCCGGCGGCGGCGGAGGCCGGCGCGCGCTCCGGGAGGCCGGCAATGGCGGGCGGCGCGCGCGGGGAGGCCGGCGGCGGGCGGCGGCTTCAGGGGTCGGGGTCGGGAGGAAGAAGAGGGTGGTGTTAGGGTTCACATTGTTGGGCTGGTGGGCTATTATTGGGCTTTATAGTTCGTTTGCTTCCTAACTTCCGGAAGATATATAGGATTTCCGGCGTTGTTGTGTTCTGTTCCTCTTAGCCGTACGGTCGCACATCGTACTCGTACACGCGTATGTACAATACATGCAGACGATACGGTGACAACAACTTAATCGCGACAGTGACAACGCAAGCGTGAGCGCCAGCAAACGAACGTGGGACCACTACCGGATTCTGGGCCTTCGCCGAGAGCGAGGTTCCTCTCGGCGAAGAGCCTTTTCCTCTCGGCGAAGAATTCAACGAGGGTAAGCTCTCGGCGAAGGCCTCTCGGCGCACTGCTACCGGCGAAGGCCTCTTCGCCGAGAGCTGTGGGTCCCTCTCTCATTGGATGTGCGTCGAGAGGTCAATATGGCTCTCGGTGAAGAAGATTTCATAAAACAAAAAAAAAAGAAATGGTCAGGGCACCGCGAGCCCACCGACCGGCCACAGTGCCCTCCGCCGCCGCCACCTTCACCACCGGCCGCCGCCGCCACGTTCACCACCGGCCGCCGCCGCCTTCACCACACCCCACAGCCCGCCACCACTGCCCACAGTCCGCCGCCAACAACAACACCACCACCCGCCGCCGCCAGCACCACCACCACCCGCCAGATCTGAGAGAGAGAGAGAGTGTGTGTGAGAAAGGGAAGGAGTGGAGGCCACGCCCGCCGATCCGCCGCTCGAAGAAGTGGAGGCCGCGCCCGCCGCAGATCTTCCCGCCGCCGAAGCCACGCCCGCCGGATCCGCCGCCGGAGGAAGACGAGGCCGCGCCCGCCGGATCCGCTCGCCGGAGGGAGGGGACGCCGCGCCCGTCCCGCCGCCGCGCTCGACACCTGCAGGGCTGCGGGCCACCCCGCCGGTGGGGATCCGCTCGCCGGAGGGAGGGAGGCAGGGCTGCGGGCCACCCGCCGGTGGGGAACGCGGCGCCGTTCCTCGCCCCGCCGCCCCTCCTCACCTGTCCGGTGAGGGGCGAGCGGAGGGGGGAGGAGAGGAGCCGCGAGAGGACTGCCGGCGGCTGCGGGAGGCGGAGTAGGGAGAGGAGAGGGAGGTGGGCGGCGCCGGAGAGAATAGGGGAGGGAAGGGAGTGGGGGCGGCACCGGAGAGGAGAGGGAGTGGGCGGCGCCGGGCGGGTTAGGGTTAGGGGAGGGGGTGGGGGTGGGACGCGGCTTTATAAGGTGGCGTGATGGGCCGGCTCGGCTTGGGCCGCTGCTGGGCCGGCCGGCGGTTCTTCGCCGAGAGCCCAAAATCCAGCTCTCGGCGAAGGCTTCATTTAAATCAAAAAAATTACTATAATTACTAAATAAATGCAAAAATTCGCAAAAACTTAACATGACACTAGATATGTTGTGTATTGCTTATAAAAAAGTTGTTGTGGTCAAATTCAAATTTAAATTTCTCTAATGTACCAAACCTAGTGACATTAGTTCAAATTCTCTGAAACTTGTCGTGAGATGTTCCGGTTTCTAAACAGCGTACGTGTCAAAGTGCTCAAAATGTTCTCAACTTTTTACCACAACCTTGACATATGATATAATGAGCGCGCGACAAAATTTGTGATTTTAAAACTTCATTTGAATTTTATACAATTTTAAAACCTTTATACGACACGATCTTCATCATGTCAGAGAACAAAATGTTTGAAATTTAGTTTCATTTCGTGTACATGGTCTTAGAGATGTCTCATGAACATGAATCTCATTTTTCCAATAACTTTATTCTATGATTTCATGCACTTGCAGTTCATATCGGACGTCTTCGAAAAAATTACCTAGAATGAAGTAAAATTTTTAAATATAGCAAACAGAGATAAAATTGCGTCAAATTTGAACATATCCTTTGTATAAGTGCATGTTGATGATAAAAAAAATTTGAAGGTGAAAAAATGATTTTTTAAAAATTTATTCGCCGAGAGAAAAAAAAACTCTCGGCGAAGAATTTCTTCACCGAGAGTTTTTCCTTTGCTCTCGGCGAAGAAATTCTTCGCCGAGAGTTTTGGTCTTTACCGAGAATTTTTTTTTACTCTCAGCGAAGAGCTCTTCGCCGAGAGCCCGAGGGTAAGCTCTCGCCAAAGAATTTTACTCTCGGCGAAGGCTCGGTTTTCGGTAGTGGACGCACGTACGGGCAGGCAGCGTTGTTGCGTTGTATCAGACGGCGATGGAGTTGTCGAGCTTGAGCTCTCCGCCGGGAGCGGCCTCGAGTCCCGGCGCCGCCCCCACTGATGCGGCGGGGGTGGTGCTGCCGGCGCGCGCGGCAAGGACCTGGAGGCGCGCCACGAGGGCCTCCCTGTGCGTGCCGCCCCTGGCTTGCAGCTGGGGGGCGGCCCCGGCCGGTTGAAGAACACCCGATCGGTGACTCCCACACCCCGCCCAGCGACGACAGCGCGGGCCGGCCGGCTGGCGCGCCGCCCCTGGCTTGGCCGGTTCCGGCGGCAAGATGGGCAGGCGCGCGGCCACGGCGGACCTACCACCCACCTCTCCTTTCCGGTTCGATCTCTCCCCCTCCCCGCCCCGGCGTTTGCGTGGCCGGGTTGGCTGCTAGGGCCCGCGTCCCTGTCATCACACGTCGTCGCCGAGCACGACGACCCCGATCGCGACTGGCTGGGTGATGGATGGATCATGGACCTGCCCGGATGGACGGCGATAATAATGCCGGCGATTGGGCCAGCCAACCGGCTCGACAGGTAGGTCGCCGGAAGGGAATTATTGGCGGCGGCACCTCGCCATCTCTCTCCCTCTCTGCGTGGCGTCGCGCCAGGCGCCACCCGTGGGCCGTGTGCCTGGCTGGCCGGCGGCCTCTCTCTCACCCTCTCAGTAGACAGTCAGGCCAGGCCGACGGCGCGCTGCTCCTCCTGGTCCAGGTCATTATATATAGCTGGCTGCATGCCATGCATGCGCTGCCGCCATCCACGATCCATGGTCCATCAACCATCAGTCCATGGCGTCGCGCGTCGTTACGCCGGCGCCACTGCCCCGGCCAGCAGAGCAGTGAAAGCTGTGCTAGCTGCTGGTGGCAAGTGGCACGGCATGCATCTGTCTCTGAACGGTTTCAGTGCCAACTGTGCGCTGGGCACTGCCAGTATTTGGAGCCATGGCAGGCCAGGCCGCCGGCCCCGCGCTGCGGCGGGCTTTGGGTTGCTCGTTGCCGCCCAATGGTGACACCCTCAAGGCCACCATGTCCATGGATGACGATCTCTGCATTCTGATTTGCAGAGAACGCACTCGAGGAGATCTCGACGAGATGGACAGTGTTCACGGCCCCGTCATTTTCGAACGGGAACGTCGCAACTGAAAAACAAAACAATTTAAGACCCGGCGTCGACGTTTGCAGCAGCTGGCCGCGGGACGACGTTTTCGCGGTCGCTGCAGAGCGCTTGCGACACTCGGTTACGCTTCCCTTTCGGCACCGACGGCACGTACAGATGGTGATCGGCGCCGGGCTCGCGCGCGCGGCGCGCGCGCCCATACGGATGCTTAAAGCCATTGTTTAATGGTTGACCTGACAGTGCAGAGACCACTGTGCTGGGGACGACGTCCGTGCAATTCAAGTTTTTGTGTGGATGATGTTAGAAACAACTTAGTCTAACATTAACTTAAAACGGGATCTTAGCTTAGTCTAATCATGATCACTAATTAAATTTAATGCGGAAACTTAGGTTAGACTAACCAATAGAGTTTGTAGATGCCATCTGTAGATGTGAAGCGTTGATGTAGATGAAGTAGATGTGATCTTCACTGGTTCAAGAGCTTTAGGGCTCTTTGTTGGTGAAGACTTATATGTCGATGACGAACAACAGCCTTGTGGACGTCACCTTCTGATGAACTCGAAGTAGATGCAATTCATCTCTCAAGAACAGGGTTCTTGATCGGTGAAATCAGGATCTCGATCTTCCAACCCCTTCAGCACTCTAATTAATCGGTGTTTTGGCTAATTTCGAGATTAGAGGATTGGCTCACCGTAAGGCACCTCTCTAACTCATATATGTAGTGCTGCGGGGTCAGGTCGAGTCCTAGTTGAATACAACTTAGGTGTGCTTGCCGATCACAGCACAAGAGTCCTATTCACATAAGGATGTGGAGTCCTTCCATGTATGGAGTTGTTCTCTCAGTTATTACGCTGAGATCACAAATTTCTAACATTCTCCCACTTGATCGAACGCTAACAACTAATGTTCACTTTAAACTTATGCTCACACTCAGTACAACAGTAATACTAGACCAATGTGTCGTCAATAGCATTTAATTCGCTACTGGGACCCCATTACCCATAGTTTACTGCAATACCTTGATAGAACGCTTATTAACTTATTGGGAGTTACTTATTCGACCTATTCCCAGAACCTTATTTGATAAAGTCTAACTATGAATCCCAAACTAATTTCACGAAAATTGGTATAAATAGTAAGCCTTTCATAGAAAGATTTGCTAGCATTTAATACTTATTTCTTAACAAATCGATCTTGGGATATATCTTTCACAACACAATATATATATTCATGAATGGACTTGACACCATTTATGAATATGTTGCTACTCGAAGTAATACAACAATAGTGATATCAACTTATTACTGTTGTATATTGTTCTTAATACCGGAATATAATTCTTAAGCCTGCTTGGTTAAAACATGCCATATACAAACTTAGCTTTTCATCATGCTAATTTTGTTTAGAGCTTTTCTAAAATCGCTCTTTATGCAAGAGTGAAGGATATAATCTAATTGTGCACTTTTATATCCATACACTTTTACAAAATCTCATCTTATTATTTCATAACAAATAAGCATGTATTTGGCGCCTTCAAATTCTCTTCGCACCATTCCAGTGGACCTTATCTGGATTAAACTAATATTTTGTCAAGAATCCCAACTAAGTCAAATACTTATAGACTTTTAACATAACTTTCAATGGTTGAAGCATAAGGAACGTCCTTTGTCTTATGTTAAATTTAGTCTTAGAGTATTTGGAACAAAACCAAATATTTTGCTACATAATGCAAAATAGAACAAGCGTGGCTCTATATTCATAAGTATCAACTTATGCTTTAGCGGCGAAAAATCCTAACACTCCCTTCGGTCCAATCTCAGTGTATAACTCAGTGCCCAAAACATAAAAGGCTTACACCAAGACATATTTATATATAATTGAATTATATCTCTTTCGCAGCTACACTTATTGCTACTTAAGAGTAACATTCACTTTTAGTATTAGGATAATAATCTTTTTCCACCTTTAATCAATCTTAGAATAAACTGAACTGACCATGAGACTCTAAATCATGGTGAGCAACAAGCTTAATATCTTATTTCTTTTTGGAATCACTGTTAAAATGTAGACCCATTATAGTCCACTGTGTTGACTCCATTACAAATTTCTACTAATAATCCAAACATATTGATTTAAGCTCGTAGGCTCTTTTCTTTTATGCCCAATTATTGTATACTACATTTTCTGGTGTGGTTAATCAATTAATGAGAATCCTCACCAGAATATAATAGTTTGCGATGGAGGTAAATTAATTTATAGCACAAACTAAAACATTATGAGAAATGATGTCTTGATTCGTTGATGCATAAACTAAGTATGTATCTCATCAAGATTTCTCTTCCTCCTTTGTGAGCTCCCACTGACTCCCACTGATTTCTGCATTCTTGTAGAACACAACTAATTTGTCTCAATATCCTTAGGAAAACTTTTAGAACAGTGAAGGCGGTATCCCCTAAACTTATTGGGGTATCCATGAATGGTAGCTCTTCTAATATCTTAATCTTTAGCAAAACATTACTTTTATCTTGCTTAAATACCACTGATGAACTTCCTTCGCCAATCTAGCCCACCACAGCGATGGCCAGAGAATGAACTAGAGTAGCAAAGCTATGGTTAAATATTCACAATCAACGATGACCAAAATGATGAATATAAACCATACTTCAAAAATCTTGGGCCTCATTGAACAAGTCCAGAACAGCGATGGCCAGAAATGAACCAGAACAACAAGAATCTTGTGAACATGTACTCATTAATCAGCGATGGCTAAAAATAATGAATAAATGACACACTAACTTATTTGAGATGATTGGTAATTTTGGAGTATCCCTCCTATCACCATGGTATTTAGTGAGCATTCTCTCAATTTATTCACCCTTGATTTATGCTGATTTTTTCAGCCTTTTGAATATTTTAGTTCAACTTTATGGGAAATTAAAAACAAGCAAGAGAACTTATAGCTCCTTAATTATCTTAGTATTATTTCCCTTAATACAATTTGTGCAATATAATTAATGGATGGAGTATCTCTTTACTGATGAGACATTCCATTCTCCCCTTCGAATTGTGGTCTAAATGAAAGTGAGCCACAAATTCGACAAGGTCTCATCATTTAATTATACACACACCACATAATTATATCATATAAGAGAGCACATAAAACTTTTATTTGCCAAATAGCAAACAATAAAATGGATAAACTTGATGATTATTTTCTTAATACCACAAAACATAATGTGACATAGTAATGAAACAAACTAAAGTTTCTCTTAAATTATCTATTACATCATCAAGCTAAATATTAGAGTCACTAGCTAATTCTCATAAGAATCTCATAATGCTTTTGACTTCAACTTTATCCATTAGCAATACTTTGCTCCCCTTATTCTTATGGATCTTTATGCAGAATCTGCAAATGATGTGTACAACTGCACCTTAGTCCACCATTATGGAAAATAATTTGCTAAGAAACTTAGCCATAATGAAACAGTAAAATCAACATGATTTGCAGACACTTACTTAAGGATCAACTTCATTATTTATGAAGCTAACGAGACCAAGAATGCTCCAAGACTCCTCATTAGTATTGTAGCTGGTTTTGATAGGAGCATAACGAGCTAGCAAAGATGGCATGATACTTTCCACAAGGAGACCATCCGTGATGTCAACTCCGAGTGATTTTAACTCATTTGCCATGTCAAAAAATGCTCAAAATATGTCTCATGACTCCTCCTTGACCATCACAATGTGATGACATTTTCGTAATCAGGATGTTGGAATACATCTCAAAGGAACTCTTACAATTTTCCTCAACTGACTTTAGTAGTTCCTTAGCATCCAACTCCCTTCCATCTTTCTTATCAGGAATGCCTTCCATTATGCCTACTAAGATCTATTCCTTAATGATCCTTTTGGCAATTCTGTTGTTTTTCTCCCACTTCTCAATGTCAATAATGAATTTCTCAAACTCAAGAGCATATTCTAAATTGTTAGACAAAATAGGCGCAACATGCTTATCCTCACGTAATGCATAATCAAAGTCAAGAATCATGAGAACGTCTTGCACACCTCTCTTCCAGGCATGAACATTATTGCCATTTGGAGGAATTATAGCTCTTAAGATGTCTGTAATATCTTCAACTGAAAATTATAATAACTTAATGTTTCGGTAATAGCACAATAAGATGCACATAAAAGCACGAAATTAACCCTACGATGGTCTGATTAAGATCATACAATAAGTTTCAATTTCCATCACCGATGGGGAAAACAAACGAAACTTATCATTAACTCATAATTAAAACAACGATGGTTAGAACTAATTACAAGTGTACTCTAACTGAACTTCTCGATGGTTCCATTCAATTAGAGAGCATCTTAATGGTACTTGGTGGGAAATATAATTTTCAGCTCAAATATAACAAAAATACAATATTTAACATAATGGAAACAATAGACTTAAATAACTTATTCTGAATTTAAACTTAAACTTATACATAAACTTAAATATGATGGAAACAAGCCAGCATAGCACAAAATATTAAAAAAAGTTGCACTATAAATTAAAGACTTTCATAAAACTTAAACTTATGAACAGTAAAAAAAGGCATTAAATTGCACTGAAAATAATAAGGCTCAAAACATATAGCCAAAACTTCTTAATTGAAAATTTCCTAAAATTTATTTCTAAATATTCCAAACATTATGGGAAACTAGTAAAATGCACGTGCGACACGCACGTGTCTAAAAAATAATAACTAAAAAATTATATTTATATAATAAAGTGCATGTGCCTGTTACCAAGATATTGTAACTGATTCTAAAAGTTTAAAATTGATTCTAAAAATTTAAAATATAGTAAAGTGCACACAATATGTACACATTTTGAAGAAATATAAAAGACATTGATGCATCATTGAAGACAATACATTAACTTAGAAAAGAAATGGATTACATACATTTTTTCTCTTTACATTCCAAGATTAACGTAGAATTTTCTAATTATAGAACCTAGAAGTATTTTACATCACCCATTGCAAGTCTTCCACCACTACATCCGATCCCTTCACAGTTCAGATCAATAGCCAACACACCCAAAGACAATTAAGTTATTGATGCCGAATTCTTTTGAATCCTCACAATATATGATGGACTCCTGCTAGAAAAGCAAAGTATTTAGGGCGTGTTTGGTAGAGCTCCAACTCTGAAAAAACAGCTCTAGAGCTGCAGCTCCACCGTGGAGCAGATTCACTGTGGATCTCAGATCTCGAAAAACGTTTGGTATAGCTCTAGATTTTGCACTATCTCTATGACATATATGGCCCACACGTCAGGAAAAAAAGGCTACCCTTCTTCTTCCCCGGTGACTCCGCATACCATAATGCCTCCACAGACCGCAGCACCTCCCCAGCGCGGCCTCGCCGCCGACAGGTAGGTGCATAGCCTCGTCGTGGAGGGCGGCCGCGAGGACGGGCACGGCCTTGCCGCCGGCGGTCGTAGGGGCGAGCGCGGCCTCACCGCCGACGGGCGGGCACACACAATTTGTCCCCAATCCCTTCTCTATCTGATAAATCAAATCAGCCGGCAGCAACATCTCTCTCTGATTTTTTGCATCGAACGAGTACGAGCCACCCAGGGTCAGCAAGGTACTCTTCCCTCCTTCCACTGAGCAATCCAACACCAGTAGCTGCAGCCCCAATCCTCTCTCACCCTCGACTCTTTTCCTTCCACCCGAGATGCAAGCAGTAATAATCATCTTCCTTTTCTCTTGGTGTTTCACGCATGAAGCAAAGCAGCGGTAATCACCCTCTCTCCTTTCTCCAAATCGGCAAGCACCAAATCCACTGCGGCATTTCTACTGCATCTGCTCCTTTTCCAAGTGAGCAGCCACGAGCTCCAAATCCCAAACAAGGCAGCCCAGGTGTCACTGGCCAATCCTTTCTTCTCTGCATCAAATCCGTTGCTCTCTCCCTCCGATTCCGTTGCAGCAACAAGCTGTTAGAGGATAGGCAATATTTCGGTATATTTTAATTCCATAATTAAATAGACATTTCAATATTACAGTGAGTGAAACAATCCATGTGCAAATGTTTATGTTTAAACAACAATTAAACATAAATATATTCATGATTATACAACTAATAAACATGAATACTAGTTTAAGAATGTACCCCGTGGAAGGTAGGGTGACGGCGTCACCCGACTTTCCGCTATCACTCGGAATAGTCATACTGATCGTAAAGTGACCTCAATCGATGTAGCCGTACAAAGTCGGTGCAGGTAGATGATCGCAGTGAAGACCCGGCTGTAGACGAAGTAGTCGTTCGTAGTCGATGTAGAGGAAGTAGTCGTTCGTAGTCGACGTAGAGGAAGTAGTCGTACGGGAGCGAGCAGTCGCGTGAAGACGCTCCCCAAAAACCTTATCGCCCGCCTGTCCCGAGTAGGATCTCAGCAGCAGGACGAGGTTCCGGAGGCTCTGCTCTCGCCGGTACCGTGCGCGCGGTGCAGGCGATGGGAATGCAAAAGAAGCAGCAAACAGAGGGAGTGAGGGAGAGGTCTTCTGAACAGGAATACCTTAGTGTGAATTGGCAATCTGAGCAGGAGGAGGAGGGGCATCTTATAATCTGAGCAGGAGGAGGAGGGGCATCTTATATAGGCGAGCAGACGCGGGGGGATGAACCTGGACGTCACAGTCGCGGTTAAGGCTCAGTAACGGTTGTGGTTAAGGCGCCATTATACCTTTCCAACAGCCAACAGCAAAAAGATGCTCCCGCCCCGCAACACATCACGTCCGTCCATCCGCACGACTCGACTCGACACGACACGTCACACCCACACCTCGGCCTCGGCCCGGCTCGGCGAGGCGAGCGAGTGCGCGCGCGCGTGTGGCACGCCTATCTCCTTTATTCAACTTCACAAGAGGTGTACCGAAAGGCTACCTCATAAGTTGGATGGGAGACTCCTCAAATACCCATGTGGTATTTCTCACTTTTCCCTAGCATTAAATAAATGGGCTTTAATTCTTTCATTATTATAATAAATGGCTCTAGGCCCATTTATTCTAACAATCCCCACCAAGAATTTTAAGCCACATTGGAAATGCTCTCATCTTCCTTTTGTTTTCGATATACCAGTACTACGATGGAGACTGTTAAGTTGAACATCCATCAGAAACTCAAGTTACACTTATTTGCAACTGAACAATGGACTATGCCTTGAATTGCCAGTTTTGTGCTTCTAAGCTTGGCTAGAGCCCTTTACTGATACTTGGTTGCACATGGCATCCCCGCGGGTTGGAGCTTATGGGTCACACTCCGTGCCTCTTCATGAGTTTTCTATAGATCACCCAAATCTCATAGACTATGACCAGTAGTCGATACTCATATATGTGTGTTCCTTCAAGACATACTGTAGGACTATGTCTTTGCTTCAGAGAAACAACTACCTTGTTTCATGAAAGCCACTTGGAGCACATTAAGGTATACATACCAGCCTGCCATACAGTTTTGAAGAGAAATGTATCTTTCCATGAACCGAGCCTTCTCAAAGGTTCTCTTCTCTCAGTTAAACCATAGCTTGTTTCACCATCTTAATTCACGAGATCTCCGATCACATAAGACAGTTTTCCACTATGGAAAAACTCACGTGGGTCTCAAGCCCAGTTCCATAGATGCATTATCTATCACAATACGTGATAAACCCTTTGTAAATTGATCTGCTAGGTTCTTAGACGTATGGATGTAATCCAAAGCTATGACACCGGTGTTTCTCAATTTCCTGACAGACTTCAACCGCCTCTTGACATGCCTGGATGACTTCATGTTGTCCTTTGAACTGTTCACCTTGACAATCACAGTTTGATTATCACAGTTCATTAGAATTGCCGGTATCGGTTTTTCAACTATCGGCAAGTCCATTAGGAGTTCACGAAGCCACTCGGCCTCTACAGTGGCAGTATCCAATGCCGCGAGTTCTGCTTCCATTGTTGACCTGGTTAGAATGGTCTGCTTGCAAGACTTTCAGGAAACAGCACCACCTCCAAGTGTGAACACATATCCACTTGTGGCCTTTAACTCATCAGCATCAGAAATCCAGTTTGCATCACTATATCCCTCTAAGACTTTGGGGTCTCCGGAATAGTGAATGCCATAGTTCATTGTGCCCACTAGATAACGCATTACCCGCTCGAGAGCACGCCAGTGTTCACTGCCCGGGTTTGAAACAAACCGGCTCAGTTTACTAACTGCATATGCAATGTCAGGTCTCGTGGCGCTAGCCAGATACATCAGTGAACCAATGATCTGGGAGTATCTCAGCTGATCCACCATTATCCTCAGGTTCTTCCTTAGAACCAAGCTGACGTCGTAACGAGTTGGTGCGGGTTTAATGTTGCTGTAGCCAAACCGACTTAGCATCTTCTCAACATAGTGAGTCTGTGACAGAGTCACCCCACCATTTTCTCCCTTTATCAGCTTTATGTTAAGGATAACATCAGCCTCTCTCAAATCCTTCATCTCAAACTTTTGAGATAGAAAGTCTTTGACATCCTTGATCACTTCAAGGCTCGTGCCAAAGATAAGTATGTCATCTACATACAGACACAAAATCACTCCTTCACCCCCACCATAGCGATAGTACACACATTTGTCAGCTTCGTTTGTAACAAAGCCAACAGAAGTCAAAGTTCTGTCGAACTTATCATGCCATTGCTTAGGTGCTTGCTTGAGGCCATAGAGAGACTTCACCAGCTTACACACCATTCTTTCTTGACCCTTTACTACAAATCCTTCCGACTGATCCATATAGATCTCCTCTTCCAACTCTCCATTTAGGAAAGCTGTCTTAACGTCCATCTGATGAACGAGAAGACCATGAGAGGCTGCCAGAGAAAGTAGTACTCTAATGGTAGTCAATCGAGCGACTGGTGAGTAAGTATCAAAGAAGTCTTCTCCTTCCTTTTGCGAGTAACCCTTGGCCACAAGTCTAGCCTTGTACTTATCAATAGTACCATCAGGCCTAAGCTTCTTTTTGAGCACCTATTTGCATCCCATGGGTTTGCACCCGTAAGGACGCTCAACAACCTCCCAAGTTCCATTTGACATGATAGAGTCCATTTCACTCCTCCCTGCTTCCTTCCAATAGTCAGCATCAGGTGAAGAGTAGGCCTCTGCAATGGTCTTGGGAGTGTCATCCACGAGGTATATGATGAAATCATCTCCAAAGGATTTCTCTGTCCTTTGTCTCTTGCTCCTCCTAGGAGCCTCATCGTTATCCTCCTCAGGATGCTCAATAAGTGTAGGCTCATTGAGTTCCATCGGCTTGGTGGAGTCGTCCTTCTCGACAAACTCTTACCTAGATGAGCTTGTTTCATCTCTCATTGGAAAAATATTCTCAAAGAATGTAGCGTCTTTGGACTCCATAATTGTGCCGACAAGCAAGTCAGGCACTCCAGATTTTACTGCCAAGAATCTATATCCGACGCTGTGAAAAGCATACCCTAGAAAGACACAGTCCACCGTCTTTGGTCCAAGTTTACGTTTCTTGGTGATTGGCACACTAACCTTGGCCAAGCAACCCCAAGTGCGTAAATATGAAAGAGTTAGCCTCTTCTTCTCCCATTCCTCGAATGGTGTTACTTCCTTATTCTTCATAGGCACACGGTTCAGGACATGATAGGCCGTCAGTATCGCCTCACCCCACCATTCCTTAGATAGTCCCGCGGTTTCTAACATGGCATTCACCAAGTCAGTCAGCGTGCGGTTCTTTCTTTCGGCAATTCCATTGGATTGGGGTGAATAAGGCGGTGTCCTCTCATGAATAATACTGTGTTCCTCACAGAATGAATCAAAAGTACTAGAGAAGTATTCGCCACCTCGATCAGACCTTAGGTGTTTAATCTTTCTCTCAAGTTGATTTTCTACTTCAGCTTTATAGATCTTAAAGTAATGTAACGCTTCATCTTTACATTTTAACAAGTAGATGTAACAAAATCTAGTGATGTCGTCTATCAAAGTTATGAAATATCTTTTACCACCCTTTGTCAACACACCGTTCATTTCGCTCAGATCGGAATGAACTAATTCTAGAGGTGCCAAGTTTCTCGCCTCAGCAGTCTTATGTGGCTTGCGAGTTTGTTTCGATTCAACACATACGTGACACTTAGAATTTTTGACAGAAGTAAACTTTGGAATTAAACTCAAACTAGCTAAGCGCATCATACAACCAAAATTAACATGACAAAGCCTCGAATGCCAAACATTTGATTCATCATTCATCACATGGTTCACAACGTTATCATCAAACAATAAAGAAAAGCGGAACAAGCCTCCGCTATCATAGCCTTTTCCAACAAAGGTACCGAACTTAGAAATGATACATTTATTTGACTCAAAGACTAACTTAAAACCGTCTCTACACAGTAGAGACCCGCTGACTAGATTTTTCTTGATGGTAGGTACACACTGCACATTCTTCAATTGTATGGTCTTCCCCGAAGTGAACTTCAGAGTGACCGTACCAGCACCAAGAACACGGGCATGGGCACCGTTCCCCATCAACAAGGATGTAGTCCCTCCGACCTGGTAAGAAGAAAACATAGAAATGTCAGCACATACATGAATATTAGCACCGGTGTCTATCCACCACTCTGGTGAAGAACATACTGAAAGAACTGTAGGTAAGAAATTACCATACCCCGATGTTCCTCCACCCTCGCTAACAACCATGTTCGCTGTCTTGGGGGCCTTGCGATCTTTGCGATCCGGGCACTTTGCAGCAAAGTGATCCGGACTGCCACATGTATAGCAAGCACCCCCCGGCTTTCTCTTCTTCTTATTAGGCCCGTCGGCTTCCTTAGCCTTGGGCGGGTTTTGTGAAGGCTTCTTCCTCTTGTTCTGGTTATTCTGGAACTTAGGATTGCCCATCTGCACAAAGTTTGCGCTTGAGGAGCCGGCTATTGCCTTTCCACGTGTGTCCTTTGCTCTCGCCTTCTCTTCAACATCAAGAGTCACAATAAGGTCGTCAAAAGTGAATTCCTTTCTCTTGTGTTTTAGAGAGGTAGCAAAGTCCCTCCAAGAATGTGGCAGCTTAGTGATAATTGCTCCAGCCACAAACTTGTCGGGCAACACACATAGGGCCTCTTTGCTATAGTTTTCAAGCTCCTTAGCCAGCGCCTGTACTTCATGGGCCTGTTCCACCACAGAACGGTCTTCAACCATCCTGTAGTCTAGGAACTGTTCCATTATGTACAGCTCTCCGCCGGCGTCAGAAACTCCGTACTGAGCCTCAAGAGCCTCCCAAATGTCATTCCCCGTCTTTTTCTGGAGATAGGTGTCCACCAAATTATCAACCAGAACGCTGATGACGGCACCCCGGAATAGATTATCATCTGAATTGAACTTTTCCTCCTAGACACCCTCGGGAGCTTTTCCGGTGATGACGTACATCACGTTCATGGCGGTGAGCCACAGGGTGGCCAACTCACACCACCTCTTAAAGTTGGAACCATCAAAAGACTTTGGTTTAATTACATTTGCAAAGCTAGTGGCACCAAACATATTCCTATCAACATTATAAGGTTTTTGGATTGTTAGAGGATAGGCAATATTTTGGTATATTTTAATTCCATAATTAAATAGACATTTCAATATTACAGTGAGTGAAACAATCTATGTGCAAATGTTTATGTTTAAACAACAATTAAACATAAATATATTCATGATTATACAACTAATAAACATGAATACTAGTTTAAGAATGTACCCCGTGGAAGGTAGGGTGACGGCGTCACCCGACTTTCCGCTATCACTCGGATCAGTCATACTGATCGTAAAGTGACCTCAATCGATGTAGCCGTACAAAGTCGATGCAGGTAGATGATCGCAGTGAAGACCCGGCTGTAGACGAAGTAGTCGTTCGTAGTCGATGTAGAGGAAGTAGTCGTTCGTAGTCGACGTAGAGGAAGTAGTCGTACGGGAGCGAGCAGTCACGTGAAGACGCTCCCCAAAAACCTTATCGTCCGCCTGTCCCGAGCAGGATCTCAGCAGCAGGACGAGGTTCCGGAGGCTCTTCTCTCGCCGGTACCGTGCGCGCGGTGCAGGCGATGGGAATGCAAAAGAAGCAGCAAACAGAGGGAGAGAGGGAGAGGTCTCCTGAACAGGAATACCTTAGTGTGAATTGGCAATCTGAGCAGGAGGAGGAGGAGCATCTTATATAGGCGAGCAGGCGCGGGGGGGGATGAACCTGGACGTCACGGTTAATGCGCCTCGGGCAGTAACGGTCGCGGTTAAGGCTTGGTAACAGTTGTGGTTAAGGCCCAGTAACGGTCGCGGTTAAGGCGCCATTATACCTTTCCAACAGCCAACAGCAAAAAGATGCTCCCGCCCCGCAACACTTCACGTCCGTCTGTCCGTCCGTCCGTCCGTCCGCACCGCCCGACCGACTCGACACGTCACGCCCATGGCCTCGGCCCGGCGAGGCGAGCGCGCGCGCGTGTGGCACGCCTATCTCCTTTATTCAACTTCACAAGAGGTGTACCGAAAGGCTACCTCATAAGTTGGATGGGAGACTCCTCAAATACCCATGTGGTATTTCTCACTTTTCCCTAGCATTAAATAAATGGGCTTTAATTCTTTCATTATTATAATAAATGGCTCTAGGCCCATTTATTCTAACACAAGCTACGTCTGTCCCTGTTCTTCCCCTTTCTCAAATCCACCAGCAACAGCCACACCTCCCTTTTTCTCCACCACCGTGCGCTGCGACCTCCAAACCAGCAGCAGAGGCGCGCACAGGGGCAGACAGGGGCAGTGCCATGCTGTTGGCCGGCGGCACGTGCCAGAGCCGACTACGAGGTCGCGTGGCACCACTTGTGGGAGCCGTGCGCAGGTGGAGGCGCGAAGCAGATGGGGTGCGTCGTCGGGAGCAACGCGCCCGCGGCGATCCGCTTCTTGCTGGACTTGACGTCGTCGAGGTACGCGTTGAAGCGGTCGGCGTCGTGCTTGAGGAAGAGGTCCTTGTAGTTCTTCATGGCAACGGAGGTGACGCGCGTGTACGCCACCGACTCCCACGTGCGCGCCGAGATGAACACCTCGGGGAGCTTGAGCGCGCGGCGGAGCGGCACGAGCGCCGCCTTCCAGAGCCGCTCGCGCGCGCGGTACGCTTAGTGCTCGTCGGGGAGGTCGGTGACGAGCTCCAGGGAGGAGCCCTTGGGGAAGAGGCGCCGCGCGACGGCCTCGCAGAGCAGGGTGGAGCAGTCGTAGGATGATTCAAGCGATGGGCACCACTTGGCGGCGAGCGAGAACTCCCGGAACTTGCCGTCCGCGAGCTTGCGCATGTCCTCGGCGAGGAGGCCGGCGAAGAGGTCTGTCGTGCGGTCGTGCAGGAACCGGTAAGTGGGGTCGGTCCTGTACATCTCCACTACCCTCGCCGTGGCCTCCGCCCTCTGGGTCCGCCTCGCCACCGCGGCCGCGGCCGCGAGACCCCGATCGTGCTCTAGGCTGGCCGCGACGCGCTCCTCCGTGGTGCCGGTGCGCGGGGCGTGAGCGTGATTGGCCCCGCGGCGCGGATCACGGCTGCTAAAGCGGCCCCCGCCGCGACCGCGGCTGCATAGGAACCCACCCCGGCCATGACCGCAGCGGCCGACGAACCCGCCCCCGACCGCGAGGCGGGCCTTCTTTCCAGGCGTCCTGGTGGACACCCCGCCGTGCACGATCCGGTGGAGCAGCTCGGGGAGGTCCTTGAGGTAGTCGAAGTCGGTGACGGGTGCGGCGTTGAGGGCGAGCGTGCGCGGGTGGCGCGCGTGGAGCCAGAGCGCGGCGGCGTAGAATCCCTCGGGAGAGAGGGAGGAAGGCCAGCTCATGGATTGTCATGGCCGCCACCGAGCTCGGAGGACGGGGGCGCTCCGGCTGTGCGCGGCACGGCATCCCGATGGCCGGGCAGCGCTGCCTAGAATCTTTTTTTTTCTTATAAGCACGTCGCGGGCGGGGGTGCGAGTGCGGGGTCGGGTGGGCCCATGGCGGGTACGGGTGGGTGGGTATGCACGGGGTGGGTGAAAGAAACAATTCGATTTTGGCAGAAACGCTCCCCAAATTGTGATTTCTATAGTCGTTCCACCTTTTTGGTCATCATGCAACCTTACGGGTGGGTCCGGCGTGAGGGGTAAGGCGGATCCGAATTGGGTGAGAAAAGTTTTCAATTGTCTTCGCTCCTTTTAGTATAGATATCATTACTCATAATGAGAAAATCTACTATTAATAGCAATAAACTTATTTGCACATGTAAATAGTAGATTACTCATATTTGTGAAATAAACATTAAATATCATAATACTTAATAGCTTAAGGGAAATTAAATAAGCATAAAACATAAAGGCAATACTATGAACGAGTCTAAAAACTTCAAAAGAAGCCTGTAAATCAATTTAGCCCATAACTACTGCGCTGAACACATACCTATCCCAGCTTATCTCGGCCCAACTAATGGCCCAGCTAGCAGCCCGGCCTGCTTGCTGCGTTGCCTCATGCGCGAGCAACGGTGGTCGTCGATCTGAGATTGAACGGCTGGGAGGAGCCCGAACCGGATCAAAAACCGGCCGTCGCAGAAGAAACCCTAATCCCTCGCATTCCATCCAGACGCCACCGCCCCTCTGCTCTCTCCCCCGATTCTCCCCTTCTCCCTCTAATCCGAGCGAGTAAAAACGCCGCCGCCGCCGAGATCTACCACCGCCAGCCGTAGGCTCCGCCACGGGCCCTCTGGCCGGAGGACGCGTGCAACATGATCGCGTGCGCCTCGGTCCAAAGGCTCCGCCGAGGAACCGTAACGACGGGCGAGCAGGACGCGCAACCTGATGCGCGGTGAGGGTGGCGCTCCAATCGGCAACGTCCGCGACAGCCAAGCTGAGGGCCACACGGGGTAGAGCGCGGCTATGCTTAGGGCCGCACGGCTTGGGTGTGGCGGCGCGAGGCGCACCACCGTCTGACAACGTCGGGTGTGCACACGGCGGCAACTCATGTCGTGCGTGCGTCCCTAGCTGACGCGACCAGTGAGGGAGATGGCCATGGCGCACGCGCGGCGTCCTGATGTCGCGTGCCGCCGTCGACCGGGTAAACCCCTAACCCTAGGGTTAGGGTTAGGGTCCCATGATTTGTGGATTTTCGAAATTTGGGATCTTTTCTGATGAATTTTGCAATTCGATTCGATCCCCCCCTTCTATACTTGCTAATGCGCATCTTAATTTTACTAATTGCGCGAATTGGAGTACTGTCAGGGAGTAATTGGGGATAATAGAGATAAACTACCTAATTACTTAACTTAAATCTGAAACTGAGTTTGTTGGGTCTAATCTACGTACTTAATCATGCAATTAGGCCCAAAACAGAGACTAATATGTTAACTCAGCACTAATTTTAATCTAATTCGGCATCACTTATAAGATCAAGATTTCAACTTAAACTTGAACTTAACAAAACTAGATTAGGAGACATTGCTTCTTGTAAACTTGTATATTTTAATTTGCAGTACACTAATTGCATGAGAACAAGCACACAGAAGTCTAATAGCATTGACTAGTACTTGTCACTTAAACATGATGATGACAAATCCTAGTTAATCTAATTCTAATGATACATAAAACATTATCTACACGTGACCATTATGGACAAAAACAGATCACAATTTAACTTAGGCATACATTAATCAATCTGCCTTATGATAACAACTGATCACGCATAAAAAAATAGGGCTGATCCTTAACTTTGATAACATGAAATAGATCCAATGTAGGACTAATGGCACGTGAAAGCATACTTAAAATAAAACTGATCTAATCTAATTGCCATCTAAAACATGCTTAACTGATGCTAACAGAGGCATTAGATCTAATTGCTCTGGATTAGGACCATGTTAAAACTAAGAAGGCTCATGATACCGATTGTTAGAAACAACTTAGTCTAACATTAACTTAAAACAGGATCTTAGCTTAGTCTAATCATGATCACTAATTAAACTTAATGCGGAAATTTAGGTTAGACTAACCAGCAGAGCTTGTAGATGCCATCTGTAGACGTGAAGGCGTTGATGTAGATGTGATCTTCACTGGTTCAAGAGCTTTAGGGCTCTTTGTTGGTGAGACTTAGATGTCGATGACGAACAACAGCCTTGTGGACGTCACCTTCTGATGAACTCGAAGTAGATGCAATTCACCTCTCAAGAACAGGGTTCTTGATCGGTGAAATCAGGATCTCGATCTTCCAACCCCTTCAGCACTCTAATTAATCGGTGTTTCGGCTAATTTCGAGATTAGAGGATTGGCTCACCGTGAGGCACCTCTCTAACTCATATATGTAGTGCTGCAGGTTCAGGATCGAGTCCTAGTTGAAAACAACTTAGGTGTGCTTGCCGATCACAGCACAAGAGTCCTATTCACATAAGGATGTGGAGTCCTTCCATGTATGGAGTTGTTCTCTCAGTTGTTACGCTGAGATCACAAATTTCTAACAGATGACATATGACAGGGACAGATCTTAAGAGAGGTACAGTAATTGCGCTGTCACCTGTTGCAACCACCACTCCAATCCACGATCTGTTCGGCTCCTCTTCTTTCTTATGCAGTGTTTCTGTTTTCTTACAATAAAATACATACAGTAAATCAGCCATACAAATCAGCGCTTTAAAATCCGCCGAACCAAATGCTCGCGGCGTCCTTGTTGGTGCAAGAATCAACAGACCCCTATCTCTGGACATGGCAGTTTATTTACGGATGTGGTAGCAAGGAGTCGGCGTCAGGGCACAAGTGCGCGGTCCCGTCGCCGACGGCGACGCGCATCGCCCTCGACGTGCGCCCAAACCGGCGAGCAAACGACAGTGGTCAGGCTGCTGTCGACGCATAGTAGCATGGTCACGCTAGCTGCTCGTCTATCTCCGTCGTCGTCTCCGGCCATTTCGTTCCCTCCCGTCTTGGCGAGACCGCCCGCTCGTCGATCGATCTGGAGCGCAAGTCACGGCGGTCGTTTCTCGCGACGCAGGCTCGAAGCGGCCGTTCTCGTCACCACCGGTCTGTTGTCTTACACACGCGAAAGTGAGGAACGAACGGAAGGGGGCGGGCGTTCCCGCGACGCACCGTCTTCCCGTCGTCGCCATGCCGCCGTGACGCAGTCCGCCGCCGCCGGCGCGCCCCGTCCTCCCCGTGCTGCTCTGAGGCTCCACCCGGCGTTGCCCTCTCCATCGCTAGCTCTCTGTTCCGCCGCACCACCCCGTCCCTGCTGCTCTTCCGCTTGCTGATCTTGCCGTCGGCGCCCATATCTCAGTTTTTGTATCCGTATATCTTTTTCTAGCCCCAAGATGTCTTTAAATGCAAAAAGTTTGAATTACAAAGTTGTAGATCTCGTCGAAAGTTACATGTTTTGTATAAAGTTTATCTCCATCCTAATTTATACAAACAAGCTACGATTTTTTAAAAACAGACTGACCCTAACCGCCATGGGCCACGGCGGTAGCACCTGCTACTACCGTGGCCCATGGCGGTTTGCCCCAACCGCCATGGGCCACGGCGGTGCTAGGTTAGTTTTGCTAAATTTTGAAACCGTCCTATATTTTTCCAAAATGAATGAACAAATAAATTTAAAAAAAATAAAAATTCGCTTGTTTAATTCTACGGCACACTTTGAGCCCATGCAACTTCAGTGGATTGGGAAATTCGTGGATTGGATAGATCGAGTGATTATTGGGCCAGGTCCACAGTCTAGAACATGTTCATGGCCCATGGACTTGAAGATCTTCAAGGCCCATGGTCGCCACTCGCCAGTACCTGGGGCAGATTTGTGATTGATTTGGGCCAGGAATTTTTTAAAATATATTTATCTTTTACGATTTTTCAAAAAATATATAAGCAGCAATTTTTTTTTTGCAAAACTATACCGATGTGGCCATTTCAAATGGCGGTAGCTTCCAACTATCATTTCAAACTGCGTTGCAATACTACCGCCATTTGAAACAGCATTAGTGAACAGTAACCCCGCGCGCGGTAGCAGATGGTCCGTTTTCAAAAAATCATAACGTTTTTTTACGAGTTTGGATGGAGATAAACTTTATATGAAAATTGTATCTTTCGTCAAGATCTACAACTTTGTAGTTCAAACTTTTTCATTTGAAGTCGTTTTGATGCTCATATAGTCGATATAAATGTTTCTTTTCTAGATAGCATTTTTTTTTTTGAAAAAAGCGTATTTCTTTCATATGAACCACAGATGCAGATAAAAGTTATACGAAAATTGTAACTTTCATCAAGTAACTTTTTAGCTCATACTTTTGTCATTTGAAATCATTTCGATGCTCAAATAATCGACATTATATTCAAATCTAAAATTTGACGATATTTTTTTCTCTCGACAATGTATCTTTAAAAAATTTATAAAGTTCTCATATAATTTCGGATGTAGGTAAACTCTACCCCGAAATTGTGTATCTCGAAGAGATCCCCAACTATATAGTTCAAACTGTGTCCATTTTAATTCATTTTGGTGCTCAAACGATTGACAAAATACTTTAATTTAAAATTCAAATTTTAGATTTGCATAGTATATCGATTATTTTAACCCCAAAATAATTTTAAGTGAAAAAGTTTGAACTACAAAGTTGAAGAACTTGTTGAAAGTTACAGTTTTCATATAAAGTTTATCTCCATCCGAATTTATAAACAAATTTTGAATTTTTTTTCAATTGCGAGTGCTATAGCACCCCCCACGGGGTTTACTGTTCTTGTGCCAGCGATGGGAATATTCATGGGCATCAAGAAACACCCCCCGTGCGTGGCGGATGCGAATTGCGAGCCGTGAGCCGCCGCCGCCATGGCCGCCCCAAAGACGAGGGATAGGATCGTGCGCGCCCGCTTTCCGATCCGTTTCCACCTTTCTGCTTCTCCCTTTTCCTGGAGCTCAAAACACACACGTGAAGATGGACCGAGCTGATGCGAGATCTGAATTCTGAAACTGTCTGCATTATTGGAAGAGCCGCAGCGGGGGTGTCGCGGGAGAGCTTTCCAGCCATGGCGATGGCGAGCTTTTGGACGTCCGTGGCGCTAGCTTTTCTCCCGCCGCGCTTTCCAGTTTCCCACCCGGACGGGACCCTGCTTCTTGGTGGTGGTGGTGCCGTGTGGTCTGTCTGTGGGCTGTGGCGTCGCGTCGCGTAGCTTGCGGCTCTTTCCCACTGCCCCCACCCGCCGGCCACATCTCCGGTTCGCCGCGAGGACCACGGCCGGCTGGCTGATTCAGCGAGATTGCTGCAGGGCATCACGTTCGACGATATCTTCGTCGTCCACACCCCAACTGAGGATAGAGGTTACTGGAACCGTAGTACGGTCGTTACGGCCACACAAAATATCTGAATTGTATATACTCTCTTCTCCAAACAAGTCTTTTCTTTATTTCTTTTGCATTACTTTTGCTCTGTGGCAACGCACATGGACAAGAGGCGTTGTCGCCGGTCACCGGAGGGTGGTGCGCTGGCGGCCGGCCGGTGTGCCTGGGGGGCCCTTCATGCTCGGTGTGGGCGACGTTGTCTATCGGTGGCCATATGCCCATATGGCTATGGCGTGCTCGGTGCTGAAGCTCCCCACCTGTTCTAGACTTCGAGTTACTGACCGGACAGACGGTGCTGAAAATTCACTAACCATCTCACTTTCCTTCTCCGTGCTGTAATTCCCACTCAGCTGTAGGTAAGCTTTTGTCCAGTCTCTCAGCAATTCACTAATTCATACTCCCTCCGTTTCAAATTGTAGGTCATTTTAACTTTTCTAAAATCATATATATTTATTATGCATCTAGACATGCATTATATCTAAATGCATAGTAAAAATTATGCATCTAGAAAAGCTAAAACGATCTACAATTAAGAAAAGTTCACAACCAAGAAACAGGAAGATTAAGATTTATTGTCATATGACGATGGGTTCAGACTTCAGAGGTAAACGACTGGTTGGGATAGTTTCATAGTTCACTAATTTGTATGATATGTTGGACTGGTTTCTAGGTCCAATAATAACTAACTGAACGGATCCTAAAGAACACGCATCACCATAATCTCATGGGTGACGGGTTTCATCGTGCCAGGATTGAAATGATCTTCTATATGATCCACAAAAAAAATGGTTTTCTACTTTTCTCTCAAAAGCACGACAGGGACCAAAATTGCACTAGAATAATGACACTTGCACATACAACAAAACGAGAGCTCAAATAAAGATAGTCGTTCAGCCATGCCGGTTACAATTACATTACCAAAGAGGAACTAAAGCTCGTGACTGTATTGGACAAGCCTTGATCGTATCAGCCTGCTTTTCCTCACCGTATACCCTTGCTTGATTAATCAAAGTTACTTCGGAAAAGGAAAAGGCGATGATAACTTTGATTAGTCATCAGGCACGCCAGTGGCTGGTTGCATGCTTGCCTGCTTGTTAATGCTCCAGCAACACCCTCTTCTCGTTCTCGAGTCGTGTGGTAACAGGTCAGTTGCTGATCTGCCTAACTCGATCACAGCTGCTCCAGCTCTCGCTCTAGCATTCTTAGCAGTGAAGGTACCAGCTGGTTTCCAGCATGCGCTCGATCTCTTATGCTGCGTGCCTGTCCCCATGAGGCCATGCATGACACTTCTTTCTCGAGAAAAAAGATCGATGGCAAAAGATCATAGAACGCTGCTTGGAGTTTTCCATGGAATGGCAAGCGCGTGGAAGGCAGCAGCAGCGGGTCCAAGGGAAATGGCGGCGGCGGCTCCATCTTCTGCTGATGCGCTGTTTCATGGCGCGACCTTTTGGAAAGGGGCGCAGATGATAGTGGCTTACAGTTTGATAATTGCAGCAGGGGCTCTACTAGCTAGGGCTAGTTTTACTCGTACGGTCGCGGTTTCTTGCCAAAGCATGTGTGCGAATTCTTTGGGAAACATTGGAGACATTGGGAAATTGAAGCTCTTGGCTCCTGTCGTAACACACAAAGATGTCAACTGCATATAACTGTGATATAAAAAAGGGAGAAATCAAAGCATCTGAAACTCAATCCTTAGCTCAATCATCGTTTTGAGTAACCTTTTCTTCTTCTTCTTCTTCTTCTTTTGGTGTTTTTTTAATAAAAAATCGTCAAGAGCTTTATTTTCTTGTTTCATTTAATCATTAGATTTTCTGAAGCTCTACTTATTATAAGAGCTTTATTCTAGTCTTTCAGAAAAATGAAAGTTGGTGTATCTATTGTGTATGTACCAGCAGCAAGCAGTGGCACACAACACTAGCTATACCCGATCATTTTTAAGAAAGAAAGAAAGAAAAAGCAAATGAGCCTGGTTTTGCAAGAGGGCCCAAAGTGCGTAAAGTCCTAAATATAGGTTTGCTTTTGTTTGTCTTTGATGGAGCTGCTTTTTTTCTCTCTCTCTCTCTACTTCCGACCCCACCATGCATGAATGATGAGGGGACACATGTTGGGGAGCACCAGCCCACTTGCCCACCAGGCCTGGTAACCCCACATCACATCGATCTAATACCGTCACTAATATCTTCCAAATCCTTTTGCGTCACACCCAAGGAATAATGGCACTTTCGTTGACAAATATGGATCATATTAGATGAAATTATGTTTTGTTCAATTTTATTAGAGATGAACACAAAGTACGTGGAGCCCATATATATTTAATAGCTAATTAACTTGATTATGCTGGAGCTGATATTTGGTGCACCAGGTATATGCTAAGAGAGGGGCTTGTTGCCTTGTTTTGACTAAGCAGCTTAAATTATATATGCATTTCTGCATTCTTTTTAATAAGCATAGTGTGTTGTTGTTATGTTCATGGAAATGTTATTGTTCTGTGCATGATGTTGATAATAATGTTGAAGCCTGGCATGATTAGCAGGTTCCAAAAGGTACTCACGAGACGTGCATTCCTTAGCATCCACTCCAAACAGTGGGCTCCCTAAATTAGCTAGAAAAGTCGGCAATGAATTCCCTAAACCACAAGAAGGGAAAAAAGGAAGAAGAAACAGCAGGGAGCGGAGTGCTAGTATAGTCCCCTTGCTCTTCGAGCTCCGTGCTCATGAGTGCGAACTTTACCCAAAGGCCAAAGCCATGCATATATATAGCTGTATGCAACTATACAAGCCCCATGAAAGAAATTAAAGAACACTGAACACGGCCGCTAGAGAAACACATACTACACAAATTATATTCCTCACTTGCATGCCAAGCAATTTATAAAACTATAGCTGTCCTTTTTCCTCCTTTCACCAGACCGGGAATGAATGGTCTTTTATTTGCTCTTTTTCCCTCTTCAGGCAGAAAATGCAAAAGAAAAGGGTGTAGGTCTCTAGATCTTATTGTATTTGTTATATTTTGTCTAGGTTTGAGAGATATAATTGTGTGGCTCCTCTCTGAAAATTTTCCAAGCTAGGCACAGCATCAGCATGCGTGATGCTTTTCAACAGAAAAACAAAAAAGAATCAAAGGTCATCGCGTGCTGCCCTGTTGCAGGGAGAAGCTGCGTAGTACGTGAAACCGGGTTCTGGGTGGAAACAGGGACGCGGCAAGACGTCTCTGATCGATAGTCTGATCTGTCTTTCACAAACCGGAGCCAAAACTAAAGCTTCTTTTTCTGTTTAATTCGCCAGGTACATCGCTCATATCCTAGTTCCTTTTTTCTGCTGAATGAATTTCCTAATAACAAAAGTATTTGAACACATACACACACATGCATGGAAACTTCCGTATACATGTGCGTGTACGACATATATACATACTTTTCTACGACCCGGCCTAATAAAGCTGGGTCTTATCGGCTTATACAGTTGTTCACCGCACTAATTTAATCCCCTGCAGCATCCGTGCAGCAGGCATGTATGATCTCTTTCCTGATTCCTGCCTGATGACCCTTTCCTACTGCTTCTTTATACATTTCGTTTCTTTTTCCTTTAGACGACTGTTTATTTCTCTGACGATGCGTTTGGAAACTATAATATTTTTTTTTTTTGCATGTGTATGCATGGAACTGAAGCTTAATGGCGTATCAGGGTGGTAATTTCGCGGGGCGTATAAAGCGCCTTTTCCCTAAACGTACGTGCTGTTCCGAGCTGTACATGCATGGTGCGTGCTTTAGGTCTGTCGTTGTTCAGACGCTTTTACTGGATCGATCATATCATCGCTGGTGATTAATTTTAATTTTTCTAATGGCCGCTTGGCCAGTGGATGACACTCGCTTCTCACCACTTGATGCACAACTTCAAACTGGTAGTGTAGGAGGTAGCGCAGCCTAGTTTTCCTCTTGAATATTCACACAGAGCAGCAGCAGCAGCTTTCAGTTTTCTTCAGCATTTGACCATGTACGTGGGCAGCTAGCTGCGTGTCGAGTGTCTGATTGTGGGTTAGACACTTGTTAATTTTGAGCCGCCCTGATGCAAAATGTAATTAATAATCCAGTCTGCATTGTGTGACATGATCCAGCCACCTGCTACTGTGTTGGAGGTAATTAAATTGTGTAGTATGACGATCGATATATCATTCGCCATGGGCTGACAACGAACACAATCAAAATACTTGTTCTTAATTAATTTGAATCACACGCACGCAGAGTAGAGTGACTAAGCTAGGTTTAGTCTATCCAGACGATCGAGATACATACAGATCTAGGTGGCGTGTCTATATGAATGATCGCGCACGGGGGATCCCCACCTGAATTTTGATCAAGACGGCCTTGTGGTAAACCAAACAGCATTACTGAATTTTGATTGTTCAGTACTTAACTATCAATGATACACATCGATCAGGATGTTTTAATTTGTTTTACTGAACAAAGTTTGTGTAACATACGTACAACACTTCTAATTAAAATGAAGACAAGGGTGTTTCCCTTTTTTTTTCTCGAATACGCAGGAAAGCTACGTATCATTGTATTAAAAAGTTGAAAAATAATTTGTTACAACAGCGCGTGGCCGGATAGGTGCACACCAAAACTCACCCGCTAGATATTACAAGAAAGAATGACCTGAGGTGGACAAAGGATGTAATCATGCTGCTTCTCGTTAATCAGGCAACCTGGGGCTTTTCCCTTGAAATAAAGAGCATGAAAAAGATCACACGAGCGCAATATGCACGATGGAAACTCGATCGGCTCTTTTTTTTCCATCAAGGGCCAAGCCCGAATTTCATTACTGACAGTAACGAAATTACAGAGTTCCAAGTACGAGTACCAGACAATTAGAACACACTACAACTTATTACAAGCTAACCCAAAATGAGCACAGAGGGCCCCAATTTTGGAAGCTGAGGATGATTGTTCAAAAGAAACCGCTTCAAGCACTAAAGCACTAAAGCAAGCAAAACCAGAGCTCCATGACAGACACTAGCAGAAACTCCTATTACGATTTTCCAGCTTCTGCGCACTTTACTGAAGAAGGACCACCCCTGCATCAGCTTGACGAGGAGAGTGCTGGTGATGATGGAAGTGCAGAGCTGCTTCCTTCATTGCTGCAGCGCCCTCTTCCGGACTTTGTTGGTCACCCTGTTTGTGCAAACCTGCCCAATATGAAACAAAGGATGAAGCTAGACAAACAATCTCAGAAGGAGATTTTATATATTTTTTATCAAAGCAGATGGAATTTCTTGTTCTCCAAATTGCCCAACAGATCGCTGCTAAACCAGTGAAATGTATTCTCTTATTACAGGGCATGTATAATTTGGTCCAGTCCCAGAATTGAGAAAAGGATACGGGTCTACAAGGAGCCCCAATGACCATAGAGATCAGACTCCAAACATATTTAGCAGTAGCACATTCAAAAAAGATATGTGAGATGTTTCATCTGTGTTACAGAAATAACAGCGCGAATCTCCTTGCCAATTGCGTTTCAGCAAATTATCCTTAGTCAGGATGGCATTTTCTTCCACCAACCACATGAAAATTTTGATTTTCAGTGGGATTTTGGATTTCCATATTTTACTGTTAGATTTTTGGGTCTCACTGCTGTAAAGATGTGAATATAGCGAGTTCACAGAATACTTCCCAGATTTATCCCACATCCATTTGAAGGTATCTTCTTCCATCGAAAGAGCACATGTTGACAGAGTATCTCTTAATTGTCTTAATTGGTTTTGGGCCCTTTCATCTAACCATCTACGAAAGTTCAATCTCCAACCCCTTGCAGCCAACCAGGCTACACTTTTATTTTGTTCTTCACATATATCAAAAAGATCTTTGAATTTTTCTTTGAGAGAGACTGAGCCACACCAAGAGTCTTCCCAGAAATCTGTCTTTCTTCCATTCCCTATGCTATTTATCCTTCCTTTCAGATATATGTCTTTTATCTTAACCAAATCATTCCACATAGGGGAATTAGATGGTTTTTGTTTCAATAATCTAATGCTACCATCAATCTTGTATTTTTTCTTCACAATTTCCTGCCAGATGCCTTCCTCCTGTTCTAACTTCCACCACCATTTCCCCAGCAGGCTGATGTTCATCCTTCTGAGGTCTTTAACTCCCAAACCACCTTTTTGTTTGGGTTTGGTGATGTTAATCCATTTGACTAGGTGATATCTTCTCTTAATGCCATTACCTTGCCAGAAAAATCTTTTCCTAATGCTATCCATTTTCTTCAAAATGGTTTTTGGCAGCATGAACATTAACTCGATCGGCTCTATATACGCAAAGAAAAGAACATGAAAACAAGATCGAATTTTGCAAAGAGCTCGTTCAAACTTTGACACAAAAATCTAGAGATGTAAGCTTGGCACTACGCACGCAAGTTAAATACTATGTGCGCATGTAACGCATACGCGCGCCTGTACGTACGTGGGCAATGGAACGAAGGCCTTACATTTTTGTGTACGTAAAGTGTGGCACACCACAGCCGGCCGCTGCTGTTTAATTTGCATGCTGCACAAACTGCGCAAATTAAAGATGGTGGCCGAGCTTTGCAGCTTGCAAAAGGCTGCAGAGAACCCTAGCAGCACTACTAGTAGTATTATACCTACCGTCTTCTTTGGAAGCTTCCTCGAAGGCGACTTAATTCATCGCTCCTAGCTAGTTAACAGTTTAACACACTACTACTAACCTCTGGTCGTCATAGAACGAATGATTAAACCTAGCTAGAGCTCCTCTTTCTAACGCTAGCTTTAAATCGATTAATTTCCCCTGTCACGTAAACAATTGCAACACCTAAGCTAGCTTACCTTTTCCAAATGCTGCAAAAAAAAAAGCACTTTGGTTAGGAGGGAAGAACGCCTTTCACGAGTGCGAGGTGCCAGTGCTAACACGACAAACAAAACACGAACTCGTGGAGATAGATGGATGATCTCTCGCGTGCCTCCGCCCACCACTTTCTTTTAATTAGCCGCGAAGAAGAAATCAAGTGTCAGATCGATGGCCGGCCGGCGCGGCCGGCGGTGGCCGGCCAACCAACACGGCGGTTATCAGTTCTTTCGACGAGCTGCAGCGGCGGCGCGCGACGTAGCATGCTCCCAGTCCCAGGCCACGCAGTTTCCTTTTCTTTCCTCTCTTCTGGCTTTAGCTTTACCGCACACCCTCTCTGCTCATCGCCTGCCACGTGGGCCCGCATGTCAGCCACCGGCGCTTATCCAAAGCCCCTCTCTTCTCGCTCGCTCATCATCAGCCTGTCATCACGCAGCTCACGCTCCCCCCTCCTTTCCTTAATTCTTAAGTCCCGTCTGCCAAGTGGGCCCGTCCCGGCCCACCACCACCACACCCACTACCGCCATCGCCCCCTGCCTTTAAATACCGGCCCGACCTCCTCATCCCATTCGTTCCATCCGCCTCCTAGCAAACCAACCCAGCTTTCCTTCCTTCCGTCCACTACTGCTCAGCAAGCTCAGCACCAGCAGCATCGATCACAAGCTTCCTCCTCGATCTCCCAACAAAGCGAAAGCGAAGCGCAGGGTCACGTGAGGAGATCGCTTGCCAGCGCAGCCAGCTACCTAGCCGATCCGTACGTGTTGGTGAGCATTCCCCAGCCAGGCACCACGGATCTCGCCGTCGTCGAGCCCGACAAGCGGATCCAGCCGTCGTCCGGCGGCGGCGGCGGCATGGAGCCCCCAGGGCTCGGGAAGCGCCTCATGAGCGTGCTCCGCGCCGTCTACCATATGCTGCGCAGGGGACTCTGCCGCAAGCGCCTCATGCTGGACCTCCACCTGCTGCTCGGCAGGGGCAAGCTCGCCGGCAGGGCGCTCCGCAACCTCGTCGCAGCCGCGCACCACCACCACCACCACCCGCGCGCCGCCGCCGCGCACCACCTGCAGGTATCCTCCCGCGCTGGCGCTGGGGCGTCGTCGTCCTCGTCCACCGCGGACCTGCCGTTCCAGCCCGACCCCAGGGACGTGGAGTTCAGCTGCACCACCACGCCGTCCTACACGTACACGGGGCCCGGGCGCGCCCTGTTCCCGTTCAGCAGGATGATCCGCGGGCGCGGCGCCGCCGCCAGGGGCTGCGACGGGCTCGACTTCGCCCAGGTGGCGCGCGCGCTCGAGATGATGAGCGCCGCGGAGGGCGCCGGAGCCGCGGTCGGCGCGGGCGGGGAGACGTCGTCGCCGCCGCCGGCGTCCGTGGCTGCTGGGGCCACGCCGTCGCCCCTGCTGGCGCTCAGCCTCGGCCGCAGCCCCGCCGGGGCCCGCCAGCTGCGCGTCACCGACTCGCCGTTCCCCATCGAGCCCGAGGGCGTCGTCGACGAGCGCGCCAACTCCAACTTCGACGCCTTCATCAACAAGTTCTACGAGAACCTCCGCCTGCAGGCGGCCAACGCCACGCCCGACAACCACGCCCGCCGACGCCGTGGCTAGCCCCGCCCCGCCCGCGCGCCGCGATACATGCCGACGACGAGCGCGCGCCGCCGTGTTCAGCTGAGAGAGCATGGAGATCGATGGAGCTAAAAAAACGTGGCCACACGCCACACACATAATACTGTCATGTGGGTTTCGAGTTTTACCACCTGCATGTGTAATTTTTTTCCCTTTCTTTTTTACTTTCCTCGTCCGTGATAATCGAACTCGATATATAGGGTCGGTCGGTGAGGAGACGAGATAAACAAGGGCTTAATTGTTGTGGTTATTGCAGCTAATTAAGCCCGGATGGAACTCATGTGTATCTGTCATACTATCTATCTGCATATGCATATGAATATGATCGAGATGGAATGGTAAATTTTGCACATTAATTTCAATGGACATATGTTACGGCTGAAGTGAAGTGCGTGCATATATACTGATGTGGTTTCTATCTATATATAATAATTGTTCGAGGGACAGAACTGGTGGTTAGTTTCGTTTTTGTTTGATTTCAGCTATATATTGTTTGTGTGTTGTCCTGTCTGTATGTGTTCTTTTTCTTAATTTGTTGGACATGTGTGCAGTACGGATTTTAAACATGGATTCAGAAATCTTCTGATTAGATAGAGACAGGCCAAGAATATACTCCTTTTTTGGAATATAAGAAAACACTAGTAGCTTGCAGGGCCATTAATAGGTCATAGGCATAACTAGAGCTGGGACTTGGGCCGTGCCGTGCTGCCTCGTGCCGCTTCGTGTTTAGATTTCTAGGCACGTGAGGCACGACAAATTTTTTACTAGGCCCAAGCACGGCCCGTGGCACGACAAATTCTTCGTGCCGTGTCGGCCCAAGCACGGCCCTCGCGATGTGACTACTTCTGACCATACGAGAACACAATCTTATTATGATATGAATGATGATTAACACAATTCCATAGATGTAAGGTAGATTTTGTGATCTATTTCTATGCTATTAGTTATATTAGACTATATAATGCATATAACGCATGCTATCAGAAAGGAATAACCTACAGATTTGCAAATGGGTCATTTTCGTGCCGTGCCGGCCCAAGCACAGCCCAAAATACGTGTCGTGCCGTGCCGCTCATCGTGCCGAGATCCTAGGCACGACACGGCCCTCGCATTCGTGTCGTGCCGGCACGACCCAAAATTTATCGTGCCGTGCTTTGAGTCGTGCCAAAATGTCGTGCTTCGTGCGGCCCATAAATAGCACGGTCCAAGTCCCAGCTCTACGCATAACCATATGAACTGAACCTTTGGCCAAAATCTTGTATATCAACAAATTTATGATAAAACTTTGGCGTGCTTTGGGCAACTCAACTCGAACGCTCATGTTGTTGCATCTTAATTAATTTTGCTAATTGCATAATTGATGTCTGACTAAGTAAAAACAAAGTAATGCACTTTTTATGTCGCTATTTATTTCCCGCTTCTCTGAAAGGGATCATGCCAAGCTAATTTTTTTTGGGGGTAATCATGCCAAGCTAATTAATTAAGCTACTTGGTATCTTCCACATGCACATACACGTAGGCATACACAGTGTATGTTCGATCAAGAATAATATCATGTTATTTCGGGGAGAAACCCGAGAAAATATCTATATATGTTGTCTCGATCAATTTTTTTTTTGGCGCAGCTTTACGTGCTAACTAATTACTTTGTCTTACAAATTATATTTACTTTTGATTTTACTATGTACATTATTTTTTTGTTATGTAAGTATATATCTAGATACATATGCAAATAAAGCTATGTAATTAGAAAAGTCAAAATGAATAATAATTTGGTACGGAGGGAGGAGATCACATCGTTTACACGTATACCTGACTTCAATTCTTCCATGCTGGCCCAGTTTTAGGTACGTTCACGTATGCAAAATGGTGAGGGGTAAAATACATATACATATCTATATATCCTGCCAATTGCCTACGTGGAAACATTAATATTTGAGTGGACACGTAAGCAGCAGGCAAGTCCGATCTAATAATAAAGTTATATAAGAGTGTCAATGTGTCATCGATCTGTAACAACTAATAACTAAGACCATCCACACCACTAAGACCATCCACACCGGCGTTCTTCCATTTTCTCCTTCAAAACAGAATATGTTCCGCTGGTAATCAAGATTCTCTCCTTTATATCTACTTCTCCCGCATTCATCACCCTTCATATTTCTCCTTCATCCCAACAAGCGGGCCCACATGTACTTTTCAACCCCTCCCTCCCCACCACCACCCACCCAACAACCAAGCACCCAGAAGGCGATGCGGGGCAGTGCCGGTCACGGCGGCGGCGCGGCCAAGCTCCCGCGGGCAGCACAGCGTGGGGGCGCTGCTTCCTCCGACGCGGCAGCGAGTGGGAGGAGCAGGACGAGCGCGGGCAGCACGTCGAGGTGCCGGCTCTCGTCCAGGCCGGCAGAGGAGCCGAGGCAGCCGTGGCCGGGCGGAGCATTGGGCGCGTCGGGCGTGGCCGGGCGGAGCTCGTCGGCGTGACCGGGCGGAGTGTTGGGCGCGCCGTGGCAGAGGCGGAGGAGGAGCGCGGCGGCGCCGACGACGCACTCGCGTCCTCGCCGGTTTCTCCCCCGCGCGCGTGTCGTCATCAGGAGCAGAGGACGCCGCTGCCACCGGCGGCGCTCGGTGGAGCAGGGGCCCGCGGCTCGGCCTCGGCCTCCTCCCCTCTCTCGGCGCTCTCTCTCCTCCCGCCTCGCTTACTCCGCGGATGCAGCTGAACGGGAATTGGCGGCGAGGAGTGCGGCGGAAGGCGCAGGGGCGGCTGCGGCGAGGCCCACCGCGCGGCGCCGCCGGCCGTCTCCTCTCCCGTCGAGCCGGCTGCGGCGTGGAGAAGCAGGACCACGGCGCGCTACAGCGGCGGCGGGGGCGCGGGACCAGCTTGTAGTCTCCCATGCTCCCCGGCAGCGGCGGACCGAGCTTCGAGATCCGGACGCCCCGAGCTCCCGGCGACGGAGCTCACGAGGAGGCGCGCGCGGCGGCGGCGGCGGCGTGCGGAGCGAAGGAGGAGCGGCGTCGCGTTGACCTGGGCTCCCTGCGACGGTGAGAAGCTCCCTCCCGACGGGCACCTGGAGGCAGCGGCAGCGGGCGGAGCAGCAGCAGCAGCGAGGAGGCAGGCAGCAGCACTGGAGCAGCAGCAGCTCGCCGGGCCGTGGGAGAGTGGTGGAGTGCGAGGGCCCCGCGCCACGTGCGCCGATGGAGGAGCTCCTCGATCCCAATGAAGGAATCCGGAGGGCTCTGGAAAATCCCGTGGCTCCTCCAATAGACCGCTGCAGGGGCATTGTACTTCATATCCTCCTCCAGTGAGTTTTGAAGGCCCCCGGTGCAGATGGTCTAAGACCATCCGCACCGGTCTCCTTTAAAAGGACGCTATCCCTTTTCCCGTCGGCGGTTGAAGGAAAAACCGCTGCAGCGGTGTCCTTCAAAACCAACGGGAGTTTCCCGTCGGCCCCCGTCTCCTCTAGATCCCGAGGGATCGAGGGGCTCCTCCATCCTCCTGTGGCCCCACCATGGTCCCGCTGCCGCGGCCTCGCGCCCTTGCTCGGAACCGCTGCGGTCGTCCCCGCCATGCCGCCTGCGCATCCCGCCGCCTGCCGCTGCCCCTCGAACCACCGCAGCTCGAGCTCGACCGGGAGGAACGGGAAGGGCGGATGAGCTCGTGCCGGTCGCTGGAGAGGAAGAGGACGGCCACGGCGGAGAAGAAGAAGACGAGCTCGCACCGGCCGCTGGAGAGGAAGAGGACGGCCGCGACGGAGAGGAAGAAGATGAGCTCGCGCCGGTCTCTGGAGAGGAAGAGGACGGCCGCGCCGGTCGCTAGAGAGCTCGATTCGAGGAAGATAGGAGGCCCTGCCCTGCTCGCGTCGGGAGCTCCGCCGGGGCTTCTTAGGCTTCCGTCCGCCGGCGGGCGGCACGAGGAGGCGCCGGCGGGCAACACGAGGAGGCGCCGGCGGGCAACACGAGGAGGAGCGGTCCTGCCACCGGGAGCTCGCCACCGCGGAGCTTGGCGCCTCCGTAGTAGGGAGCTCCGGCCGCGCGCGCGCCGTGGACAGGGCCTCTGGATCTCCGCGGAGAGGGAGCAGAGGAAGGGAGCACCGGGGAGGAGGGCCGTCGTCGGAGCTCCACCCTCCCTGGGAGCGGCAGATCCGCGCGTCCGACACGCCGAGGAGGGGCCTCCTCGCAGCTGTTGCTGCGACCTCCGGGAAGCAGACGAGAGGGAGCGCCGCCGCGTTCGATTCCGGCGCCGTCGCCAGATTTCGCGAGCGGAGCGCCCGCCGCCTTCGAGGAGTCGACCGGTGAGGGAGAGCAGGCACACCTAGCGCGCCGGCGTAGGGAGTGGCGGCGCTGCGGAGCTCGGTTCGCGTGCGGCAGGGGCGGCGGAGAAACAGAGTCCGAGAGAGACGGGTGGAGAATGGGAGGAGAAAAGAAAAAGGAGGAAAGAGAGGAGGGTAGTTGGAGGGGTGGAATAAAATATGGTTTAATTGGGATAGAGTGGGAGATATAAAGGATAACGAGTGCGGGAGAAGTAGATATAAAGTAGAGAATCTCGCTGACTAGACAGTCATATTCCGTTTTGAAGGAGAATACGAAGGATGACGAGCGTGGATCGTCTAACCCGTGATGCCAAGTTGCCTGCCGATCGACGCGTCACGGTCCAACACATGAAACACAACTACGACTAGTAGTGATGCGCTGCGACCTGCGAGATCGATCGAATCCCATATCGCAGAATTTCATGGACGACGCTTGTACATCCGGTCTGAATGTCTAACCACAACTTTTTTTCACCGTCTGGAAAAAAGGGAACAGTGTGTCACGTAGACAGGTTAAAAACTGCCAGGTAGGCGATCGCCGTGGATGGTAGATGTCGCTGCCATGATTGGTCCAGTAGAAGAAACTGCCCTGACGCCGATGGGCAACCAACGGCAACGGGAGAGAGAGCCTGCCTGCCTGCCGGCCGGGCGATTACCTCCCATGCTAAGCAAAGCGAGGCAAAGCGTGGACGCCTTTTTGGTGAGACCCGGCGCCCCGGGCGTCGGGCGAGCCGCGCGGCCCGGCACACCGTCTCACCGCCCCGCGCTTTTGCTTTCCTCGCGTGTCCTCCGGTCGCCTGCCGTCTCATGGTGCCGTACCGTACGCCGTCGCAGGCTCGGCCGCCGCCATGTGGGGCTCCTCCTCGCCGTACGGTACCGTGCGATGCGCCGGCCGGCTCGCCGGCCGGCCGTGGATTGGGCAGGGACCACGAGCTAAGCACGCACAGGCGGCCGTGGATGTTTGGTTTGTTTTCCTTCCTTCTTGTCTTCGGGCTTTTTTTAAGAGAAGAATTCCCTATATATAACACTAAAAAATGTTTCAGGGGAGCTCTTGGAGTTGCTTCGAGACGGTAGTGCATAAACAAGGGAAAAATGACAAAATTTTAGTGTCAAATAGAGAACGGTAGGGTTGTTAGATAGAGACAACAAAATTTTCCAATGCTATCAAGAGAATCAAGGTTTTTTTTGAGTGCTATATAAAAACTTATCTCTTTTTAAATTGGTTGTGGTGGCGTTGTTTTTTTAAGGCCTGCGACCCCCGGCCCAAACTTGGCCCATGAGTCCACAACGACGACTTGGATAATAGGTCCAACTCAGCCAGCACCACACACCACACTCCCTCCACACACTCACCATCGTGTGCTAAAAAAAAAAAAAAACACTCACCTCCACCACCACCACGTCCTAAAAACACACTCACCACCACCACCACCACGTCCTAAAAACACACTCACCAACACTAAGCCGGTAGGGTTAAGACCACCCCACGGTTTTCATTAAGAGAAGGGAACCGAATCCCGACTTAGAAAACACCCGAACCCAAAGGGGAATCAAACCCAGGTCTTATGATTGCGACCGTACCTCAACCCCCCCTCTAACCAAGCAGGGAGGATCTTTGGTCCACGACTAAAAGAACCCTTTGATTTTATATGTATAGTTTTTTACGAATGTGTAGAAATAAATGGTTCTCCTAAAATTTTGTAGAAATAACCCTCTAGCACCGTTTGAAACGGCAGCAGCCGGCAGACAGCGACCGTCAAATCAAACGGCGTGCTCTGTCTAGAAAGTTAAATTTTCCAAGAACAGTAAATATGTCGTGTAACTGTGCTTCGAGGCAACATGATTCTGAAAGTATACTTGTGTTTGCAGGGTTGCTCATAGAATGAGATTTGGATCATTTGTTAAACTACTACTCTTGGGAACAATATCAGTCCTATACAGCGAGCCCGCCAACCCCGTGAAGCCGGCCCAATCAATTGTTCAAATTATTTTGCTCTCAACACCATAATGTACAGCAGATTCCACACGCGATGCTATGCTGTGAGATAACTGCACTGAATACATGAGCATTGAGCATCAAGCCCCGAGAAAGAAGTGCAGTCCGTTGTACCATTCCACCCTCCAAGCATCCATGCCAGCATGCCACGATGCTCTGAGATGGTTGAGACACAAAGCACACACTGGCTAGCTAACACGAAGCTGAGTATACATACTATGAGTCCAAGTCTTTGGGAATGAATATGCCCTGCAACCGCAAGTCTGCACTTGCAAAGCCAGAGCGGCCCAAGACCTACCGAAATACTGTTACAACGTACACGTGCAGCAAGAAAACCAAATAAGCAGTAACCAAAGAGGAAGAAATTATCCATCCAACATAGCACAGCATCATATAATTTGGAGGAATTCTCAACTAAATACAAAAATTTGTTCCTTCGGCGACTTGTTGACCCGGTCCAATTTTGGCATCTTGCATCACCATCACCATACAAAAAAAACACCATCACAGTTGGCTTGGTAATATCAGGCTTGCGGTAGCTACCACCAACCTGTTGGAACAAGAAGCAAACCTATTACTTTCACAGAAACAATTCAAATATCTATGTTAAGGGAGACGAGTATCAAATGCTAAGCTATCTAACCATTGGACTTTGTTAATTATATGGATTATCAAATGCATGGACAAGAACCAAAATCTCCAAAAGCTTTACTATTACTATTTACAGACCATCAGGAATCATATATGAACCAAATTTGCATGAACCGTACAAGATTAAAGCAAAAAGAACTAGCCAGAGACTCCAATTGATTAAAAGAATCAGTATCAGTCTACCAGCCCAAAATGTTCATAGCATGTACACGTATCCGTTTCACATTGTGTATGCACTACAGAGATTCCAATTGGATAAAAAAAGAGCACAAAATGTTCAGAGCATGCTTGGACTCCACATGACTAAAAGCAAATTCCTACCATACAAAATGTTCAGAGCATGCTTAGTTTCTAAGGATTAAATCTAAATGGCATGAATGTGCAAGCAGGGTGTACTAGCCCAATCACCTTTAATCTAGAGTAAGCAATGCATTGGATTAACTAGAAACTCATAAGTGACACTGTGACAGGCACATCAGCAAATGACAGTCATAGAAGGTGTTGTCTTGCCCACATGACATCCAAAACCTTATCACCAGACTAAAACAGATCACACAAAAAACAAACATGCCCAGATGATTGAATACGGTTACCTGTCAAAACTGAAGGCCACTTATCTCGATTGTGTAGGAGAGCAGAAGAGGCCTGAAGCATCGGCACCAACCACTGAGAGCTCGCATATGCTGCACAGCTCACCCTTCACCGAGGGCACGAACCGAGATCCACAGTACGGACAAGAAACACCGTTCTGTCCCTGGTATATCGGAACAAAGGTTGACCCACATACCACAAATGGATTTCTAAAGTCATAGTTCAGCTGGCGCGCATCTTTCCTATCCCCACAGGCCTGCACAACCTGCCGAGCCTTTTTTGCCTGGGCCTCATTAGGGTTGGTCTGCAGAAGCAACCGCGCAAAATACGCTGCAGTAGCATAGTTCCCGCCCTTGAAGCAAAGCCCCATAGCACTAGTCAGGACAAGTCGCGTGTGGACCTTCTGCAGGTTGCAATTAGTGAAGTAGGCAGCCAGCTCCTGCTGCCTGATGGGGTCTTCTTTCAGCTCCTTCCTTTTAACTTCCATCTTAAGACCAAGGACATACTCCCTCGCTATCTGAATCAATTCCTTCACCTCATCCACTTCTCTCCGTGAGTCCACCACAAGGAGCGGGATCGTGTGCAGGATGCTCAGGAACTGCCTCAGTGCGTCCGGGAATTTACCCTCGGTTGTGGCTTTATACGCAGCCTTTATCTTGTCATCCATCTGTGCAAAGGTAAACACAAGTGCCGGTGGGCCCCTCACATTAGGACTAGCAGATTCATTCCATCCTTTCTCAACAGCAACAGATATAACCGGAGCACTTGCAAATGCACGCAGGAAGGTATGACTGCCCATGTGTGCATCGAGGAACAATGGCTTCAGAGGAGCAAAATTTTTTATTCCAAGCTGGCGGCTAAGCAGCCGCATCGCAGTGTCAAAGTTGCCTGCCGCAGCATGCTCCCCAGCAAGGGAAGACTTCTGCGTCCAAATTTGGCTGACAGGCATACCAGGTGTTGGAGCCACAAACAAAGTGGAGCGGGCCACACCAACAGCCTTTGGTGTTTCTGCCTCTGGTGGCAATTCCAGATCTTCAAGGTCCCAGCCACCTTCCTCTTCGTTCACATCATCTTCCTCACTGTGGTCAACGGCATCTCCATTCTCCACCACATTGTTCACATCAACAATCTCAAGATCTTCATCACCCCAATCACCACCAGCATCATCATAGTCTTCATCCTGATCTGCCCTCCCAGTAGCATCTAAACCAGCATCAAATATACCGCGCATCACCCTCAATAAAGGCCAGTCACCACAAGACATAAGTGGAGCAGGAGGAATCAACAGTGAGCTAGTTTTCCCATCTGATACAGAAGGGACATTCTCCCCCAACTCAGCAGAAAGCCTATCAGCGATTTCCGTTAGCCCATGAGTGACAGCTGTTACATAAGCAAGAGCTAGCTGCCCTGCATTCTCCAAGATTTCAACTCGCTTCCGTACATCCCCAAGATAAAGTGCATTGTGGAACTGGCCCATGAAATTGTTATTCTGCCCAGCTATCTTACACATAAAGCCCACCTTGTCCAAATAACCTGTTATGAGATACAGAAAAGCAAGCCTGTCAAAATTCTTAGTCCGCTGGTATGCATACTCAACTATACCAACATTTCCCTGCCTCAGAGCCTCAATTCCCAACCTGTACCAGTGATCCTTGTCGTCAAGCTCCTTTGCTGAAGCAACAGCAATCTGGATATTTCCACTTTCAAGAGCCAGGTTAAATCTTGTCTTCTCATCTTTCACAAAGTGGAGGGCAACTTCTGGAAACCCCTTCTGTTGCAAATAAGAAATCACAGCTTGCCCACACAGCTGCGAGTTCTTAATCATGCTCATGACATGGTCATAGCGTTTCCGGAAAAGGGCAAGCTTGAAAATGTATTCAGAAGCATCAACCGTTATCAACTTGTTCTTTCCATCACGATCTATACAGAAGATGTTGTTCCCAATAACTTTGGTTATGTAAATTGGGACATCAAGTGTTCTGATGATGCCACTATCACCATTAGGAAGACAATACTTGATATGGTTCAGAGTGGTGTATATGAATACACCATTTTCATCCCAGGCACCACTCTTCACACGTATGGTTTCATGAAGCGTGCAGCGGTGGACAAGCTTCTTGTTTGCAATGATAATGGCATGCTTGCTCAGCAGTGCAACACACTCCATATCACCGGACCAAACTACATACTTAACAGTAGGTGCCTGGAGTTCGCCGAGAACAAGCCTCTGCTGCAGATCAAAGATAACCACCCTGTCTTCAGCTTTGCACAATATGTTACCAGTCCCAGCATAATAAATTCCATCTGTCGCGATAGGAAGAGAGGTTTTCTTCACAAGCTCATTCTTAAGGTTCTTAACCAAAACATTGTTGCTGCTCTTCTCCAGCACTGCAAACCGATTGCGGGCTATGAAAACCGCAGAACTGCCAACTCCCTTCCTTGCCTCTTGCATATCAGACCTGCCGGCAGAGTCCTTGGGCACAATGTACAGCTCATACGAGCCCCCATCTACATCAGAACAGATCAAGATTGCGTTCTCAGTTGGACTATATGACAATGTTCTTGGTGACTGATTCAAGCTGACTGTTCCAGGCCTTCTAATCGGAGCTACCTGAACCTCCTTCTGTGTGGAGTATTCATAATACCGGAGGAACCGGTCCTTAACATAAAACACTGTATCACCACTCACGCTGAAAGCTGGACGTTCCCTCTCCAACTTAAAAACAATCATGCCGCTGTCATGACCAGCGGCAAGAAGATTCATTTCAGGGTGCGCAGCAAGAATCCAGAAGCGGTCATGCTCCCGCCTGAATGTCTGGATGCCAGTTCTCTTTGTGGCATCCCAGATGCGGATGCTTTTATCTTCTGAGTTGGACACAATGATGTCCTGCTTTGCGTGGAACATGACACATGACACATTGTTCATGTGGCCCCTGAGAGTATCGACCTCCCATGCCTTTGTGTCTGTCCAAAAACAGCCAATGTTAGGGAACAGGAAGACAACGGATGTGCATCTCTAGAGTTAACTAAAATATGAATGCTAACACGTTTCCTCACTATATAGAAGTCTCAGTGTGATAAACAAAAATTCATAAATATCAGGAGAGATTTGCAGCATTACCGTTCATTCTCCACAGTTTGACTTGGCGGTCATCAGCCCCAGAAACAATAAGAGGTAATGTGGGATGAAATGAGGCCCAGTTAACCCCGCGGTCATGACCTTCCAACACATACTTGACAACAGCATCGATGCCTCCGAACAGATCAGTGTTCATTTGGGTGAGGCGCATAATGTCATCTGCTGGCGAGACTGATTTCTTCCTGAGTGCCCCAATATCCCATACCCGCACAGTCTGGTCCAAAGACGCTGACACCACAAGGTCCTCCTTGGGATGGAAGGAGGCACACATGACATAATGATTATGACCCGTGAGCACGGCGACACAGGTGCGTGACTGCCAGTTCCATATCCGGATTGTCTGGTCATCACTAGCACTGACAATCCAAGGATACTCAGCATGGAACTGCACGGTGCGAATGTAGTCGAGGTGGCCGTGGAGCGTGAAGAGGCAGCGGTGAGTCTTGTAGTTCCACACCTTTATTTTGTAATCGTCACCTGTTGTAATGCATTGCAAGATCAGAAGCATTCGTTAAGAAGGAAAGGCACAAATAAACAAGCATGAATGCTGGCGGGTTGAATTTCAGTGTTATTCTGACAGAAACTGGTACTCTTTTTAACGAAAATTCAACATAAGCTTTTTTTAAGAATTGTTTCTGCAGGGCTTACTTTTCAGCACAGGGCCTCTAAAACCATCTAAGAAAGGATTATATAATCCAATGAGACTACAGTCACAGGGAAAACCAAGCACTACAGATTTTTTTTTTATCAAACAGATCAAAACTTAAGCACAGATGATAAAAAACAAGGGCCAGATCCGACCAACCCATCGCACCAGAGTATCTATTCTCCCAACGACCGCAATTCGCACTGAGCGAGATCCAATCGAACAAATCAAGTGCTAAGCCCAGTCCAAGTGCCCACGATCACACACAATCGCCGGATCGCATAAACGAAACAAGGCCATGTACGTTCCCAGTGTGTGAGAGAGAGAGGGAATGGGCTTAAAACATGCGCAGCGCCGCAACAACACAGCCGCCCCATCATGACGAATCACGCACCAGACAGGCGGGCGAGACGAAGAGAGATCCAGCGGGTTACCTCCGGAGACGAAGAGCGGCTGCGTGGCGTGGAAGTGGACGCCCCTGACGGGCCCGTCGTGCTCGTCGAAGCGGTCGAGGAGGGTGCCCATCCGGTAGTCCCACATCTGGATGACGCCGCTGTGGAGGCTCGCCAGGATCCATGGCCGCCGAGGGTGGAAGGCCAAGCCCTTGACCCGGTTGCTCTTGGTCTCGAACTTGGTGAGCATCTTCCTAGCTCCCCCGGAGACGATCAGTCAGCAGGGGAGTGGGAAGAGAGGAGGATCTAATCTCGGCGGTGGCGGCCTGGCGGAGGAGGAGGAGGAGGTGTTGGATCTGGAGGGGAGAGCCGGAGAGGGGAGGAGGAAGAGAATGCAGGTGGACGAGGGAAGAAGTGGAAGGTGTTGATCTCGCGCGGCGCGGCCGAGGGGATCTGACGGGCAGAGACTTGCTTGGCCGTGAAGGCGTGACGATCTGACCGGTTTGGACTTTGGAGAGGCCGGGTTGTCAGCGACGCACGCTTTGCCGTAATTGCTCGGATTGAGCTCGTTTTTTGTCAAGGGGCAAAATGCAATCTAAAACCCTCCTTAAAACAACGTCACAAATCCACAAATAACCCTTGACAAAGCTACATAAAGTACGTTTTTATGTAGAAGAGAATACATGTAGGAGCTTTTAAATTCCGCGTAAATTGCACACAATCAGCTGATGCCTCCAGTTATAAGATGTCGTGTTACATAAGACGACACTCTGGCTAGTAGTCATTTCCATTAGATTATAGTCCTTAAATTTTTTTAATATAAGATGTTGGCTAGTAGCTAAAAAAAATGAACCAACATTATATATTAGCGGAGGAAGGTAGTATCAATTTTTTTAATTAAAGAAGATGATTAGATGTAACTAACATTTTTCACTTTCCTTCGTGGGCTGTTTCTTAAAAAAAAGAACTTTCCTTCGTGGGCTCTCTATGTTTGCTCTCGGCCCAGCCAAATGTGTGCTAGCCCAAGGGTTGGCCCATGATGCGACTTGGACCGAGACCCAACCAGACCCGCCAATCCTATATACCTTCCGGAAGTTTTTTTTCATCCCAACTTCCAGTGTTTGAGATTCGTGCTTACTGCCACAAACCGTTGGATCCTCACCCACCTTCCCTCACCTGCCGCCTCCTTCACGGCCTCACGCCGTCGCCCCTGCCTGCCGCCGTCGGCCGTCGCCCACGGCATCCCTGCGCGACCGGGTGGGAGGTGGGGGGAGCGGCCGGCGGCGAGTCGCCGCCGGCCGGGGTGGTGGTGGAGGGGGGCGGCCCGTAGGGTTTGGGTTTCGGGGGGGTCGGGTTCCCGGCGGAGCTCCTCCATCTCCGGCGCCCTAGAGACGGGAGGGGTTGGGGTGGCGCATCTACAGGCGGTGGCCGCGGTCGGCCGGTGGCAGAGGCGAGGCGGCGCGGTAGCGCTGCCGGCCGACCGGGGTCGGATGGCCGGTGGGCAGGGACCGGCGGCGGGAGGAGCAGGCCGCCGGGTGAAGGGCGGGGCCGCCGGCGGGGGAGAACGACGAGCGGGCGGCGCGGCAGCCGCCGGCCGGGGTGGTGGAGGAGGCGGCGGGGGTGGTAGCTGGCCAGGCGCGAGGAGCAACTCGGTTAGGGAGGGCGGGGTCGCCGGCGGGGGTGGTCGGCGGGCGGGCGGTGCGGCGGTGGGAAGCCGCCGGCCGGGGTGGAGGACGAGGTGGCGGGAGACGGCGGCGGCGGGAGGAAGAAGAAGGTGGAGATGGGCCTAATGGGCTGGAAGATGGAACCCTTATCCATCTTCCGGAAGCCATATAGGAGCCCCCACCAGACCCGGCTCCCCAAACTCCCGAAGGTGTAAACTTTTTATCTGTGCGTAAGCTCTTCGGGGAGGCGGACTCTATAGAAGCATGAAGTGGAATAGTTCGTAATCGTATGCAATATTTTTTAGGCTTTTACCTGTATGTCATTATAAAAGATGGTACTAACCTTTGTGCCACTAAAACATTTGCTCGCACCTGTGTGTCATCCACTTAAACTTTTTTTTGGCCTCCACGCCATTCCGTCCGGTCTCCATCCAATTTTCAGCGTTAACTCACCTGACATATGGGCCCGACCACCTCGTGTCTCCAAAATGCCCCTCCAAAATACCTGCTTCCGCCGCCGCCGCCTTGGTGTCGAGCCACGCGGGCAGGCCATGCCCCCGGGCGGCGGGGGAGCAAGCACGAGCGGTCGAGAGGAGCCCCTCGCCGCGACGTCGCTCCGTACCAGTTCTCCCGCACGCGCACCGGCAGCTGCCAGGATCGAGCTCGCGCGCACCCGCGGAGGCTGGGGTTGAGTTCCCCCGCGCGCACGCCGTCCGTCGGCTGGGATCGAGCTTGTCCACCCCCACACTATCCCCGTCGGGAGGACCCGCGTGTATGTTGCTGGAAATCACGCTCAAAATTCCCCTCCACCACAGAAGCGCACCTAATACTCACCCGCAAAATTACTCACCCATAGTGAGTTTGATCTCAATTATTCACACTGGAAGCTTCGTAGATCTCTTGTAAACAAATTTTACTATCCAATTTTACAAATTAATGGATCGGAAAGATGGGATTTCAATTTCCCCATCCGCCTGTGTCCATGAAAGTAGTCGTTGCTTTTATGGCCGCCGCCGGCGATGCTCTTCGGGCCTGCCATCGATGCAGTTGAGAGTTGAGACAGGGTGTACTGTAGGGCGGCCCTGAATCGGCTGCTGCTCGACCAGCTCGTCGTCGTCATCTGCGGCCGCGGTCTTCTGCACGACGTCGTTGCTCTGGGCGGGTGCAGGGACGTTGGAGCCCGTCCAACGAGATGGGTGTATTGCGGCCGAGTAGCGACTCCGCCAGCCTCGCCGCGTCGACGCAGGCGGCGGGCCTCCAGTGCGGACGCGCTCACGCGCCTCGCAACACGCACACCAGGGACGCGTCCGCGCACGGCGCGTCGACGGCGAGCGCCGAGGCCACGTGCCTCTTGTTCTCCTCCTCGATGCAGTCGGATGCCACGATCGTCGCGAGCAAACGCACGACGGCCTCCAGGCCCTTCCCGCCGCCGGAGCACAGACGCTACGGTCGTGGCGCCGGCGGCCCCTCAAGAACGCGTTCTTGTCGAACTCGTCCATGTCGTCATTCTGAAAGACGCGAGCTTCCGAAGCCGAGGGCAGGGGTCGGTGCCAGGGGCGGTGTCCGCGGACGACGACTCGACGGCGGCTGTGGCGCTCGCCGGCGCGCTCCCGGCGTGGGGCACCTGCGCGGGGTTCACGTGCAGGGTGCGCGTCGGCCGGCACGCGAGCACCCCCGCCCCGCGCCGGTCCTCCATGGTGGCGCCCTGCGACGTCCGCCGCCGACTGCTACCTCTGGCGGCTGGATCTGCAGGCGACGCTCACCCTCGGCAGCCGCCCATGACCAGGGGAGCCGCGCCGCCGACGGGAGCCGCGCCTGTTCAGCAGCGGCTGGCCCTGTAACATAGGAGAGGACAGAGACAGGGGCATTTTGGACTTCTTAACTGACCGGGCCCACATGTCAGGTGACTTAACAGTGGAAAATGGATGAAGTTTGGATGAAATGGCGTAGAGGTCAAAGAATTTTAGGTCGATGGCACATAGGTACAAGCAATCTTTTTAGTGACACACAGGTCGGCACCATTTTTTTAATGGCATACAGGTAAAAGCCTCAATATTTTTTCCTCTTCTCATTTCCGATTCCGGGATATTTAATTATTTGCCATCCTAAGAAAGGCCGCTCCTTCAAAAACCACTTTTAGAATTTAGCTTACAAAATTGCCACTGGAGAGATGTTTTAGCTACACATTTGCCATTTTGTCCTATGTGGCAGTCCAGATCACTGCGACACGCTGGAATGATGGTGTGAAATGACTCACGTGCCCCTGATCTTCCCTCTCTCAAGCCACTGACGTGTGGGACCCACACGTCAGGGCCTTCTTCAACCTCTGAACGGCGATGGCCGGCGATGGCCACCACGGGAGCTTGCTCCTCCATCGCCCTAGGTCACCACCGCGCCGTCGCCTTAGCTCCTCCGCCGGCCATGAGCTCTAGAGGCCGCCCCGCGGCCGCTCAACGCCGCTCCTCCGCTAGCGGGCTCGGCCGGCGCCCTGGGAAGGAGCAGAGGCCGCCAGGCCGGCGCCATGGCGGCCACCCTGCTCCCAATCGACTCGCCCTCGGTGGCTCCCGCGTTGGCGACCTCTGCTTCTCCCCCATGGCGCCGGCCTGGCGGCCTCTGCTCCTTCCCAGGGCGCCGGCCGAGCCCGCTAGCGGCGGCGGCAAGGCTGACCTCGGGTGCCGGCCTTGAGCTCCGCCTCGAGCTCAGGCGGAGGAGGACCGGCGACGGTGGGATTAGGGAGGGAGGGAGGCGTCGGGGTGGATGGGTGGAGGCTTTCCCAGCGGCTGGAGGTTGAAGATGAACTGACACCAGAGTCCCATGTGTAAGTGAGAGTAGAGGGGGAAGGGATAGCTAACCTGAGCAAATGCAGGGGCAAATTAGTCTTTTCACGTTCAAATCCCGCGTGGCATGGGTGATTTGGCGTGCCACGTAGGACAAAATGGGAAATATGTTGCTAAAATTTCTCTCCTGTGACAAATCTGTAAGCTAAATTCTAATAGTGGTTTCTCAAGGAGTGGCCTTTCTTATTATGGCAATTAATTAAATATCCCTCCGATTCCCGTGCTGCCGTGCGCCGCCCGTGCCCGTTCCTCCCCAAGTCCCCATCCCCGACCGCCGCCCCCCGCCTTCGCCGACCATCTCATCCTCCGCCGGGGCCCAAACCCTAAGCCAGTGCAACCGCGTCTCGGCCGGTATCTGCTCGCCTCCCGCCCGATCTCATCTCCGGACGCGGGGCCATCGGGCAGAGCCCGTGACGGATGCCAGCGCCCCGCTGTTGCGCGCGCCGAGGCCGTGTAGGGCAGCACCAGCGGAATCCGGTCGCCGAGCTACGAGCCGCGAGGTCTCTGGTGCTGTAGCAGCAGCCGCCGCCGCCGCCGCAGCAGCAGCAGCGCGAAGAGTAGCAGGAGGAGGAGGAAGAGGGAGGCGAAGGGATGGACGACTTCGACAGCGGCGGCCGGAGCGGGGATAAGGCAGGCGCCGGCGCGGGCGACGACGGGGGCGCGCCGCCGCTGCCCCAGACGGTAAGCTCGAAATATCTTCATGGCTTTCCCCGCGTAATTTTGTTGCTTATTATGGAAAATTCGGTGTCCCTTAGTGCTCTGTTGCTCGATTAGAGGCTTGCCTATTGTGGGTTGCAGCCGTGTTTCTGTTCGATTGTCAACCCAAGGATGGTGGGATGTTACGCTTGTGGCACACTGAGTTTTCTAGTGGTTATTGTCACGGCAAAATTAGGGAGAAAGCCATCTAGTATGAGAATCTAGGTTAGGACTAGCAATCTAGTATGAGAATCTAGGTTAGGACTTAGAAGCACACGTCGTTGCAAAGGCAACAAATGTAATTGTGATCTCTCCAATTGATATGGACGTTTTTATTACTATATTAGTAGAACAAATCTAAACCTAGGGTAGGATTCAAGTTCTGAACTACACTACAGATCTGGCTGGTGATGTATGGTGTACTACAATGAGAGCTGGGATTGGAGCTGCTGGGTTTAGTGCGACATATATTTGCTAGTGTCACGGGGGACTTTATTGCCATATTTGGCGTTTGACAAGTTGCAGGGGATCTTTGCTCACTCACATAATGGATTTGCTATTTTGGGAGCGAATATGTTGATGCATGGATTTTTTTTTTGTCGTTTCTCGGTGCTTTTAGTTTGTTTTGAGTGAGGCTATTCCTGCTTCATTATTGTCCCAAAGTGTCAATATTTTCATATTGTCGGCTTGTCGCTTTCTGTAGACATATATGGATTATGTATGGAGTTTTAATTGGTCATGACTTTAAAGGAGATGATTGGCGAAATGGCTAATAACTAGTAGACATCAGGTGGTAGTAACGTCCTAACCATAAATGCTCTTTTTTTTATTTGTAGTTTCAAGACCTTGTCCATGCATAAAAACACGGTTGAATGGACATAGTGTCAAATGTACTGATCCTGCTGTATAGGTGTTGAAGCTACGGCTTGGTATTCTCACCCATACCTGTAATATTATGTAAAATTAGATTAATAAAATGAACATTCTTGATTACCATGCGTGCCGGTGCTAGCAGCATGTATAGTTTTAGACAATATCAAAGTATTTCTTAACATGCCATTGAGCATTGTTTCCTACTATCTATCTAATATATATGCTCAATTAATTGTATATCTTCATTGTATTTTGCATTATGCTATTATAAGATTGCCTGGCTTTTAAATCTGGGGTAGAGAATTAAGTTACAGGCTTGCTTGTGTCTGTGGTTGTATGATCTGTTCTGCTGTCTTCATAGTTATTTCGGATGCTCACACGCTTGCTTGGAACAGGTACAAGTTGGAAATTCGCCAACCTATAAGCTTGAAAGGAAACTTGGAAAGGGAGGATTCGGACAAGTATATGTCGGTCGACGTATTTCTGCCCCTCGTCTCAGTGACAGGAACCCTGGTTCAAATGCTTTAGAGGTCACTATATCTCCGTAAATGCTTCATAGTGTTGGAACTGAAAAGGTTTAGTCACATCAATTTTCATACCTCTATATCTGTCAGGTTGCGCTGAAATTTGAACATCAAACCAGCAAAGGTTGCAGCTATGGAGCTCCTTATGAGTGGCAAGTTTACAAGTATGTACTGATTTGTGAATCATGACTATTTGTCTTCTATTTTTTCTCTATGTAATTCTTTTTGTTGTTAGTTATTTCTTGGGTTGCATTTAACCACTCTTATTTGGAACCTCTCTTTGGCAGCACTCTTAGTGGAAACCATGGTGTTCCAAGGGTACACTACAAAGGGAAGCAGGCCGAGTTTTACATCATGGTATTGGACAATGAACTTCGTATATTTGTTTCACTCTACATGCATAAGAGTTTTTTTTTTTAGTTTGGTTTCTCTTGTGCTTTCCTAGCTCTGTGGAGTCTTCTTTTGTACCTCTTTCGGTTTTCCTTAATAGCATCGACATTTTTTTTCTTATTAATCATATTTGGTCTGCCTGCAGGTTATGGACATGCTGGGGCCAAGCCTATGGGATGTTTGGAATAACAATTCCCACTCGTGGGTGTCTGCACATTTTATAATTAATCTTTACTGTTCATATTTAACCCTTTCTATCATTTCCAATTTGCATTTTACAGGATGTCTGTTGAGATGGTTGCTTGCATAGGCATAGAGGCAATCTCCATATTGGAGAAGATGCACTCTAAAGGGTAATTTGTTTACTGTTGTTGAGATAGAACCATGGTCTTGTATAATTGTTTGAAACTGTATTTCATAAGATGTGTATATGCAGGTATGTCCATGGTGACGTGAAACCTGAGAACTTCTTGCTTGGTCCTCCCGGTACCCCAGATGAGAAGAAGCTTTTTCTTGTTGACCTTGGATTGGGTAAGTTATAATCATATTCAACTCTTGTATTGTATCATGTCTATTTGATGCCAGACATTTATGTTGTTTCTTCATAAAATATTCTTTTGTACTTGTGCAGCAACTAAATGGAAGGATGCTGGTACGGGGAGCCATGTTGACTATGATCAGAGACCTGATATTTTTAGGTTCGGTTGGGATTTGGGAATATTTGTATATTGTCCTTTACCACGAACGTTACTTGATTGAAATGCTTTTGTCATTTGTTTTTTCCTTTATAAACAGGGGTACTGTTCGCTACGCTAGTGTGCATGCTCACTTGGGAAGAACTGGGAGCAGGAGAGATGACCTTGAATCCCTCGCATACACACTTATTTTTCTTCTCCGTGGTCGCCTCCCTTGGCAAGGATACCAGGTTAGTTGATGTTCAGGTCAACTCACATTTTTTTTGTCTTAAATTTTTATTGCTCATTCCATTGTCCAATCAATTTAGGGAGAGAATAAAGGTTTTCTTGTCTGCAAGAAAAAGATGTCAACATCTCCAGAGTCTTTGTGTGGAATTTGCCCACAACCTTTCCGGCATTTTGTTGAGTATGTCGTAAACTTGAAATTTGATGAAGAACCAAACTATGCGAAGTGCATTTCTCTTTTTGATGGCATTGTTGGCCCAAATCCAGACATAAGACCAATAAACACGGATGGTGCTCAGAAGGTACATTATTCCATTTTAACTCTTTATTTTTATTAGCTCAAAGACTTGCATCCTTGTCTGTGTTACACTCTTATCCCAAGTATTTGATGATTCCATTGGCTCTGGAGCCATTGTCTATGTTAGAAAATAGCAATCACAATGCTGCTAGAATCCCTATATTTGTTCACTGCATAGGGGTAACCCTGTGATTTAAACTTTGGGGGAATCTGTTAAGTACACAGCAGCAGCAGCAACATCAAACCTTTCAGTCGCAAGCAAGTTGGGGTAGGATAAATCTGTTATCAATACGCATCAACTCTAATTTTCCTTGTTCATTCTGAGAAACTCAAATTATTGTCTATGACTTACATGAGAATAGAAATATAGTGTTATGCTATCATAGGCCATATGAAGACACTTGGCTTTTAGAGTAATATAAAAAGGGCAATGGTATTTCAATGCGTAACATGACATTTAGTGGAAAGGATAGTGAATTGGCAAAAGTACAATAGTGGACCCCCATTTTCAATTCTCGATTGCAGGTTGTACATCATCTCCTTTTGCATTCATGCAATAAAAAAAGTTTATCTTAATAACCTAATGCTCTATCGGATTTCCAGCTAATATATCAGGTTGGCCAGAAGAGGGGCCGCTTAATAGTGGATGAAAATGATGATGAGCAACCCAAGAAAAAGATCAGAATGGGGATGCCGGCAACTCAGTGGATTAGTGTGTACAATGCCCGTCGACCTATGAAACAGAGGTCTGCTGGATGCATCTATCTGCCAAATTGCATTAAAGCGATTTTTTCTATTTTCTTACCCACATTTGTTTCAGGTACCACTACAATGTAGCTGATAATAGATTACTACAGCATATTCAAAAGGGAAATGAAGATGGCTTGTTTATCAGTTCAGTTGCCTCATGCACAAATCTGTGGGCTTTAATTATGGATGCTGGAACCGGATTTACATCTCAAGTATATGAACTCTCTCATCACTTTCTTAACAAGGTAAGCAGTATCAATTCTGTTTCTTTACTGGATTCACTATTACTATTCTATGTTTATGGTTGAGTTCAACACGTCACTGATTAGACATTCTCAGTGATATCTCAATTGTCATTTGCATGTTGTTGTTTTATGCTGTCAGAGTTTTAACTTGCCTGTGTTGTGTTAGGAATGGATAATGGAGCAATGGGAGAGAAATTTCTATATCACCACACTGGCCGGTGCGAATAATGGCAGTTCTCTGGTGATCATGTCAAGAGGTAATTATTTTTAATGTTTCAGCTTGATGCTCGGGCTGCAGAAATCACCCAGACAAATATGATCATCACTGCATGATCTAGTGACAAGTTTCATCTCAGAAGTCACCCAGACAAATATGACGACATGTTTTCCCCTCAACTTTTAGCACCTACTAAACTAAAAAGAACTCCTTTAGCATCTACTGTAAAAGCCATACTCGTTACTCCCTCATGAATCATGATAGAGATGTGTTTAAGCTTCTAACACAATAAGCTATATCTTTTTGACCTGATAAATAAGCTGTACCTGGGAAACTAGGAATATGGGCGGGGGTTATAGACGTTTAGTGCCTTTTTTGTTTGGATGCTATGCGAAGTGGAAATGCTTTAAATCGGAATATTTGTTTTTGCTGTTGGTATAAATGAACAAGAAATGACTTAGTGTGGTTTTCCAGGGACGCAATATTCGCAGCAGTCCTACAAAGTAAGTGATTCATTTCCCTTCAAATGGATAAACAAAAAATGGAAGGAGGGCTTTTATGTTACTGCTATGGCGACAGCTGGGAGCCGATGGGCAGTTGTCATGTCCCGCAATGCTGGTTTCAGTGCTCAGGTATGTGCTAGCGTGTCTTTAGTTTACAGTGTCGAGAAACCCTAAATGGAATCAAACTGGTAAACTCAGATGTATTCTTGGTTGATGAAGTAAATCTGGAAAGAATTTAACATTCAAGTATAGAATTACAGAGGATCCATTCCTGACCTGAACAGTGGTCTCTTTTGTAGGTAGTGGAGCTTGACTTCTTATATCCAAGTGAGGGCATCCACATGCGTTGGGACAATGGTTATCGCATCACGGCAACGGCTGCCACGTGGGATCAGGCAGCCTTTATCTTGAGCGTCCCTAGGAGAAAGCCTACTGATGAAACACAGGAGACCCTGAGAACATCTGCTTTCCCCAGCCAACATGTGAAGGTGGCTTCACCTTCCTCTTTTTTTTAAAAAAAAAGTGAGATCCAGATAGTTCTTTTTTTATCTGTTTCCACCTGCTGATCAATCTGTTTACAGGACAAATGGTCGAAGAACCTCTACCTTGCTTCCATTTGCTATGGAAGATCAGTATCATGAAGCCTGTTTTCTCGAGTATGATCTACTAATGTCAACCAACCACAGGTGGTGTTATGATAAGAGGTGGAGGATTTTGAAGCTCAAAACTTCGCTAACCTACTTACTCAGCAACTAACAAAAGGTAACTTACATGAGAGAGAGAGTGAGAGCAAAGCAGGTTGTGTTTGGCTAGCATGCAGCAAAGAATTGTGTGGTCTGTTTTTGTTTTTTTCCTGTCGGTTGTGTATAAATTATCCAAAGCATTAGAGCATGTTGTAAAGAATGTAGAAGTGTAGCTGCTGAACCGTTGCCATGTACAGTAAGTTGAAGCTTTACAAGGTTTGTTTGGCTCCCGAGTCCCAGACGTGCTGTTTCATTTGTGAAGGGCCAGCCGGTTTCGTTGAATTCCGAGTAGAAAAGGCTGGGAAGATGGGTCGGTGGTGACGCAGTTATGGGGCTATGGGCTATTGGGCTCATGTAATCATGTTATGGCTTGTACGAGTGGGAAACTCGAAGCCCCTTGTTACGTACGTAGAAGTCATTGACTTCGATTTATATTTTATATGCACGTGGCATTTGAAGATGCAGGCCTCTCGCCCGTATTGTGTGTTTGACGTCGACGAGACGAGCCTTTCTTTTACAGAGCACGCATCACCACCTCAAGCTCTCTAGTTCACTGACAACCTGGACCGGTAACCGGTGCTCTCCTCTGCACTTCGATCGCCACTTAAAAAAATAAATAATAATCGACGGTGCCAAAGTTGAACGGCTCGCTTGTGTCATCGGATTTCTTAAAAGCTACCCCGCTTTGCTGCTCTCTGCATCCCACAGGGGTATGTGTCGATCAGCGCTTTCTCCCGCACCCTCGCCTTGCATTCTTGCAAAAACACCCCTCGATTATCTAGAAATTGCAACAACAACCCCGCAGTCCTAACCATCCTCCACGTCTCCCCTCCCTCTCCCGCCGCCCTCTCTCCTCCGCACCGCCGCCCTCTCTCCCTTTCCTTGCTCTCTGTCGCTCTCTCTTTCTCTACTCTCCACAGTCGCCACCCCACCCCTTCTCCCTCCCCGACCGTCCCCGCTGCCCCTCCCTACACAGCCTCTCCATCATCCTCCGTCGTCGTCCCGTCCGCACACGCGAGATCCAGATCCGCCGCGGGAGGGGGGGGCGAACGCGGTTTCGAGTGGGAGCGACGGCGGCGCTTGCGCCGGTGTGGGGAGGATGCTAGCACGTCCCGCCGTCGACCTGCGGCCTGCTTGGCGCGGCGGCCGACACCTTGCTCGGCATAGAGCGCTGCCCGTGGCTCTCCGTCGGAGGGAGGATGTGCTCCAGCACTGGGGAGCGCGGTGCTTGTAGCTGGACGACTCACGATGCGCGAAGGCCGAGGCTGTCCCGTCCGCTCCAGTGGGATCCGATCTGGTATGGGGACTATCTAACTTTGATTACGCTAGGTTGTTGGAGCGGCTTCCATTCTGTTGTTCCAAGTTTGGTGATCATTGTTTCTAACTCAAACAATGTGCTTCATGTGTATTTGTCGTTGATGATTTGTGGAAATTATGCAGGTAGAATAGGGGATATCTCTGGTCAGGAAGCAATAAGGATGGCTCCCTGATTTCCTCAGGTATTTTGTTTTTTTTCGAACCACCAATTTTCTTAGGTATCACCATGTTTGTATATGACTTCCTGTTAGTGTTATGATGCATACCTCCATGGAATAAGCTTTGAAAATATCACTTATAACGTCTATCGAAGTTCTTAGGGTTTCAGCTATGAATTGGCTGGTTGCTTGATTCCAGTCACTAATGCTCTTCCTCCTCTTTCGGGTCCAGGCGGTGCTTGCCGAAGCGAAGCCTGGCGAATGAAGGTAGCGGTAGCACAGATTTGCCAACAACCCTGGCTAATGCAGATCTACAAAAATAAGATTGGTCTTGCATTGTAATTAGGTTCATGAATTGCTGGGTTAATTGGATTGTGTTTAGAAAAAATACCTAAACGGTTCCTCTAACAGTTATGTATTCAAGACCGTGAGGAGCGGATTAGTACCAATGTGTTTCTCCAGATAACTCAATTTTAATTATATTTGTGCTTACAGCAGTGGACGCTGCTGACTAACACCATGTCCTCTTTGTTCTGGCTGTAGTGAAATTAAATTTGCGGGTTGGGTCGCCAACATTTCAGGGTGAGCTTTACACATCATTTACTCTTTTCACAGATATAGTTTCTATGAACCCAAGCTGTTGTCATGCATTCAGGGTTGCAAAATGTGAGCTTTCCTGTGTAGTATTTTTTTGTTGTATTGTGCCTTTTTGAGTGGTAGTATAGTACTGAAAAGTGAAATCCATGTGATTCTGATGAAATGCTCCTTGCCTGATAGGCCTGGTAAATGTTCAGCTGTTTCTAGTGCCCATCCTTGGCCATTCCTCCATTGTCAGGTATGCCTTGCTCTCCCTTCCCTCTCTCTTTTCAATTGTTTGCTAGCTCTTGGATAAAAGAAATCGATCTCTCTTAGTAATTGTGGCTTGTCGTTTGCTCATTAGCATTACTACTACTGATAATGGATGGATCAATAGTGTACATACTGATCAGGGGAGATGAATGCACATCTATCGCATTGTGAAATTGTATAAGTTAGATGTTCTTCAGCTATTAGCCACTATCATTGGATGCTATTGTTGTCATTATTTTATGTGTGAACATGGAAGGTTTACTATTTATGCCTTTTCATGCATTTAAAATGGAAAATACAATCCTCTTTTAGGATAGGGAAAATTTCCCATTGCTATCTGTTGGAAGTAAATTTAGATGTATGTTGGTGGGTGCAGGTTAAAGACAGGAAATTTGATCTGACTTTGTTTGAGACACTTGATTCTGTGAAGACTCCTTATGAAACAGATGCAGATATGGTAGCTTCAATTATTTGCACTTTGATCTGCAGTGCGCTGAAAAAACAAGATGATCTATGTTTTAATCAATGTCGTTATATATTATATCTCAAGAAATGTTGTTAGTATCAATTTGACAATTTGACTGATGGTCTTTGTAGAGTTTCTAGGACCAAAGTTCATATATCCTGGAGTGGTTCAAGGTCAATAGAAATTCAAAGTTTGTGGCCTGCTTTGTTTAGTCAATATGCTCCTGAGTTTCAGTCAATATGCTTGTATTCTGTATTTGTTAGCCTCAAAATGATATGCTAGCATCTGGGTTGCATTTCGATTTGTTGTATCTTAAATTTTTAGTGAATATATGATTATGTGTTGGTCTATTGTGAGTTTGATTGATTACTCCGTTTGATTGAATACAATTCTATTTTATTGGGTACTTGATTGGGCGTGTAACGCGCGCCATCTGTTCTAGTGATATATGATGGGCCAGTGGCCGTGTAGGTGGGCGTGGTGTCATGATTAGTATACTGCAATTCTTAAGGATAATAGCATCAACAACCACATAGATACTCTATAGTACACGGACTACGCAAATGTGTTCCCCGGTTGCCCCTCGTATTTTGCCATTTTCGTTTGGCTTATCAGCCAACCAGTCAGTAGTACCTTTTTCTCTCAGAACCAATCAGCATTAGCCACAGGTCAAACGAACAGACTTTTTATCTTTGCAACTGCACTACGCTGACGCGTCGCAGACATGTATCTATTACATTCGCTATGGAACAAGAAACTTGTCCAAAATGTTAGGATGACTAAACATTGTTTAATTATGATCTAATTAGATTCAATAACTTTATCTCTAGAATTTATTCAAGATTATGAAATAGATTTAATCTTTAATCTACATTTGATATTTTTAATTCGCATTGTAACATCCGACGATCAAATTTGTGAATTTTTCAAAGCATCGATCATGGCTGTGGAAGTGGAATCTCGAAGCATAGACTTTTGACTTGACGCGTGAGTCCAGCTTGACCAGCAGACCTGCAGACGGAAATCGCGAATCCCCGGTCTGAACGAGGGCTTGTCGTCCGTATTGACGTGGACGGGAACGACGAGGGAGTACGGAGTACACTACTCCGTGCAAGAAAATGCCAACGATTATTCCTAGCTAGTACTACTACGAAATGTCTACAGTTAGCTACAGACTTGGAGGTTTTTTTAAAAAATATTTTTTAGCTACATATTGCTCCGATTACAGTATGTATGTCGTCATTTCGTGTCCCCCACTCCACGTGGGCCTGTTTGGCAGGGCTCCGGCTCCTCCAAAAACGGCTCCGGCTCTGACTCCTCCGGTGGAGCGGCTTTTCTGATGGAGCTGGAGCCGTTTTGGAAAACGTTTGGCAAAACGGCTCCACCTGCTGGATTGAGGTGTAAAATGTCTAAATTACCCTTTCCTTTGTTCTTTTTTTTTCTTTTCTTTATTTTCCTTTTTATTCTCCTTTTCTTTTCCTCTCACATTTTCCCCTCATCTCCTTATCCGCTCTCACCCTCACGCGCTCGCACCGCCCGAGCTCTCGGCGCCTCCGCCTCCGCCCCGCCGGCGCCCCACCTCCGCCCGCCGGTGCCCCACCGCGCCCCGCCTCCGCCCGTCGCGCTCCGCCCCGCCTCCGCCCAGCCGCGCCTCTGCCTCCGCCCGTCGCGCGCCGCCGCGCCTCCGCCCCGCCGCGCCTCCGCCCATCGCGCCCCGGCCCGCCTGCCTCCGCCCAGCCGCGCCCCGGCCCGCCCGCCTCCGCCCCGCCGCGCCTCAGCCTCCGCCCGTCGCGCCCCAGCCCGCCCGCCTCCGCCTCGCACCGTCGGGGGCAATGCACTAAAGGGGAGGCGGAGCCGGATGAAGCCACATTTTCGTGGCTCCGCCTCCCCAGTGGAAGCCCCTTGCGGCTCCACCACCGGCTTCACCACCGGAGCCGCCGTGCTCCAGACCGTTTGGCAGGGCTCCGCGTGGAGCCGGAGCCGGAACTCCTTTTGGAGCCCTGCCAAACAGGGTCATAGTACTATGCAATCTACCCGCCGAACAACATCTTCATTTCCCCTCTCATTCCCATCCTGCTACCTGGAGTTCAGGGTAATCATGACTCTGACCAAAACTAACGTCCAACACTCCACTGTATCCTCAATCACATTCCTATGTGTGTAACTTAATTTGCCTCCAGATTGATCAGCCATTGAGTTTCCGCGGATAGCTACGAGGCACACCAGCAGATCGCTGCATCATTTTGCCTACTGGCTGTTCCACCCGCAACAATGGAACTCGAATGCACCGTCGATCTCCACCACCGATCGGGCTTCACCAACTATGAGCCTGTTCACCTGGCCGTTTCTCGGCTTATTTCAGGTTATCTCCTCTCACATAACATTATTCAATCTATCAGTCGAACATTATTCATCGTACCAGCCGAACAGCCTGAAGGGATACGGGGGGGCTACGCTAGCACAAACAAAATTTTCCCCGCAAAACAGGAACTGCTGCTGTCAGAGATCACGGGATTACCACTAGACGCGCAGTTGCAGCGGAACCGTCTCGATGAAGACGAACGCGTCGAGGTAGCAGGCAGTGCAGTTGCTCACGTCCACCTTGTCCTTCACGTCCGGTTCGTCCTTGTGCTCCAAACGTAGCACCTCCAAGGTATCCACACGTACGGGGAAGGAACGCCGATCGTAGATGTACTAGCATCTCACGAACGATCACGAACTGGAGAATATATAGATGGAGGAGGGGCTGCAGGAATCACTATTCACCCACGGTACTGTTCACCGCGTGGTTACTGTAGCGTCGCGGCTACTGTAGCAACGATTAGGGTTTTCCCTTCTCCCCACCTTTGTATATATAGAGGTAACTGATGGGCCTTTCAACCTTTGCGGCCCATTAAGACTCTAGTACCCTAATTGATCAAATCCATCAAGCCCATTAGTGAATCCAATCCAATTGACTCTAGAGTATATATCCAACAGTCTCCCACTTGCACTAGAGACAATCACATACGTAAGCTTTCTAATGTTCCAAACCCCTTAAGTGTGTGACCCTATAGGTTCACGCACACATAGACATGGCCCGAGTACTCCTACTCGACCAATAGTTGATAGCGGCCTCTAGCAAGACGTGTCAACTCCTATGCATACGTAAAGATTTTATCAGACGAACCACACATCGTTTCATACATGCTATTCCCTTTGCCTCACGATATTTGGTCTAGCTCCAAGCTGACCTCTCTTTCTCGATACCGTGATTCGGATCTTTTAAAAGAGGTTAACTCTTAACCCAGCACGGCCATGCATTTCTTGATCCAGTCACTCGAGGGGCCCAGAGATATCTCTCTCAAGTAGAGAGGGGCAAATTCCATCTTGATTGACCATGCCTCACAGCATGCTTCCTGACAAACCCGAAAGCCACCTTTATAACTACCCAGTTACGGAGTAGCGGTTGATAGTCCCTAAGTAGGTCAATTCACATCTTGAGTACATGCGACAATCTCAAGTCTAAGGACATAGCGTATGCGTTGTGTAAACAGAGAACTATATAACAAAGTCTCAAATTGGGTCAGTCCAGCCCCATGTCATACATGTGCCCACATTATTAGTTATACATCTCCATGTTCATGACTTGTGAAACATAGTCATCAACTAATACATGTGCTAGTCATTAACTCATACTAGGGACAACTTTTGAATAACCATACAAGTAAAAGAGTTTCACAAACAATTCACATAATTGCCAATCAAATACAAGTTGTCTTTCATGGATATTCAAATAAAAGAACAAAGTGTCATGGATATAATGAAATATAATCATCTCTATGATTCCTTATAAGACATATTTCTAACACTCTTCCACGTGCACTTGAGCTAATCTAGAATGTATCTAATACCCATAGCTCTCACGTGCGCCTCATGCTTAGGCTGTGGAAGGGGTTTTGTCAAAGGATCTGCAACATTCAAATCCGTGTGTACTTTGCATATCTTGATATCACCTCGTCTAACGATCTCTCGTATCAGATGAAATTTCCGCAGTACATGTTTATTCTTTTGGTGGTTCCTTGGCTCCTTCGCTTGCGCAATAGCCCAATTGTTGTCACAATAAAGATCCAATGGGCTAGAGACACTCGGAAACACACCAAGTTCAGAAAGGAACTTCCTTATCCAAACACCCTCCTTTGCAGCTTCCGAAGCCGCGATGTACTCGGCTTCTGTTGTAGAATCAGCCACTGTCTCCTGCTTGGAACTCTTCCAGCTCACAGCTCCACCGTTTATCATAAATACGTATCCTGATTGCGACTTTGAATCGTCTTGGTCAGTTTGGAAACTAGCATCGGTGTAACCCGTTACAACGAGCTCCTCCTCACCACCATAGACTAGGAACATGCCTTTAGTCCTTCTTAAGTACTTAAAAACATTTTTAACCGCTGTCCAGTGACCCTCACCTGGATCAGATTGGTATCTGCTTGTAACACTGTGTGCATACGAAATATCTGGACGTGTACATATCATTGCATACATAATAGATCCGATGGCCGAAGCATACGGTATTCTACTCATGCGTTCCCGCTCATCAGTTGTCGAAAGACACTGAGTCTTGCTAAGATGTATGCCATGTGACATAGGCAAGAACCCTTTCTTCGCCTCTTCCATGTTGAACCTTTTCAACACTTTATCAATGTAAGTGTCTTGGCTTAATCCTATAAGCCTTTTTGATCTATCTCTATAGATTTTGATGCCCAAAATGTATGCCGCCTCACCTAAGTCCTTCATCGAAAAACTATTTTTCAATGAGGTCTTAGCGGCCTCAAGCATAGGAATGTCATTTCCAATCAGCAATATGTCATCCACATACCAGATTAGAAATACTACAGAGCTCCCGCTTGCCTTCTTGTAAACACAAGGCTCTTCTTCACTCTGAATGAAGCCAAACCCTTTGACCACTTCATCAAAGCGAAGGTTCCAACTCCGAGATGCCTGCTTCAATCCATAAATGGACTTTTGAAGTTTGCACACCTTTCTAGCATTGGTTGGATCAACAAATCCCTCGGGTTGTGTCATATACACATCCTCAGTCAGATTTCCATTTAGGAAAGCTATTTTGACATCCATCTACCATATCTCATAATCGAAATATGCAGCTATAGCTAGAATGATCCGAATAGATTTAAGCATCGCTACGGGTGAGAATGTCTCGTCGTAGTCTACTCCTTGAACTTGTCGAAAACCTTTTGCAACAAGTCGAGCTTTATGGATGTGAACATTTCCATCCATGTCTCTCTTCTTCTTATAGATCCATTTGCACTCTATGGGTTTAACACCATCTGGCGGGTCAACCAAGTTCCAAACTTGATTGTCATCCATGGAATCTATTTCGGATCTCATGGCACTTTGCCATTTCTCAGAATCTGGGTCCATCATTGCTTCCGCATATGTCATAGGTTCATCATTGTCTAACAACAATATGTCGCGCTCTCCCGTGATCATGAGATTGAGCTTATCAGTTGCGCGACGTGCCCTTTCAGACCTTCGTGGTTGTGGTGGTGCTTCTCTTGCCACGGGCATCTCAACTCGTTCAGCTACATTAGCATCACTTATGAGATCTTGGCCAAGCGGCTCATCTTGAACTTCTTCAAGATACACCTTCTGTCTACATTTTTCTCTTTTAAGAAACTCTTTCTCTAAGAAAACACCGTTCCGGGCGACAAACACTTTGCCTTCTGACCGGTTATAGAAATAATATCCCAAGGTTTCCTTTGGATATCACACGAATATGCACTTGTCCGATTTAGGTGTTAATTTATCTGATTGAAGTTTCTTCACATAAACCTCACAACCCCAAATTTTCAGAAAAGACAAACTGGGAGTCTTACCAGTCCACATCTCATATGGTGTCTTAACTACGGACTTAGAAGGTACCCTATTTAAAGTGAAAGCTGCGGTTTCTAGAGCATAACCCCAAAATGATAATGGTAGGTCCGACTGGCTCATCATTGATCGGACCATGTCCAACAAGGTTCGATTACGTCGCTCGGATACACCATTTCTTTGAGGTGTTCCAGGTGGCGTAAGTTGTGGAACAATTCCGCAACTCTTTAGATGACTGCTAAACTCGTGGCTCAAATACTCACCTCCACGATCAGATCGCAAGGTCTTGATTTTCTACTTCACTCTGAAATTCTTTGAACTTTTCAAAAGTTTCAGACTTGTACTTCATTAAATAGACATAACCATATCTACTTAAATCATCAGTGAACGTTATGAAGTATTGGTATCCACCTCTAGCTGTCGTACTCATTGGTCCGCACACATCCGTATGTATGAGTTCCAGTAAGTCTGAGGCTCTCTCAGGAAAACCTGAGAAAGGCATCTTGGTCATCTTGCCTAGCAAACAAGCTTCACATGTCTCGTAGGATTCAAAATCAAACGAAGTTAAAAGTCCATCGTTATGGAGCTTCTTCATGCGCTTTTCACTGATGTGACCCAAACGACAACGCCATATGTAGGTAGGACTCAAATCATTAGGTCGAGACCTTTTAGCACTTATGTTACAGATAGGTGAATCATCAAGATTTAAAACAAATAAGCCATTCACAATGGATGCACAAGCCACAAACATATTATCCTTAGAGATCACACAACCATTGTTTTCACTCGCAAATGAATAACCATCCTTCATCAAACATGAAGGGGATAAAATGTTTCGACTCAAACTAGGAACAAAATAACAATTATTCAACTCCATAATAAATCCTGATGGGAGGTGGAGTTGCATCATCCCAACGGTCAACGCAGCAACTCTTGCATTATTGCCCACGCGGAAATCAAATTCTCCTCTTTCAACGCTTCTACTTCTTATCATTCCCTGTGTCGAATTGCAAATGTGAGCAACCGATCCGGTATCAAATACCCAAGAATTAATAACAGTATCAACGAGGAAAATATGATCTGTAACGTAAACATGAAGTGTACCTGAAGTGGAAGTACCCTTACTTCCCTTGTTCTTCAAAGAAGCTAGGTACAGCTTGTAGTTTCTTTTCCAATGACCAATTTCCTTACAATGAAAACACTCAGCATTGGCAGCTGGACTAGCCTTGGGTGCCTGGTTTGGCATGAGGATCTTATCCTTGGCCTTGCCTTTCTTCTTCCAAGATTTGCCCTTCCTTTTAAAGGTCGACTTATTTTGGATTGCCATCACATGACTGCTGCCAGCGCCTTTTTTGATGTCACTCTCTGCTGTCTTTAGCATACCACATAGTTCATTCAAGCCCTTCTCCGCCCCATGCATATGGTAGTTTGAGATGAAGTTCCCATAGCTAGGCGGAAGAGACGTGAGAATGAAGTCAGTGGACAACTCCTTGCCCAGTGGGAAGCCTAGCTTCTCCAACCTCTGAACGTAACCAACCATTTTGATTACATGTGGTCCTACTGGCGCGCCTTCTGCCAATTTGCACTCCACAAAGGCTTTAGAGACATTGAACCTTTCAGTCCTAGCCTGTGTGGCGAACATATCATTGAGTGCCACGACCATATCGTGCACATGAACTGACTCAAACTGCATTTGCAAGTCAGGTTCCATACACGCAAGCATAAGGCAGCCCACTTCAAGATCGACATCCCATGCCTTCTTGTAAGCGTTCTTTTCAGCGAGTGTTGCATTTTCATCAGGCTCCTCTGGTAAAGGGGTGTCTAGAACCTCTTCCTTTTTCTCAGCCTTGAGAATAATTCTAAGGTTACGGATCCAATCCGTATAGTTCGTTCCATTCAACTTGTCCTTCTCAAGGATTGTACGCAAAGAAAATTCCTTACTAGGTGCCATCTACAACAAAATAATAAATGCAAAATACTAAGACAAAATATCCATGACTGAGTAAAATAAAAGAATTTACTCCCACTAAAATCAATATCTCCACATTGATACTTAGTGATTCAGAATCCACAACTAACAAGTCTACTAGTGAGCTTTTGCGTCACCGCTAGTAAACAAGGTAGATCGGTAAGCAACTCTTTGCTAATCATATCACATATGACTCCTGTTGTTGGGTGACATCTCTATGTCTAGGCTCCCAACCTTTATGCCCCAAAGTCCTTAACCGTTAAGATGACTTTGATAAGCAAACCAACACTTATGCGTGTAAGTATCCGATACAAACCCGTCTAGTCAAGGAAAACTAGTGGCACCCTAATTTCATAGACCCACCACTAATTGTACGAGATGTGGGACGGTGGCAAGTGTTGGGAGGGCATGTTAACTTAAAATTCCAAAGGGATCGTTCTACTCGTAACATCACACGCAAGAAAAATAACATTGTCGCATGTAAAAGTAGAACGGTAAGAACGACATTCACACAGTTGTAACACGGTATGACCTATTGTCACATGGTGATCTCCATCTCCATTGACCTGTACATCATGTTGATCTCCATCTCCATGATCTGTGTGTGCCATCCTCCATGTGATGAGTCCTCCAAGAACTATCTAACGCGTGCTAGTAATGAAAGTTACACAATCGCGTATTAGATCATCACAAATTGGTACGCAGACCATTACATTAATTTTGACAATACATGTGGCTCCAGCCGTATTGCCGTACGCGTGACACGCAGGTCACGAAAAAATTACACACATGCATCACGTACACATAGGCCATACCGATCACAAAAACTGCAAAACAGATTATCGCAATTCCGACGTCCAAACTTAAAATGCCCGAAAACCCATCTTGCAAGCCGAATTTGGCAAAACTAATTTCGCCGAGACCAGCAAAGCTGGTTTATCACATGTGTAAAATTTTCTGTAGATCAATTTTCGTATAGAAAACGTCTTCATCCGAGTTAACCACGAAAAGTTATGACTGTTTTACCGAACAGCATGTTTTCTGGTTTTCCCGGGCCGGTAGCAGATCCAATCTGCCGCCGCCACGCATCCCATGCGCCTGGCACTTGACCTAGCTTCGATTCGATCAATCCAATTGATCTCCTTCTCGTTGTGACTGGGTTTACGTGTATCACTTAACTCCGATGGCGGAATTCCGGCCGGTAGGAGTAATTCGTTACACGACCATCACGACAAGAACACGAAGCCGATCAAAACTTTGATCTACATCTGCATATCTCCATATGCACACATCCCGAATCTAAAACTTAGCAGCTACGGCTCTGGTACCACTGAAGGGATACGGGGGGGCTACGCTAGCACAAACAAAATTTTCCCCGCAAAACAGGAACTGCTGCTGTCAGAGATCACGGGATTACCACTAGACGCGCAGTTGCAGCGGAACCGTCTCGATGAAGACGAACGCGTCGAGGTAGCAGGCAGTGCAGTTGCTCACGTCCACCTTGTCCTTCACGTCCGGTTCGTCCTTGTGCTCCAAACGTAGCACCTCCAAGATATCCACACGTACGGGGAAGGAACGCCGATCGTAGATGTACTAGCACCTCACGAACGATCACGAACTGGAGGATATATAGATGGAGGAGGGCTGCAGAAATCACTATTCACCCACGGTTACTGTTCACAGCGGGTTACTGTAGCAATGATTAGGGTTTTCCCTTCTCCCCACCTTTGTATATATAGATGTCACTGATGGGTCTTTCAACCTTTGCGGCCCATTAAGACTCTAGTACCCTAATAGATCAAATCCATCAAACCCATTAGTGAATCCAATCCAATTGGCTCTAGGGTATATATCCAACACAGCATGCATAGTCTAGCTACACTTCACAGTACTGTATCTCCTTAGATTGTTCTCAAGCTGAGTAGATACTTGATCGTGTTTGGTGACAGTAAAATTTTTTTTACTCTATCACCAAATACGATTATCATTGTATATATTTTAAACATGTCATAATTATTTTTATATTTTCATAAAATTTTTGAAAAAGCTGAATAGCCAAAGGCAACAGATGAAAAGTAAAAAAAAAGTAAAGAAACAAGGCAGGCGAGGATTGCAACACACGGCTCCTCCGGTGTCCTACTGGGCTAGGTCGTGTTTGGTTGACTGAAAAAAAAATTTCATGAAAAAGGAATCTTGCATGCATGGAGTACCAAATGAAGTTTATTTGCAAAACCTTTTCACATATGAGTGCAACTTTGCGCGCCAAATCTAATGAGCATAATTAATTAGTGATTTGCTACAGTAATGCTACAGTAATCAGTGCCACTGAGGGAGGTAGCATTGAGGAAGGTCCTGGAACAAAGAAACATAAGTGCCCGATCTGCCACCAGTTAGGGCACCATTGTTACACATGTACGAATGGCAATCCAGATGGCATAGCTGCACATGAGGCTGAGAGGTAGACTTTCTAGACATATATACACAATGACAACACTTCATGTTTACCTATGCAAAATAACAATTTTTCATACTTCATTTCAGGGGTCCACCAAAGAAAAGGCAGAAGAAAGCATCTTCCAGTAACACAGTGACTAGCATTGTTGCGGCCACGACTGGATCAGGCATGGTATTTCCATACAATGAGGCGGTGGCCAATGCTACACATAAGCCAAAGAGAGTGAAAAAAGGTGCAAAAAAGGGGCCACCACCAACAATAAGTACTAGCAGGTTGTTCTTTCACTTGTCCAACCTACAACCTCACTGATCTTCCAAGGAGGGCTCCTGTTGAAGTGGACAACCCATCCCGCCCAGCTTCTAATACCAGAAGTAAGAAGAAACTCCAGCTTGAATAAATTATGTGGAGGAACTACTACTTTTGATGTAATTTGAGACATGTATGGTTTGGTGTGATGAAAACTAGTGAACTAGTACTTTTTATGTGTGGACTAAGTGAAACAGTACTTTCTGTGTGTGGAGGAACTTATTTGCTTAAATGTTGGTGATATGAACTATTTGCTATGCAATGGTCATTTCCTTATTTTTTTTCATGTGATATGTACTTGTCCCATTGTATGTAATGGTCATGCACCTGTTTTTTTTTTAAAAAATATATGTCTGATTTTTTCCTTATTTTTTGCAACCTTTCCCTATTTTTTACACATTTTCCCAAATTTTTTACACAATTTTCTCGATTTTCCCAGATTTTTAATCATTTTCTGTAATTTATTTCCATTTTCTGATTTTTTTAAAAAAAATCCATTTTTTCTGTTTATTACGCTTTTTTAAAATTATTTTTATTTTTTCCTGATTTTTAAACCTTTATTCAAATTTTCCCTCTTTTCTGATTTTTTTAAACACATTATTGTCAGAAGGGCAAAGTTGTCTTTACACACCATCTAACAGCTCCGTTACCTCTCCATCCATCCAAAATGGCATGTGGGTAAACAAAAGTTTAGTGCATGACACACAGGTGCTTACGAAACTTTTTGTGGCATGAGCGTAACCACCATCTTTTTTAATAGCATGTGTGTGAATCACTCTTGAGAATGCCCTGACAAGAGATGCCTGCAGATTGCCATGCCATCCAACAAGCGACCTAGCTGTAACTGCAAAAGTCAGCTATGTTGGGAGACGTCGATCCAACCCTTGCTCAACTGTTTCCAGATGCTAAGCAAGTAGCTGCTACTCCTACCTCGTAAGGTTCTGCACGACTGCACCAGAGATGTATGGAGCCGATGGCACACGGGCCCCATTTGTCAGCGACTCACCAGACCCCAACTCGTGTACCGTGGGTGCCAGAGGAAAACCGGTGCCGCAGACCTCGGCACGATGTCTTTCTTGGCGTCGTCGCCTTCGCCTCCGACCCTTGCGCGCTAAGCTTTTGCGGAACGCGGCGCATTATGTCCTCCAACGACCAGGTCACGTACCGGAAACTGTTATCCCAATTCCCAATACGGGTACGAAAAGGCATGCTGGCATGGTTCAGGAAGAGTAAGGCCTCTTCATTTTCAATCTAGTACCAGTAGAAGTTCATTTGAACCCCATCTTGGATGCTACCCAAGTGAGACATCCAATCTCCTGAACGGCCAACTCAGTCACCGGGGCATCATCCTCTGTCGTGGACTCCTGAACAGAACAATAAATGAACAGAAGGATCACATTTTGGACTGAAGTATCAGAATGAGAGTAAGAGGTCTGAACAGCAAATTGGGCCAACTCAGGCTCCGGAGCAGCCTCTGTCCTGGATGAGGGAGTAGGCATAGACGTAGCAAGCAAAGCCTTCTCTGTAGCCTCGAGCCTCTTTCCAGAACGAGAGAGTAACTGTCTTAGGCGCAGACATTTCTGACAAAGCCTTCTCCACAAACTCAAACTTCTTCTCAAACTTTCTTCTAGTGGCTTCTGAGGTTTTCTCAAGATTTTGAAGGTTAATTTCAACTTTGTACACGGTAGAAGGGATAACAATCAAGGATCAATACATTTACTTTGATGTTTACTTTATTTCAATTTAGTAATTTTATTAAGAATAAACATCTTAAACCTCTAATATATAACACTACACCATAAAATACATTTATTTTATTTCAAATATAATTATTTCATCAATCCTTATACAATTGATCCTATTCAGTTTGAATTAATCTATGTGTCTCTCTATCAGTGAACACTATTGATCACTAATATAAATTTAGCTCCTAACATTCATCCATTTATGCACGCACACGATATACTTCAAAGAACACACGGTTTCTAACTTATTCATGTTTAATTCACTAGCATATATGTACTTCATGGTGAGTATCAAAATTAGATGGTGTATCGTGTGATTGAGAATCTTCTTCACTTAATCAAACTATGTGAATGTATGTTTCAACTATTATTACACAATCCCAATTTATGCTGTCATACTATCATGGTTTTGAACTTAAAAGATTTCATATTATATGAAGATATAATAATAGAACAATCTACAATGTAGTCTTATTATAGTTTTAAAATATCAAGGCTTCTTTAAATTATTAAATTGAAAAAATGTTTAAATAAATTTATTCCACAGTCGCAAGCTTTCCTAAGCGAGAGATGGATAATATATAGCTTCCATTGAAATTATATATTTCAAAATATGTAGCACTTGGATTTCTACATGTTAGTAAAATGAGACCTTAAAAATATGTAGTTTAAATGCTATTTTATTAAGATGCTCTCAAGTTTATAACCATTTAACGAGAACCCTAAGTGCGATATAAGGATAATACATAAGCTACTTTGAAATTAAAATTTTTAAAATATGTATCACTTGAATTTCTACATGTTAGTAAAATGAGACTTTAAACCTTTTACTTGAAAATGCATCTAGGCCCTTAAGTGGATTTTGGTGAATTGAGTAAGAAAACAATTAAAGGACTAACTTGTTTGTCTAAGAATGTGAGCAAAGTTTTATTTAAATATTCATGAGTTGACATTGTCATATATTTGAGGATGAATATTAGATGGCTCACATTGGAGAAGGCATGCAAGTGTGTGATCCTATAATGAAAAGTGATAAATGCCGAGCATCGAAAAAAGATAAATATTGGAGATATTTTACAAGGATTAATTCAATGTCTCCGATGATAGTGGTAGCTTGATTAAAAATCAAATGAATCATAAAAGAGAAATTGGTAATTCTTTCTAAAAATAAATTCAAGGCTTCATGTGGTGATTGCAAAAGGATATAAGGATGAGTATATATTTGATGATCCTCAATTGGAAGTTTGCATATTTGTTGTCAATGAAGAACAAACATTTGAAGTGGTTTTTAAAATGAAGATTAATTGTTCATGAAGCAAAGCCAAACTCAACGTGGCTTGGGTAAGTGATGAAGAGATCAACCGAGATGACTAGGGCGAGGTACTAAGCATCTGAGGTGTTTGCTAAGGTGAAGTAACTAGTATCTGTGAAGTCTCGAATAATCATACTCATGCCTTAACCGAGGGAAGCAATGCAACTCGTCTATGTGTTATGGTTGGCAAATATGGAGTGACTTAAGGATTTAAGTGTGCACTCTTATGGCAATTGAAAAAATCCTAAGTCATTAGGAGTATGGATGTGCTCAAGACAATGACTATGTTGGAAGCCCTCAAGTTGGAATTGATCAAGTATGACAAAATTGAAGATTTAAAAGCTCAAGAGGTTGACTCAGTTTTTACATTTATTCTTGAGTATAGGAATGTTGTACTATCAAGAGGGATGCAACATTACCTTTATGACAAATATCAAAAGTGCTCATTAGTTGACCTATGTGAGAAATAGTCTTGAGAGAGTCCCTGAGTGATCTAACAAACCTTTAACCCAACATCAGCCACTTCATCTCGTCGTGAAGTGTTTGCCATCTCTTAAAAGGTTTTTGGGCTTTCTCTGCCTAGGGCGGTCTAACCACCCAGGCAGCCAACGGCTAGTTTTTCAAACTGGCTGGTGGAAAACGGTCCAATCGTGATGACCAGGCGGTCTAACCGCCCTAGCTTGTTTTCTAACGGCTAGTTTTCCTTGAGTGGGGTATAAATACCCCAAGAGCTCCACTTGTTGGGGCTGCTGGTTCTAGGGTTGCTGGTGTACTTCCCTGCTATTTTTGCTAAGCCAAAGTCAAAGAAACTCTCCCCAACCCTCTTTGTGAGTTTTGTGATGCAAGCCATATATTTGTGTTGGGTTGAGAGAGTGAGCTCGTGAGAGTCTTTGTGAGCCGAGCAAGAGCCTTTCATAGCTCGAGCACTTGTGATTCACGTCGAAAATCCTTTGAAGCATTTGTTACTCTTGGAGGTTCGCCTCCTAAACGGCTAGACGTGGTGAGCAGCGACAAGTTTGTGAGGGCTGTGATCTTGCCTCTTCGTGGAAAAGATCGCCTTAGTGGAAAAGAGAAAAGTGGTTGAAAGAGACCCGTCTTGTTGTGGGAAAGATCTCTTACAAGCTCCTCAACGGAGACGTGGCCTTTCCTAAGTGGGAGGTGAACTTCTGGAAACAAATCTCCCTATCTCCTTTGTGGTTTGCCTCGCTAGTTGATTTCTAGCATATTTACTTTGCTTCCGCTCGATCTACTTGGGTGTGCTTGTCTTTGTGTGCAGGGATCATCACCCTGCTTGTGAACATCACTTGGAGCCACTCAATAACTTTGGTCGTACTAGAAGTCAAGAGAAGTTTGAGTTGTGTTTTTGCTGGTTCACTGCGTGGAGGTGAAAGGATCTTGTGATGCCTAGAGGGGGTGAATAGGATCACTTTAAATTTCTGCAAAAACTGAGCAGCGGATCAGGGGCCGGATGACTCGACACTTTGGGCCGGATGAACCGGAGGGGTCCGGGTCACCCTGACAGTTAGGCCGGATCAACCAGCACGCGACGATAGAGTACAATAAGCTATAGAAAACTTGAATTTGCAGAAAGTATAAGAATCAAAACTTGAGGATATGAACTAGTCACCACCTGCAACCAACGATTTCATAAGCAACAACACAAATAGAGAGATCGATCTAAAACTAGCTTCTAGGGTTAGAGAAAGGGGATGAACTCAAACAAGCAAGAGACAAGCGAATTAATCCGAAGTTCACTCCCACAAACGAAGCTACGTCTCCATTGAGGTACCCACTAAGGGTGGGCTATCACAAAGAGCCACTTGCCTCACCCAATCCCCACAAAGGAAGATTGGTGCTCACTAAGAGAAATTCACAAAGGATGGGTAATACAAACGTTCCCGGGTGCTCCACACGGAGAGGGCACTCAACGGGCGACGCCTAACCGTCTAGAAGCAAGCTTCAAGAGTAACAAATGAGAATCAATCGATCTTGGCCGCCACAGGTGCTTCTTGAGATGAACAAGTGAAGAACTAGCTCAAGGGGCTCACACAAGCACCTCAAAACTCTCTCACACCCAAACCCTAGGAGGATCCTTGCTTGGAGTGGCTTGGAGAGGAGTTGGGAGAGAGGGAATGGAGCACAAGGAGGTGTTTCTTTCGTGGGAGGCAGCAGCTTGGAGAAGAAGAAGTGAAGGGGTATAAATACCCCCTCCTTCGAAATAGCCGTTAGGGTTGGCTGTGGGCAGGGCCACCGGCCAAAAGTGGCCGGGTCACCCGGCTCTCTCTAGAGTCGTCCCGGGTCACCCGGTCACCTGGGCTGGTTGACCCGGTTAACCTAGAACAGCTAGAAACAAGATATTTCAAGGGGTTTCAAGGATATTTCTAGGTGTTTTGTGTCTAGGTTAAGATGAAAGGTTCTCAAGATAAGCACTTGTAGCAAGCTTCGATTAACCGATCACGTCCCTCTTTCTAGTATGGTGTTTCCTAAACTCAAATTCAAACCGAAAATTAAATTTAAAGCGCCACCTTTTATATGAAACTGAGGGCCTTCCTTTGAATATGCTCATTTATTTCTTTTATTCCTGCACACACCTTAGTTGAACCATCAAATACCCAAATTATAATTGCCATTATCACCAAAATAATTAGGGGCCTAGATGCTCTTTCAATCTCCCCGTTTTTGGTGATTGATGACAACTATAATTTGAGCTCATAAGAGAGGAATAAAATACAAGAGTTGTGTCCAATTATTTAGATGAAAGCTCCCCCTAAATATGTGCTTTTTCAAATAGAATGGCCTCAAATGCCAATAGCACAATATTAGAGTGGGCTCCCCCTAAATTTTTGCATACAACACATGGTGCATAAGTGTGATAAACAATAAGCCGTGATGCATATGACAAGATAAATCACAACAATAAAGTGAGAAACAACAAGTCATCAACCAACATATGCATCACACACAATAATTAAGGTTCTTATATCACACTAGCATAAGTAGAGTACCACAAATAAGTCTTGCAAATAAAAGTTCTCACTTGGCACACAACCATCCATCACACCAACACATAGTTCATTACATGTCCACTAGACAATTACATGAATAGCGAGATAAAAGATATATTTGGAGTGAACAAGCACCAAAAAGGGAACTACTCATCGTTGTCGTCCTCTTCCTCATCATCATCACACTCACCACCATAATCTTCTTCTTCCTCATCATCCGCTGGGAGAAGGAGGATCAAAGACTCGAAGTTCATGAACTGGAGAGTGTGGGAGATTGAGCCTAGCAGCCATGTCCTTTTGGTTCTTCTCTTGCCTATGGAGCTCTTGTGCCAACCATTTCCTATCAGCCTCACACTCTCTAGCATTTTGGCGATGCATGTTAAAGCAAGCAAAGATCCCTTTGGCAATAAAATTCAGTTTTCATTTCTTGCTCCGAGGGACCCCATGAGAGTGAGATGCACCTTCCATTGGAAGGGGGTCAAAGGAGCGCCTTGGTGGTTGAGCACGGGCTTGAGAGGATGAAGCACCCGCATCACCGGGTCTCTCAATGGGATAAAAGCCCGGATAATCTCCCTTAGGATCAACACCAGTCTGATGGCTGCCAAGTCTGAAGGTTTGAATGAGCTTGCCTTTACTAGTCTTATACTTCTCATGAGGGGTGTCTGTCTTGAGATCAAGTTGGGTTGCATGCTTGACCAACATAAAGATGTAAGGTGCATAGTGACAACCACTAGAGGAGGTGTAGGAGCATATGATGATCTCATTCCAAAGGAAATGACAAGCATTGAATTGAGGTTGACCGGGAGCCATTTGATATAGCAAGTTTCTAGCTCTATGTGAGATGTTATCGGAATCACCACCTCTACGAGTGAGAGTGTACCTAAAGAGAAGGTTGACCATCTTGTAGTAAGGAGTGAGTCCACTTGTATGACCATATTTGATGTTGCCATAAGCTCTATCATACATAAACTTCATCTTTGTCACCTCTAACTCATCTCCACTATGAAGGCAGACAAGATCATTTGTGAATTGATTTGCAGTGGTAGCACCTCTAAGCTTGAAAAGCATGGCAAATTCACTTAGAGTGACTGAGAATCTCTTACCCCCAAGAGTGAAATGCATGGTGTTCTCATCATTGTCAACATAGAGAGTGGCATAGAATTGTGCCACCACTTCCTCGGACCAATCACAAGACAAACCCATAAGATAGGAGATGCCCATAAACATGCAACGATCATGCACAATTTGCATAACCTCTAGAAGAGGAGGAGGTAGATCAAACAAGAACTGCCAGTCAATCCACTTCATCTCTGTAGTGATGCGTCCCTTTGGTAGGATGGTGGACTCATACCAATCCGCTTGATGAGCAAGCCAAAACCGATCATCACTGAGAAAAGACCTTTGGAGCACCCTTTGGGTCTTGAAAACGAAGTGGTCTCACATCGGTTCCACTCTTCATGTAGTCCACCAAGGGAGGATCACGCCTAGTGCGCTCTGGAGGATGAACTGGAATAACCACTTGCACATAGGGAGATAGATCAATATCCGCATCATAGCGATCCCCAACATCACTGGTACTCACCCTTTTTGTTCTTGCACCAATGGAGGTGGTTCTCTTCTTGAGGACGGGGTTGCCTTCTTGTCCACGACCACGGCCTTGTGCACGAGCGGGAGGAGCTTGAGGCTTGGACCTCTTGGCATGAACATGAATACGATACTCCTCGTCTGATGCACGGGATTCTTCTTCCTCACTTGAGGAATCATTCGATCGAATCTCCTTGCCTCGAGTGTCTCCCTTCTCTCTACCCATCTGTAGATACATAAAATGCGATATGAATTAAGATAGGTAAAAAGGATAGATGGAAACAAGAAAGAATGGGCCGTCCAGACTCTGGTCGGGTCGACCGGCCACAAGTGGCCGGGTGACCCGGTGGGTCGGGATGAACCCTAGAATCATGGCACGTGAGATATGTCCAAGGGAATGAAACAAGATCTAGGGGTTTGTTCCAGAGCCTAGATGGAAGCTATTGACCGAAGGAAATCATCTAGAATGGTCCACATTGAGAGATCAGAAATTCAAAGATTTGAATGGATTTTACCGTTGGATTCCCGCGAAGTTTCCGGAAGACCCGAAGAGGAGGGAGCTCTTCAAGAGGAGGCGAATCCAATGCCCCAAACACAGGCCAATCCTGTGGTGGAGCATGAAAATCACCTTGGGGCGACAAGAGGAGGCAGCGGCAGTTTGGAGTGGAAAGAAAAGGAGTTAGGGTTTCATACCCCGCCGGCCGCGGCCTTAAATACTCCTAGCGCCAGGTCCGGTTGACCCAGCCAGAAGTGGCTGGGCGACCCGACGGCATCTAGAGCCACGTCGGGTGACCCGGCTGGTTGCGCCGGTGGATCCGGCCAGATCAGACTTAGCCCAAAGAGATAGAGTGAGAGATGAGAGATTTTAAGATTTGAGATTTATAAGGATATAGCTAGTGGACATATAACAAACTCTTAACCACAAGTGACTAGCCACATTCAACAATCCATAACAATAGTCACTTGAGCTAAGGATCGATCTAAGGATCTTAAAATCCAAATTTTTTAAAAACTCACACAGAAATAGAAAATAAAACGTTTTCTCTCCTATCTAGACAACAATCAAGTATGTTCAACAAGTCAAACCAAGTTACGAGAATCCAAGATATTTAGCTCAGTTCTCAAAGCACAAAACCTTTGCTCATCTAGAGGCTTAGTGAAGATATCGGCAAGTTGCCTCTCGGTGCTCACATGACGTAGAGCAATATCTCTCTTAGCCTCATGATCCCTTAAGAAATGTTGTTGAATATCTATGTGCTTTGTTCTAGAGTGTTGCACCGGATTGTTTGCTAGCTTGATGGCACTCTCATTATCATACAAGAGTGGAATCTTACTAAACTCACAACTGTAATCACTCAACGTTTGCTTCATCCACAAGAGTTGTGCACAACAAGCACCGACCGCCACATACTCGGCTTCGGTTGTGGATAAAGCAACCGAATTTTGCTTCTTTAAGCTCCACCACACCAAAGACCTACCAAGAAATTAGCAAGTCCCGGTAGTACTCTTTCGATCTACCTTGCAACCGACATAGTCCGAATCGGAATAGCCAAGTAAATCAAAAGTAAAGCCCTTGGGATACCATAAGCCTAGGTTAGGAGTGTGTACCAAATATCTAATAATTCTCTTAATGGCCATTAGATGACATTCCTTAGGATTGGCTTGAAATCTTGCACACATGTACACACTAAGCATTATATCGGGCATAGATGCACAAAGGTAAAGGAGGGAGCCAATCATGGAACGAAATACCTTTTGGTCGACCGACTTCCCTTCTTCATTGAGATCAAGATGTCCATTCAATGCCATGGGAGTCTTGATGGGCTTGGACTTGGTCATGTCAAACCTCTTGAGCATATCCTTCACATACTTGGTTTGACACAAGAAAACCCCTTCCTTCAATTGCTTGATTTGAAAACCAAGGAAGAATTTCAATTCACCCATCATGGACATCTCAAACCTCTTGTTCATGATCCTACTAAACTCTTCACAAAATTTATCATTAGTAGAGCCAAAGATAATATCATCAACATAAATTTGACAAACAAAGATGTCTTTTCCATTTCTTTGAATGCAGAGAGTAGAATCGGCTTTGCCTATTTCAAAACCGTTCTTGAGAAGAAATCCTTAAGGCATTCATACCATGCTCTAGGAGCTTGCTTAAGCCCATAGAGCGCCTTATGGAGCTTGTACACATGGTTGGGGAAGTTTGGATCTTCAAAGCCCGGTGGTTGCTCAACATAAACTTCTTCTTGGAGAGGTCCATTCGAGAATGCACTCTTCACATCCATTTGATGAAGCTTGAAATCATGATGAGTAGCATAGGCCAAAAGGATACGAATTGACTCAAGCCTTGCTACCGGAGCATAAGTCTCTCCAAAGTCCAAGCCTTCAACTTGAGTGTAGCCTTTGCCTACGAGCCTTACCTTGTTCTTTGTGATGACACCAAATTCATCTTGCTTGTTCCTAAAAACCCATTTGGTGCCAATCACATTTTGCTTGGGTCTTGGCACCAACTCCTAAACTTCATTTCTGCTTGAGTTGTTCGACTCTTCCTCCATAGCAATAATCCAATCCGGGTCCTCAAGGGCTTGTTCCACACTAAGAGATTCCAAAGAGGAAACAAACGAGTAAAATGCACAAATTTGACAATCTTGAACGAGTGGTTACCCCTCTTTGGATACTCCCAAGGATGTTGTTGACGGGATGGTCCCGTTGAACCATTTGATATATCCTTGGGTGTGGTGCTTGAGATTGACGTTGAATGGGTCCATCATCATCATCTTCAACTTGTGGTGATTCTTCTTGAGCTTCACCACCTTGTTCTCCCCCTTGATCAAGGCCCCGTCCATGATCGTCACCATGAACTTGACCTTTGTCTTAAAGAACTTGGGAGCTAGGTGGTTCCACTCTTGTTGATGATGATGGTTCTTGATTGCTTGTGTCAACCGGAGTTTGAACTTGAACCTCACGAGGCATCACTTCACCGGTGTCCATTCTAAAGATGGATACACTTGGAGGCTCTTCATCATCTACAAGGTTTTCACTAACTTGCTCTCCTTGAGAGCCGTTGTATTCATCAAATTTCACGTCTACCGTGGTCTCAACACAAGGTGGTTTTGTTGAAAACACGATAGGCATGTTCGTTAGTTCCATAACCAATGAGAAAACCTTCATCAACCTTGAATGCAAACTTCGAGGCTTTGGGTTTCTTGTTAAGTATGAAACACTTACACCCAAAGACCCTAAAGTAATGCACACTAGGCTTCTTACCGGTGATGATCTTGTAGGGAGTCTTGTTCAAGTACTTGTGGAGGTAGAGACAGTTGGCGGCATGGCACACGGTGTTGATGGCTTCTGCCCAAAATGAGTCCGGAGTCTTGTACTCATCAAGCATTGTTCTTGCCGCTTCAATCAATGTGCGGTTCTTCCTCTCAACAATGCCATTTTGTTGAGAAGTATATGGAGCGGAGAGTTCATGCTTGATGCCTTCTTCATCAAGAAATTCTTCAATTTGAGTGTTCCTAAACTCCAAGCCGTTGTCACTTCTTATGTTCTTGACCTTGAGCTCAAACTCATTTTGAACATCTTCTTATGAACTTCTTGATTACTCCCTTTGCTTCACTTTTATCTTGCAAAAAGAATACTCAAGTGAAACGGGAAAAGTCATCAATAATTACTAGACCATATTTGTTACCACCGATGCTTATGTAGGCAATTGGTCCAAACAAATCCATGTGTAGTAGCTTCAACGGTCTTGATGATGATAGGATGTTCTTGGCGGGATGATGTGCTCCAACTTGCTTCCCGGCTTGACATGCGCTACACAACCTATCTTTCTCAAAAACAACATTTGTTAGTCCTAGGATGTGCTCGTCCTTTTGAAGTTTGGCCAAGTTCCTCATGCCAAGATGGGCTAGTTGGCGATACCATAGCCAACCCAAGTCGGATTTTGCCACTAAGCAAGCCTTAGGTTCCACTTTTACTTTTATAAAATCCACATAGTAAAGCTTCCCCCTTAGATGACCCGCAAAGACAATAGAGGAATCCTCCCTTCTAGAGACGGTCACACCCTCGTTGGTAAAGAGACAATTGTAGCCTTTCTCACAAAGTTGTGAAACCGACAACAAATTGTACCCTAAACCATGAACATGATAAACATCTTCAATTGAATTTGTTATTGAGATTGCAATTTTACCTAGACCAACAACATCTCCTTGACCATTATCTCCATAAATGATAGTCTCCGTAGGGTTGTCATAATGTTCAAGGGATGCAAATAAGCCTTCATCTCCGGTCATATGATTAGTGGCTCCACTATCAATTAACCAAGCGCTTTCACCGGAGGAGTAGGCCTACAAAACAAGTTTAAGCTTTTGGTTTAGGTACCCAAAAGGAGTTGGGTCCTTGGAGGTTAGAAGCATAAACTTTGGGAACCCACACACTCTTCCTCATGGCCTTCTAAGAGCCATGTGTGGTTCGAGGACCGGTGGATGGTCGCTTCCTGGTGTGATGAGTGATTGACAACATGGTGTGGACTGATTCTTGGCTAAGTATTGCAGGTGCATATTGCAGCTTGACTGGTGTTGGTGCAAGTGAAGAACAAGCGCGAAAGGTCGTTGTCGGTGAGGCCTCCAGGTGTGGAGAAGACAAGTAGGCTTGGTTTGAGGGACCCGGTGGCCAGTGGAGTCAAGTGCGGCCCGCATGGTGGCAAGAACGGCAAGATGAAGTCGTGGACGGTTTCTTGGTAGAGCCTCAAAACCAAGGTCGATCCGGGACTACGTGGGAGCCGAGTCATGAGTGGAGATTGGCGGAGGTTACACCGAGTTCGCGGGGTTTCCGGTGGTTCACCAGAAAACCACTGGATTCCTTGGTTAATCCACAAAGCCAAGACCGAAGAACCGAAGACGGAGGTGCAGCAGCATCGGACCGGTCTGACTGGTGAGGAGCACCAGTCTGACCGGTGTGCGACGACGCAGTCCGGAATCTTCGAAGCGGAGGACACACGTCGGGATCGCAAGGCTTGCGTCGAGGCTAAGCAAGTTTGCGGTCGCTGGGCATCCGTCCGATGGTGCGAAGACAAAGACTTCCAAATTCGCCCTTGAGGGGCATGTATCCCTAGTTATCTAGTAAGGGTAGTTTAGTCTTTCGGTTGCCTCCATATAACCCAAGTGGTGAGAGGATGGCAGCCATCTCTTGGAACCCTAGCTCATTTTGTTTTGCTATTTTCTCCTTCCTTTTTCCTTTGGAATTTCTAGGACTAGCTTGAGAGCTTCATGGTGAGATCTTGTGAGAGGGAAGGATGATCGGGCGGCAAGCTAGACCTTGTATGAACCTCTTTGGTATGTATAGATGATTCAGCGTGGTTCCTCAAGGCTTGTTTGTGTCTCTCCCGTTTTTCTGTTTTGGTGATTTTCGGAGCCTTTTCTTGGCGAATTTCTTATGGCGGTTTTGAGACCTTTCTCTTTGGGATTTTGTGGGGGATGTATGCATGAACCCTTCGTGGTTCTTTTCCCTTTGATTCCCCACCCAAATCCGTGAGTAAAGGGGCTCAATTTTAGGGTTTTCGTTGTCCTAGGGTTTGTGGTGTTCTTGGCGGAAATCCTTCGATTCCTCTTGATTCAACGAGTTTTGGTGGACCATAACTTGGCTATGGAGTGCCCATGAGGTGTTCCTACTATCCCCAAAGTCTTGTGCGAATCTGTGGAGCGAATCGGGAGATCGGGAGTTGGATTGGGGGAGTTGACCCGCGGGCGCTGTTCATCCCGAGCTGCCCAGGCGCGACCGGTCTGACCGGTGCTCTTGACCGGTCTGACTGGTGCGAGCCCCTTGTGGGATTTGTCTCGGGGAACTGCCTAATTCGTGTGGTTTTGGCCTGTGGTGCTGCTGGTCAGTTCTTGGCCTGTTTGGAGCTGTTTTGCTAGGCTTTGTGAAGGGTTTTCCTTCCTTGCAGGTTGTGTTTTGGAGGTGGTTTTTGTTCCAGGGCCTAGAGGAGTCACTGAGGCTTCCTGGAACGTTTGCTGTGCGGCTGCTGTAGCCACCGGCCTGACCGGCGCTGTCCACCGGTCTGACCGGTGTCACCGGTCTGACCGGCGCAGGCCATCGGTCTGACCGGTGTAGCACAGGCAGCAAGCTGTGCAGGTTTCCGCTGTGCGTTTTGGTGTGCTTTGGTTCGGAAGGCTGTGTGTTGGTTCCTAGGACCAGTAGCACTCCAGTGGCTACGTGGTCTTGACCAACTTGGGTAGTTGAGTCGGAGACGTGTTTGGTTGCCGCGTTCATCTTGTTGGAGTAGCCATCTCCTTCGAGAAGAATTTTTATCGGCTCCCATTCACTCCCCCCTCTCTGGTCGCCAGTTTCGGTCCTTCAATTGGTATCAGAGCCGGTTCGGGTCTTTATTGACTCTAACCAGTCTAAGATCCAAAGATGGCGTACCAGGAACGGGGTTCGGGTCCTCCGCACTTCGATGGGAAGAACTATCAGATGTGGCAGAGACGGATGGCTGCGTTTCTCCGTGGAAAGGGTCAGATCCTTCGGGATGTTACGGTGAACACAGCTTTTTTGCATCCGATTAACTTCCTTGCTCCAGGATCGAGGGATATATTCGACGCCAACAACAAGGCGGTCGACTACTTGTTTCGTGCTCTGTGTCAGTCTGAATTCGATCGGGTTCACACAGAGGACTTGGCTTGTAGGATTTGGGAGCAGTTGAAGGATGCTCATGCTGGGAATGCTCAGGTTCAGGCTCGGATGTACGCGACTTACCGGAGAGAGTACGAGAACTTCACTCATCTCCCCGGCGAGTCTGTCGATGCCCTTTTCCAGTGGTTTACGGTCGTGGTGAACAACATGAGAGCCAATGTGGCCGTGCTCTCATACGATGATCATGATAGAGCCGTGAAGCTCTTACACTCGTTGGATCGCACCGTATGGGACGGAAAGGTCGAGGCTATTCTTGAGTCCGAGAAGTATGACACTCTGACTGTGAACGAGTTGTTTTCCAAGCTCAAGTCAGCTGAGCTGGATCGTGGTATGACTGCCCGTCAGGAGAGCCCGACTGACTCTCATAGTCTTGCTCTCGTTGGTGGCAAAGGTGCTAAGTCTAACGCTAACGCATCCTCCAGGATGTACTCTCTGTCTTCTTTGATGACTTTGCCAGACGAGGAGTTCGACGTGCTTGGAGAGGACGAGCTGGCGTTGCTGACCAGGCGGTTCGAGAGGCTGCACGAGAACCGGGAGAACACAAGGAAGAATCCACGGACATGCTTTCAGTGCGGCAAGCCAGGACACTTTGTCGCCGATTGTCCGGAGAAGATGGAGAGCAAGGACGGCTACAAGCACCGGTCGAGCAAGGACGGCAAGTACCGATCAAGGCGTGATCACAAACACAAGAACAAGCACAAGGACGAGCGACGGTCGAGGAAGAAGGACGGCCGCGGCAGGAAGGCCCGAGCGATGGTCGGAGTGAGCGACGTCGACTCCAGCTCCGCCTACTCTTCCTCGAGCTCGAGTAGCAGTGAAGATGAAGGTGATCGGCGCAAGAACAAGAGGTCATCCAAGAACTTGAGCGGGCTGAGCTGCTACGCGAGAGATGGCTTTTGCGGCATGGCTCGTAGCTCTGGCAGCAAGAAGAGTCACCAGAGCGACTCGGACTCCGACTCCGAGGATGAGGTACGTGACGAGCTTCCCTTCTTGCGTGAGGAGAACGAGCGTCTTGGCAAGTTGCTTGATAATCGTGATGACATGCTTAGAGAGGTCAAGAAGATGAGGAAAGAGCTTAGGGCCTCACTAGAAGATGCTAGGAACCGAGTAGCTGAGCTAGAAACCTAGAACCTTGATGCTAAGCTTGAGATTGATTCGCTTAAGACTTCACCTGTGGTTTCTGATGAGATTGATTGTTGTGATTGCTCTGTGTACCTAGCTGATCTTACTAGTCTCAAGGATAAGCATGCCTCTACTTGTGATGAACTAGATGTGCTTAGGGTTGAAGTGGCTGAGCTTAAGTCTAGACCTGCTTTGCTAGGTGCTTGCACTTCTTGCCCTGTTTTGCATGGAAAGATTGATGAGATGCATGCTTACACTGTTTCGCTAAAGGCCAAGTTGAAAGAACCTGCTCCTACTTCTTGCTCTACTTGTGAATTGCATGCTTTGAAAAATCTGGAACTTGCACATTATGTGGATCGCTTGCAGGATGAGAATGATGAGTTGAGGAAAATGATGGGTTGGTTGTCGGGACATGAACCTCAGCTTAGGATGATGATAGAGGCATACAAGCGCTATGATGGGTAAGCGCTTGGTTCGGAGAAGGTTGGAGAGTGTAGTGGTGAGGGAGGAGAGAAGATTGGTGATATCTAACCTCCACCAAAAACCTTCCACAAAAACGCCTATGCTCCTAAGCCCAACCCACTGAAAAACAAACTGGACACAACTTCAGATCCTCCCATATTTCCTCGCCCAACAAATGACTTCCAAAAACCGGTGAAGTTTGCGAGCTCCAAGGAGAGTGAGGTTGGAGAGAAGAAGGGTGAGAAGCCGAGTGGGGAGAAACCAAGTGAGCAGCCACATCCCAAGCCTAAGCCTAAGCCCATACACTTTCATTGTGACTATTGTGGGAGAGATGGTCACAAGGGTGAGTTTTGCTTCAAGAGGAAGCGTGAGGAGAGAATGGCAAAGGAGTGGGCTAACAAGGACAAGTACCACCCTTCCAATGGTGTACTTGAGCCTCGTATGCAGATGCCCAGGGCCAAGGCGATTGTGAGGATGGTTCCGTCTTGGGGAGATCGGAAGGTAGCAGGAGGTGCTGCTGGCCGAGCACCACCGGTCAGACCGGTGCAGGTCTGGGCAGACAGCGGTCTGGTTTTCGTGATCGTGAGGATGCTCGGTTTGGTTCTGGTGGTTGTGGTTCTGGTGGTTGGCATGGGAAGTTTACAGGTGGTCAGTTTGCTAGACGTTCTCCACCTCATGCTCAATACGAGGTTGGGAGGAGTCGTAGCTTTGAGATGGAGAGGAGGAACGGTCCACGGTCTTCCTTTCGTGGTTTTCGTCCTCCTCCAGCTAGAGAGGATTGGTTCCCTCGTGGTGGTTACCATGGTGGTGTTCGTGGTGGTAGCTTTGATAGGCGTGATGCTTTGGATTGTGCTAACCCCACTTTGGAGCAAATGGCTCGGCACTGGTTTTACTCTTTTGGTACTAACCCCAGTGCTGAGCCGTTTGTTCACTCACGTACTCGCTTTTGAATTTCAGGTGTGAGACTTGAGGAACGTTTGGTTGATTGACTCCGGTTGCTCGAGGCATATGACCGGAGACAAGGGGTGGTTCTCAAGTCTCGTCCCGGTGGTGTCCAAGACATACATCACCTTTGGGGACAATGGGCGAGGGCGTGTGCTTTCAGAAGGTGAGATCAAGGTAAGTGACAAGGTCACTCTCAGGTGTGTTGCTCTTGTTCAATCGCTGGGGTTCAATTTGCTTTCTGTGTCCCAGTTGTTGGATGAGGGTTTTGAGGTGTTGTTTCGGCCTGGTGGTTCTCGGATTTTAGATTCTCGAGGGGACCTAGTTTGCATGGTCGTTCCCGAGGGTCAAGTGTTCCGAGCGGATTTCTCTCAGTCTTCTGGTGTGGAGCGTTGCTTTTTGGCTGGTTCTTCGAGTGAGTTGTGGAAGTGGCATAGGAAGTTGGGTCACTTGAGCTTTGACCTTTTGTCTCGCTTGAGTAAACTCAATTTGGTCCGAGGATTGCCACGGTTGAGGTTTGAGAAAGAGTTGGTTTGTGCGCCGTGTAGGCATGCCAAGATGGTAGCCTCTTCTCACCCGCCCCTCACCGATGTGATGACGGAGCGTCCATGCGAGCTGCTCCATATGGACCTTGTTGGCCCAGCTCGTGTGCGATCTGTGGGTGGGAAATGGTATGTCCTTGTTGTGGTGGACGACTACTCTCGGTATGCGTGGGTTTTCTTTCTGGAAGAGAAAGGGGAGACATTTGGTTTTGTTCGAGATCTTGTCTTGAGGTTAAGGAACGAGAGGCACGGAGATGCCATACGAGCGATCCGCAGTGACAATGGCTCTGAATTCAAAAACTCTCGCTTCGAAACCTTTTGCCATGACTTGGGTCTTGAACACCAGTTTTCAAGTCTGTATACGCCTCCCCAGAATGGCGTGGTGGAAAGGAAAAACAGAACCTGGTGAGAGATGGCTCGGACGATGCTCGACGAGCATAGGACTCCGAGAAGGTTCTGGGCTGAGGCGGTCAATACCGCATGCTATGTGTCGAACAAGATTTACCTCTGGGTTCACAAGAAGAAAACCTGTTACGAGTTGATGCACGATCGCACACCCAAGGTGAGTCACTTCCATGTCTTTGGTTGTAAATGCTTCATTCTTAAGAAAGAGAAGAAGTTGGACAAGTTCGAGGCTAGGTCTGTCGATGACATTTTCTTTGGTTACGCATCTCATTCTAGAGCATTTCGCGTGCTCAATCTTGAAACTAACCAAGTCGTGGAGACTTGCGAGGTAACCTTCGACGAGACACAGTCACGTAGTCAGCTTGTTTTTGAGTGTGCAGGTGACGATGAACTTGGCGAGGAGATTTTCCAGGAGGAGGAGGAGCATGAGCATGGAGATGATGAAGATGGCGGTGTGGTGCCCGCGGGTGAGCATGTACCTACTACTTCGACGACGATCGAGAACGGGCCCTCTCCCACACCTACAACGACAAACCCAGATCAAGGCGAATCTGCTGTTGAGGGGGAGGTAGCATCAAGGCGAGAACCTCCCCGGCGAGTGCAAGTGGATCACCCAGCTTCGAGGATCATCGGCGACATCAATGCACGTACTACACGGTCGAGGGTTCGAAACAATTCTCACTTCGCTCATGCTGCTTTTGTTGCCACCTTTGAGCCCAAAGACATTGGACACGCGCTATCTAATCATAATTGGGTTAATTCGATGCATGAGGAGTTGGAGAATTTTGAGAGGAACCAAGTTTGGGAGTTGGTTGACCCTCCTCCAGGGTGTAAGCCAATTGGGACAAAATGGGTGTGGAAGAATAAAGAGGGAGAGAAAGGAGAGGTGGTGAGAAACAAGTCGAGGTTGGTGGCGCAAGGGTATAGTCAGAAAGAGGGGATCGACTACGAGGAGACCTTTGCTCCCGTAGCTTGTTTGGAGGCGATTAGGATCCTTCTAGCCTTTTCCGTGGCTAAAGGGTTCAAATTGCACCAAATGGACGTGAAGAGTGCTTTCCTGAACGGTGTGTTGGAGGAAGAAGTGTATGTGAGGCAACCACCAGGGTTTGAGAGTGAGAAGTACCCCCACCGGGTGTACAAGTTGAGGAAGGCGCTGTATGGGTTGAAGCAGGCGCCTAGAGCTTGGTACGGTAGGTTGAGGGGGTTCCTGTTTGAGAGAGGGTTTGAGATGGGGAAGGTCGATCAGACCTTATTTCTCCTCAGGCAGGGCAGAGATATCCTGATTGTGCAGGTATACGTGGATGATATTGTCTTTGGTGGCTCGTCTAACTCTTTGGTTGCAAGGTTTGTATAAGACATGAGCAGGGAATTTGAGATGAGCATGATGGGTGAGTTGCAGTTCTTCCTCGGCCTCCAGATCAAGCAATCAAAGGAAGGAACATTCGTGCACCAAGCCAAATACACCAAGGACATTGTGAGGAAGTTCAAGATGGAGGACTCCAAGGCCATGGCGACGCCTATGTGTACGACTACAGCTCTTGATGCGGACGAGGAAGGTGAGCATGTGGATCAGAAGGAGTACAAGAGCATGATCGGGTCACTCCTCTACTTGACGGCAACGAGGCCGGACATCCAATTCTCGGTATGTCTGTGCGCTCGTTTTCAAGCGTCTCCAAGGACTTCGCATCGGCAAGCAGTCAAGCGCATATTCAGGTATTTACGTCATACTCCCGACTTCGGCCTTTGGTACTCCGCGTCTTCTTCTTTGGCTCTTCATGGATTTTCAGACGCGGATTTTGCCGGGTGTCGGTTGGATAGGAAGTCCACTTCTGGGACTTGCCAGTTTTTGGGTTCCTCTTTGGTGTCTTGGTCTTCCCGCAAACAATCGAGTGTTGCTCAATCCACTACCGAGGCAGAGTATGTGGCCGCAGCTAGTTGTTGCTCTCAGCTCCTTTGGATCACATACACCATGAGTGACTTTGGTGAGGAATATACCCATGTCCCACTTCAATGTGACAGCACAAGTGCCATAAGCGTTGCAAAGAACCCAGTGCTCCACTCCAAAACCAAGCACATAGAAGTGAGGTATCATTTCCTGAGAGACAACGTAGAGAAATGAAAAATCTCTTTGATCCATGTACCCACACATGACCAGCTAGCCGATATTTTCACAAAATCCCTAGATCAAACAACTTTCACTCATTTGCGGGAGGAGCTTGGTGTTTGTTTGATTTCTTGAGTTGGTGTGTGGGAGCTCCTTTGTCGCATATGTATAGCTTTCCTTTGTGCATTTCTTGCATTTGGCATGGCATATGTAACATGATGTATAGACATCTTTGTATCTTAGGTTGCATGCATTTTGTATCATATGCATTGTGTAGGAAAAGCTTCTCCTATATACATTGTTCACCATGGTATGATATATATGTCCTTGTGAGCTAGTTTGGTAAGCTATGGTTAGTTTGGCTTAGCTCTTGATGATCTTGATTTATATCCATGGTTGATGGCTATGTTTTTCAAAAATGTCACATGTATGCTCTCTTGTGAGTAAATGCCTTTATATGATCTTGACATGTTTTAGTGGCTTGGCTATGCTTAATTTGTGGTTGGATAGCTTATTTTGATCATATGGGGCCAAAGGCTCATTTGCCATCATGAATGTTTAGCCCCCATGCTTCATCTGGTGGAGGGGCATAAGTTCCTTTTTGTCGCAAAGACATTTCATGTACCAATTTCAAATCTGAAAATGAAATGTAAATTGCTTGGAAAATGTGCTCCCATGTCATATGTGCTTAATTTACTTGCTTTTGGGTGCTAAACCGTTGCATGATGCCTACCAATGAGAAGTCTCATATATAGAAGTAGGCACATGGCTCGGTGGCTTTGACATGACATGAGGTGCTTGTGGGTGTTTATGATGGTCTTATGATTAGAATGGTTGTCCTAGCATGAAGTTTGTGTGGCTTTGCCATTTTGATATGTTTTGCTCATGTTTAGGACTTTGCTCATGAGAGGGTGATTTTTCGCAAAATTGCTCAATTCTATCTTAGCTTCGCCCAATGGTTGTGAAACTTGGTGATCTTGTAGTTGATGTCTTTACGAAGCTATAGAGTATCTAACTTGCTCATTTGGACATGTATGGCATCCTATGTTGAATTTTGTCTATTTGAGAAGCTCTAGGTTGCATTTTTTTTTTGCATTTTTGGCTTGATTCATGCATTGTCAACAAGGGGGAGAAGTTTGAGCATGTTTTGGCCTACTGAATGCATCTAGAGGGTTTTCAGGTGGTTTCGAGCAAGTTCTGGGCTCTGTTGAGGCACCGGTCTGACCGGTCGTGGTCACCGGTCTGACCGGTCAGGTGTGCTGGCCCTGTTCACATGTTGGGCACCGGTCTGACCGGTGTGGTTGATCGGTCTGACCGGTTAGAGCTGAGCTGTTGCAGCTGCTCTGTTTTTGTGAAGTGGTTTGCATGCATTCGTCCAGGGGGGTTGCATTGGTTCAGGGGGAGCTTGCATGTGTGCAGGGAGAGTTCTTTGTGGTTTTTCGAGCTTTGGATCAGTGGTTTGTGCTCTTTGCTTGAGAATGTTTTTGTCTCGGATGTGTCGAGCCATTGCCCTTGCCTAAGGGGTCCGAGACTTGTCTTCTTCAAGTGATCTTGATCTTTGCCTTTCCTTTGGCTTTCGATCGCTTGTTGGAGCTTCTTTTAGTCGTTTCGTTTCTTTTCCTTTTCTCTTTGGTTACCAAATGTGTGTTGTCAATGCACTCATCAAGGGGGAGATTGAGAGCCATGTGTGGTTCGAGGACCGGTGGATGGTCGCTTCCTGGTGTGATGAGTGATTGACAACGTGGTGTGGACTGATTCTTGGCTAAGTATTGCAGGTGCAGGTTGCGGCTTGACTGGTGTTGGTGCAGGTGAAGAACAAGCGCGAAAGGTCGTTGTCAGTGAGGCCTCCAGGTGTGAAGAAGACAAGTAGGCTTGGTTCGAGGGACCCGGTGGCCAGTGGAGTCAAGTGCGGGCCGCATGGTGGCAAGAACGACAAGATGAAGTCGTGGACGGTTTCTTGGTAGAGCCTCAAAACCAAGGTCGAGCCAGGACTACGTGGGAGCCGAGTCATGAGTGGAGATTGGCGGAGGTTACACCGAGTTCGCGGGGTTTTCGGTGGTTCAACAGAAAACCACTGGGTTTCTTGGTTAATCCACAAAGCCAAGACCGAAGAACCGAAGACGGAGGTGCAGCAGCATCGGAC